>JACEFO010002499.1:0-600000 GCA_015342445.1 Digitaria exilis
GTGGTTTGGATTAAAAACCTTGCAATTATTTTGTTATGATTTTAGTTTGAATTTAGGCAAAAAAGATAGAGAGAAATTGTAATAAATTATAGAAAAAATATTTGGAGCCAAACTTTGGGCTAAGCTTCTGCCTTGGCATGAGTGAGCCTCTAGTCCAATGGCACCTAAAAAAATAATGTTCCTAAGGTCACCTTTTGAATAATGGAAAAAGGCACTTAAATGAAGAAAAAGAAAGAAGAAAAGAAAAAGGAAAAGAGAAGAAAAAAGAAAAAGGAAAAGAGAAGAAAAAGAAAAGAAAGAGAAACTAAAACTCAAAAATCAAGGTAAAGGTTCAACAGGGAGATGAAATATTACATTATAACTAATGTTATCCTTTCCAACTTATCAAACAAGATCAAAATAAACATGCACTATTTAAATCTCGATACTTAAGCATTCCAAATGCATTCGTATAAGATTCGGGTCTCGCCGACGGAGTCTACGAGCTAGTCCCCGCTGCCGAGAGGTCACCCAGGGGAGTCGAGGTGAACGTGGTGCACGTGGATCCAAGCCGAGCAGATGAGTACGCTTCGAGCGGAGGCAACCCGGAGCATAACTACTTTATTACGCAATTTAATTGATATATGTTTGTGCATTTAAGTTCAAGGAGTTGAATAAACCCTAGATTGCATGATCATAGTTCCTTTGACTTGACACTAGTATGTTAGGTTCATAGTTGCTATGCTTAGAGAACGATAGAAGTCGAGTGTTTTCCGACACTCGCGAGATATAGGAGTTGTATGACTACTCATATCAGAAACACTATAGATGATGGACGGATGATTGTAGATACCCGTCTATCGATGTTTAAGTGGAAACATGTGGTACTTTTGTGTCAAGCGTTTGAACGTACCACACATATGCACGGTTTATGGGAACGGTAAGTCCCGGTATCGATTGATCGAGCAGGTCACAGCTCATTTGTCTTGGAAACGTTATCCCATGGGCACATGAGTAGTTGCGTGAGTCCAGTAGTGGTAAACCTTTACCCTGAGGCAGTGGGACTCCGGAGCCACTCGCAGAGAGAGGAGAAAGGATTGGGGTGTGTTGGCATTTCCAACCATTCCGTATGTTTGGGTTTTCCCTGGCCAGGTAGTAAATTCGGTTCGAACTGTCCGCTTCTCGCGGTTAATGAGACTGCTTGACCGATGTATGGCATATTATGAAATGGAACTTGGAAGGATGAAATCTTTGTATGAAATAATTGTATTGCAAAAACTTGATTGTTTAGCTAGGCTCACTAGAATGGATAGACTAAAGAATTAAAAGTAAATTAAAAGAAGTTAGAGAACAGCTGAGTCGCTTTTTGGCAAAGAAACCCCACTAGCCAAACAGCCTCTCATCTTAGGAGTCGGTGATGTAGTGATCACCAGTCGGTTATAAGTCTTGTTGAGTATAACTAGTATACTCAGCCTTGCTTGTGGCTTAAATTTTTTCAGGACCATCCCCTCAGGAGGTAGCCTGCCTCTATCGGCTTGGGCCTCCCAGCTTCCTCCTGGTTACAGATCGAGTGGGAGCCGACTCTCCCGAGGATCTAGAGAGCGTCACGGTGACTTCATCGTGACGATACTATGGATCGTCCTAGTATCTCGTTACTTTCCGCCATGCATCGACTCAAACTATTTATTTATCATTTCATTTGTTGTAATAACTCTAAGACTGGTTTAAATTTGAATTGTGGAATGATGTGATCTTTGGAACTCACCTTCGAGTGAGCGTATGGACGGACGATCTTCAGTAGCCGTTGGTCGAGCTTGACTCGACGGTCGAATCCGCCACTTGGGAACATTTTTGTATATTAGCACCAATGGAAGGTGGATATACTTAGTGGGCCCATTTCTCGGTAAGATCGCGGTAAGACGCTAACCCCCCCATCCAGTCCGCCGCCTTCCACCAGTCTTCCGCCGCCTCCCCAATCGCCGCCCGGCCTCTCACCATTAGAACCCTAGGCCTAGACACCCACCACCACCTGCTACCATCTCGCAGCACCCACCACGGCCAGCCCGCCGCCCAGTCGCATGACGTCGATAGTAGCCGAGTGTCGCCCCACTTCCCCGTCGCACCTGGAATCCGCGTGCAGGACTCTGCCAACGACCTCTCGCGCTCCTCTGCTCCTCGGCTCGTTGGCCGCCGAACTCAACTAGTGGCTGCAGGTGCCCGAGCTGGGGCAGCTGGCGCTCCCACAGCTTCTCACCGGATCTGACGAGGATTTCGATTGAACATTGCATCGGCTGGCTTGCTGTCTCCTCTCCAATTTTCTTGAATTTCTATGGCTTAACCAAATAGCAATTGCAAGTTTGCAACACGCAAGCATCATTGCCTTAGCAAAATTGCAAACGCGCAAGCATGAAATCTAGCACAGAACCTTTGTGTTCGACGGATGCATGTCGGCGGCATAGCTTGGGCTTTGGCCCTGCGGCACAGTATCCAGCAACGGTGAGAATGCGACAAGCTCGCCATGGAGCACCTGGAGCTGGACATGAAGTTGTCCGCCTCACTCCCGGGTTCAGACGATGATGCGGGCGGTGGTGGCCCGGTGCGGGGCCGCATCCAGCTATGGGATGAGCTGGCCTGCGCGCGCCGCGGTGGGCAGGGATCCAGGAGGCGTCGGACCTCGCTGGTGGTAGCGGACCCTCGAGGACGGGGGAAGGCTCGGGCAGGGAGAAGGAGCCGTGCCCGACCACCGACAGCAGCCAAACATAAAGCTGTGTGAGAGTGAGACACCAAGGACATAATAGTCGGGAGCAATATCGTATGTAAACTATGAAAACTTCACAGGATCTCTAGGACGCCGATCCGATGGATACCAAAAGAGGTAGATAATTTTTCAAATAATCCCCACACCCTCTCCTCTATCATGTAAGATGGATGGATAACGGAGTCTCTGTCTCCTCCGTACGTCGACCTCGACACCTTTTCATTGCGATCTCGCCGCGACGTCGCCCTGGTCCATTGCCCTTTTCATCGCTTCTGCACCGACCTCCCTCGCAGGCCAGGATCGCCTGGACGTGGTGCCCTACCACCTGGACTGATGAGGCCCTGTGTTGTGCTGATGTTGGACGATCCCGACAACCCAGCACATTCGACGAGGCCCTGGACAATCCCCTCGACGTCCACATCTGGCAAGTCACAAGGCAAGAGCACACAGTTATGGATAAGAGGTGGATAACGAGTGAGCCGAGCCGAGCACGGCCCGGCTCGGTGTGGCTTGTTTTCTAAACGAGCCAGCTCGGCTCGGCTCGTTAACTTAATGAGCAGAAAAATAGGCTCGGCTTGGCTCGGTCTGGCTCGCGAGCCAGGCAGTAGGGTAGCGACCGAAAAAATGCAGAAAATCAAACTACAAGGCAGATGCTTATTCCCTTAGAATATGCTAAATCATCGAATCAGATTTGAGAGAAAGAACGTGAAAAGGGGAAGATTTGATAGAAAGCATCAAGCATCTGCGCCAACTCTTTCCTCCGTGTATCAAAGAGAATACAAACAAAAAAAAATCAAGAACAAATCACGAGAAAAGAGAGGCCTGTTGCCAAGCTCCGCACGTCGCCCACTTGCTCCGGCTCGTCCTGTTGTTGAATCATCAAAGACTTGCCGCGTACGATGCTCATCTACCACAGCTGAAAGCAGGGAGGGACGGGTGGGCGAGCGCTCACGAGATCTTCTTTGCTACTACCATCCGCGTGCTCCTTGATTCATCCATGGCGCGGCGGAGGGAGGCGTGGCGAAGGGAGGAGGGGGTGCGGCGCCGATGGAGGACGGAAGGAGGCGCGCCGCGCATGTAACTTGCCGTGGTCAGGGTCGAGGATGGGCGGATGGCGCAGATGGGTACGACGGCGTGTGGAGTGGAGGGGTGTGTACCGAGGGGTTGAGCAACTCCAGCAATAGCCCCTACTTCAGACCCCTACTTATTAAGGGCTGGGTCCGTGATTTATATTCAACTACAACAATAGCCCCTACTTCAGGCCCCTACTTTTATTCTGACTCGTGGGGACCCATCTGTCAATGGCTAATTTTTTCTTTTCATGACTCGTGGGGCCCGCTATCTTCTTCTACCTCTTTCTATGCTCTCCCCATCCCTTCAACCTACGAGCAGACACGGATGCATCCCTGCATGCCCCTGGTGACGCCTCTCATGGCGCTTGGGCACCCAATCCCGGTGGAGCAGAGGAGTTGAACAGCGCTCGTCCAAGTCAGGGCCGTCGTCGCCGTCCCTGTCCACCTCCTCAATCGGATCTGGGTGGCAGACAAGGGCCTAGAGGTCACCGACGCGTGCGACGGGGGTGGAGGTCCGGTGGAGGAGCAGCGTGCGGACGACAGCGGCAGCAAGCGGACGCAACTGCAGCGCGACGGGAGCGAGGTTGGCTGTGCGACAGAGCGAGGCCGAGCCGTGCGGTGGAGCGAGGAGAGAGGAGAAAAGGACAGAAGAAAAAGTAGGGGTTACCCGTGGGAGAAGGGGCTGAGAAGCAAAAAAGTAGGGGCCCTATTGGAGTACATTTTTTTGCTCTCGACTCCTACTTTTTGAGTAGGGGCTTAAGTAGGGGCTTTGATGGAGTTGCTCTTAGGGTTAGTGGGGAGGGTTGGCTGGTTTATTGGGCTGGACTGCTAGAGTATTAGGCTTCCTAGAAGTTGGGCCATAATATGTACGGCTCGTTAAGCTCGCGAGCCATCGTTCGTTATTTTAACTAGTCAAATCTTCTGCTCAGCTCGGCTCGGCTCGTTAGTGTAACGAGACGATCCGAGCTGAGCCGAGCTAGCTGCGAACCGGAGATGCCAAACACTCCTGCTGCCTCTGACCACGAGCTGAAGCCATGCATCTCTCTAGTTTAATGTATTTGTTGTACAACGTTGTTGGCTTGGAGTGAAATTCAATTGACATACAAATCTGTCCGTCAAAATATTCACAGTATTGACTGAGTACTTGCCCTCGGTGGCGGCGCTGCACCTAGCGCAGTCCCCATGGACGCACGGCACCCCCTGCGCGCACCAGTCGCGCTGCGCTCCAGTTGCCGCCGGGGCAGCCGCTCATGGTGGACGACGAGGTCGGTGCGGTAATGGGTCATCGGGCACCAGACAGGAACAGGGCGAACGCCGAGATCACCAGTCGCCATGGGGTCGTGGGCGACGGAGGCAAGGACGACGCGGTTACGGATGGGTCGACGTCACGGGGGGAGACAGAGACATATCCGGTGGAAACTAACTTCTCATGAAAACTATAGAAACTTTGATCTGGACCACACGATGTTGATCCAAGGACTCGCCTAGATCAGGTGGAAGGGGTGATTTGCAAAACTCAGGGGAAGTGGGAGGGGTGATTTGCAAGACGTTTTTTGCAAATCACCCCTCTCACCTAATCTAGTCGCGCCCTTGGATCAACATCGTATGACCTAGATTTTAGTTTCTATAGTTTCCACGGAGAGGTTGGTTTCCATAGGATACGTTGCCGACAGGGACTCCGTTATCTAGCAATGCTACGTGACGGAGGAGAGGGGTGGGAGGGGTTATTCCAAAAACTATTCCACCTCTTTTGGTATTCATCGGATGTGCATCCTATAATTCTGAGTGGAGTTTTCATAGTTTTCATGAGAACTTAGTTTCCACAAGATACACTTTCCATAATGGTCCGCTACACTGGTTAAAACAAAGAGAAAACATAAAATGAATTGGAAAACCTCGAAAAGACATTTTAGTGGTGTGACATGGTTTTATAATGGCAATTTGGCGAAACTCCAATTGCGGGATGGAAAAAACTGAAAAACCCACTTTTGAGGATGGTGAAATACCAAATTTCTCATCGCGAGCTGTGCGCATCTAACGGCTCTCATGTTAACCGGCGACGTGGACCTAGTATCTGCTCGTGGAATAACCCAACTTTCGGTCTTTAGAGATTCTTAAAATCCAGAGTGTCAGTTTCAGGACGCATCACTGGTGTGTGGTGTGAGAATATTTTTCCTTTTGGTTAGAAACTGTAACAGGTTGCAAGGGATGAGCCCTTCCATAGAAAATAATGTGTCTAGACTCTAGATCATATAGACATGCTATGGTGGTCATGCTGGTATGGTTCCTTAAGTCTGATCTAAAAAAATGCATTGTACCTTTCTGCTTATTATTGCTAATAATGAAGGATATCGACAGATTTGGTCCCTGAAGGGATCATGACACCTAAGAAGGGGTGAATTAGGTGTTCTGAAAAATAAGGCTTCAAAAGCACATATAAAAATATGATTCAACTTTCGTCAGATGTACTCTAGTTTTCTTTATGTATTGCTATCTCTACTGCTACAAAGTTTTGCACCCTAGGTCAAATCCTATACTTGCATGACAAGTCTAGGAAAGGTAAATGTGCGAAGTAGTGCAAGTATGAAATGTGGAAGCTAAAGGGTAGAGAAAAGCAAACTCTTCGGCACGACGATTTTTACCGAGGTATCGGAAAGCTCACGAGGCTTTCGAGTAATCCTAGTTGTTGGAAGCCCTCTTGAAGGGAATGGCCCATGCAAGGGCATAAACTCTATTGGTCGAGTATCTCCATGGGTGACAACGGGACTTCCCTACGCGCAATTGGGTCTCCGCTAGTCCCCCTGGATGCTCCTCGCCGAGTTCACTTGCATGACAAGTCTAGGAAGGTAAATGTGCGAAGTAGTGCAAGTATGAAATGTGGAAGCTAAAGGGTAGAGAAAAGCAAACTCTCGGCACGACGATTTTTACCGAGGTATCGGAAAGCTCACGAGCTTTCGAGTAATCCTAGTTGTTGGAGCTCTCTTGAAGGGAATGCCCGTGCAAGGGCATAAACTCTATGGTCGAGTATCTCCATGGGTGACAACGGGGACTTCCCTACGCGCAATTGGGTCTCCGCTAGTCCCCCTGGATGCTCCTCGCCGAGTTCACTTGCATGACAAGTCTAGGAAAGGTAAATGTGCGAAGTAGTGCAAGTATGAAATGTGGAAGCTAAAGGGTAGAGAAAAGCAAACTCTCGGCACGACGATTTTTACCGAGGTTATCGGAAAGCTCACGAGCTTTCGAGTAATCCTAGTTGTTGGAGCTCTCTTGAAGGGAATGCCCGTGCAAGGGCATAAACTCTATGGTCGAGTATCTTCCATGGGTGACAACGGGACTTCCCTACGCGCAATTGGGTCTCCGCTAGTCCCACAGGATGCTCCTCGCCGAGTTCACTTGGTAGAGCTTCGGCCAAATGCCAAGGGCCTCTCCTCCCTTGCACAACCACCGGCGGCCACTCCACAAACTCGGTTAGAGGGTCTCGCAAGACTACAACACTTGGTATATGCAAGCACAGGATAGAGCAAGAGATATGCAAACCTCGCTAAACTCTAGGCTAAACACCTAAGAGATGTGCTAAGCGGCCTAGCACTAATTACTTAACTAATCTTCTAGATATTCTAATTAACACTTTGGTTGGATGAGCACTTAAGGATGTGTAGAACACCTGATTAATATCTTACCTGAGCTCAAGCACACTTCAAATGGCCGTGGGATGGGGTATTTGTAGCCCAACCAAAGAAACTAGCCGTTTGCAACTTTCTGCGACCACTGACTAAGTCGGTGCACAGAGAAGAGGTACATCGAATCAGTCGGTGGTGCCATCTCAGCTAGCCATTGAACAGAGGGGCATATAGGGATAAGAGCAACTCCAACAAGTTGATTAAATGGATATGGATAGGTAAAAATAAAAGAAACAAAAAAACTAGGATCCAATGACATCGTCGAAAGCTTCACATAGCTATCCCCTTCGTCATCCCGGGGAAGTCGGGTGGCATTTTTGCCGAAGCCCGTCGGTCGCCATCCCGGCAATTCCAGGCTTCGAGCACGCGTCTTCCCCGTTCCCATGCGCGCGTCACCCTCCTACACCGCCCTACTGTTGACACCGGTTTTTTAACATGGGTCTACCTTGGTGTGAAGATAGAACGAAGATAATATGAATCAAAATGGATTCAGAGTCTGCAGAGGAGACAAAATCAGGAAGAGAAGGAAGGTTAGCACGGATCGGAATCGGAGTCTGAATAGGAATCGGATACGGTGCAGAAGCTAGTGACGCGAGCATATCAGAGTCTGATGAGAGTCGGATACGGTGTGGAAGCTAGTGATGCAAGCAGATGCAGAAGCTAGTGACGCGAGCAGATCAGAGTCTGATGAGAGTCGGATACGGTGTGGAAGCTAGTGATGCAAGCAGATCAGAAATCGAGTTGGGATTCGGAAAATGGCCCAAAAGCTGACGACATGGGCAGACCAGGTCGAAGGAGACTGTCGGTTGAACTAAAGATAGACCGAGATAAAGAGTAAGTTGTTATAGAAAGTGTTACAGTCCAGGTAGTAGAAGTTTGTAAAAAGTCTTTTCTTTCGTGTCAAGTTATGTTTTACCGTAATCGGTATGAGTCGTGGTTTTTAGGGTATAAATAGTGGCCCTGCGTGGTCGAGGAAGTCTTTACACACCACCAACAACAAAAACCTTTATAATATTCTGCATCTACTTTCGTGCAATTTTGCCTTTTTCCTTTTCGCGAGTTCTTCTGGGCACGTCGACGGTGATCTCGATCTCAAGGCTTGTCTTTAAGTTCCGTATTACCGGGTAAGATCTAAGCTTTGATAACCGGCGTTCATTGTTGCTTCGTTTGGAATTATTCAACAGTTATCGAATAGATATCTAGGCTTTAGTAACCGGTATATCGCTGTTATTTCAAATATTTTTCAACCTTTATCTATCTTAGAAACCGTTATACTCGGCTTTTATTTGCTCTTTATCTTGGAATCTGTTATAGCCATTTAGACCTGTTTTAGGTGTTGCTCTGCTTAGCTCGGTAGGTTATCTTTTAGTAATCTTGCTCCATTTTGCAGTGGATCGATTGATCTAGCCGGTTCATTGTCATATATAGGAATTTATTACCAATACTACTCACATCGCTACTCAAAATCCAGCTGATTTTCCTTTGTTATCTAACTCTCGATCTCCTTGTCAACCAACAGGTCAGATTGACTGTCACGCCCTGCATTCACGGTCACAACCGATTTCATGTGCTAGTACGTGAAGGTCACCTTCCGATTTTTGCGTCAACACCTGCATCTCCTGATTTACCCCGGCAACCGTGCTTCCCCCGCCGGCACCGACCCCTCCATCCACTATCGCCCCGTCGTGGCTCCGCCATCGCCTCTTGCTGCCCTCGCCCCTTCGTGCTGGTGCCAGTTGTCTTCGCCATGTACAGGCAGCCGCGGACTGCTGGAGATGCGCTGCCGCGCCGTTCCCACCCCCTTCCACCAGCGCCGCTCCCGCGCCCTTCCTCCCTTCTGCCTACACCATTCCCGTGCCCTTTCTCCCTCGCGCCGGAGCTGCTCTCGAACAGTGCCGCACATGCACACTGCCCTCTGTTAGAATATTTGGGCCCTCTATTAGAATATTTGGGCCCGCCCCATTATTCTAGTTAATTTAAAGGGATTAAAAGCCTACATTTAATGTTATAGTTATTACGATTAAAACCATACTGGTAGTGGAAAAGGATCTTAACCGACTTAAAGGGTCAACCTTTGGCGCACCCCTTGTGAAGCCGGTAAGGGGAAATTGGCGAGCCACACGTGCGCGCGCTCGCTCGCCTCACCGAGCCGGGCCGAGGCCGTGGCCGTGGCGAGGCGTGGCGAGCCCGAGCCCGAGCCTTACTTGCGGGAGGGGAATATCTTTGCTGGTTATGGCAATTCATGGTGCAGTAATTGGGCCTTCCCAATTCTCTCCCGTCCAGGTTCATCCTCCCATCTCCCTCCACCGGGCTACTTGACCGGACCCCTCCTCTCCTCCGAGATCCAGATCAGAGACTCCTCCTCCTCTGTTGCTACTTTGCTTCCCCATCGCCGGCGTTGCGCGCACATCACCGGTGAGAGCAGGTGCCTCCGACACCGTTGCCTCTTCGAGACCCTGCTCGGGATACCGGGGCAATCAGGTTTCTGGGGAGCGTCTTCATGTGACTGCTCGCCCAGGACCGCTGGCATACGATTCACCGTCCTAGACACTCCGCCACTGTCGAACGACTACACCGCACCGCATCTCCTTCCTGTACGACTCCGGCGCACGAACTGCACTGTGTCAACGGATCTCCCTGCATCGAATTTGTACGACTCCTTCGGGCAAGGCCAGTCAAGAGATATCATGAGTGCAAACTCTGGTATTGCTCCAGCTGGTAACGGCACAACCGATGCCTCCGAAAAAGGTCCCGCCTCGGGGTACATTTCGATGTCCGAACTGCTATCCTTTATTTTATTTGTGTTCTTACTTAAATTTGTGTTAAATCTGAACACATGCACCTGACTTGTTTCACTTACTATAGTCATGCAAATATTTGTGAATTTCATTATAATCTTTGGAATTAAAATATGGCCTCCTCGTGCCGCCGCCGCTCGTCTCCACGCCTCCGGAGGAAACTGGGTTTCCTTTTTCCTTCAACGACCATGGATGGCCGTTTGCGTGATGATGTGCTAGACACCGAGAAACTCAGAGAGCAAGCCTACAATGGTGAGAATTCGGTCAGCCTGTTCTGTGTGTCTTTGTTTGTATGTTTGATCTCCCAATTGACAAATCTGTGTCTTTGTTTCTATGCAAATTAATGGTTACACTGAATTGTTGATGGTCATGGGCACCAAGTCTGTGCATTCAGTCAGGTGGTTAGTTCACCATTCTCTCTGTCTATGCATGTCTGATCTTCAGAGTTCACCACTGCTGCTGCTGGCCACTGATTGGTGTTGCTGGCCACCATTGCTGCTGCTGGCCACTGATTGGTGTTGCTGGCCAACGATTACTGATGTCGGTTTTCCTTCAGAGCAACGACTAGTATCAACAAGTTTATTTCGTTGTGCACTCCAAGTTTGAAGGTTGAAAGTCATTATTCAGTTCACGACCAGACAAGATGAATGATCAGGACATGCAGGCGCGTCCAACAGATCGCATAACAGGCAGAGGAAACGAAGCGATCACGGGCGGCCAGCATGGACGAGATCACGAGCGGCGGCCTGGACGGGACGTCCGGCGGCGGGCTGTGCCTGCGATGGATACTTGGACTCCTTTGAATTATGGATACCAACACATACAGAAGCTGTTGGTTGGAACGTTTTTTTTAGCTATTTTCCATGTTTTACGGGCTATGTAGAAACCTATATTTAGCTATTAGAATAGCCAGGGGCGAAGCCCAGTAGCAGCCCGTGGGTGCAGCTGCACCCCCAAAAAAATAAAACTCAGTTATAGTACTCAGATTTTGGCCCTATATGCACCCCCAAGGCCCAAAATCCTGCACCCCCAACTCAGCGACGGCCCACGAAGGCGCAAGCCCAGCAGGCCGCTGGCCGCATGCGTCTAGCGTCCGCTCGTCCGCTCCTGTACGAGCAGGTCCGAGGCTCCCGTCTCTCGAGCGATGACCCTCGTCTTCTCCGTAATTTCTGCCGTTTTCGCTTCCAGTCGTCCATGCCCAACGCCGACCAACGCCGATCCTCTGGATCTTCTTCTCCGTTCGACAGTTCTCTCCGCTGCTCTCAAACGCCGGCGTGAGCGGCTGAGCGCTACCTTCCGAGCGACCGAGCCGAGGGCTGCCGATTGCCGGTGCCGGCGTGACCGCCTGAGCGCAGCTGCGCGCCTGCGCAGAGGCGGCCGAGCACCGCCTTCAACTCCCCACGCGAAGGACTCAAGCACAGACGGCAATCTGGCAATCTGCTGTCTGCATCCCGCACCACTGACACATCCAAGTCTGTCTAGAATCAAGGTATTAAGTCGATGCGTAAAATTTTTTAATTCATCTACTTCCTTCGCAACTAGTAAATTAAACTAGTTCATTAATCATTGATTAAAACTCAAATGTCGTGACTATTGTATACTATTGTACTATTGTAGATTAGTTGATGGAAAGATTTTTTAAAAGGAAAACGCCAGAGCCGGACACTGGTAACAATGGACAGAATTCATGTTTGAATAATATCAACTGGGAAGAGGAAATTAAATATGATCCGGGATTACGAAAGAAAAATTGATGAATACCATCCTAATGTCAGAGAGAGGGTGAGAAGAAAGTACTTGGAGAATGGTCCTTGTCAACCTCGCACATTTAATTTCCCAGTGACAGAGATTGGAGAAGGTTCAAGAAGATTTGTTCCGGAGTGGTTCGATGAATTTAAAAGTTGGCTTGAATACAGTGAGTCAAAAGATAGAGCATATTGTTTCTATTGTTTCTTGTTTAGAGATAAGAAGGATGCCGGTTATGATGCATTTGTCAAAAATGGTTGGAATGGCTATCATAGAAAGGAAAGGTTGAGAAAGCATGTTGGTGATGTGGGGAGCTCACACTACATAGCAATGAAGAAGTGTGATGATCTGTTACAAACAAATCAACACATTGATGTTGTTTTTCGTGGTTTTAGTGAATCTGGAAAGAAGGACTATTTTACTCGATTGAATGGGTCTATTGATGTTGCAAGAATATTGGCGAAGCAAGGATTGCCATTTCGGGGCCATGATGAGTCAAAGGATTCCTTAAATAAAGGAAACTTCAGGGAATTTCGTGATTTTGCAGCGGAACAAAATCCAACATTAAGAAAAGCAATTGGTAAAAGAAAATCAGATAATAGTCTTTTAGTTGCTCCGGAAATATAGAGAGATATTGTGCAATGTTTTTGCAAAGGAGGTGTTACATGCTATTCTAGAAGAAATTGGAGATGATGTTTTCTGTCTTCTAGTTGATGAGTCAAGGGATGTTTCTTGGAAAGAACAAATGGCCGTGGTCTTGAGATATGTAGATAAATTTGGAATTGTGAAAGAAAGATTTGTTGGTCTTGTTCATGTGACTGAAACAACATCTGCCTCTCTCAAGTCCTCTATTGATGAACTATTTGCTGATCTTAAGTTGAGCTTAAAGCAGGTTAGGGGACAAGGATATGATGGTGCTAGTAATATGCGAGGTGAGTTCAATGGCTTGAAATCATTAATCATGCGAGAAAATAGTTCCGCTTATTATGTTCATTGTTTTGCTCACCAACTTCAGTTAGTCCTCGTGGCCATTGTGAGAAAGCATAAAGGGGTCGTGAATTTTTTACTATGATTTCCATCTTATTGAATGTGGTGGGTGGTTCTTCCAAGAGAAGGGACTTGGTTAGAGATATTAATCTTAAAGAAATGAATAAGGCATTAGGGTGTGGGCAACTTCAAACTAGGACAGGTTTGAATCAAGAGCAAAGTCTTCAAAGACCTGGAGATACACGTTGGAATTCTCATTATAAGTCTCTCAAAAGCTTAGTCGACTTGTTTCCTACAATAGTGAAGGTGCTAGAAATTGTGGAAAAGGATAAAAAGGATTGGAAAACAAGAGATCAAGCATCAAATCTATTACAGTACTTCCAGTCTTTTGATTTTGTCTTCTATTTACACCTCATGTTGGCTATATTGGGAATCACAAATAGTTTATCATTGGCACTGCAACGAAAGGATCAAGACATAGTGAATGCTATCAAATGTGTGAAAGCAACTAGATGCCAGTTGGATGAGTTTAGAAGAGAAAAATGGGGTAAAATATTAGATGATGTGCATGAATTTTGTGACAAGAATGATATTTGCAAATTGGTCATGGAAGACGAATATGTTGATCCGAAGAAGCGCAGGCACAAGTCTGGAATTACAAATAACCACTACTATCAGGTAGATTGTTTTAATGATATTATTGATTGGATAATTCAAGAGCTTGATGGTCGCTTCAATGAGACGAGCTCAGAATTGCTTATTTGTTCCGCTGCTTTTAGCCCAAGAGACTCATTTCATGATTTTGATATGGAAAAATTGATGAACTTAGCAAAGCTTTATCCTCATGATTTTGATTCTGGAAATTTGAGGGACCTTAGCCATGGGCTTGGCCTCTACATAAATGATGTGACAGATGACAATAGGTTCTCCAACATGCAAACTATTGTTGAGCTTTCTCAAAAAATGGTACAGACTAGAAAACATGAGCGATATCCAACGGTCTATCGACTTTTAAAGCTTGTACTCGTATTACCTGTTGCTACTGCTACAGTTGAGAGGTGTTTCTCGGCCATGAAGATTGTGAAAACATATTTACGCAATCGTATTGGTGATACATATATGAGCAATTGTCTGATTTGCTATGTTGAGAAAGAACTGATGATGAGAGTCACCAGTGAGGCAGTAGTTCGTCGCTTCATGAAAATGCAAGGTCGTAGATTTGATGATGAAGATTGAAGGTGATGTATTATAATTTACCATTAGATCTTTGTTCCTCTCTGAAAAATTGAGTCGTAATTTATTTGTTTTCATTTTTTTTTTAGGCCATTGAATCATCGATATCTTTGAAGATAGATATGAAGTCAATGGATGAATTTTGCTTATGTCAACATTATTTTGTTCATGCAACGGCAATGCAAAACATATATTACTATGGACTTCTATATTTTGGTAAATATACTTTTTCTCTTTATTATTGTCGCACCCCGTTCATTTTCCTCTAGCTTCGCCACTGAGAATAGCTATTCTTTTATAGTTGTAACAGGAGTATAAGGGCACGAAGTCAGCTGCGCATGTGCGGCCGGTTTATTCGGCAGCCCGGCCGGCCGGGGCAGTCCGGTATCCCTGTGATTGATTTCACGTGGGAGGGTACCGGGCCGGCCAGACGAGACGAGATCATCCTGGACTGGAGCTGGAGGGAGGCCAATCAGCGCCGCTGCCGCTGCACGTTCATGCATCTTTGCCGGCTGGCGTTACGCCGCATGACTGGTAAGTGGTAACGAACTAACGACGATCTTCTGCCTATCCGAATCATTTGTTACTCGCGGTCGCCATTTCTCGATCGTTCACTCCACGTTTTGTACGTTGTTGTCAACTCAAGCCGAGAGAAGAGACTGTCAGACGGACGACGACTTTGTTCTCTAGTCTCCTCGTTCGACCCCACAAAAAAAAAATAGTCTCCTCGTTCGGTTAGGGGTAATCATCCTCCGGTGTCCGGTGATTAGTTCAGAATCTGACAGCGTCCATCCATGCAGACGATGAAGATGGAGAGCGCGAGTCCAGCGGATCGGAGTAATTGCATGGAAACATCCGTTCTAGCAGAGTCATTGCAGCATCGTTTATTACTGATGAACTCTCGTCTCGGATGTAGTTGCTCGTCTACGCTGTCGCTGTTCCTGTTGGTGAATGGTGATTGGCAGGATGTATGCCCCTCTGAAAACTGACAGGGCTATTGATCGCACACTTGCCCGATGTGAATATATTTTTTTTCAAGATTGGTGAGCACCGTATTCCCAGCTGACATAGTTTACAAATCTTTTGGGCGCGCGCTTCAGTCAAGGACGGATTTTCTCTGTAGGAAAGTGCCGACCTGGAATTGAGGACATGAAGTACTATTCTTTTTTCCATTAATTTCTGAATACATTTAATTAGCAGCATATCCAGTGAGTTTAGTAATCAGTATAGTTGCCCGTAAAAACATCATAGATGCAAGATGAGTGTGCAACGTGTGAAAAATAATTATGCCACAAAGTGGGAGTAAATTTGATCATAGAACATGGGTGAGAGAGTTGCGCATTATCAAAGCAAGGTTTAAACTTTAAACCGTCGTACTGATCAATTGCGTCATCTCTCTCTCTCTTTTGTATATTCAACTTCATTGGCAAGGAGAATACCATTCTGCACATCTCACAACTTGGAGCATTGATTTTCACACCCCAATTTTCAACATTAAGCTATACGTGCGTAGACTTGGCAGTTGGCGTGGACGCGAACAATAAAAAAACATCAACTATATATATTGTAATAAGTCCTGAAAATAACGAATTTACAGAATAAATACATCATGTTAAAATAATAAACAGACTAATATTACAGCCATACGTGCATGTGCCTACATACACAGTGGTCCTAAGATTTCGTGCTGGCGCAAAAGGTTGAGCTAGCAGCTAGTCTAGTTGACGATGTAGCACTTCTTCCTGATCTCGCCCTCAGCACCGGTGATCACGCCAACGTTGCCCATCTTGACCATGGACTCGCCGAAATCCTTGAAGAACACGTCGTCAAACTTCCCCGTGGCGATGCGCTGTACGTACTCCCTGGTGTTCACGTCGGTGAGGAGCGCGGCGTCGGACTGGAAGAGCCCCCGGCGCTTGGCGACGTTGCGGTAGTAGCTGGTGTCGAACGTCCTGTAGCTGCCGGGGTCCATCTCGGACAGCGTGGCCGTGTCGCCGACGCTCTTGCAGCGCGTCCTCAGCCTATCGGCGTACTCGCTGTCGAGGGATGGGTCAGCGCTGTGGGCGCCGCTGAAGTCGTAGAGCCGGCTGGCGTAGGACGGGCAGTGCGCCGTGCCGAGCGTGTGCGCGCCGGAGAGGACGGCGAGGTCCTTGACGTCGAGGCCGTTGGAGGCGAAGATCTTGGTGAGCAGCGGGATGTCTGCGAAGGCCGGGGGCAGCTGATCGGCCGCCTCCGTCGCGCTGGACACCTTGCCGTCACGCCTTCCGAGGGGGACCGGCCAGGTGGGGCCCTTGGCCAGCACGACGGCGTCGCGGGCCATGATGGCGAGGACGTCGGCGCAGGAGACGGTGTTGGGGCAGGCGGCCTCTAGCTTGGCCTTCACCTTCTCCAGAGCCGATTAGCCGAAGCCCCGGAGGCTCCTGTTCGGCTTCGCGTCCCTCTCCGCCTTGTTGCCGTTGGTGGAGTTGAGAAGGACGGAAGCGTCACAACCCTGCAATTTTTCGTCGCGTGCACATGCTTGTGTAATTAAGCACTAGAGTACATTGATGACGATGTATGATCTCAAGCCTAACGTAACTATGTACTAGAAAGTAGCGACGCTTACTCTGACGAAGCAGTCGTGGAAATGGAGCCGGAGGAGTGGACCGGCGAGGCTGGGCGCGGCGGAGATGATTTTTTCATCTCATTGCGGACAATCGCCTCGGCGTTCGGGCATGTCTTGCTGTAGTAGCCGACCTCCAGCTGGGCCACTGCCGGTGGCAGGCTGCCACCGAGAAGGAGCAGTGCCAAAGGCAGCAGCAGTAGACAAGACTTGATTGCCATATGCTTGTGGGTTGATGCTAAACAATTGCAGTGCCAAGAGCTGCGATTATGTGGATGTAGCAAGAATGTTGTTGTGACGTAATCTTGGATGGACATGTCGTTGCATCTCCCTGTATATTTATAGAGGACGCTGGCTTTCTGGTGGCGAGGTGTAGTTGCGTATATTGTTGCAGTGACAACCTGTATACATCCATGTGCTAACTTCCTTCTCATGAGTGTAATCTCCTCCATGAACATTACAGTACGATTTTAGACATTGACGCGTTCGAACAATGAAACGGAGCATTACAGAGAAAACCTGAAAGGAGCCGGTGCTGAGGCCAATTATAACATGCGTGTCCACCGTATTTAGTCTTCGTTAAATTTTTCTGCTGCCTCTGATCCAAAATATGGATCGTTTAGGACAGGGACATGGTCACCATTCTCCACTGTGGCACTTTAACTTGGTTTGAAAAATAGTACTATTTTTTACTAATACTGTACATATATTATGAAAGTATCTGTTCCATGATGAATCAAGTAATCAATATCAACCATTGTTGTGAATCTAGATAACTTTTCATGTATCCATAGGTCAAGTTGAAAAATAATCCTAAAAGTTTGATAGTTGGATTACTCTCAATGTCTGGTTTATTTGTAAGTTGTGAGTAAAAAATGTAGGCTTTTTGTTACAACAGATGGAGGGTGTGTGTAAACCGGACTTTTCCCTATTTAATACAGTGTATATTTCTAATATTTCTAACTATGATCGACAATTTGATACGATCTAGGCACTTATATTATGCAATGGTCAGCTTATGTTCTCTCATATCCCTAATTTCTTAAATCCTCATCTTATCCTAATGGCACGGGTTAAATCTGCATGTGTGGGGTGGGTTTGAGGCCGACTTGCATTGAGAGCGGAGACGCGGCTACGACATGGAATGCATGTTGCTGCAGCAAATGGTTTATTTACCTGCAGGAAGCCGGCCGGGGAGAGTTCTGGTTGGTTTCACATGGGAACAAACATCTCTACGGGCCGGGTCAGTCAACGCGCGCTGCCGCTGCCATATGCAGTTGATTGTCCCTGTACTTTCGCATGAGTATCAGAGTATGGTTAACAAGATCATACGGCGAATGCATATCATAACATTGTTTTGATAGTGAGTATCATATCATCATTAATATGTCACGCCACTATGCATCCTGTGCTAAGTTTTCTACAGTGGACGAAGCTTGGAGCAACGCTATATGCTAGCCCTGATCTGGTCTCCACGTTATATTTGGTCATCCACTAGTGGCTGCATGCAGTTGCAAGGAAGCTGTATCCATCTCATGAATGGTGATTCCCAAAGCAATATAATGCAAGCCGAGTCAGACTAACCATAACGATGAGGGACGATGCCGCTGGATGTAGAAGTTTTACAAAGTATACATTGATGGAACATACGGGGTACGCCAGAACGAGAAGTCTTTTCCATCCGTTTCAAATATAGGTTATTTAATTTTTTCATCTCAAGTTACTTGACCATGACAAGGCGAACGATCAAACTTAAGGCTAAAAAAGTCAAACGACAAATATTTTGGAATGGAAGGAGTACATACTACATAGTGTCGACACCATTTGGAGAGACCCTTTTTTTTTTATCTCGAGCAGATTTTTTAAAAAATTTTAAGGACAAAGCACACACGTCAACACACCATCACACACACGGCTAGATGATGACAACAAAGAGAGCACAACAAGCAACGGTACAATGGCCATCATGTGCACTATGGCGTCGTAGGACCTCAGCATGCAAGCTCGATCTTGACGTAGGTGCGCGAATACGGCGAAAGAACGATGGGGCAGATCCAAGGGGTAGGGGGCTCCAGCTCCCCTACCTCCCCACAACCCATGGAGCCTCCCTAAGTCTGCTCTATATTTTTTTGAGAAGGAAGAAGAAAGAAGAAGAGGACGAAAGGAAGAGGAAGAAAGAAGAAAGGGAGAAGAGCGCCCTCTTATTATGATAGCTGGATTCACTCCCTCGACAGAGAATGTACTATGCATGAATTGCGTGGGAGATATTTATACTCACAAACTAAAATGTATATACACAAGAAAATATATGAGATTTAGCAAGATACTCCCTCCGTTCCGAAATATGATTTTTTTGGCTTTTCTAGATTATCATTTCCATTATATATTGAGATAGATATTATCTATCTACAAATCTAAAATGAATATTATTTTGGGACGTGAGAGTACATATGAAAGCACATTTATTACTAACGAGTTAGATATACAATAAAAAATAGTAAGAAAGTAAGATATCATGAAATGATAAAATACTAACCCCGAAGTTAAATGCTGCAATGTACTGTCTCTAGTTCATTTGACTTTTTTTTGACTGTAAGTTTGGCCGTTTTATTCAAAATATTCATACTAATATAATCAAATCAAGTCACCGAAGAACTCATAACAAAAATTATGATATTTTGCACAATTCTTTAAATAAGATTAGTCAAACTTGTGGTAAAAAGGTCAAGCAAACTATAAATTGGAACAGAGGAAGTAGAGATCAAAATAATAATGTTATAACTTACATGATATAGAATTATCAGATTGAATCATCTGTTTTGAAAGTTATTTTTTGAGACAGGTCTGTTTTGAAAGTTTTTAAGAAACATTTTGACAGTCATTTGATTGAAGGAAGCAACAGGACAGAAGAAACTGACCTGGGCTGGTACAAAGTTTGGGCTTTATGGACCAGGCCACCTCTCTATATTGGCAGGGCCCAACTACTCTCGCAACTCTCTTCCTCGGACAGTCCACGACTTGCCCGTCCAGTCCTCGTCAGTCTCCTCGCCAAGAGCAAAGCCGCATCCGGCATCCATTTCAAAACCCGCGAAACCACGGCCGCTCAAACCCCAAAGGCGGCAAACCCCCGCACGCACGCGCGAGGCGAGGCGGCGGTCTCCGGCCTGAGCACCAGCGATGCCGGCGGCGGGGAAGGCCAAGGCCAAGGCGAGCGGCGGCAAGCGGGGCGTGGCGGCCAAGGACCCCGTCGACGCGCCGCTCCTCTCCGACAAGAGGCGGCGCGAGCGCGTCGGCATGGGCGACTCCGACCACGAGTTCGACAGGTGCCTTTCCCTGCTCCTCCCCCCCTCCCCCGATTCCCCTCCCCACGCCCCTCGTGTTCGCAATCTGGCTTCCCTAGTCTGGATTTTGCGGCGTCCGTGCGCGAGATCGTTCGGATCGAGCTGACGAAGCGAGGGTTTCGTGACTGGGCTTCCGTTCGCCTCGAATTTTGCTCCAAATCTTTTGATTTTCCCCCTTGATTTCGTGCGATTAGTTGATTTCTCTATACACATTTCATGAGGACGTGCTGCCATGTGATTTGTGGATGCAGTGACATGAAGGAGATCGTCACGCTTCTGCGGAACATCAAGGACAAGGCCCACAAGGACGGTCAGAAGAAGACTGAGCAGGCTATCTCTAGGTGATTTCGATTTTCATTCCGCGCATCCATCCTACATTTGGTCCTGTTGATTGTTGAATATATGTGCGTGATTGTTCTGTCAGTGTACTGTGTACGTGATGTATGTGTTTGCTCCTACTCCTACCTCCTATCGAGGGTGATTTGGTGCATGGTTAACGGCGCATCTACTTAGATCTGCTGAATTTGCAAATTATGGCCGATTGGCATGACACTCCAATCTTATCTAAGGAATTTTATAGGGTTTTTCGTTGTGTCACATCTGAGTTTCTGACTTCAGATGGCTGTGCTTGAAACTGCAGATTAGTAGGACGCCTAACATGTCTGTCAAGTTGTTTGTCAATGTCTGGGTGTTTACTGAACCATTGTTTGTTGTAGTCTTGTAGACTTGTAGTTGATGATTAGAGAACTTGCTGTTTCAGTCTGCACATGCTGAAGGAAGCACACCTTATGGAATTCTCGGTAGTGACTGGCAAATAGTTGATAAGCAGAGAATTTGTTGCTACTTGGTCTGCATATGCCTGACGTTAGCATTACGGACTGAACTGAATCCACCTACGGTGACTGGAAAACGAATTGAGATTTGAGACTAGAGTTCAGGAACAATGTCTTATACAATTATATATAGTTTCTATTTACGTGGTGAAGATCTGGGTATGCTCAACCCTTTCCGCTCTATTGCTGATTTGCTGTTTTGGATGTCCAAAGTTATCTTCTAACTGGAAATTGTACGCATTGCAGATAGCTATTCCTAGTACATTGCTAACAGTTTTTCTTATCTTTTCAGTGTGGCAACAGAGATTCAGACTATGGTACAGGACACCAAGACTAAGTTTGAGAAGGAAAGGTGAGGAACTAATTAATGCACATCGCTAGCCTTTCAGTGACTTTACTATAAAAACACATATTCCTGCTAGTCCCTTCTGTGAAATCAGATGTGATCCTTTTTAGCTGTTGCTATAAACTAAGAACTGGAATAATAAATGCTGTGAACGCTCATGAATGTGCACCTGATAGTTGTTCCATATGTGCATGCGCAGGCAGAATTTTCTGAAAGCACTGTCAAAGACTTCAAAAGAGGTTTCGAATTGTACTTGATGCTACAATGTGCTTTTGGTTAATAATCTTGTCAGGTTTTGGTTAATAATCTTGTCAGGTTTTGGTTAATGGAAGGTACATTTGTATGCTATGCAGTGCGAAGGTTTGTTGAAGAATGAGCACACGAAATTTCAAGCAACACATGATAAGTTCTGCAAAGACAAGGCTGCACACATACAGAATTTCAAAGGTATGCCAGATAAGAGATAAGCTGCAGCCTATTGTGATATGTGACATTTCTTATCATCTGCCTTTATCTAGCTTATGTAATGCTCAAGCAGTAACATCCTTACAGTTTCATCTTGCACATGTCATGCTGATGCAGGCCTCGAATATCCTCACCTTATCTGTGTATCATTTAAAAAATGACATGTCTCTTGAAGTCCAGATATTACTTGGCTACAAATGAGTTTTGTTTTTTTATTTTTTTTTGCCTGTTCTTTATTATCAGAGAGAACCCGTAGACAAGTACACCTTAGGAAACTCTAGCATCCACATATGCTTAGTTTTCCAGCAGTTTTGCAGCTACTAAATGCCATTAATCCTACTTTGTTTGTGTCGTGTTTAAGAAGGTTGTATATACTAGCGTCATAGCATGCCTATACTCTCTCTCTCTCTCTCTCTCTCTCTCTCTTCCTGTGTTATCCTCATTTTCACTTGACTTATCTGTCTGCTGTTTTCTGCAGACCTTTTCTCAAAGTTTGAAGATGATAAAGAGAAATTGCTTAAGCAGTATGAACTGCAAAGTAAGTAGACAGCTTGTTTCTCTAGTTGGTTTATGAGTTTGTTGTTCTGACATGCTGCCATTTATCAGGGAAGAAGGAGAAGGCTACTCTGTCTGAACTAGAGAAGACCTTTTCAGAGAAGATAGCAAATGCAGAGCAATCTCTGAAGAAGATGAAACAGGTATACGTTAGAGCATCCATGAATTCATGATATTACTTAACAATTTGCTGATCTTGGTTACCTGTCCCATGAGTCCATGAGACCATGACTGAAATTAAACTTGCATGGTTCACTTACCATTAGTCCAATTTTGTGTTCATGTTTCACAGGATGACAAATCTATCGACATCCTTCGCAAGTCCATCGGCTTATTTCTGGGTGGCGACGCTGATGATCAATTTGGTCAAGATGACGACTGAAGCTGTGCTCACAATCACATGATGGCTTCTTTGAGATCAATGTAGATAATATGTTATTGGAGAAAATATCAGTACATAGTGGAGGCAAGGCCACAAGATGAAAGTGTGATACTGTCAGTTTAACTGCACAGCTCACGTGTTTAGTGTTCATATTTCGTATTGTTCTCTACTCGGTGGGTTTTGGTATTGGACTCAGCCTGAGGTTATGCTAGCTTGGAGTCATATTTTCTGGCACAAAATTGCTGTACTTACTGGCTCGTGATTCTTTACGTTTTGGTCAGTATTTGCTCGTCATGGTACTGCAAACCAAGTTCTCCTGTATGGCTGTATCAACAATAACATATACGGAGTATAGTATATATAGTCATTACAAATTCATACTTTGAATGGAAAAGCGGAAAGGACATGAGATTTACACAAACTCCACCGGGGGAAGGTACCACTTGAAGTAGTTCGTCATGTTCAGGCATGCTTTGATCCTCGCAGTGGCCTGGTCTGGTCCTTGCTCCATCCAACCCAGGCTGACAAAATCTAACGCCTGGGATTGCCAGGCAGATTTCCCAGGGCCCCAACCAAACTAGCCCGAGCCGGCCTGCTGCTCCAGCGGCCCGATCTTCGCGGCGAACTCGTTCTTGCAGGACGGGCAGTAGATGAGCATTGGCTCGCCCATCGGCTGCATTGTCGGCGGCGTCAAGAACTACGACCCTGCTCGACACGAGCAGCTGCTGGCGCGCACTTCAGCAAGGGGTCGTAGTAGGCGTTGAAGTTGTCAAGGACCAGCACGCCGTCGCCACGGCCGTGGAACGCCAGGGGGCAGTGTGCGCCAACGAACCCCGGCCGTCGGCGCCAATAGGCGCGGTGTGGCGCTGCGCCTCACCTTCCGCTCCCTCCCGCACGCGTGGCCGCGGTATAGATTAATTTATGCAATAAAAATGACAAGTGCAACAACTACATTTTCAGATTTGAAAGAAAATGAATAGATGCATACTCTACCCGTTAATTAAGACATTTGCAAGAGTCTCTGTGGTCCGCACCCTTTCACGAGAGTCCAGAATGGAAGGTCTTTTTAATATGTCATATTGGGCTGCCAGGTTACTCACACTTAGCTACGAACACAAAAATAAAATGAACACATAGAAATACTTGTGGAACGGACAAGATTGCACATATACCAAGATAGAGGAAAGGCCATGAAAAAACATGCCCGGATGGACTCAGCCCCCGGATGTTTTGCCCATGTTTTATGACAAGAAGAGCTCATTACTTGATACAAATTTGCTAAAAGGACACAATGATTGTACTTGTTACTCACCTTACAAATTAAATTTGTGCAGTTACCATCAACAGTTAAATCGCAAGGCCTAAGGGCCTTTATTTCTAGTTAACAATGTAGCACTTCTTCCTGATCTCCCCCTCAACCCCGGTCAGAACCCCGACATTTCCCATCTTGATCATGGACTCACTGAAGTCCTTGAAGAAAACATGGTCGAACTTGCCGGTGGCGATACGCTGCACATACTCCCTGGTGGTGGCATCAGTAAGGAGCGCGGCATCAGACTGGAAGAGCCCCCTGCGCTTGGCGACGTGGCGATAGTAGCTCGTGTCGAATGTCTTGTAGCTGCCCGGGTCCATCTCGGACAGCATTGCCTTGTCATCAGGGCTCTTGCAGCGTGTCCTGAGCCTATCGGCGTACTCGCTGTCGAGGGATGGATCAGTTGTATATGCACTGCTGAAATTGTAGAGCCGATCTGCGTAGGACGGGCAGTGCGCCGTGCCGAGTGTGTGCGCGCCGGAGAGGACCACGAGGTCCTTGACGTCGAGGTTCTTGGAAGCGAAGATCTTTGTGAGGAGAGGGATGTCACCGTAGGATGGTGGCAGCTCGTCGGCCGCCTCCGTGGCGCTGGACACCTTGCCGTCTCGCCTTCCGAGGGCAACCGGCCAGGTGGGGCCCTTGGCAAGCACGACGGCGTCGCGGGCCATGAGGGTGAGGACGTCGGCGCAGGAGACGGTGTTGGGGCAGGCGGCCTCCAGCTTTGCCTTCACCCTCTCCACAGAGCTGAATCCCCGGAGGCTCTTGTTTGGCTTGGCGTCCCTCTCTGACAGGTTGCTATCGGTCGTGTTGAGCAGGACAGACGCATCACAGCCCTGGAATTTCGATTGGATGTTCTAGTCAGAATACTTGATCGAAGAGACGATGATAGGTGAGCAAAAATTCTCTATTCCAGATGACAGCGACACTACTTACCCTGACGAAGCAGTCGTGGAAATGGAGCCTGAGCAGCGGGCCGGCGAGGCTTGGTGCGGCGGAGATGATCTTCTCCATCTCACCACGGACGATTGCTTCGGCGTTCGGGCATGTCTTGCTGTAGTAGCCGACCTGCAGCTGGGCCGCTGCAGGGGAGCTGCCAGCGAGAAGCAACAGTGCTATCGGGAGCAGCACTAATAAACAAGACTTGATTGCCATGCTTATGGATCGGTGTTACACAATTGCAGGCTCAAAGCTGTAGGCCAGCAGTGTTGTGGCTAGAACAAGAATGTTGTTGCTAAGTAATCTGGGATGGAATGGTATGTTCTTGCAACTGCTTGAATTTATACAGGTGTTGTGCTGCTGCGGTGCTGCCTGCTGGTGGCTACGTTGAAGACTTGGAGCTGGCGCGCGGCGTTATAAGTTGTCTGTCACAACCTGTTCATTCGCTTGCATCCATGTGCGATGCTAAATTCCATTTGAGCGTGGTCTCCTCCATGAAAGAAATAACTTTAGGCATGGATGTAATGCCAAAATGAAAAGTTAAGTGTGAGTACTGAATGATTTTAGGAGGTTTTTTTTGGCACTTTGTAATACCTTAACTTAAGCCACTACAAAAATGAATTATATATTGGGGCACTTCGTATATGCCACGTCAAAAAGTTGAACCACCCTTAAATATCCCTATCATCACTATAGCAAATCCGGCACTTGAAAAAAAATCAATTTTGAGCTGAACATGCCAAAAGCGGTGGATCATGTTTTCACCCCGACTCTGTTTTCAGGAGTGGGCTATATTTACGATCAAGCTCAACCTTTTTCTGCAATATGTCTCGTGTTTTTTAAATTCAAAAGTTTAAAATTTACAAATGGGCTCAGATGAAGGAACACCCCAAAGGAAAGTTGCAATGCTCTACAATATATATGAAACTATAGTTAATACATCATCCATTTCAAATTGTTGTTCGTGTGATTTTTTTTACCCTAAGTTTGATCACTCATCTTGTTAAAAAAATATACAAAATGTTACATTTTTTTGTCATGATTTGCTTTATTAATCAAATTTCTTCAAAAATGATTTCAAATTTGACAATATTTGTGCAAATATTTTGAATAAAACAAGTGGTCAAAGTTAGAGTAAAAAAAAAATCAAATGACCTAAAATTTAGAACGGAGATAGTAGTTTTTATTCATTTATATCCCTAAATATTTATTAAAAGTTTCAAATTAGTTAATACGGAATGATGGTATACTTTATAAGTTTCAAGTGTCATTTCGGTGTAGTAGAAGGAAAGCTCTCTTGTGATAATTCACGGTTTCGAATCTTGGTAATAAATACGTGTGAAACAACGTTATAAATTTGTGATGTATGTAACAATGGTGATTGTCTCTGGTGGCCACTTGAGATACAATACATTTTCTAGATATGTTTTGAGGCTACTTTTACCTTCAGTTATTGAATTGTTTCTTATGTAATGTCGTTTTACCAGTCTCTATTGGATTTTCTCTTTGATCACTGTTATTTTTACATGAATGCAGTTTTCTAGCCTCACAACTTAAGATCATGACCCTTATAATATTTAATAATATCAAAAGATAATGGTTAAATTTGGAGTTAATTGCGTCATTAGTACATAAACTTGGCGAGTGGGTGCACTTAGGTACATCATCTTCCAAATTGCTTATTCTTAAACAACAACTTAGCATGAGGGTGCATATAGGTACATCATCTTCCAAATTGTTTATTTAGAAACAATAACTTGGCATGTGGGTGCATATGGGTCACCTAGATGGCATGTGAGAAAAAAGATCATGTGGAGGCTTACATATTATCTGGTACTATTATTGAAAAAGTCCTACATATCCTCCAATTTATCATAAAAAATAAAAAAAATCAGCTTATCCTCTCCTAATCCTTTTCTTCTCAAGCTTGAGGTATCGATTATACTCTTAGTTCCATTCTTTTCTGTTTATATTTAACCATGGCACACTCGTACTCTGCTTTATTTTTCATTAGAGAAGAAATTAGATAATTTTTATCCCAACTAGTGGAAAGAAAAAAAGAGATATTACAGTTGGTGACCTAACCCTAAACCAAATCTTCTTTTATCAATAATGCTAAAAGAAATCTGCAAAATCCTAATTAGCGGGGTCTATTTGTAATAATTTTCACCATGATTAATGTACACATAAGCATCCACATGGTTTTTCTCCCACAAGCCATCCAGGTGACCTATATGCACCCACATGCCAAGTTGTTGTTCCTAAATGAGCAATTTAAAAGATGATGTACCGAAATGCACCCAGTCGCCAAGTTTATGTATTAACAACGCAATTAACTCTCAAATTTGTGTCTCTAATATTTAATCTTTTTGAAAGTTAAATATTTGTGATTGAGAGATTATTATATAAGCGCATAATGGTATTTTTTTTGCTACATATAATGAGCGAAAGATACCTCAAAATAATAAAGTTTCCCAGAATTAATTAGTAAAAAAACACTTTAGAATGAGGTCAACGGTGCAAGCATGTGGGATCGGTTGAGAGCTGAAGTCTCAATGGTTATTGGCAGCCGATAGCCTTTTTTTTTATGCATAACGACCAGCTATATTTGATATAAATTAATTAAGCAGGTATTAATTATTATCATATCTTATTGCACAGGTCCAATCTGCATGTGGGATCGGTTGAGAGCTGAGACGCGGCCGCGCCATCCGTTTCCATGTTGCTGCAGCGAATGATTTTCCTGCAGGAAACCGGTCGAGAAGCTCTATCTGTATGATTGGTTTCACATGGGAACAAAAATTCTTCAGGACGGTCAATCAACGTGCATTGTAGGCGGTTACGTGTGGACCGATACTGCGTCGCATGATGATGGCTAACATGGTCGACCGCGAAGACGCGTAGTGTATCATTACGAGTTACGACGTACTGCATGAATGACCATCGTACATGTAGGCTTATTTTAATTGGTCATCTTATTTAGAAAGTGTAAACTATGGTCATTAAGGTTTCTAATTGAGTTGATACTATCATTATCTCTCTAGGAATACGTATTCGGGCAATGTCGTATAGGTTTGGCTAATGACTCATACTCCACCATGGACAAAATGCACTCTCGGACAAATTCAACGTGGACAACCCAATTGATTTTTTTTCATTTATCCCATCATCTCCTGATTCTCTTGATTCCATCTATAATCCGTGTTAATTAGCTCACAGATGCATGGCGTGGTTCCTAATATCTAGCTCATTTTTCTTATTATGCGGACAAGAATGGAAACCATTATTGTTATTGGCGGAGGCAACTTATTAACCTACGACTACTAGAATCCACCGGTTTCCTAGGTCTATTTTTTTCCCTAGAAAATTTTTAGGTACTCTAGTGAAAGTTTATTTCCCTATAACTATATCTCAAAACCGCAGGGAAATCAAAATTTCCCTAGGAATGTGTCCCTTTCGTTGGGATGAATCAAACCACCATGGCATACAATTGCTCTGGTGGCATGTATCCCTAGGAAATTTCATCCACCCGTAGGGAAACGATAGCAGTGAACAAACTTTCGCTGGTCACCACTACTCTGCCGCCAAGGGCATTCAAAATTTTGCCCCGACTCTATTTATTTTATGCAAGTACTCTCCTCTCACTCACTCTGATTTCTCTTTCTCTCCTTTCTCTACTTAGATCTCAGGGAGGCATGAGCAAAAAAGCAACCGGTGCGGCGCAGGTGCAGCTCTGGCGAGCTAGCGTGGCGACGATGCTTCTAGGTGGATCGGAGTAGGGCGGTGGCAGGCTCATGCGGCGGCGGCGGCGGCGGCGGCGGCAAGCAGGTTCATGCGGCGGCGGCGGCTGGGGCAGCGCATCCTCGTGGCAATACGCATAGGTGATAGGTGCAAAGTCTTCCGATGCATAGTTTGCCTACTAGTCCATTGATGCTTTGCTAGGATCTCACTGGTTTGATTTTGTTTTTGTTGATCAGATGATACGGAGATTGGAAGATGAGTGGAGAAGCACTCAGACCTACCCGACGAACTGCAGCACGGTGGCATGCATGCAAGTTGAGGATGCAGGTGCAGCATACCCAAAGACGCATCCAAGCAGATAGAGCTCACACGGTGCTGAATCATTTGGCCTTTTTCAAGATTGTAAAGAATGAATCTGGATATATGATTTTCGTTCATTCAGCAAGTATTTTGTAGACAAGAATCTTGATGCCTAACTCTGGTCCAATTAATCATATCTTATAAATGAGCAATATTGAATTAACCCTAAACAAAAATAATAAATTTAAATAACACCAGGGATAAATGAGTAATATTAAAGAAAACAAACATCCAGAGAAAGTACCCACGTAGGATACAATATGGCATGCTCAAGAACTCTAGGGAAAAAGCCTTTCCCTAGGAAAACCCTAGAGTACTTCCTATTTCCCGTCGAAACTATCTCTAGGAGCATTTTCCTAACAAAACCCCTAAGGAAACACAATCCCTCCCTACCGCTTTTTGGACATTTCCCTAGGATTTTGACCCTAAGGAAACTGGTGGATTCCAGTAGTGTACTCGGCCTCTAATTGCTGAGTGTATCTCGAAACTGTTAATTCGTGAAACACTGCCAACTAATTTTATTCAAGCAATTGCTGCATCATGTCTAGTCCCAATATAACCTCCCACTACCGGATTCAGCCTGTTTGCCGTGAGCCCCAATGCTCACGGCAAAGAGGCAAAAACTCAAGGCAAAAGCTTTGCCGTGAGCCGGCTCACGGCAAAGCCCGCACGGCAAAAATCCTATCGGCAAAGGGACCTTTGCCATGAGCCTTATATCAACCTCTCAACAAACCTTTGCCGTGAGCCAAAACAACCCTTCAGCCAAAAAAGTTAACGATGACGGCAAGGCAACGGCGTGAGTGGGGCCCGCTCGGTAATTTTGTCGAAAGCGCCACATTATGCTCTCGGCAAAAGAGAGGATGTTTGCCGTGAGCCAGGGCCGCGGCTCACGACAAAGGGAGGATGTTTGCCGTGAGCCAGGACCCAGTGCTCACGGCAAAGGGCACCATGGGCCCACCTGGCAGAGATGGGCAGGAGCGGCATGGAGGCTTGTCAACAAATGAATGCCTGTTTGCCGTGAGCCAGACCCAGTGCTCACGGCAAAGGGCACCATGGGCCCACCTGGCAGAGATGGGCAGGAGTTGCATGGAGGCTTGTCGACAAAGGAATGCCTGTTTGCTGTGAGTCTGGGCCAGTGGCTCACGGCAAAGGAGCCTTTTGCTGTGGGCATGGGTCATTTCCTCACGGCAAACAATGGCACCTGGGCCTATTTTTTTCTGTTTCTTTTAGTATATGATACCCCAATAAAAAATATATCACACAGACAGTTTATATATACATTGCACAACCACATAGTGATCACAATGAGCATTACAGGCAGTTTATATAGACATTGCACAACCACGCATAGCTAATAGTTATTACACAACGTGAAAGGTAAACTACAAGTTCAACGACAAACAATAGAGTTCGACGACATCCAAACCAAGTTCAACCACAACATCATCTAGTTCAATCAATTAGTTGATTCGATCTTTGGTAAACGGAGGTCACGTTCCTCACCTTCCCGCCCGCCATATTAGTTCAATCACTTGTCAATAAAAAGAATAGGCAAATTAGCACAAATAAACAAGATATACTAAGATATGCAAAATAAGGAGAATATAAATTAAATTAACATAGCAATACAAATAAACTAAAATATTAAGGCACACACAATTTTTTAGAAATAATAATCATCATCATCAATATTAGCTTGCTGGTACGTGCGTCGATATCATCATGGTCATCGTTTAATTGCACTCACTCAAGTAATTGTAAGTCCATCACATTTTCAACCTCATCTCTATCGTCTTCGTCACCTAAATCTTCATTGTCTACTTCCATTCCAACCGTTTCTGCTAAATCTATGACAAAACTCCCTTCAAGTCCATCTTCTTGAAAGAATTCTCCCTCATATGTGTTTGGATCTATATTATAATCATCATTGTTTAGGACAGGTAATTTACCATGTGGCGATACCTTGTACACACCATCCCACCCCTAAAGTCGCACGTCGGTCTTATAAGGGTATTGGAGAAAATAAACTTGTGTGGCCTGTTGAGCGACAATGTAGACATCGTCTCCTCGATATACGGATGACTATCGGACTTCGACTAGCCCAAGGTTTGGGGTTCGTCTCACGTGTTAGGGATCAAACCAATGACATTGGAATATGACAGGATTAAATTCTTGACGACCACGAAACCTCATTTATATATTTCCTCGATTCTTCCATAATACTCGACCCTATTAGAGCCCATCGTAAAAACTCCACTATTAGTGGTTCTTCGATTGGGCCGACTACACTCGTGTGTTGTTGTGTGAAAGCGATATCCATCACCGGAAGAAGCCGCTCAAGCCAAATTTGGTAGTCATGACTCTTGAGCCCATTGACTCGCATGGTGGCAAAGTTAACTCCTCTCCTCCAATTGGCCGTATATCCATCAGGGAACATTAATGTTTGGAACCATTCTAGTACTTCCCTCCTTTGTGCCTTAGGCTTCTTCCAGGTCTTGCCTCTAGTGGGAGGCACCATGTTCATCTTAGGTCTATCGCACAACATTGCTTGATCTACTCTAGCCTTAACATTGTCCTTTGTCTTATCAGAAATGTCCATGACTGTTCCGAATAAAGTGTGGCGGTCCACTCCGAAATTATTCCAAGTTAAGTACCCCGGGACCACTAACCGAGTAGTCAGGCACTTAATCCGGAATAAGCTGGAGCGCCGTCGGATTAAACCCGATTAACCACGTACTTTTCTCGATCGAAACAACAGCACGCCCACACGAAGGTGAGTTCCAGAGATTACAACATTCCACAAATTTAACATACACGAATAGTACCTCAGAGTTATTACATACCAAGTTCAAATTTAAATCAGAGTATTAAAGTCTTGCAGCGGAAAATAATCTAACGACGATACAAGTAACACCATGCTGAAGCCTGCCACGGTGCTACTCCTCCCGTTCCTCGGCAGAGGACGGAACCCACTCGATGTGCCATCCAGGGGGAACCTGGGTAGGCCAAGTCAAAGCATCGACTGCCACATCCAACATGGTACCTGTAAATCAATGCCACAAGCAAGGCTGAGTATACTAATACTCAGCAAGGCTTACCCGTCGGGTGAAAACTACATCACCGACATCTAGACAATGAGAGGCTTTTGGCTAGTGGGTTTGTTTGCCAAAAAGCAACTAAGAGTAGGTCCTTGCTTTCATGTTTTAGCATCATATTCTATTAGATTTAACCATTCTAGATTTGCATCCTCTCTAAGCATACAAGTGGTGCAATACAATTTATTTCATAGAACAAGTTCATCAATCTCAAGTTCCACTTGTTACTCAATGCAGCAAGGCGGTCAAGCAGTCTCATTAACCGCGAGAAGCGGACAGTTCGAACCGAATTTTTGCTACCTGGCCAGGGGAAACCCAACACACACGGATAGCGCTTGCTATAAAAGGTACAAGCACTTCCCAACCTTTCCCATCGATCCACAATTCGGAACCGGGTCCATTTCCTTAGGATAAAGGTTTATTGCTTCACTCACAGTCTCACGCATATATCCACAAGTGTACGGCAGGGGAAAACAAAGTTTCCAAGGAGAGATGGCTATCGGCCCTAGCTGCTTCAATCTGGTACCGGGCTTACCGACTCCCATATATCGGCATGCATGTGGTACGTTCAAAAACTTGACACACTCAACCACACGGTTCGACCTTAAATCAATTATCATACACGGACGGGAGATCTACATCTATCACCCCGCCCGTCAATCCTTATGATTCCAACATAAGTAAAGACAAGCAACTCCTATGTCTCGCGAGTGACAGGAAATCACTCGAGTTGTAACGGACCTAAGCAATGCTCTATCGATCCTTTCATACTAGTGTTGCAAGTCATAGGTACTAGGAAATGTGCAGCTAAGGTATTCAATCAACGCCTTGAAACGTAAATGCACAAGCATAGGAAATTCATAAATGCATAATTTGTAAAGGTTAGGTTATGCTCCGGGGCTTGCCTTCTTGCTCAAGCTGGGGGTTAGCCTCCGGGTTGGTCGATCCTTCGCCGGCACCTCCCTCCGGGATTCCTTCCTCGTCGGCGGGGATGAGATTGTAGGTGCCGACCGGAATAACGCCTTCTACATGAGATGCATAACTTATTGGCTGCCTATTGATTCCAAGATTAAGGCCTTGAAGGCCATATTCACCTAGACATGCTTAAGTACTACTATTCCCTTCACAATTAAAGTAGAGGTGTGGAAAATTTTTATTTGACTTCAATGGTGATTGTGTACATATATAAAAGAATTCTATTTATTATTTGCAAATTAGGGTGCTGTTCTGAAATTTTAGGTTCTCCTTATTTTATTCTAACTAATTAACAAAAAGGTTTATTCTTTTATATAAATCAAATTCCACATAGATTCCTTCTCATTTTTGTTTCTCCTTTTCTGTTCATCATTTTTATCTATAAACTTTATGACAGCTGCTGGAGTATAAGAGCTAAGCTCACTCCAAAATTTAGCTAAATCTGAGCTACACATAATTTATTAAAATTAATACAATCTGCTGCCTGTAGAAATGAAATAAAATCATATAAAATCGAAAATACATCCAATTCAGGAGATTTTCGTACCAGAGCTAGTCATGAGCATGAGGAGGGCTCTGGCCAAGTGGTGGCTCAAAATAACCCTTGGACAGTCCTCAATAATTTTCTATCCAAAAACACATATCTATTTATTTGCTAGTCTAAACAGAGCAAAAATTAAGTTTTGCATTTTTAACAAGTGTGCTAACAAGTTTTTAGCCTTCTGGAGAAAAATGGTGATTTTTCACTGCACAGATTATTTTTAATAATTTCTGTACTGCAAAAAGACAGGAAACACATTTTAATTCATAAGTGAAGCTACATTCCATATTTTTAGGTCCCCTTAGGACACAAGGTGCCCAAAGTCACTACAAACAACATATCCAAAGATCAACCCTAGCGGAGCTCTGGATTTGAAATGGTGCACAAGTTTCAAATTTCCACAGTTTGAATTTTAATTCAAAACTGGTTCATCAAAAGTATACACATGCCTAAAGGAGATTGGAGTTTACAATCTCACGAATCCAGGGAGTACTTTTGTGCATTTTTCTGATTTTTGTACGATTTTTAACGGATTTGTACGACTTTTGTGCTGGCGGTCTGCGGTGGTCGAGGCGGTGCGCGGAAAGGCTCGTTAGCTTCACGGGATGACGGTGGAGCTCGTCGTGGGGTTCTTCTGCGGCGGGGAAGGCCGGGGTATAGGGCTCGACGTGGAGGGGGGTGTTTGCGGTGTCAACGGCCGAGCGGTGGGGAAAAGCTTCGATTCGCGGCGAGTGCGGCTCGATTCGAGCTGGGGATTGCTCGAGCAGCTAGCGGGGTGAGTGAGCGAGCTGCACGCGCGAGGGATTGGAAAGGGGTGGAGGGATTCGCGGTCGATTCGAGGATGCGGCGGGGAAGCTCGAGCTCGGTTCACAGCGTCCTGAGGTGGAAGACGATGGGAACGAGCGCGGTGAAGTGAGAATGGCTACGCGTGGACTGAGGGGAAGGAGTGAGGGTGCTCAGTGAAGGGTTTGGAGTGCGCTAGGGGCACTGAGCGGGCTCGGGGGTGTGTGAGCGCGTGCACGGGCCGTCACGGTCGCCATTGATGGCGCGGCGAGCTCGGGCAGAGCGCGGACGGCTCGATTGGGCGAGGGAGATCGTCGCGTGGAGCAGTGGGAGATCTTCTACAGGGCTCTTGGCGCGGAGCGGGCAGAGAATCAGCCGCGGAGCGGCGTCGCGCGACGCGCGCGCGCGCGCGGCCACGGCGGCGCTTGACCGCCATGATGGCGTTCGCGCGGCGCGAGGCGAGGCGAGCGAACGGCGGCGAGGTGACAGCTCGGGAGGGGTTGGACAAGCTCAAGGCGACAAGCGCCACCCGACGCCGCGGCTCGGCCAGCTCGGCGCTCCCTCCGCCGCTCGCCGGCCACGTGGCGGCCGGCTCCCGGCCGGAGCAGGGGCGCGCCAGGGCCACTGTTGGCGCCCGTGGGGCTCCTTCTTCCCCTTTGAATTTTCTCCAAAACTTTGAACTGAACTTGAAAAAGTGTGAAAATAAAAGTTGGAGTTTGAGAGGTGGGACACAACTTTCTTTTTGGGGTGAACCAGAAATTTCAAATTTTTCGAGCTCAAACAACCCAAATACAAAAAGGTGCCCAGAACTGTATTTCGAGTTTTTGAGGGACTAAACTGCAAAATTTTCAAAAGTTCCAAACAGTGACTAGGCCTTATTTGTGATGAAAAAACAACTTTTATTTTTGGAGATTTTCAAGTTTAGTACAAAAATCTCGAGTTTTCAGTTGGGTGTAAAACAACCCTTGTTTTTGAATCTTAATTCGAAATTTTGATGGATTTTCAAATTTTTAACCCATAATTACCTTTTGAACCTGGTTCATATGTGTTTTATTCATTATTACATCAGAGATGTCACAGCCTACCCCCCTTAAAAGGAATCTCGTCCCGAGATTCGATTAAACTTAGGAATAAAGAGGGGAAAGAAATACCTTGGCTTACGAAAGAATGTCGGGGTAATTCTTCTTAAGATAGTCCTCGGTTTCCCACGTGGCTTCATCTTCGGAGTGATGACTCCACAGAATTTTGTATATTTTCACTCCTTTCCTTCGGGTTTGTCTCTCTTTCTCGTCGAGGATTTTAACGGGATGCTCATCATAAGAGAGATCCGGTTCCACCGAGAGTTCCTCTTGTTCAATAGCTTCGGTCGGAACACGAAGACACCTCTTGAGTTGGGAAACATGGAATACATCATGTACGGCTGAGAGCTTCTCGGGAAGCTTCACTCGATAGGCCACTGGTCCACACTGTTGAGTAATTTCATAGGGGCCGATATAACGAGGTGCAAGCTTTCCTTTCAACCCAAATCTTTGCACACCCCTGGTCGGGGAGACCTTGAGATACACGTGATCACCAACTTCAAACTGAAGTGGTTTCCGCCGTTGATCAAAGTAGCTCTTTTGCCGTGACTGAGCGGTCTTCAAATTTTCACGAACGATCCTAATCTTTTCTTCTGCTTCCTTTACAAGGTCAGGGCCATAGGTATACCTCTCGCCTGCCTGGGACCAACACAACGGGATCCGGCATCTTCTACCATACAAGGCTTCGAAAGGTGCCATTTTAAGACTTGCTTGGTAGCTGTTGTTATAGGAGAATTCGGCCAGAGATAAACAATTCTCCCAATTCTTTCCATAATGGATAACACAAGCTCGAAGCATATCCTCAAGTATTTGATTTACCCTTTCCGTCTGCCCATCGGTCTGAGGGTGATATGCTGAACTACGGATCAGTTTTGTGCCTAGGGATAATTGCAATTGCTCCCAAAAGCGTGCTACGAACGGAGCACCACGATCTGAAATTATCGTCTTGGGTACCCCATGTAGACAAACGATCCGTTCCAAATAAATCTCCGCGTACCTCTTAGCCGTATAAATGGTATTGACCGGAATAAAATGTGCGGTCTTGGTGAGGCGATCCACAATTACCCAAATGGAGTCATGCCCCTGTGGGGTTCTGGGAAGTCCAACAATGAAATCCATGCTTAGATCTTCCCACTTCCATGAGGGAATAGGTAGAGGTTGAAGCGTGCCTGCCACCTTCAAGTGGCTAGCCTTAACCCGCTGGCAAGTGTCACATTCCGAGACATACGTGGCAATTTCTCGCTTCATTCGAGTCCACCAAAAGTTTTGTTTCAAATCTTGGTACATTTTGGTGCTGCCGGGATGGATAGAAAATTTAGAGAGATGGGCCTCATCCATAATCTTCCTCCGGAGTTCCGTGTTTTTGGGCACCACGAGGCGATGTCCAAACCACATTACTCCCTGCCCATCTAGCCGGAAACACTTGTACTTCTCTTTCACCTTCTCCTTTGACAATTTCCTTTTAAGAATTTTAATGCTCGCGTCATTCAATTGGGCTGCAACAATCTGGTCGTGCAAGGTTGGTTCAACTGCAATATGGTTGAAGTACCCGTGTGGAACAATCTCTAAATTGAGCTTTGCCATTTCATGACACAGGGTGTCAGCGTAGGACTCCACGGAAAGACAATGACAATGAGCCTTGCGGCTCAGCGCATCCGCAACTACATTAGCCTTGCCGGGGTGACAATGCACACTAAGGTCATAGTCCTTTGCTAACTCCAACCATCTTCGCTGTCTCATATTCAAATGTGTCTGAGTGAAGACATATTTGAGGCTCTTATGGTTAGTGTATATGTTACATGGAACACCCATCAAATAGTGTCTCCACATCTTGAGAGCATGAATAACCGCTGCTAACTCAAGATCATGCGTGGGGTAGTTTTGCTCATGAGGCCGAAGTGCTCGAGAAGCATAAGCAATGACTCGGTTCCCTTGCATGAGGACACAGCCAAGTCCGGTGCCTGATGAATCGCAATAGACATCATAGGGCTTGGTGCAATCGGGCTGAGCTAAAACTGGGGCTGAAGTTAAATGTCTTCTCAAAGTGTGGAAAGCTTCTTCACATTTGTCATTCCGCTCAAACTTGACTCCCTTCTTTAAGAGTTCGGTCATGGGCTTCGCAATCCGAGAGAAGTCCGGAATGAAACGGCGATAATAACCAGCTAAACCCAGAAAACTCCGAATCTCGTGGACAGAAGTAGGTGGTTGCCAATCTAACACCTCTTGTACTTTGGTTGGATCCACGGATATACCATCCTTGGAAACCGTGTGACCTAAGAATTTCACGGTCTCTAACCAGAATTCACACTTGGAGAACTTGGCGTAGAGCTGGTGATCTCTCAACCTTCGAAGAACAATGCGAAGGTGCTCGGCATGCTCTTCCTCATTCTTAGAATATATGAGAATGTCGTCAATGAAAACTACCAAAAACTTATCTAGTTCTGACATGAAAACCGAATTCATGAGGTACATGAAATAGGCTGGGGCATTGGTGGGTCCAAAAGACATAACCAAGAACTCGTAAAGTCCGTAACGGGTAGAAAAGGCAGTCTTTGGAATGTCACAAGGCCTGATTTTTATTTGGTGATAGCCAGAGCGAAGGTCAATCTTGGAGAACACTCTGGCGCCAGCTAGTTGGTCAAACAGGATGTCAATACGGGGGAGTGGGTATTTGTTCTTAATAGTTACTGCATTGAGAGGCCGGTAATCAATACATAACCTCAGAGAATGGTCCTTCTTCTTCACAAAGATAGCGGGACATCCCCAAGGTGATACACTTGGACGAATGAAACCCTTGTCTAGTAGTTCTTGGAGTTGAATTTTTAATTCAGCCAATTCATTGGGTGGCATTCTATATGGTCTCTTTGATATAGGTGCTGTGCCAGGTTGAAGTTCAATCACAAATTCAATGTCCCTATCCGGCGGCATCCCAGGTAAGTCATCCGGAAAAACATCGGCATACTCACATACCATCGGAATGTCCTTTAGTTGGGTTTCTACCATTGTATAAGCACACGCATTGACGCAAGTCCGCTGTGGTAGATATAGCACACTAGGGCCATGCGTAGGCGAGTTTATTTCAACAACTCGTTCCGCAACATCTAGCACAACCTTATGTTGAGTCATCCAATTGGCTCCCAAGACAACGTCAATCCCTTCCATACCAAGTAGAATTAAATCAGTAGGAAATGTTTTACTTCCCAGCCTGATTGGAACTTTTCGGGTGACTTGGTTGGATGCAATTTTACCTCCCGCAGTTGATATCACATACGATGATTTGGTATGGTAAGATTTTAATCCACATTTCACATGAAATCTTGTGCTTATAAAACTATGTGTTGCCCCGGAATCAAACAATATCACAGCAGGTTGAGTGCAGATAGGGAAGGTACCAGTCATGTCTGGGGCTCCCTCGGGTAGGTCGGCCAAAGTGGTGTAGTTGAGCCGTCCTTGCCGAACCTGCACGCGCTGTTGCTGTTTGCCCTTGTTTTGCTGATTTCCCGGGCGCTGGTTTTGCTGCTTGTTCTGCAGGCAATCCTTGATGAAGTGACTGTTACTGCCGCACTTGAAACACTGATAGCCGGCTCCAGGGCGAGCTGGCTGTTGTGCATTCTGCCTTGGTGCCTGTTGCTGCTGCGGCGGTGGAGGGAAACGGGGCGCATTAGGCTGTGGCGGCCTAGCAACCCATCCACCTCCCTGAGGTGCCCTGGACTGTCCTTGCGATGCAACCGGGGGAACCAAACGGAATCTCGGCGGCTGCGTGCTCGAAGGTCCAGCCGCCTTGTGCACCATGTTGGCGTCTTCCTGGGCAATGGCGAGGTTCACCAGATCGCCATATGTGGCTGCACGGGTGGTGGCCAACTGAGCTTTCAACTTGGTGTTAAGGCCACGTCGGAACCTCTCCAGCTTCTTCTCGTCAGAGTCGGCGTGATGACCCGCATATGGGCACAGACCATTAAAGGCCTGGGCGTATTGGAGCACCGTGCGGGTACCCTGGGTCAGAGCCAGAAATTCGTTCAACTTCCGCTCTACCAACCTGGCCGGAATGTGATGAGCCTTGAATGCAGCTTTGAACTCATCCCATTCAATCACATGACCCTCCTGCTGCAGGGCCAGGTAGTTCTCCCACCATAGGAGAGCTGGGCCGCGGAGCTGCTGCGCCGCGAACACCACCTTGCGGTTGGAGGTGCAAGGCGTCGCCAGGATGGTGAACTTGGACTCGATGGCTCGAATCCATGTATCGGCCTCCAAGGGCTCATCAGCTCGTGAGAATATCGGCGGGTGTGTAGCCAGGAAATCCTCATATCTGGCCACTTGAGGCTGAGGGGCCCGTTGACCTCCCTGCTGCAGCATCTGCTGCTGCATCATTTGTTGTTGATGCTGCAGGTTCCGTAGAATCTCCGTTTGCGTGGCATACAACTGCTGCCACGTCGGAGGTTGCTACGGTGGCGGAGGTGGTGGCGGCTGTTGCTGCCCCTCTGGCCCCTGCTGGTTAGCATTGGAGCCACTAGCGTCATGACCACTGCGGGTGATTGCCATCTGCAGTAGGTACTTGTATTAGCCACATTTCATAAGCTTGCATAATGATGACAAGATAGAACGTGACAATATTTTGAAGTATATTGCGTAAAAATGACACATCAACACACAGTTCGGAAGAAAAATCATATCTCCCAACAGGAAACAAGTCAACTGCTCCAATTCGGTCAGTAGCTCGAAAATTTCATGCTCTACAACTTTCATGTTGGGATCAGATTCAAATTCGGACTGGAACTAAGCCGAAAAATTCAACCTTTAGCTCTCTACGTTTGCTGTTTTTCAGCAGGCCGAGTTGTAGTGTTTCGGTTGCCATTTTTATTTCGCTTAACCGATGGGGTTGCAATTTGCTGATCATTTTGTTTGACAATTTCCAAACAACTTTGTAGTTCACATCACAGTCCAGAAATGAATGGAAAACCCATCAATAATTAAAACAAGGTTAGCTGCAGAATGTTTTCAACACAGCTATTACAACTTCCATCAAGTTTGATCACACAACCACATCATTAAATTACATTGCCACCAAAAGATAAAAGGGGGAGCTCAACTCCATCTAGCCTATTACAACATGACGCCAAAATTTAGGCCTAGCGGAGGAGTAAACTTGCTACTACCACTCTAGAAATCATCTAAGTTATTAGCGGTAGCCTCGCTGCCCATAGGTGAAGGTGGAGCTGGAAGGGGCGGCATGTCATCCTCGGTGTCCATGTCGGAATCGGGAGCCTCTCCTTCACCTTGCTCTCCCTCTTGCTCAAGAAGGTGCTGAGCATCATGGGCGGCTAGCATAGCATTAGCATGCTCCAAGGTATCGTGTACCTCCTCAAGCTCATCTCTAGTTTGGGCTAACTCATTTTGGGTGTTGTTGTGCGCAATGTGGAGGTCATTCAATTGCCTCTCCAAGTCAGCAATCATGGCATCTCTGGTGGTCACCTCAATGGACAATGAGGTCCTCTCAACCCCTATGTCACGGGCACGGGCGGACATGTCCATAGCAATATTGAGCATCTCGCTCTGCGACCGTCCTAGGAGTGCCTGCAAACGGTGATAGGCTCGGATCCACCTCATCATCAATGCGGCTGCAGCGACGGGGTTCTCTGCCATCCTCAAAGGGGAGCTAAGGTAGCGTCTCATCCAATGGGGATCATCCGGCTGAGTCGGTGGAAACAACCCCAGTAACTGGTGCTCTACCAACTCCTGGTTCTGAGCAACAAAAGAGCTAATGCCATTCAAGGCAGCTAGCTCACACGTCGTCTCCATGTGGTGTCCATGAACTTCCACCGTCCAAGTGGGGGAGCTAGGACACGGTGGGTGGCGATATACCACCAAACGCACACGAGAACGGGTCACACCGCGGTCTCGGATGATGGTCCTCTCATACTGTGGCGGGGTAGGGTAGTCAAGCGCCTGCAAAACCGACCACAAAATGCTAGGGAAGCCTTCCCATTCCAAGCAATCTGAGAAGGACACGTCGTTGGGGTAGCTGGCCAAGTCAGTGTGAGCGTCCATTCTGAACCAAAAGAAAAAGGGCAAGGGTGAGAACCGGTTAGCGCAAGAGAAAACAAAAACAGATTCTGGACAGTGTAGTAAAAATTGCAAAACTCAAAACCTACAGGCTCAAAAATTCCCAAATCTGGCCAGGACATTGTTTAAGTAATTCCTAACAAGTTTCATGTTGAAGGTTTGAGCAGAAACTGTCGTTAAGATAGTGTAAAAATTCAATTTTTATCTCACTGTTCCCAGAAATTTCCAGCAGACAGGGGGGTTACCATTTTTAGCATAACTCCAGTTCTACCAAACCATTTTCGTTGAAATTTCTACAACATATACTTTATAACATTTATGACAACTTTTATGTTGAACACTTTTTCATTTGACAACGTTTTCAGTTTCGAAACATTGGTGCAAACAGATTGGTTTCTGCAAAAATTTGGGTTGTGATTTAAATTTTGACGGCGGTTTCATTGGTCACATGTTGAGGTTCAATGTTATTTGGTGAATGCAATGCATGAGCGGCCTATTCGTTCTCACCAACACACATGCCAATAACTTTTGGCCTACGAAGTTAGTGCCGGTGGCTAGGCAATATCCGTCTCTCCCTATATTATCTAGCCGAACTTTTCTAACCGTTTCAACATACGGATTCACGGTTAGTGTACCTGTAGAAAATTCCATTCCAGAGCATGTATAATCAACCTTTCGTGCCAGCACTCACGAAATCGTTTTCATTCATTACCACCCACTATAGAGGTGGCACCCGAACGTTTAACATTGAACGGGCAATGTTCATATGTCGCCAAGGCAACATATTGACAGTTTCATACGCTATTGAAATAGCGTATTGACTTTGTGCCGCCATCATATTTGCATATGATGCCGTGGTACGCTACAGCAATCGCCGTACCTTGCGCCCACCATGCTATTCTAGTTTCATACGCCATCACAGCGTATTGACTATGTGCCGCCACTATATTTTCATATAGTGCCGTGGTACGTTACAGCAATCACCGTACCTTGCGCCCACCATTGCGTAAAGTAAATGACAGAATGAAATGTGCTGGAAGTCAGTATAATATACTATTTGCCACCTATCATATCGTGATCCCTTAACCCACATAGGCTTCACGCTCTATGTAACATCCTTAGCGGTCTTAAGTATAACCTTCCATCGCAAAGCGCGGGGAAGTACGAGTTGGCAAATTTTATTCAGAAATGTTTATTTAAGGTTTGTTGCTCTCTCCGGTGCGCTGTTTCGGCTCTGATGCCAGCTGTGGCGGTCCACTCTGAAATTATTCCAAGTTAAGTACCCCGGGACCACTAACCGAGTAGTCAGGCACTTAATCCGGAATAAGCTGGAGCGCCGTCGGATTAAACCCGATTAACCACGTACTTTTCTCGATCGAAACAACAGCACGCCCACACGAAGGTGAGTTCCAGAGATTACAACATTCCACAAATTTAACATACACGAATAGTACCTCAGAGTTATTACATACCAAGTTCAAATTTAAATCAGAGTATTAAAGTCTTGCAGCGGAAAATAATCTAACGACGATACAAGTAACACCATGCTGAAGCCTGCCACGGTGCTACTCCTCCCGTTCCTCGGCAGAGGACGGAACCCACTCGATGTGCCATCCAGGGGGAACCTGGGTAGGCCAAGTCAAAGCATCGACTGCCACATCCAACATGGTACCTGTAAATCAATGCCACAAGCAAGGCTGAGTATACTAATACTCAGCAAGGCTTACCCGTCGGGTGAAAACTACATCACCGACATCTAGACAATGAGAGGCTTTTGGCTAGTGGGTTTGTTTGCCAAAAAGCAACTAAGAGTAGGTCCTTGCTTTCATGTTTTAGCATCATATTCTATTAGATTTAACCATTCTAGATTTGCATCCTCTCTAAGCATACAAGTGGTGCAATACAATTTATTTCATAGAACAAGTTCATCAATCTCAAGTTCCACTTGTTACTCAATGCAGCAAGGCGGTCAAGCAGTCTCATTAACCGCGAGAAGCGGACAGTTCGAACCGAATTTTTGCTACCTGGCCAGGGGAAACCCAACACACACGGATAGCGCTTGCTATAAAAGGTACAAGCACTTCCCAACCTTTCCCATCGATCCACAATTCGGAACCGGGTCCATTTCCTTAGGATAAAGGTTTATTGCTTCACTCACAGTCTCACGCATATATCCACAAGTGTACGGCAGGGGAAAACAAAGTTTCCAAGGAGAGATGGCTATCGGCCCTAGCTGCTTCAATCTGGTACCGGGCTTACCGACTCCCATATATCGGCATGCATGTGGTACGTTCAAAAACTTGACACACTCAACCACACGTTTCGACCTTAAATCAATTATCATACACGGACGGGAGATCTACATCTATCACCCCGCCCGTCAATCCTTATGATTCCAACATAAGTAAAGACAAGCAACTCCTATGTCTCGCGAGTGACAGGAAATCACTCGACTTGTAACGGACCTAAGCAATGCTCTATCGATCCTTTCATACTAGTGTTGCAAGTCATAGGTACTAGGAAATGTGCAGCTAAGGTATTCAATCAACGCCTTGAAACGTAAATGCACAAGCATAGGAAATTCATAAATGCATAATTTGTAAAGGTTAGGTTATGCTCCGGGGCTTGCCTTCTTGCTCAAGCTGGGGGTTAGCCTCCGGGTTGGTCGATCCTTCGCCGGCACCTCCCTCCGGGATTCCTTCCTCGTCGGCGGGGATGAGATTGTAGGTGCCGACCGGAATAACGCCTTCTACATGAGATGCATAACTTATTGGCTGCCTATTGATTCCAAGATTAAGGCCTTGAAGGCCATATTCACCTAGACATGCTTAAGTACTACTATTCCCTTCACAATTAAAGTAGAGGTGTGGAAAATTTTTATTTGACTTCAATGGTGATTGTGTACATATATAAAAGAATTCTATTTATTATTTGCAAATTAGGGTGCTGTTCTGAAATTTTAGGTTCTCCTTATTTTATTCTAACTAATTAACAAAAAGGTTTATTCTTTTATATAAATCAAATTCCACATAGATTCCTTCTCATTTTTGTTTCTCCTTTTCTGTTCATCATTTTTATCTATAAACTTTATGACAGCTGCTGGAGTATAAGAGCTAAGCTCACTCCAAAATTTAGCTAAATCTGAGCTACACATAATTTATTAAAATTAATACAATCTGCTGCCTGTAGAAATGAAATAAAATCATATAAAATCGAAAATACATCCAATTCAGGAGATTTTCGTACCAGAGCTAGTCATGAGCATGAGGAGGGCTCTGGCCAAGTGGTGGCTCAAAATAACCCTTGGACAGTCCTCAATAATTTTCTATCCAAAAACACATATCTATTTATTTGCTAGTCTAAACAGAGCAAAAATTAAGTTTTGCATTTTTAACAAGTGTGCTAACAAGTTTTTAGCCTTCTGGAGAAAAATGGTGATTTTTCACTGCACAGATTATTTTTAATAATTTCTGTACTGCAAAAAGACAGGAAATACATTTTAATTCATAAGTGAAGCTACATTCCATATTTTTAGGTCCCCTTAGGACACAAGGTGCCCAAAGTCACTACAAACAACATATCCAAAGATCAACCCTAGCGGAGCTCTGGATTTGAAATGGTGCACAAGTTTCAAATTTCCACAGTTTGAATTTTAATTCAAAACTGGTTCATCAAAAGTATACACATGCCTAAAGGAGATTGGAGTTTACAATCTCACGAATCCAGGGAGTACTTTTGTGCATTTTTCTGATTTTTGTACGATTTTTAACGGATTTTACAAGATTTGGGAAAATTAGATCTAGGGTTAAGAATCTTTTTACGCGAGAGACCTTAGAACTTTTAAAACTTCACGAACAGGTCCCTGGTTTTTGTGCAGAGGACCCTAGAACTAAAAGGGGAACGCGAACGAGTCCTTGGGCTCGTCGGCGTTGTTACGCCGGTGAAACGACGGCGAACTGGGTCGGGGGATGTTGGGGGAAAAGGAGAGGAGCTCACCGCGAGTCGGTTGAGGTAGGGCTCGCGGTCGGAGATGAAGCGGCGCGGCTCGTCGACGTTGAGCGGCGGCGCGGTCTGCTCCGGCGAGGTCGCTGGCGGTCTGCGGTGGTCGAGGCGGTGCGCGGGAAGGCTCGTTAGCTTCACGGGATGACGGTGGAGCTCGTCGTGGGGTTCTTCTGCGGCGGGGAAGGCCGGGGTATAGGGCTCGACGTGGAGGGGGGTGTTTGCGGTGTCAACGGCCGAGCTGTGGGGAAAAGCTTCGATTCGCGGCGAGTGCGGCTCGATTCGAGCTGGGGATTGCTCGAGCAGCTAGCGGGGTGAGTGAGCGAGCTGCACGCGCGAGGGATTGGAAAGGGGTGGAGGGATTCGCGGTCGATTCGAGGATGCGGCGGGGAAGCTCGAGCTCGGTTCACAGCGTCCCGAGGTGGAAGACGATGGGAACGAGCGCGGTGAAGTGGGAATGGCTACGCGTGGACTGAGGGGAAGGAGTGAGGGTGCTCAGTGAAGGGTTTGGAGTGCGCTAGGGGCACTGAGCGGGCTCGGGGGTGTGTGAGCGCGTGCACGGGCCGTCACGGTCGCCATTGATGGCGCGGCGAGCTCGGGCAGAGCGCGGACGGCTCGATTGGGCGAGGGAGATCGTCGCGTGGAGCAGTGGGAGATCTTCTACAGGGCTCTTAGCGCGGAGCGGGCAGAGAATCAGCCGCGGAGCGGCGTCGCGCGACGCGCGCGCGCGCGGCCACGGCGGCGCTTGACCGCCATGATGGCGTTCGCGCGGCGCGAGGCGAGGCGAGCGAACGGCGGCGAGGTGACAGCTCGGGAGGGGTTGGACAAGCACAAGGCGACAAGCGCCACCCGACGCCGCGGCTCGGCCAGCTCGGCGCTCCCTCCGCCGCTCGCCGGCCACGTGGCGGCCGGCTCCCGGCCGGAGCAGGGGCGCGCCAGGGCCACTGTTGGCGCCCGTGGGGCTCCTTCTTCCCCTTTGAATTTTCTCCAAAACTTTGAACTGAACTTGAAAAAGTGTGAAAATAAAAGTTGGAGTTTGAGAGGTGGGACACAACTTTCTTTTTGGGGTGAACCAGAAATTTCAAATTTTTCGAGCTCAAACAACCCAAATACAAAAAGGTGCCCAGAACTGTATTTTGAGTTTTTGAGGGACTAAACTGCAAAATTTTCAAAAGTTCCAAACAGTGACTAGGCCTTATTTGTGATGAAAAACAACTTTTATTTTTGGAGATTTTCAAGTTTAGTACAAAAATCTCGAGTTTTCAGTTGGGTGTCAAACAACCCTTGTTTTTGAATTTTAATTCGAAATTTTGATGGATTTTCAAATTTTTAACCCATAATTCCCTTTTGAACCTGTTTCATATGTGTTTTATTCATTATTACATCAGAGATGTCACATAAAGCCTCGGCATTATTCTTCTCAGTGTGCATCAAATCAATGTTATGTGGAAGAAGAATATCTACCATATAGGAGAGCCTCCACAATCCTAAAATATGAGTCCAGTTATGATCCTGACCATATCCTACAAAATCACCTTGTTGGTTGGCCTGAAGACCAGCTACCTGAGCACAAACCTCAGCACCGGTCATAATGTGCGGTGGAGGGTCTGTAACTACAAGACCTTGCGTGAAGTTCTTTATGTCTCGCCTGAATGGATGGTTCAGATGGAGGAACTGCCGATGTTTATCGAACGCGGAATACTTGCCACTCTTCTTCAACCAAATGAACTTCAAAGCTGCCTTGCATGTTAGGCACGACATCCTCCCATGCACATACCAGCCACAGAATATCCCATATGCTAGGAAGTCATGTAGGGAGTTGTGGTACCAAACATGCATTATAAAGTTTCTCTTTGTTGCTCGGTCGTATGTCAGTACCCCTTCCTCCCAAGCATGGTCCAATTCATCAATCAGAGGCTCCATATACACATTCATATTAGTCCCCGGGTGGTCGGGAATTATCAACGACAGGAATATGTTCTGCCGAGTAAATAAGACGCCGGGGAGGGGGAGATTGGGAGGGATAACGAACACAGGCCAACAAGTGTATGAGGCAGCCCCCATCCCATAAGGTTGGAACCCATCTGTAGCCAGAGCAACACGAACATTACGGGCTTCATTATCTTTCACGGGATAAATTTGATTAAATCGTTGCCAGGATTCACCGTCGGATGGATGTACCATCTTGTCAGGATTGTATCGACGTCCATCTTTGTGCCATGTCATCTGTTTCACGGTTTCCTCGGTCATGTAAAGTCGTTGGATCCTCGGTATGAATGGCATGTACCATAGGATTTTCACGGAGAGCTTGCTCTGCTTCTTTTGACCATCACCACAGTCTTGCTCCACGTACCGAGAGGATTTACACTTTGGGCAGTAATTCGCTTTCTCGTGTTCTTTCCTAATTAAGATGCATCCATTTGGACAAGCGTGTATCTGCTCATAGGGCATCTTGAGTGCATTGAGGAGTTTTTTTGCCTCGTCCATGTTCGGAGGCAGATTGTGAGGCTCTGGAAGCAGTCCGCCAACAACTTTCAACATATTATCGAAGGCATCCCACCCAAGATTGTACTGGGACTTTAGGGACATAAGGCGTGCAATGCCATCCAGCTGAGAAACCTTGGTATGCCCGTGAAGGGGCTGTTGAGCCGCGGATAACATGTCATAGTATGCCTTTGCGGTTGCCTCCGGCTCCTCCTCCATAGGTTCTCCATTGAAGTGTGCTTCACCAAAGTCATTTAACATGTCCCTTACCCCAGCTTCAGCATCATAATCCATGACGTATTGTCTCACGACCTCACTTTCCACAGTGTATAGACGACAACATATCCATTTTTGCAAATATGTATACTCATGACATCCTTTGGTTGGCGTTTCTTGTTTTCGCAAATGCTGCATGGACACCAAGTCCTGGTGGCTCCTTTAGCATTTTGAAATGCTAGTTTCACGTATTCCTCGGTCTTCTCAATCCATTCGGCTGTAAACTGACGATTACTCGGATGCCCCGTGTACATCCACTCATGGTCGTCCATCCTTAAAGTATCAATGACTAATATAAAAATCTTAAGTATCTACACGCTCCTTATACTTTCTAATAGGTGAATATAGGTCCTAATCCCACCCGAGGATGCGCCAATGTGCTTAGTCTCCATGCTCTACTCCTATCCGAGACAAAATTTCGGCAGCACCTCCCCGCTGTTCTCCAGATACACGTCCTTGGAAGGAGAGTGTGTATCTAGAGAACAACAGGGAGATGCTGCCGAAACTCTATCCCAGATAGAAGTAACATGGAGACTAACCACATCGACGCATCCTCAGGCTGTCCAAAAACGTGGACAATTCGAAACAGATACGGTTTTAAATATGCAGATATCTCAGCATATTTCGAACCGTATCTCTTCCGAACGGGAGACACCTAACTTAGTTACGTGAACTACAAACATGCTTTATGAATTCTAATAATTTCAAATCTAATGCTATATCAATACTAAACCGAAATTCACAAGAGTTTATTGCAAATTCACCATCAATTCTCACAATATTAACATATATACGAATTAACAAGCATTGCGAGGAGCAATTCTCACCTCGAGTGCACGGCTGGCCGGCGTCGAGGGCAACAGACCTCGGGGCCGGCGTGGCTGGCGGCCGATGCGGCTGGCCTCGCGCGGCTGGCGGCCTGGCGGCCAGCGCGGCTGGCTGGCCTCGCGTGGGGGAGGCGGTCGGTGCGGTTGGCGGCGGCGACGGGGGAGGCCAGTCGTGTGTAAAGTGTGGGTGTGCGACGGGTGTGAAGTGTGCAAGAGAGAGAGGAGAAAGGAAAGGGAGGAGAAAAAGGAAAGGGCATCTGGGTGGCTTTGCCGTGAGCCGCCAGATCTGGCTCACGGCAAGCCGGCCACTTTGCCGTGAGCCAGATCTGGCGGCTCACGGCAAAGAGGCCTTTGTCGTGGGCAAGATCTGGCTCAGGGCAAAGCCTGCCCACGTGTCAAATTTTTTTAGTTTTTCTCCCACTAAATTTTATTTTTTTCTATTTTTTCTCCCCCAAAAATTATTATTTTTTCTCCCACTAAATTTTATTTTTTTCTATTTTTTTCTCCCCCAAAAATTAACCCACGTGGTCTCTTTGCCGTGAGCCTACCCCTAGCTCATGGCAAAGGACATGTTGTTTGCCGTGAGCTAGGGGAGGCTCACGGCAAACATGACCTTTGCCGCGAGCCTTTATAAATACTCACGGCAAACAAGCAAAACACCCTACTTTTTATTTTAGTTTTACATGTTTTCATATTCTTTCTTTCTTATAAAGTCACTATAATGATCAAACTATTTCGTGGACTTTCATTTAAATAACTTTATTCATATTTGTTTGCTTATTATTTCATTATTTCCTTCACGTCTTAACAATTTTTTTATTATTTCATTTATATTTTAAATACACATAAATATCAAATATATCTAAAAAATTGCTAACATTTAAGAAAGACCATATTATAGTGTCTATATCATATACACAATGTTTTTAAACTCAAACTGAAACTTAAGCTTCAATTTGACTTCAAAAACTAGTTATCGCTTCTCATGTTTATGAAACTTCTACGGACATCTTCAATTTTGTGCATCGTACAAAACAAACTTATGCGAAACCGTGTCAAACCTTCTCCACAACCTATGTGTCTGATACCAGTAGACATCCACAAATTTTATGATTTTTAGACATAATATTTGCCGTGAGCTTTATAAAGCTCACGACAAACTATGGCCCTAACAACCGTTAGTGCCGTTACGGGATGAATGGTAGGCGACATTTTAAATAATTTTGCCGAGAGCCTTGTTATTTTAGCTCACGGCAAAGAGAGGTTTTGCCGTGAGCTTCTCTTTTTAAGCTCACGGCAAAGAGAGCTTTTGCCGTGAGTTTGTGTTTGCCGTGAACTTCCGATTTTAAGCTCACGGCAAACATGTGTTTGCCGTGAGCCCGATTTTTGGCTCCACGGCAAACATTGCTACTCACGGCAAACAACGATTTTCCGGTAGTGTCGTGCAGCTTCAGCTCATTCCACCGTTGAGGCTCACCAACATCGGAGCAATCTCACACTATTGGATGGTAGCCGACGTACACTTTCTCATTTGATCTATAACCGTTAAATAATAATTGAACTGACGAGAGGAAGCCAGTTCACTAGTAGTAACTTGTAAAGCACTTCCCCTATCCTAAAAACAATGAAGATTTTACCTTTCAGACATCCCGTTTGACTCTCCATCTAATTCGAAATTTTTAAATAAATAATAAAAAAATATGTCAGGATGAAAGTACTGTGAATGATAAGACAAGTTATAAATAAATAATATTTACATAAATTTTTTGAATAAGACGAATATTTAGACATGTCTAAAAGTAAAAAAAACATCATTCTTTTTAGGAGAGAGGGAATATTGCTGTGATGGCCAATGAATGATTTTTTTGACGTTCATTTTGATAATGGTTATGTTGCGAGATCGACAAGAGGTGGAAAAAACCAAAACTAAAGGTTAAGTCGATGGAAAATACAGTTAAAAGAAAATAGTGATCAATACAGCAGGTAGACATGTACTCCCCAGACCCCAGCAGTGACAAACTGACAATCAGACTAATTAATGATCTAGTTCACGATGTAGCACTTCTTCCTGATCTCCCCCTCAGCCCCAGTAAGCACGCCGATGTTGCCCATCTTGATCATCGACTCACTAAAGTCCTTGAAGAACACGTCGTCGAACTTGCCAGTGGCGATCCGCTGGACATACTCCCTAGTTTTGGCATCGGTGAGGAGCGCGGCGTCGGACTGGAAGAGCCCCCGGCGCTTGGCGACGTTCCGGTAGTAGCTGGTGTCGAACGTCTTGTAGCTGCCAGGGTCCATCTCGGACAGCATGGCCTTGTCATCGACGCTCTTGCAGCGCGTCCTCAGCTTCTCGGCGTACTCGCTGTCGAGGGATGGATCGGCGTTGTATGCGCTGCTGAAGTTGTAGAGCCGGTCGGCGTAGGACGGGCAGTGAGCCGTGCCGAGTGTGTGCGCGCCGGAGAGGACGACGAGGTCCTTAACGTCGAGGTTCTTGGAAGCGAAGATCTTGGTGAGAAGAGGGATGTCACCGTAGGCTGGCGGAAGCTCGTCGGCCGCCTCCGTGGCGCTGGACACCTTGCCGTCTCGCCTCCCCAGAGCGACGGGCCAGGTGGGGCCCTTGGCCAGCACGACGGCGTCGCGGGCCATGAGGGTGAGGACGTCGGCGCAGGAGACGGTGTTGGGGCAGGCGGCCTCCAGCTTGGCCTTTACCCTTTCCACGGAACCGAATCCCCGGAGGCTCTTGTTTGGGTCGGCGTCCATCTCTGCGAGGTTGCCCTTGGTGGAGTTGAGCAGAACAGACGCATCACAGCCCTGCAATTCCCAGTGAGGAGTACATTTTTACTGTGTCAGTTATATGGTGGTCAGTGGTTTAAAGTGAGGGCTACTTCGGGAGCAAGTGTCTAATTAACACAGGGATGGAAAGCCCCCCATAAAAAAACACTTAAGATGATGACTAAATTAATATCTCTATGGGTTACCCATCCATGGAAAAGCACAGGATCCCCGAGAGGGATTGGAGTTTCCAAATTCGTCCTCAATGTTCTAGATATGCTGCAATAATGACATATGCCGTATAAAAAGTTTTCGATGACAGGGATGAGTGGTAATATAACTTACCCTGACAAAGCAGTCATGGAAGTGGAGCCTGAGGAGCGGCCCAGCGAGGCTGGGCGCAGCGGAGATGATCTTCTCCATCTCGTCGCGAACGATCGCCTCGACGTTCGGGCATGTCTTGCTGTAGTAGCCGATATCCAGCTGAGCCACTGCCGACGAGCAGCCCGCAAGAAGCAAGAGTGTCAAAGGTATCATCATCCCTACGCAAGACTTGACCGCCATGCGATCAATCTATCTTGTCTAGATAGTTAACGAGAGAATGTGTTGCTACTTATGCTTAAGAATCTAGGATGGAATGAATGGATATCAATGTCCCTGGCAACTCCCTGTACTTATAGAGGCTCTAGTTGCGCTGACTTGCTGTTTTGGCGCGTAACCACCAGTTCCAGCGTAGATGCATGTGCTAACTTCCTCTCGTCATAATCACCTCCATAAATCTTACTGCACATTATAATTTGTGGGATTGACCCGCAGCAACAATTGAACAGGTTACCCGCAAAAAGAAAAAACAATTGAACAGGTCAATGTTTCAGGTAGAGGAGGAGGAACATCAATGGCGCTGGACGAGGCCAGATCATGTGCGCTTAGACTGTAACATGCCATGTATCTAGGTGACGTTCAATAATATCTAATATAGTCTTGAGACGAAAGGAGACATCTGTACCAGGATTAATGGCCAAGATCAAAATGGAAGACGCCACTTGTTGTCCAGTAGGGGCAAAAGATCTAGCGACCCTTTTGCAGCGAGAATATATAAACATATTTTGTATTTTCTCACCGGTTAGCCAAGTGGTAAATCTCTCTTCTATATCAACGAAACAGTCACAATCTCGTGCCCATTTAATAAAAAATATCTATAATATCCATCTAGTTATTCCTTACAATAGATAAAGTCAACAGTTCGAATAATCAAAATTTGAAGTTATATACAACAAAATCAAACAGAGACTTTTACATATTTTCAATTATTGGTCAAAGAATTATGTAAATTTTATGTTATATATACCTACTAGGCTGGTTTCGCTCCAGCCTGAAGCCAACCGGCAATGCCTGGCCCGTGCTCATTTATGGTTGGTATGTCACTGGTTTTTTGCAATCCAACACTGGTTTTGGGAACTTCATATTTTTTCAAGAATTGTAGATATACTTTTTAATGTGTTTTCAGAGAATTCTTTCTAGACGATGCAGAACGGAATATGTACACCCTAGTCTAAATGAAACATATCAGGATGGACAAGACCATCAAGGCCCTGCTAGCCAAGGCATGGCACTTCTAGCACTGATCTTTTTTTAGGCCAAGCTGAAAACACTCATCTAACTATGGGCTAAACTTTGTGCGTTGTCCTGTCCCGTAGGTAATTACTTCGACCGATTTTCGGGACAGGCTTGGGTCTCGTTGTTTTCTAGTTAAAAAAGGAGTTCTATAAATACATAAATAAACTGATTGGGAATTTTTTTTTTGGAGCTTGGTTTCTTACCAAGCCCGCCCTTACAGCAGTTATGGGCAGGCTAAACCTTGTGGGCTCATCATGTGTACGTACAACATAAATCCTTTATTGTAATATAAGTACTTCTGATTTGTGCTATAAGTTTGGCCAACTTTTATAGACAAGAGCATTAACATTGAAACCACATCAAACTTAATTATGAAGTATTTATTTATGATAGATCTAACCATGCTCATTTGATATTGTAAATATTATTTTGTTACATTCACAAACCTGGTTGAAGTAGGATGATTTCATTTAGGACAAACTTAAAAGTCCTTCTATTTAGGAAAAGAGGGAGTACAGAGCATTACCTTCCATGAACGTGCTCTTCAAACTTTGATGCAAGGTGCCCACTAGCTCCAACAGCTGAGGTACACTATATATGTCCGTGTGCCTCTAGCTAGTTATCCTACATATGGCTAAATCTAGCATCTTGATCAGTCTCTAGTTTAAGATGATATATAGTGAGTTCTTTATTCAACACTTATGTGTTGAAAGTTGAAGCTGTTATTTTATTAAGTTTCAAACTTTGAATTAAATGGTTGATAGCTTCGTTTTCGACAACAGTAAATTCAAGGGAGGGGGCAAATATCCCGCACTTCTGATTTCATTTATTTTCCTTTTCTGGCCCGGCAAATTATCAAGTTAAATAATTTGATAATATATATAATTTTTAGGGTTCATTAATATATAATTAGAACATCTATTATATGTTGGAGCTCAATTTATATTCTTGGGCAAACATTTATTGCCCACATACTCAAAGTTTGAAAGACGTGGCGCGCAGCCTCCGCGAGCTGTGAATGTTGTTTGAGCCCACATATCGTGTTGATCTTCCATGCGCCGGTGTGTTACAATGTGGCCATGCTTGTGAGGTTAATTATACCATGATGGAGGCATTAGCTAGGGTGTCGAGCAAGAAATACCCCACTTGTTCAGGATGTTTCTGAGCAATTTTAGCCTGGGAAAGCTCCTGCGTTGGCGTTTGCACCGGCCGCACACAAAACCCCCCAACTTTTTGTAATCAAACTGTAAGCAATCATTCGGATGTTCCAAGCTGACATTCCCCGGCCGGTGACGCGCAAAAGCCAAAGGGATCACGGTCAGCATGTATCTGCTGCGGAGTCACATGCATCTTTCGTAACCTTCACGTACGTTACGCCACGACGAGATGCCGGCACCCCAGGAATTCCTCCGCGTCACAAGGGCGTTGTATATACAAACTATCATGCATATACAGCTACCCCAAATCATTGGCCAGTCACATGGGGCGTTTATTCCCCTTGATGCATATATATACTTATATATCTTTGTATCCCTCAATTATATATACAATAATCACTCGACGGATAATTGCCTGCTAGTGCTAGGTCCTTCTTGTGTAGATACGAGCCATGTTCTGTCGACGCGGCCATTAACTGGCCTTCATCAGCGCCGTTGATGTATGCCTCTTATCTTGTATTGACCTGCTCGCTTATTAGTGCCAGGCGTCAACAACACCTCATTTCATCGTCAGTACAGTACATGCATGGGTTTTTTCTTCTATGTGCGATTTTGTTGAGAAATTGAGACGGCGGTTAGCTCGCACATGGCTTGTGTACGCAGAAACAGGTTGTCGCACGCCAGAACATACGCAAGTCCTGGTAACCAGGCTAGGAGGAAACCTGTATAAATGCAACGGAGTTGGGAGGACATCTCCATCCATCCACACTGCAGCCTCCCTCAATCACTTGCAAAAACATTCCTGCTTGATCCACCATAAACAATCTGAGCTATCGATCAGGTTGTCTATGGCGATCCTCAAGTCTTGTGTGCTGCTGCTGTTGCCTGTGGCCATCCTGCTACTAGCAGGCACCTCGCCGGCGGTGGCTCAGCTGGAGATCGGCTACTACAGCAAGACATGCCCCAACGTCGAGGCCATCGTCCGCGAGGAGATGGAGAAGATCATCTCCGCCGCGCCCAGCCTCGCTGGCCCACTCCTCAGGCTCCACTTCCACGACTGCTTCGTCAGGGTAAGTACTACTACCCAGTGAACCATATCATCGATCGCAAGCTTTTTATATATCCAACATGTACATGTACAATATATTGCGTAGTAAATTGAGGTTTGAACCACTGATGATCACCATATATAGAACTGACAGAACAATGTGCTCTCAACTGGGAATTTTAGGGCTGTGATGCGTCTGTCCTGCTCAACTCCACTGAGGGCAACCTGGCAGAGAGGGACGCCAAGCCGAACAAGAGCCTCCGGGGATTCGGCTCCGTGGAGCGGGTGAAGGCCAAGCTGGAGGCCGCCTGCCCCAACACCGTCTCCTGCGCCGACGTCCTCACCATCATGGCCCGCGACGCCGTCGTGCTGGCCAAGGGCCCCACCTGGCCCGTCGCTCTGGGAAGGCGAGACGGCAAGGTGTCCAGCGCCACGGAGGCGGCCGACGAGCTTCCGCCAGCCTACGGTGACATCCCATTGCTCACCAAGATCTTCGCCTCCAAGAACCTCGACGTGAAGGACCTCGCCGTCCTCTCCGGCGCGCACACCCTCGGCACGGCGCACTGCCCATCCTACGCCGATCGGCTCTACAACTTCAGCAGCGCATACAACGCCGATCCATCCCTCGACAGCGAGTACGCCGATAGGCTGAGGACGCGCTGCAAGAGCGTCGACGACAAGGCCATGCTGTCTGAGATGGACCCTGGCAGCTACAAGACGTTCGACACCAGCTACTATCGCCACGTCGCCAAGCGGAGGGGGCTCTTCCAGTCCGACGCGGCGCTCCTCACAGACGCCACTACCAGCGAGTACGTCCAGCGCATCGCCACGGGAAAGTTTGACGAGGAGTTCTTCAAGGACTTCAGTGACTCGATGATCAAGATGGGCAACGTCGGCGTGCTTACTGGTGCTGAGGGCGAGATCAGGAAGAAGTGCTACATCGTCAACTAGAGTTTCTGGTTTCTAAAGTGTGATTTTAAATGCAACTGCATCGGATGATAGGGTGCGTTCCTTTTTGTGTGTTGCTCACTGTGTTGCGTTAATTGTTGTTGACTTCTTGTAAATCCATTCTTTTATGAATAGTGCCAATGGCTTTGGGCGCCAAATTTGTGGCGGATAATAATATATAGAGTGCATATTATATATTTCATATACAACGGCGAATAAGTACATGTACCAAAATATAGGCTATGTTATTAGTACACGTATGCCTACTACAGAAAACATTTATTTATTTCTGCGCTACAAATTAATTACTATGTTTTAATATAATACTGGAAAACATTCCCAGCCTGTATGAATAGATGTACACAAACAATAATGGTTCACAACAAGTAACAAAGCTTAGAGTTCCAGAAAATAAGGACGCATATGATGGTTTGATGTTTTAAATTTAAGCAGTACAAACTATTTCGATGTTTTATTCTACATTTAGGCCTATGCAAGGGTTACCCGTTATTTTTGCTATTAGCACATACTCCATATGAATTATGATGGTTTAAGAAGTTAAATTCAAGGGAGTTTTATTTAGTTGTGTGCATCTACCGCATTAATAATTTTGTCAATAAATTCCATGTAATACTTTGATTTGAAAATTTAAAGAAATTTCACAGTATTAGTTTGCTCTATATTAATGTGTATCACTAACTTACCACGACACCAGATTACCTTTGCGCGTAGGCAATGGCAGCGGCATATTTCGGTCTTGTATAATTCACCAGAGCCGCTGACCTGATGGGCCGGCCAATGGTGCACAAACTTTGGCGCACAAAGCCATTGACACTATTAGGTGGCTCCATGGCCCAGCTGAAGAGATGTCCTTGAGGTGGTCTTTGGCGCGCAGGCAGGAAGGCATGCCGTTGACCAGGCGCAGCAGCACGCCGCCGTGCTTAGGGCTTGCCAAATAAAACTCAGAACCGAGTACCAAACCGAGTTAACCGAGAATGGTACCGAAAGAACCAGAACCGAGAATTTCGTACCGGCTCTCGGTACCTGATTCTAGAAACCAAATTTACTCAGTTAGTTCGATTCGATACTCGGTTAACCAATCTAACCATGCTTTTAGGAAATCAGCCCAACTCAGCCTGTCTGCCCATTAGCAGCCCAATAGCAAACCCTAGACTTGTACTCAACTCCCTCTCCAATCTAGTAGCCCAGCCTCCACTCGACGACTCCCTGCCCTCCGACCTCGACGATCGATGCCCGCCCGTCCGCCAGCGCCTCACCACCGCCAACCCCATCCAACCAGATGCCGCCGGTCGCCCTGCTCCCCGGCTAGGACATCTCCTTCCCGCGTGATAATGCCTCGTCCCTCATGCCTTGGCCGAGGCGACGTAGACCCCTACCTGTGCTCGCTCTCGCGCGTCGGTCCCGCAGCCACAGTCACCGGCAGGCCGGGATAGGCAGTAGTTGCACCGTGCACGCCAAGACGAGGCCAAGGCAAGGCTTGATCTACGGTCCACATTTTCTAATTAATCTAATGATGTTTATTTCATATCATAAGTATTAATATTTTTTAATTGTTCAAACTTAAACTATTAACACATGGTACTATGCTAGATTGTATTATTTTTGGAACGGAGGGAGTAGTAAGCATTATGGACCTTATAAACAACATAGACTAGGTAATAGGATTATGACCTTGTAGTAAGAAATAAAGAAATATTAGTTCTCTCTCCTTCGTAGAGGTTGAATCCACTCTCTACGCCAGGACACACCACTGAAGAGTATGGGTTTTATTTGCTGTGGCCCCCATACTAATACTTAGGTAGTAAGCATTGTGAAAATTTTAACAACTATAGGTCCCACCCTTACTACCCAAACATGTAAAATACATTGTCCATGCCCTAAGCAGTGACATCTTGAGTCCCTAATTAATTAATCTTTGCTTTGCTTGCTTGGTCGATCTGCTTGTTGATTATTCATTTGAGAAATGTTGATCTTAAGCTACAGTTGCTAATCATTGGTCAATCTTTGCTTTCTCAATTATTGCGTTGATTATTCATTTGACAAACGTAGCTCTTAAGCTACAGTTGTTAACCATTAGTAAATTTTTGCTTGTTGAATTAGTGTGCTCTGTTCAGCGCGTTTGAATGCTTCTCATTGAATATTTGCTTCCTCGGTCTATGATGGCATAGCTTTGTTTAATTAGCTAATTAGCTTGGCAAGTTTGTTTAAAGCAAGTGGATTTGCTGGGTGCTTTGTGAGTGGTGTTCACACCTTTTTTTGACACGTGCCAAGTCCAGCATCACACGGAAGAAGACGGTTTGACCAGAAGTGAAAAGGTTGAATCAGGTGCATCAGCCGATGGATCCTGATGATAAGCTGATTGGGTTCTAGCAGATTTAGGCCAGATGGACCGATGGATGTCGAGAAGAAGCCGGTAATAGAGATTGAAGATTTCGTCTGATTCGAAGGAGAAGGTCAGTTTGATGGCGTGGTGGCCAATGAAGGAAACGAATATCCGGATAAGCCAGACCGTGTCGAGTTGAGTTTAACCGGATCTGGGTCTTATCTTTAGGAAGTTTTATTTTTCTTTAGATTCAAGTAATATATTGGCCATGACCGGCTATGAGTCGTAGTTCTATGGTATAAATATGAGCCCTAAGAGATATAAAAATTGTACAAACCAACAACAAACAATTCTTTTCCTCAAACTACTTTTACTTTTTGGTTGGCTTCGCCCTTTAATTTTCTTTTTTAGCTACTTCTTTCGAGTTGGATCAAGGATGTCTCATATTCAAGCAACTTGGTTCTGCCGGTGAGCTTTCGTTTATCGAGCATATTTGAGCTTTAGCTTCTAGGCGCATTGCTATTGATTCGTTCAAAGTATTCAACAATGATTGAGTAGTTTCTAGACTTTGGTCTTTGGGCGCATTGTTGTTTCTTTGTCTAGATTTTATTCACAATTTTCCAATATTTGCTACTCCCTCCGTTACAGAATATAGTAACGTTTAGCTTTTCCCAAAGTCAAACATTAATAAATTTGACCATAAATGGCATAAGAAATATAAAGATTGGCAACATACAAATTATGTTTATAGATTGGTCACGAAAGCAACATTATAACATGTATATCTTTTATTTAAAATAAATTATCTTTTTAGAAATAGTGTTGGTCAAAGTTAATGATATTTTACTTTAAAAAGTCTAAACGTTGCTATATTCTGAAACGGAGGTAGTAGATTTATAGGTATTACTTGTTTTTCATGCATCTTACCGAACCCATTAGGTTTGTAACGTGTCTAATTGACTGTTAATATCCTTTTATTTTTTTGAATCATCAGCTAGCCGATTAGATCCATTACGAGCTTGAAGCATTGCACGTATAGATATGTTAAGGTTGTACATTTGCATCATTCACACCTCTCTGTACCCTCACCTAGATGTTCAATCAGTGATATGTCTTGCTTTATCGCTAAATCTATTGTAAAACTCATTAGATCTTTCTTACAACCTACACGAAAATGTTCACGTTATACATTCACATTCATTCATTCATCCTGCACACATTGCACTGACCCTAGCCGATCTGTTAGATCCGATCGGCTGAATCGGTTGCATTGGGCCGATTCTTGTCTTTTTTGCATTGGCTGATGTTAGCAGATATGACATGTGAGAGTGCTTTGGTCTTTTTCTAGTCGTTTGTTTCTAGGGTGAGTTTTTCACTAGTTGACTTGTGTCATCTTGATGACTATAAGCGAGGCATAGACCTTTTTCTTCATCTCAAGAATTTTTTAAAGGCTCCCATCCATCCACCTCTGGTCTTCTAGTTAGGTCCCACAACCCCATTAATGCGTGTCATTGCTACTCTTGTTTTGTGTGTAGTAATCTGGCCAGCAAACCGCATGGAATCCATGCTCGCGTGTCAGTAAGTGTCACAATTGTTGTCCTTTGTGTCTAAAAAAGCTCCGTCAGTGTGCTCGCTTTAGTAATCAACAGGCAGCAAGAATCTGCCTCCATCTCAAAAGAACATGCAACTTTTGAATAGTGACATGTTTTAGTGTTTTAACTTTGTTCAATTGTCGATAAAAAAGTATGAATAAATATATTAGCAAATAAGTACCATTAGATTAATTATAACATCTATTTTAATAATAAATGTAATTAAAACCATAAATATAAATACAATTTTTTAGAAATTTAATCAAAGTGAACCGAACTGATAGGCAACCTATAGTTGCTTGTTTTTTGAGACCGATGTAGTAGCCGCCTAGCCGGTGGCGCGCATCATATTAGCTAGACCCACAGGACTGCCGCTCTCCCCTTACAGTTCACAAGCGCAGACTCATTGCTTTGAGATTTTCTAGTCGTTTATTTCTAGGGTGAGTTTGTCACTAGTTGACTTGTGTCAAGAAGCTAGGTTCTTTGGAGTTGCAACTGAGACATAGACCTTTTTCTTCATCTCAAGAATTTTGTAAAAGCTCCCATTCATCCACTTCTGGTCATCTAGTTGGGCCCCACAACCCCATTAATGTGTGTCATTGCTACACTTGTTTTGTGTGTAGTAATCTGGCTAGCAAACCGCATGAAATGCATGCTCTCGTTCAGTGTCACAATTGTTGTCCTTTGTGTCTAAAAAAGCTCCGTCAGTGTGCTCGTTGTAGTAACCAACAGACAGCAGGAATTTGCCTCCGTCTCAAAAGAACATGCAACTTTTGAATAGTGACATGTTTTAATGTTTTAACTTTGATCAATTGTATATATAAAAAAGTATGAATAAATATATTAGCAAATAAGTATCATTCGATTAATTACAACATCTATTTTCATAATAAATGTAATTGAAACCATAAATATGAATATATTTTTTTTGAAATCTAGTCGAACGTGAACCATTTAAGTGAGAGATACTTATTTTATGAGACCGAGGTAGTAGCCGCGTAGCCGGTGGCGGGCATAATTTTTGGTGACCCACAGGACTGCTGCTCTCCTCTTATGGTTCACAAGCGCAGCCTAATTTCTTTGAGATTTTCTAGTCGATTATTTCTAGGGTTTGTTTATCACTAGTTGACTTGTGTCATCTTGACGACTAGAAGTGAGGTGCTTTAGAGTTGCAACCGAGACATAAACCTTGTTCTTCTTCTGAAGAATTTTTTAAAGGCTCCCATTCATCCACCTCTGGTCATCTAGTTTGTTCTCACAACCCCATTAATTTATGTCGTTGCTACTCTTGTTTTGTGTGTAGTAATCTGGCGAGCAAATTCCTTGGAACCCATGCTCTCGTGTGTAGCGATCTCACCCGAGAAATGGGCCAACTTAAGTATATTCCACCTTCCATTGGTGCTAATACACGAAAATGTTCCCAAGTGCGGATTCGACCGTCGAGTCAAGCTCGACTAACTGCTACTGAAGATCGTCCGTCCATACGCTCACTCGAGAGCGAGTTTCCAAAGATCACATCATTCCACAATTCAAATTACAACAAGTCTTAGAGTTATTACAACCAAATTGAAATGATAAGGTAAATAAAATAGTTCGAGTTCATGCAGCGGAAAATAAACGAGATACTAGCGACGATCCATAGTATCGTCACGATGAAGTCAGCCGTGACGCTACTCCTCACGATCCTCGGGAGAGGTCGGCTCCCACTCGATGCTGTAACCAGGAGGAAGCTGGGAGGCCCAAGCCATAGAGGCAGCTACCTCCTGAGGGGACGGTCCTGAAAATTTATCCACAAGCAAGGCTGAGTATACTAGTTATACTCAACAAGACTTAACCGACTGGTGATCACTACATCACCGACTCTTAAGATGAGAGGCTGTTTGGCTAGTGGGGTTCTTTTGCCAAAAGCGACTAAGCTGATTGCTAGTATATCCATTTTGATTTTAATTCTTTTAACCTATCCATTCTAGGTGAGCCTAGCTAAACAATCAAGTTTTGCAATACAATTATTCCATACAAAGATTTCATCCTTCCAAGTTCCACTTCATAATATGTCATACATCGGTCAAGCAGTCTCATTAACCGCGAGAAGCGGACAGTTCGAACCGAATTTACTACCTGGCCAGGGAAAACCCAAACATACGGAATGGTTGGAAATGTCAACACACCCCAATCCTTTCTCCTCGCTCTGCGAGTGGCTCCCGAGTCCCAATGCCTCAGGGTAAAGGTTTACCACTACTGGGACTCACGCAACTACCCTCATGTGCCCATGGGATAACGTTTCCAAGACAGAGAGCTGTCGGACCTGCTCGCATCAATCGGATACCGGAACTTACCGGTCCCATAAACCGTGCATATGTGTGGTACGTTCAAACGCTTGACACAAAAGTACCACATGTTTCCACTTAAAACATCGATAGACGGGTATCTACAATCATCCGTCCATCGTCTCTAGTGTTTCTGATATGAGTAGTCATACAACTCCTATATCTCGCGAGTGTCGGAAAACACTCGACTTCTATCGTTCTTAAGCATAGCAACTATCGAACCTAACATACTAGTGTTCAATCAAAGGAACCTATGATCATGCACTCTAGGGTTTCATTCAACTCCTTGAAACTTAAATGCACAAACATATAATCAAATAAATTGCGTAAGTAAAGTTAGGTTATGCTCCGGGGCTTGCCTTCCGGCTCGAAGCGGTACTCCTGCTCGGGGCTTGGATCCACGTGCACCACGTTCACCTCGGACTCCTGGGCGATCTCCTCGGCAGCGGGGACTAGCTCGTAGACTCCGTCGGCGAGACCCGAATCTACACGAATGCATGAAATGCTTAAGTATCGAGATTTAATTAGTGAGTGTTTATTTAAATCTTGTTTAGTGAGTTGGAAAGGATAAACATTAATTATAAGTGAATATACCCTTTTCATTTTGAACCTTTACTTTGATTTTAGAGTTTTAGGTTTTTCTCTTTTCTTTTCTTTTTCTTCTCTTTTCCTTTCTTTTTCTTCTCTTTTCTTCCCTTCAAGTCCCTTTTCTATTATTCAAAAGGTGAACTTAGAAAATTTATTTTCATGTACCATTTGGCCAGAGGCTTGCTCATGCCAAGGCAGGAGTTTAGCCCAAAATTTGGCTCAAGATAATTTTTCTATAATTTATTAAAATTATTCTTATCTTTTTGTCTAAAATCAAACTAAAATCCTACAAAAATAACTACAAGGTTTTTGTCCAAACCACTTGGCACAGTGACTTAGGGTACCAAGGGTGACCTCTCTGCAAGTTTGCATGTGATTTTGATTTATGGTTATTTTTGTGGAATTTCACCATGTTTAAACTACCAAAAATCATTTATCCATTTTCCATTGTCCAAAATTTATCATTTTCATTTTTCTAAGGTTTCTTATGTATTGATTTAGTTCCTGTGTGAAGGAGATGATTTTTCACTGAGTACATTATTTTCTGTCATTTATTTGCCAAAATAGCAGGGTATATGTTTGGAAAATCATAACCCTAAATACACTGGGAATTTTTGTGCACCCTTTGCGCATTAGGCTATTGATAACCACCCTAACAACATATCCCAAGCTCAGCTCTAGTGCATGTATAGATTTTGAACTATGATGAAAAGTGCTCAAACTAAAATGAATTTATATTTCAAAATCTACAGCTCAACTGGGTGAGGTGCAAAGGAAGAATTTGTTCTTCTAGATTCACTGGTCACTACAAAATTGGTTTGGCATTTTTATGATTTTTCTACGATTTTCTACGAATTTTTGAAGATCTCAGCAAATTAATCCAAAAATATAGAATCTATTTTACGCGGGGAACCTTAGAAGTTTTGAATCTCTTACGAACAGGTCCCTACATTTTTCGCGCAGCCCCCTGGGAAGAGGTTGAAGACACAACCGTGTCCTCGAGTTCGCCGGCGTGGTTACGCCGGCCAAACGGCGGCGAGACCGGGCCGGGGAAGTGGGGGGAAATGGAGAGGGGCTCACCGTGATTCGTTTGAGCTAGGTCTCGAGGTCAGGGATGGCCGGAATAGTGCTCGGCGACGACGGTGGCGGCTCGGCAACTCCGGCGAGCGGCGACCGGCGACGTCGGGGTCGGAGAGGGTCGGGGAAGTGGCCGGTGAGCACCAGGGCGGCACGGGGAAGCTGTTGGTGCCCTCGGTTCGGCTGGAGGGGGGGTGGAGCGGGCTGTGCACGTGCACGGGCGGCGGCGGAGGCTCTGTGAACTCCGGCGAGCTACGCCGGCGGCTGCGGTGGCGGAGGAAGGAGGGGAATGGCTCGGTGAGCATTAGTGGGGCATGGGGAAGCTGTTGGTGGCGTCAGTTTGGCCGGGGCAAGGGCGGAGGAGGCTGCTCACGTGCGGCGGTCGCGGCGGCGCAATTGCAACTCCGGCGAGGTTTTCCGCACACGAGAGGAAGGGAATGGCTCTGAGCTTTAACGGGGAAGGAAGAGGGAGGTCAGGGCAGCTCGGGCAAGGTCGGAGGGACGGCCGCGGGCAGCTGGGCAGGCGTGCAGCGGCAGCGGCTTGGTCACGAGCCGTTAGCGCCGTGCGCGGCGTCAACGCGCGCAGGCGAGGACAGCAGGCGCGCGTGGGCGACGAGGAAAAGCAGGGCAGGGAGGAAAAGAAGCACGCGTGGTCGCGGAAATTGCACGGCAGACCGGTGGGCAACGACGGCGGCGAGTTGTTCCGGCGGTCCACGGCGGCGGCGCGGCGACAACACGAGAGCGCGGCCTCGGGTCAGCGCTACAGGGCGCCTCTGGCCACGTGAGCTGGCCAGACGCGTGCTCCGTGAGCGGAGACACGCAGCCGTGACATTGGCCGGCTCAGGCGAGGCCGGACGGCGGCAGGCGGCTGCCGGCGGCGAGCGCGGCACGCGCGGGCGCGGCGTGGGCACCCCGTGAGCGCGCCGTGAGCGGGCAAAGGTCAACTTGGTTGGCATGGCTCAAACTCCAAAATCTTGAACGTGGCTCGAAAATCTTCCAACATGAAAGGTGTTTAGAATTTCACGAGACACATCCCTGCACTGGAGATTTTGAGAAAAAGTTGGAAACTTGGCTGTAATTCAAAAGGGGGTAAATCCTTGTTTTGAACTGAATTTCTGAAATTCGAGGGGCTAAATGGCAAAATTGGCCAAAGTGCCCAAAGAGGCAAAGTTGAGAAATGTGAAGATGTACAACTTTGCTTTTGGGAGATTTTGATGTTCTGTGGTAAAATCTTGAGATTTGGCTAAGATTCCATTTCAGCTTTTGAATTTGAATTGGAGAATTCAAATTCCAAGTTTAGGGTTTGAAATTTGAGGTGCTTCCAGACATTTTTAGGCTATGGTTTGAAGAGGAAAGTTTCTTGGTTTGACTTAGACTCCAACTTTCCCATTTGCACTTTTTCAAGTTCTTAGGAAGTTTTTCAAGTTTCTTCATTGCTTCGTTTAAACGGTTTTCGATTCAAAATGGATAGCTTTTTCTCATTTTTGCAATTTTTCACTTTTGAACTGTGCTTAGCTTAACTTGTTCACCCTTTTAGTGTCAATTACACCAGGGGTGTTACATCGTGTCCGTAATTGTCACAATTGTTGTCCTTTGTGTCTAGAAAAGCTCTGTCACTGTGCTCGGTCTTCGGTGTAGTAATCAATAGACAGCGGGAATCTAGTACTACCTCTGTTTCTTTTAAAAAGCTCTGACATGTTTTAGATATAGCATCTATATGAATTATTATATTACCAAATATGAATTATTATATTATCAAATAACTATCATTAGATTGATTATAGCATCTATTGTCATAACAAATTTAATTAAAATCATAAATATGAATACCATTTTTTAGATGGCAATCTAAAGTTGTATAGTTTTTTTTTAAGACCGAGGTAGCAGCCGCCTAGCCGTTGGCGCGCCTCGTTATTAGGACCCACAGGACTACCGCGCTCTCCCATCACGGTTCACAAGCGCAGCCAGCACAACCATCGCTGCCTCGCAGGGAGCTGGTAGCAGCAGCAGGTGTTCGACCGCGGCCTTGCCGGTGATGCCGACATCCGGCGACCCCCGGCCCCACGTAGTCCTGCTCCCGTGCGCAGGCATGGGCCACCTCGTCCCGTTCGGCCGCCTCGCCGTCGCGCTGTCGGGGGCCCACGGCTGCGACGTCTCCGTCGCCGCGGTGCTCCCCACCGTCTCCTCCGCGGAGTCCAATCACCTCGACGCGCTCTTCGCCGCGGCGAGCCCAGGCGTCCGCCGGCTCGACTTCCCCCTGGCGCCGTTCGACGAGTCCCAGTTCCCCCCCGGCAGCGACCCCTTCATCCTCCGCTTCGAGGCCATGCGCCGCTCCGCGCCTCTGCTCGGCCCCGTCCTCGCCAGCGCCGGCGCGTCCGCGCTCGTCACGGACCTCATGCTGGCGTCCGTCGTGCTGCCCGTCGCCAGGGAGCGTGGCGTCCCGTGCTACGTCCTCTACACGTCCTCCGCCGCGATGCTCGCCTTCTGCGCCCACTTCCCCGCCCACGTCGACGCCAACGCCGCCGCGGGTGTCGTCGACGTCGACCTCCCCGGCGTGTACAGAGTCCCCAAGGCCTCCGTCCCGAAGGCGCTGTACGACCCGGAGCACTTCTTCACCAAACAGTTCGTCGCCAACGGACGTGGCCTCGTCCACGCCGACGGCATCCTCGTCAACACGTTCGACGCCTTCGAGCCGGAGGCAATCACCGCCCTCCGGGAAGGCAAGGTGGTCCCCGAATTCCCGCCGGTGTTCGCCGTCGGTCCGCTTCTCCGTGTGAAATTTCCACCGGCAAAAGAGCCTGCCGGCTACATGCGGTGGCTCGACGCGCAGCCGGCGAGGTCGGTGGTGTACGTGAGCTTCGGCAGCCGCAAGGCCATCTCTCCGGACCAGCTCCGGGAGCTCGCGACGGGGCTCGAGGCCAGCGGCCACCGGTTCCTGTGGGTGGTGAAGGCCACCGTCGTGGACAGGGACGACGCCGCCGAGCTCGGCGACCTGCTCGGCCACGGGTTCCTGGAGCGGGTGCAGGGGCGCGCGTTCGTGACCAAGGGGTGGGTGGAGCAGGAAGAGATCCTGCAGCACGGGTCCGTGGGGCTCTTCATCAGCCACTGCGGCTGGAACTCCGTGACGGAGGCGACGGCGTTCGGCGTGCCGGTGCTGGCGTGGCCACGGTTCGGCGACCAGCGCGTCAACGCCGGCGTGGTGGCGCGCGGCGGGCTGGGCGCGTGCGAGGAGCGGTGGAGCTGGGACGGGGAGGAAGGGTTGGTGAGCGGGGAGGAAGTCGCGGGGAAGATCAAGGCCGTGATGGCGGACGAGACGGTGGCGAAGAAGGCAGCAGGGGTCCGCGACGCGGCGGCGGAGGCCACGGCGAACGGCGGCACGAGCTACCGGAGCTTGGCGGAGTTCGTTGGGCGGTGCCGCGACGCAGGCGGCAGGCACGACTAATGCCTATCAGCAGCGAACGAAATAAAGATGGTTGTGAGCTGTTTGTTTAGTGTTTATTGAGGTATGATTGGTGTCCCAGATGCATTGGAGAGTGGGATTACGTACAAATAATGGCAGGGGCGTCAGGTCCTTTTAAGCATCGTCAAGGGTATCCCAATATCTATTCCTAAAACTATTTTTTTAGACAACATAAAAAAATCCTAAGCTCCAAAAGTGTACCCAGTGCCGTAGGTGCGGGACCTGGGGAAGGGACATCTGCGCACAGCCTCCCACGCTCTGTGGGGTCTGGGGAAAGGATATCTGCACACAACCTTATCCACACAAAGTACATAGACTAGGACTCACCCTACACCTTCCGGTTACGTACAGATGGTAAGACTCTACAGCTGCACATAGGCCGCCCTTGAATCCTAAGATCCAACAGTACCCAAAAGCTCTACCAATATTCTCAAATGCCCAATACGAGCAGCAAGTGGAGCCAAATTTACGCTGCTCTCAAGCCCTCCCAAAAAGCAGATAGTTGCTGTTTTCTTGCCTCCTCTCTAGTTTTAACAGTAGATGGTTTGTTAGTAGTTTAAATTACTATACTATGCTTGCTTAAAATAAATTCTGTCATTCAAAATCAGTTATTACGATGGGCGAGGAATATGAGGTTCCTTTCAAGGACTGTAAATAAGCCTCTAGGTATAATCTAGCTTTCCCCTTCCAAATTTGAAACTACATCTAAGAGTAAGCATTCAAACGTATTTTGAAACAAATATTACTCCTAAGTCCTAACAGAATTGCTGCACTTTAGTGTTTCAGCCCGGCAACCATTACGAACCAAAACAAGCTAATTTTGGTAAGAAAGAAAAAAAAAAGCTCCAAGTCAAAGAACACGATGCTTGCGAGACATACTCAGCAAGCGCCTGTTCGGAAGCCAATCCTTGCGCCTGGCAGGTCGTACAACACCTCGATGGTTCGCTGATTCACGTTGCCGATAACGCCAGTGTACTCGTCTCCATCAGTCGTCCAGAACGCGAGGCAACCGTCCAGCAGGAGCCCGGACGAGGCGTCGAGCTCCACGGTGGCGCCACCCCGGAACGTGAGCGACACGGTCGGAACCGTCACGTTCTCGTACCCGGTGAAGTCGTAGCACGTGTCGAGCTGGGCCGTCGGCGGCGCGGGCGGGTACTCCGCCATGGCGCTCCGGAACGCGGCACGAAGCGCCGCGTAGGCCGTGTCCTGCAGCGCCGTGACGATCGTGCCAGAATCCATGACCATTCCCTCCCGGAACACAGCGGTCGGTATGTCCAGCTGCTCCCCACCTACGCTGATGCCGGTGAGCATCAGCTGGTACGCCCATGGCTGGTCGTCCATCGTCAGCAGCGGCGTGAACACGAAGCCGGAGGTGGTGTTCTCCGGCGCCCCGAGCGCCAAGAATCCGGTATCGCCGCCTGTCGGAGGGAGGCAGTGCGAGAACACGGCGCCGTGCTCGGCGAACGTCTGTGTTGGACTTAATCCTGCATGTGCATGTGCATGCTGGAACAACAGAAGCGTTGGATGCAGCGAGTCTTCAGGCGAGCGTTTCTTCAGGCACCGGAAATGGCTCTGGTGGAGATGGTGTCTGGCATCACGGAAGCACGAAGTTTAGTTAGCGAATAATTCATGCGGTTGCATGTAGCTCCGGTTTATTAGGATCTTAGCTAAGTGTTAGCATTTGTTTTCCTGAAAACACTACAAGATAAGTAGTGCTTAGTCCAGTTTTTTTTAGTGCGAGAAAGCACATCGTCTGTACCAGTTCATAAACCATATTCAGAGGAAAATAGCTCTGACCTCTGAATAAAAAAACCAGTTCCAAAATCGCGTGTGTTTGTGTGTGATTGTTTTGGGTGTGTCACTGTGATCATTGTTTCCCAACATTTGGTGATCAGAGCCGGTTCAGTGCATGCCCAAATATCCCCGGTTTGACTCCATGTCAATCGTCACCGGGGGAGAAGGTTCTCGCGGCGGCGGCGGCGGCGAACGGTATGTTTACCCGCAGCTCACCACGACGAACTACACCAGCTGGAAGATTCGAGTCAAGGCAATGATGGAGGACCAGGAGGTCTGGGAGGTGATCGAGCCGACGGCCGGTGTGGCTGTTGATGTCAGGAAGGACAGGAAGGCGAAATCTCATCTGATCCAGTGTTTGCCAGAGGATCTTCTCATGCAGGTGGCTAACAAGAACACGGCGAGGGAGATTTGGGACTGCCTCAAGACGAGGTTCGTCGGTACTGATCGTGTGAGGGATGCGCGGCTACAGACGTTGAAGAGTGACTTCGACAGGATGCGCATGAAGGAGGACGAGTCGGTGGATCAGTACGCCGGGAGACTGTCGGCCATGTCGGTCAGGTACAGTAACCTGGGTAGCACTCTCAACGATGCTGCCCTCGTGAAGAAGTTGTTCGACACAGTGCCTCACCGCTTCATCACCGTCATCGCCGGCATCGAGCAGTTCTACGACCTCTCCACCCTGGCGTTCGAGGAGGCGGTGAGTCGACTCAAGGCGTTCGAGGAGCGAACAAGTCGTCCCATGAGTGGTGCGACTGCAGACGGGCAGCTTCTCCTCACTCAGACGGAGTGGGAGGCGCGCCAGAAGAAAGCGCCTGGTGAAGGATCCGGCAAGGGGAGATCGCCGGACATGGGTGCACGTGGCCGAGGGCGCGGCCGCGGCACAGGCCGTGGGCGCAGCGGGCGCGGTGGGCATGGAAACTCAGCGAGCAAGGAGGCGACTGGTGGCGCTGCTCGTGACAAGAGTCACATACAGTGTTTCAACTGTCGAGATTATGGCCACTACGCCAACCAGTGCAAGCAGGCGAAGAAGGGAGAAGAGGCGCATCACGCCCGCACCGATGATGTGGAACAAGCACTCCTACTCGCGGTGTCGGAGGAGCTGACACCACTCGAGCAGATGCAAGGGGAGCAGCAGGAGGCTGTGTTCCTTACAGAAGAGAAGATCCTCCCCGAGCTGTACCTGGCAGGAAAGGGCAAAAGTACCAGGAACACATGGTACCTTGACAACGGCGCTAGCAATCATATGTCAGGTAACAGGGAGAATTTCCAGGAGCTAGATGAGGCGATCACCGGCAATGTCAGGTTTGGTGATGGCTCCACTGTACAGATTATGGGAAAAGGATCAATCTTGTTTGATTGCAAGAATGGGGATCAGTGGGCTCTCCGAGATGTGTATTACATTCCTCGTTTGTGTAGCAACCTCATCAGTCTTGGACAGCTGACAGAGATAGGCTATCGAGTGGTACTGGATGAAGGCGAGCTCGAGGTGATCGAGAAGTCGACGAGGCAGTTGGTCATGAAGGTGCAGCGTTCATCGAACAGGCTGTACCACATCAAGCTGACACGGGCGAGTCCTGCGTGCCTTCTCACGAAGATGGAACATCCAGCATGGCTCTGGCATGGGCGCCTTGGCCATGTCAACTTCAAGGCACTGAAGTTCCTCGTTGACAAGGACATGGCGGCTGGTGTGCCGCCGATCTCACATCCGGACCAACTGTGCCACGGCTGTTTGGTAGGAAAGCAGACACGTGGGGCATTTCCATCAAAGGCACTGTACAGAGCGGAGGAGCCACTCGAGCTGATTCATGTCGACATTTGTGGGCCAATCACACCGTTGACAAGCGCCGGTAATCGCTATTTCATATTGCTTGTTGATGATTATTCAAGATGGATGCACGTGTATGTGTTGAAGAGCAAGAATCAGGCTTGTGCGGAATTTGTGAAGTACAAGGCCCTGGTGGAGAACTCTTGCGGACGGCGCATCAAGACACTACGGTCTGATCGTGGCGGCGAGTTCCTAAGTGCGGCATTCGCAGATGTGTGCAACCAGGCTGGGATCCAACGGCACTTTACTGCACCCTACACACCACAACACAATGGCGTTGTCGAGCGCAGAAATAGGACAGTGGTTGAGATGGCTCGTTCCATGTTGAAGAGCATGAATGTTCCAGGAAAATTCTGGGGCGAAGCAGTACGGCACGCGGTCTATTTGCTGAACCGTTTGCCAACGAAGGCAATGGGGGAGCGAACCCCATTTGAAGCATGGACAGGGAAGAAACCTCACCTTGGACACCTTCGTGTGTTCGGTTGCCTAGCACATGCGAAGGTAGTCACACCACATCTGAAGAAGCTGGATGACCGGAGTCAGCAACTGGTGTATCTCGGAGTTGAGGAAGGATGCAAGGCACACCGTCTGTTTGATCCACTCCGAGGGAAAATCATTGTAAATCGTGATGTGAAATTCGAAGAGAATGTGCCATGGAAGTGGAGTAGTGACACAAATGAGTGGGGCTCAGTTGAGTTCCATGAAGAAGGAGTTGGTATTGTGACGGATCCATCTGTGTGGAGCACAAGTGAAGACGTGGCAGCAGCAGGCTCAGCTGCAGATACTCCGCCCTCCCTAGCAGTACAGATGGATTTTACACCACTGACAGCTGAGACAATGAGCCCAATGCAAGTGCAGCAATCACCAGGGTCAAGTGGAAATGAAGATTCAGAAGAGGAATCTTATCGTTTCAGGAGTTTAGAAGATGTCTATCAGAGAACTCATCAAGTTGAACTGAATTCTGATTCAGATGATGAAGAGCAGAATTCTGACCCGGATGGTGAAGCATTCCTTGCGGAGATGGAGGAGCCATCAAGTTTTCGAGAAGCTGTGGAACATTCTGAGTGGGTGGCAGCTATGAATAGTGAGATGGAATCAATAGAGAGAAATGGCACTTGGGAGCTCACTACTTTGCCAGCAGGACAGAGACCCATAGGTCTGAAATGGGTTTATAAACTGAAGAAGAACTCTGAAGGAGATGTGATCAAGTACAAAGCAAGGCTGGTTGCCAAAGGTTATGTGCAGCGTCAGGGAATTGATTTTGAAGAAGTGTTTGCACCCGTTGCCAGGATGGATACTGTAAGGGTGATACTTGCAGTCGCTGCACATAGGGCTTGGCAAGTGCATCACTTGGATGTTAAAACAGCCTTTCTGAATGGTGAGCTGGAGGAAGAAGTATACGTAGCTCAACCTGACGGATATTCAGTTAAGGGGAAAGAGAAGCAAGTCCTGAAACTCAGTAAAGCTCTGTATGGTTTGAGGCAGGCACCACGTGCTTGGAATATTAAGCTTGATAAAAGTCTGAAAAAATTAGGTTTCAGGAGGTGTGCACAAGAGCAGGCTATGTACACAAGAGGAAAAGGTGGAGCTGCAGTCATTGTTGGTGTATATGTAGATGATCTCATTGTCACAGGAGCCAAGACAAGTGAGATTGTTGCATTCAAGAAGCAAATGACAGCAGAATTCGAAATGAGTGATTTGGGGTTACTTTCATTCTATCTTGGGATTGAAGTGTCACAGTAGGAAGGCAGTGTGACACTCAAGCAATCAGCTTATGCCAGGAAGGTACTGAAGCAGTTTGGAATGGAGGATTGTAACCCAACTAAGTATCCCATGGAACACAAGGCTCAAGTGCATAAAGATTCAGATGGCCAGCCAGTCGATGCCACTGAATACAGAAGAGTTGTGGGTTGTCTGAGATATTTACTTCATACCAGACCAGATCTTTCATATGCAGTTGGGGTGGCCAGCAGGCATATGAAAAGGCCTACTGTCTTGCATCAGAAATTAGTGAAGCGGATGCTTAGGTACCTAAAGGGTACAATTGATCTTGGATTGGTTTATGTCCAAGGGACAGGAAAGGAGGTCCTGAAAGGATTCATAGATAGTGATTTGGGGGGAGATCTGGATGATAGGAAGAGCACAGGAGGAATGGCATTTTATCTGAACAACAATCTAGTGTCATGGACTTCTCAGAAACAGAAAACTGTGGCATTGTCATCCTGTGAAGCTGAGTTTATAGCAGCAGCAGTAGCCTGTCAAGCACTATGGTTGAAATCAGTGCTTGAAGAACTAACAGGAGAAAAGCAAGGGTGTGTGAAGCTGTATGTTGACAATAACTCAGCAATTGCTTTGATGAAAAATCCGGTGTTCCATGGTCGATGCAAGCATATTGATATGAGGTACCATTTCATACGAGACTATGTTCGCAAAGGTGACATTTCAGTACATTGGATTTGCACTGAAGAGCAGAGAGCAGATGTTCTGACGAAGGCATTGGCAGCAGGAAAGCTGCAGGCAATGAGGCACTTGTTGGGTGTCAGAGATCTTAGCACATGTCAGGATTAGGGGGGAGATTGTTGGACTTAATCCTGCATTTGCATGTGCATGCTGGAACAACAGAAGCGTTGGATGCAGCGAGTCTTCAGGCGAGCGTTTCTTCAGGCACCGGAAATGGCTCTGGTGGAGATGGTGCCTGGCATCACGGAAGCACGAAGTTTAGTTAGCGAATAATTCATGCGGTTGCATGTAGCTCCGGTTTATTAGGATCTTAGCTAAGATCCTAATAAACCACTACGAGATAAGTAGTGCTTAGTCCAGTTTTTTTTAGTGCGAGAAAGCACATCGTCTGTGCCAGTTCATAAACCATATTCAGAGGAAAATAGCTCTGACCTCTGAATAAAAAAACCAGTTCCAAAATCGCGTGTGTTTGTGTGTGATTGTTTTGGGTGTGTCACTGTGATCATTGTTTCCCAACAGTCTGCCACACGAGCGACTCCGGCAAGCGGCCGAGGCCGAGGATGCCGTCGGTCATGTCGAACGGGCCCTCCTGGTCATGTCCACATCCGAAGTGGAAGCTCTCGACCACAGCTCGGGAACCAAGTGTCAACGCGTCGCTGCTGTAGACGCCGGTAGTGTTCGCGCCGCTGCCATAGTCGATTTGGAATGCGCATTCCCAGGTGCTCGTGCAGCCGTCGCCGTCGATGCCGGCGGCCAGGGTCCGGCACTCCTGCGAGTCGCAGGGGATGGTTTTGTAGGTGGAAGACCTGCTCGGGTTGAACAAGGGTAGCCTCTGGGGATAGCAAGCGGTGGAGTTGCAGGGCTTGCACTGGACCCACGTCAGGTCGCTGCCGGTGTCCAAGAGCAGGGTCTGCGGCACGGCGAGCGTGCCCAAGCCCACCGTGACAACGTACTGCTGCGTGTCGTAGGACGAGCCCAGCTGGGTCGGGACGATTACGGCATCGCTGTTCTGCAGCCTCGTGCTCCTGGAGACTCTCCTTGTAATGGACATGGTGCGCGCACGGTCTCGACGAAGCTTTTTGACCAGAGACATCTCGTCTTTGGCCGGCATGGGTGCGCACGGACCATGCCGGTGCGCCAGCGGCATGGACACCCGAGTGGGATGTGGAGCCGTCCCTGCAGAGATGAAGGTTTTGGATTAGTACTGATCGATGAGGACATGGCTTTGTTCACTGATGAACATTCTGATACATTTCGGTGATGAACATGATTCTTCAGATGACTGAAACGATGTTACTGGCACCACAACAGACGTGCGTCCCTTGTGACCTGCTACTACATCGGCATGAGCAATGACAACGTAGCAGCTGCATAGGAGTAGGAACAAAGAGCGGATCAAAGAAGCCATGGGAGAAGATGAATGAGAATATGGGACATATAGCACTCAGGATGGAGTGTTTGTTAAATGTGGGACTTCCGATTGCTTTTTGATGGCGAACATTACGAGGATCGATGGACTTGGTCCTCAATTGTATGTGGAATTGAGCTTTAGTAGGACTAGTTCAGTACGTCCGGATACGGTTCTGTCTTGCATTTTGTCTCGACATTTTTGCACATAACCTCTTGAGGTTGTCAAGTGCGCATAACCAAAGGTTTTATCCAATTAATGACAATGCTCAGGTCCGCCATTTGCCAACTGTAGTGTTTCTAAAAAAAAGGCTGCCAAATGGTACGTACCTCTCTATGTGTGACTTCAGCAACGTTGTTCAGAGTACCGAATGGTGCATTTAGATTCACCAACTCCCTCCCAAAAACTCTATTCATCCAATTTTTTCCTATTCATCCCATCCTTCTCACTCACATAGCACTATTAATCTACAATGTTTTTTTAAGGCCTACAGTGCTTTTTTCGGGGAATCTTTCCTAATCTAAACACACTCTAAGTTTGAAGATGTCTTGTAGTTATGTCTTTGAGCCCTTTTCTTATCGATAAGGGGTTGTGCACTTGTGCATTTGTTAGGGTTCAAAATTCTAGGGAAATTCTAGACAAAATTCATGAATTTTGGTGTTTCCAGCCATGGAAAATAAATGCTTTTTTCACAATTTTGTAAACCAATTAAGATGCGAATCAGTACTTCAACGATCAATTAGGGTAGTCCTAACCCAGACTCTATCTTAGAGTCTAAACTCATTTATTAGCCTTGTATTAAATGCCTTTTTGCTGATGTGTCACTCAATTATTTGGACTTGGTTTCTTATTTGGACTCTAAGTCTACAATTCCCAAGGTATGGACTCTAAGATAGAGTCTGGGTTGGGACTACCCTTAGTCCAAGACCTAATAGGTGCGAAAGCTGACTTTCGGAACATGTTCCTCTAACTTTACACCCCATGTGGTTGAGAGTTTAGGGCATTGGGCCCACAAGCCACGCAATTGTATGGGAGCAAAGATAGAAGAGCGTCCTCTCTTCTCTCTTCCCTAACCTGTGTGGTGGTGGGGCGACACCCACCTTTCGACATGGCCACATCTGTTCTTCCTGTTGCCCGATGGTTGTTTCTTAAGGTTTGGTAAAGTTGGATTACTATTTGAAACATGGGCTTTCTATACCAATTGATGGATCTAACACCTCTTGATGCTTGCGACTTGCGAGGTCATTTGGCCAATGAAACCTTGTATTAAAGTTTGTATAGGAAGTGGCTTTGGCTTTCTAAAAGATGTAATAAATATGAAACATGTTCATAGTTTCAAAGTGATTTCGATTGCGGTGACAAAGTTTTGCACATCTAATAAACAGCTGCATAATTTATGTTCACAATGAAATACAAGCCGTGTGACGGCAAGGCAATACTAGGATCGTCTAATTTCAGGCAATGTCCCCTATCCAGAAGTAGCTAGGTTTGCTTCCAGAATTTCGCTAACCACAATTCTGAGCGCAGAAACATCAGAGATCATACCACTGTGCGTCGTGTTGGGGACCAAAACTGACTTGAAGTATCGTTGATCAGGGTCATCGCCGACTAGCTTTTCCAAGGCCAGCACCGTCTTCAAGTTGATTGCCCCATCGCCGTCGCCGTTCACCACTTGGGGCTTCTCGGTGAAGTTGCCATCCCAGTACACTATCTTATCTACCGTCGGCACACCAACCCCATTGATCGACGTCATCGCCACGATCGGCGCCTTGAAACTCCGCGTCAACGGCATCGCCCTTCTCCGGTAGCGCTCTACCTCCTCGTCGGAGAAGCCCACCGTGGCGAGAAACTCCGGTATGTTCTCGGCGGTGTAGTTCTTGGCTCGCGTGACCACAAGGGGAGTGTCGCCGTACACCTCCGGCGAGGGAAAAGTGGATAACGCGCTCTCAAAGCTCCTGTCCCCGAACATGGCCAGCCGTGTCGGCGGCGAGGTGCCCATGGTGGAGGCGAGGACCTGCATGATCCCCGGCGAGCCGCTGCCGCCGGCGCAGAGCATGACGAAGTGCTTGAGGTACCTCGTGCGCCACGGCAAGGGGCTCCGGTCGATGAACTGTGTGGCGTAGAAGGCGCCGAAGCTGTGCGACACGAGGATCACCGGCTTGTCACCGTTCGTCTCGCTCGCGCGCTCCACTAGGGGCTTCAGACTTGCGCGGAAGCCGGCGAACGACCACGCCGCGACGCCGGGCGCGGCCGGGGCGTACCGGAAGTCGTACTGGGCTCCGAACAGGTTCGTTCCCTCCTTGTATCCGACGCCTTCGAGCGCCTCCACAATCCATGCACGCGTTCTCCTTTTTGTTCCAAGCCATTACAATTCTCGAAAGTTGGAGAAATGCCATTACAATTCATCTATTTCGAACCATACCATTATAATTTCGAGATTCTTCGAACCATGCTATTTTGTACGTATTTGATGTTCATGGACCCACTTTCAGATTCCATTATTTTCGTATATCCCTCCCGTCACTTACATGTGGGGCCTACCTGTCACTTCCACAGAAGCAAAGGCACAGCACGCTGCAAGCCCGCTCCTGCTGCGACCGCGGCTGCGTCTGCGATGCAAGCGAGCTCCGCCGGCCGGAGAGCATAGCGGATGCTGCTGCAGCACAGCAAGCTCTGCCCGCCGGTGAACCTCACGGATGCACCTGGCACGGGCAAGATCCAGCATATGACAGTAGGAACAAAAGAGACAGGAACTGATTGTGCTTCAAGCGAGCTGAAGATTTTCTAGCGAGAGCCAAGAATTGATTCTTTCATGGATTTGATTTTGGGCAAGAGAAGCTTGGTTTGATAGGAGCACAAAAAAATGGATGGGAAGGTGCTACCTGCTGCTACCTTCTTGCGCTTGGGGAGAGAAGCAACGAGCAGGTCACCGGGGGACAGCGGCGCAGGGAGGCGATGGGGATTGGAAAGGGGATTCTCTCGCAACGCTCCAACAAAGAGAGAAGGAGATGACAGGTGGGTCCCATGTGCAAGTGACTGAAAAGAAGGGAGGGGAGAGAGGTACGAGAGGGACATTTGGTCTATACGAAAATAACGGTATCTGCAGATGGGCCCATGAGCATAAAAAAAAACGTACAAAATGACATGGTTCGGAGAATCTCAAAATTATAATGGCACGGTTCGAAATAGGTAAACTGTAATGACACTTCTCCAACTTTCAAGAATTATAATGGCCTAGAACCAAAAATCCCTTCCTGGTGACATTCGTGTGAAATTTTTCTGATCCTATACTATATCAAAATTTCGACATGATGGTCTAGCATGCTTATTATCTTACTTTAGGGTGGGATCGTCGAAGCGGAAGCTGCGGGTGGTGCCGAAGGACACGACGCGGGTCTCGACGCCAGGCGCGTCGCGGTAGTCACCGGCGGCGCGGTCGTACACGAGGCGGAGCTGGTCATGGAAGCACGGCAGGAGCGTGGGGTCCACCTGCAGCGCCGTGTAGTTCTCCCACAGCCGGAACCAACCGCGCCCCTGCTTCGCCACGCCGCAGGCCGGCGTCGGAGGCTCGTACTCGTCGGTGAGCCGCGCGTCGAGCTGGCTGCACGAGTAACCCGGAAGCAGTATCACCGGGTGGAGGCCTGGCGTGGCCTCGTCGTGCGCGCCGGCCGGGGCGAAGAAGAGCGAGGCGAGCAGGAGGAGAACGAGGGGCGTGATGATGAGGCGTTGCTTCCGTGACTCCATTTTTCGGCGCAGTGAAATTTGCTGGTGCTTGCAGGTGTCTTCGCTATTGCTACTTGCTAGTATTTGCTAATGGGGATGCCGACGTCCGACGATGATGAGTCGATGATGATACATACTGTATTCCGGTTGTTGTCGGTCGTTCTACTCAATTATTATATGATTACAGCATATAGTTCTTCTCCTGTTTGTATATGGGTTGGCAAATGACAGTCATATGCCGATTGGTGTATAGTTGTTTAGGACTTTAGATTATTATAAAATATGATCGTTCACAGAAACACGATATTAGTTCACTGCTACATGTTGGAATGCGTGTGAACATGTCATTTCTTATGTTATGGAATTAGATTCTTTTTAGTTCCAGGTTTTAACTGATGAAGGGGGATGGACGAGGGAGACCTTAACATAAAAACAATACCTGCTACCTCGTTATTCTCCGTGCCTATCAATGCACCCTTAACTCGCATAGGGCCGGCTAGTCCATTGGGAACAGATGCCGTCGGCCATGGAAGCCTGCTTCTGAATCATAAAAAAAAAACCTATAGAAATCCTGTAATCTTTTAATACAATTTGTGAGTCTACGAAGAACTTACAGGTAGGTCCAATAAGAACAGGACACCAATGAGATTTTGCTGCTGCATGCTTCTCTCTTGCTATTGCTATTTGCTAATGGGGATGATGACGTTCTCGGGTTGTTGTGGGTTCTATTAATATATGATTATTACAACATAGCTCTTCTCATGTTTGTATATGCCATTATTGGGTTGACAAATAAATGACAGCCATGGCGATAGTGATTGTAGTTTAGAACTTTCAATTATTATAAAATCTCTTGTTCATGGAAACACGATATTAGTTCACTAATCACTACTACACAGTAGAATGCATGCGAACATGTACTTTCCTATATATGTTACGGAATTATTTTTTTAATTGAAACTTTTAACTGTTGAAGGGGGATGTAGATGAGGGAGACCATAAGTACTATCTGATACCTCCATTTCTATTCATACCTGTTTCCCACATCTATCACGTCCAAAAGTGGTTTTATAGGGTGGTTTTGCTAAGTTGGCATTCTATGTAGGCGGCACTCGTCCAATTTGGTGCTAATTAGGTAACCCTAAAGTGGTTGTACAAGCTAGTTTTTTCTAAGTTGGCATACCATGTATGTGATTTCGTCACGGTGGATGTTGAGGCAGCAAACAATGTTTTGTCATGGTGATCTCAAGGAATTGGTCCTACCTACCAATGGCACCAGGTCCACTTCTTCCTCCAGACGACGAAGCAGTTGTGCCATCTCTGACTCGCCATTGAAGCACCCACCACCGCCGTTCAAGCTTTTGTCATATTTCCCATCGCCGTCATTTATTGTTAAATAACGGTGAGCACACCCATGTCCTCTTAAGCTTCTTGTTATTCTCTGTGCCAACCAATTCACCCTTAGTTCGCCAGAGGGCTAGCTAGTCCATTGGAAGAACGCTTCTGAATCTTAACAAAAGAATCCCTCTAGGAATCATGTCATTTTTTAATACAATATCTGATTCTATGAAGAACTTAGAGGTGGGTCCAATAATGTCTAGGTGTCATCTCTATCTAGCGTGGCATCCCAAATCAGTAAAATCTGGGTACAAAATCACCTCAGGGGTTTAGAGGAATGACTTTCACTAGTCTAGGGGGGAGAGAATCCGGTTTTGTAGATTGGGTGGTGATGTGATTAACCATCCAGGGGCAGAGCTAGGCCATTTTAGTGGTGTATACAATGTGTAAAGCCATAGAATAACCACATGCTTATGGGTGCTAATTATGCAGGAGATACACATGATTATAAGAAGAGGGCACCAATGACATTTTGCCGTAACATGCTTCTGTCTTTCTATTGCCATTTGCTGATGGGGATGCTGACGTTCTCGGTTGTTGTGGATTCTATTATTATATGACTATTACAACATAGTTTTTCTCGTGTTTGTATACGCCATTATTGAGTTGACATATGGCAGTCATGGTGATAGTGATTGTAGTTTATAACTTTTGATTATTATAAGATCTCTTGTTCAGGGAAATAGTTCACTGTTGCACGTTAGAATGTGTGTGACCATGTGGTTTCCTATATATGTTATGGAATTAAAAAATCCAGTTTCAAGTTTCAACTGATGAGTGTTGAGTGGGGGTGTACATGAAGAAGACCTTAACATAAAAGTATTATTGCTACCCCCTTTTCTGTTCATACATGTTTCTTGTAGCTACTCGCCCAATTCAGTGCTAATTAGGTAACCCCTTAAGGACTTGTTCATTTAGGATGTGATTGGAGGGGTTGTGGGATTGGTAGGGGTTGAGAGACCAGGAGGGATTAAATCCCTGTTAATCCCCTCCAATCCTCTCAATCCCCTTGGGAAGGGGATAAACCGAACACGGGCTAAAATGGTTTTACAAGTTGGTTTTGCTAAGTTGTCACTCTCCGTGCTTGGCACCGGCACTATGAGCCACTGGCTGGGCAGTTACAGGCCATGCTTTTTAGTGTTGTGCTTATGGGAGCCGAGTGGGCCTGACCTATTTAGCCAATTATATTAAGGGTAATGTAGACTTTTTCTATTTTTAATAACGATTGGTAAACATACCCAACCGGTAAGCCTATGAAAACATAACCATCTGTAAATCACCAGTATATTTATGAGTGGACCTTTTTCTCTAGCAGTGAACACGAGTTTTCCACATATCTAATATGCAGGTGCATAATTTATTTCTTAATAACAAGTAATATGTGAAAGTCTCAAGAGCACATAATTTTAGACAAGATCCCCTGTTAAGAAGTGGCTTGGTTTGCTTTGAGGATTTCGTTAACCACGACCCTCAGCGCAGAATCATCCGAGATCATACCGCTGTGCGTCGTGTTGGGGACCAAAACTGACTTGAAGTATGGTTGAGCTGGGTCACCCCCGACCAACCTTTTCATAGCCAGCACGTTCTCCAGGGTGACTCCTCCGTCGCCATCGCCGTTCACCACTTGGGGCTTCTCGGTGAAGTTGCCATCCCAGTACACCAACCCATAGGTCGTCGGCACACCGATGCCGTTGATACACGTCATCGGCACGAGTGGCGCCCTGAAATTCAGCGTCAACGGCAGCGCCCTCGTGCGGTATCGCGCTATCTCCTCGCCTGAGAACCCCACAGCGGTAAGAAACTCCGGCATGTTCTCGGCCGAGTAGTTCTTGGCCCGTGTGATCACCAAGGGCGTGTCACCGTACACCACAGGGGATGGCAGAAAATTGTACATGCTCTCGAAGCTCCTGTTCCCGAGCGACAACACGCTGCCCAGCAGCGTCGTTGGCGCCGGGCTGCTGCCCATGGTGGAGGCGACGACCTCCATCATCAGCGGCGTGCCGCCGATGACGCCGCAGAGCATGACGAAGTGCTTGACGTAGCTCCTGCGCCACGGCAGGGGGCTCCGGTTGAGGAACTCCATGGCGTAATCGCCGCCGAAGCTGTGCGTGACGATGATCACCGGCTTCTTCCCGTTCATCTCGCTCGCGCGCTCGATGAGGCGCGTCAGCCTCGACCGGAAGCCGGCGAAAGCCCTCGCCGCCACGTTGGGTGCGGCCGGCGCGTACCGGAAGTCGTACGGCGCGCCGAACAGGTTCGATCCCTCCTTGTATCCGACGCCTTCAAGTGCCTCCACAAGTCTTGCCATGCACACGTTCCTAAGGACAACGACGCGAAATGTTTCTGATCCATGTAACTGAAATTCCGACATGATGATCGATATGAAGCATATGCTTTTTCGAGGCTTACTTTTGGACAGGATCGTCGAAGACGAAGCTTCGGGTGGTGCCGAAGGACACGACACGGGTCTCGACGCCCGGCACGTTGCAGTAGTCGCCGGCGGCGTGGTCGTACACCAGCCGGAGCTGGTCCTGGTAGCACGGCAGGAGGGTGGGGTTCTCCTGCAGCTCCGTGTAGTTCTCCCACAGCCGGAACCATTCACGCCCCTGCTTTGGCACGCCGCAGGCCGGCGTCGGAGGCTCGTACTCGCCGATGAGGCGGGCGTCGAACTGGCTACACGAGTAGCCCGGGACCAGGATGACCGGGTGGAGGACGGGCGTGGCCTGGTCGTGTGCTGCGGCCCGTGCACCGGAGAAGAAGAGCGTGGCGAGTAGGAGAAGAGTCATGATGATGCCCATGCCGTGCTGCTTCGCCTCCATCACCGGACGTTGGATTTGCTGCTCCTCTTTGATGATGGCGATGGCGATGCATCGATCGGGTTATATCATATACTTACAGTATTGTAAGTATTATCAGCCGGTTGTTGTGGGTGGCTGGTACTAGTATGGAACTATGGATACAGCGCCGTTGGGTTAACAAATGTCAACCATTCTGATCAATGGTGGCTTTCGTTGACTTTATAGAGTTTACTGATACGGTGAGGAACTGAGGATATATAATGCGTGTGAAACATGTGTATTTCACACGCTTCATCTGTTCCAAAACAAAAATATATATAATTATGATTTTGTTCAAAGTCAAATTTTTTAGACTTTGGAAAAATTTATAGAGAAAATTTATTAATATTGATGACATCTATTGAGTCTTTTGTAGTTAAATATGTTTGTCACTATATATATTCGGTACCAATCGCACTGAAAGAGAAGAAAGAATAAGATTGGGAGGTTACATGGGTAGGATCGGGGCCATTCAAAAATCTCTTGTAAATGGGTAGTTGATGATGATACATATTCCGGTTGTTGTGGGTTCTACACAATTATTATATGATTACAGCATATATAGTTCTTCTAGTGTTTGTACACGCCATTATTGAGGGTTGACAATTGAATGACATTCATGCCCATAGTTGTATACTCGTTTAGGACTTCGGATTATTATAAAATCTCTTGTGTGTGCGAAAACATGGCATTAGTTCACTGGCGCACGTTAGAATGCGTGTGAACTAATGAAGGAGGATGTAGATGAGGGGGGGGGGACTTAACATAAAAGTACTACCTGCTACCTCCGTTTCAGTTCATACTTGTTTCCCACGGCTACTACTCCCATTTGATTTGAATTAGGTAACCCCAAAAGTGGTTTTACAAGGTGGTTTTGCTAAGTTAGCATTCTATGTAGGTGGTACTCGTCTAGTTTGGTGCTAATTTGGTAACCCCTAAAGTGGTTTGTATTTCTAAGTTGGCATACCATATAGGTGACTTTGTCACGGTGGATACTGAGCCGACCATCAATGTTTTGTCATGGTGATCCCGATGAGTTGGTTCCACCAACCAATGGCACTAGGTCTACATCTTCCTCTAGATGAAGCATGTGTTGTCGACAGCTCCCTCCCTACCATGCCGTCTCTAAATCGCCACTGGAGAAGCGCACCGACCGCCATCGTTCAAGCTTCCGCCATATTGCCCACCACAGTCATCTATTGCTTGATAATGGTGCCCACACCCATGGCCTCTTGTCACACCCCGAAATTTGGGATTTCGGGATGTGAATAGAAAGAACAATTAAATAAATGATTTCCATGAATTATTAAAATTTTTCCAACATTTGTCTAATTATCAATTTTAGTATAGGAAAATAATCAACTTTCTAAATCAAATAAATATGCTTTATGTGGCATTTATTGAAATGTTGCATTCATGCTGTTGAATCTCATCTTTATTTGAATGTGAAGATTTCAAAATGCGTTTAGACATCGATCAAATCCTTTTTGAGAATTTCCTAGATTTTCTGGGAATTTATTCTCTTCTCCTAAAGTCAAATCCATTTATTGGAAGGCTTTAAAATCTCTTTCATGAGCTCCAAATCTTTTATTTCGGTTCAAAGTCTCCAACTCTATCTCTGGAATTTTTCCTAGGATTTTTGGAGATTTTTGGAATATTTTCTTGGGTTTAAATACATTTTCTGGGATTTCCTAGAATTGTTTTTGAACTAGAATTTATTTCCCGAAATAAAAATCTATCCTTTTTCTACTTGGGCCGAATTCATCTCTCCGGCCCAGTTTCCCACTCATCCGCAGCCCAGCTAGCCGGCCCATCTTTCTTCTCCCAGCCCAACCCGCAAGCTCTCTCTCTTACAACCCGCCCCCACTTGTCATTCTCCCTTTTCTCCCGCCAGCTCTTCCTCTCTCTCTCTGTCGCGTGGGCCCGCGTTGTCAGGCCTTCTTCTTCCTCCCAGTCGCACGCGAGACGGACTCTGGTTCGAGTCCGGCTACTGCACGCCGCCGCCGCGTTTCCTTGGCTTCCGCGCCAAGCCAGCCTCGCCTCCAGCGCCTTATATAATGCGCCGCCGCAAGCCGAACCCCCAGCCCCGAGCTCCCTTGCCCAAACCCTAGAGCCGCAACCGAGCGCAGCCGCAAACCCTAACTCGCCGCCGCCGTCGACTCGCGTCTTCACCGCCTCTGCCCCGCCGAGACCTCATCGTAGAGCTTCGCGCAAAGGTGAGGAATACTCCAAGCCCTTTTCCCCTCTTTCTCCGCTCTATCTTGCACAAACGACGCCGCCGTGGATCCCGAGCCGCCATGGCTCGCCGCTAGCCGCCTCCGTTGGCCGACCCTTGAGTAGAACCCCTAAAATAGGTTCCCCACATCCCAAGATAGCTTCCGAGCCTTGAATCAAGGAAAACCATGAACTCTAGCGTCGGATTGCTCAACGCCGGCGAAGCTCCGGCCGTGCGCCGCCGTGTCCGGCGACCTTAGCGCCCAATTCAATTCCGGCCGTTAGATCTGAATCCAACGGCTAAGATTAGATGCAGCGAATCGGTACCGGTCAACACACGGTCGCTCTGAAGTTTTTGCAGAAAAGCCCCTGTGGTTCTTGCTTATCAACCCGCAGTCCACGGTAGATCAAAAGTAATTCCGTTTAGGTCCTGTTTTTATCAGTTTAACCCCTGAGCTTCTGGCAAATAGAACCCGCAGTCCATAGTTGCCGTTTTACGCGTTAGTCCTCGTGTTTTCATACGTAATTATGTTTTAGGTCCCTGGTTTCTTTCAAAACAGCCCCTGGAAGTCCTGTTTCCTCGCAGTTAAGCCCTTGAACCTTGTTTTATCCATAGATTTCACGTTTAGTCTCCGTTTAACCTCGTTTTTGTTGCGTTAATCTTCTAAAAAGCGTAGACTTTAGTTTAATAGTGTTGTTTGCCAAGTTTCATGTTTTGGAAATAAATAAAATAATAACTTGTTTTATATTTGTCATATGTTTTACAAGTTGCATAAAATCTAATTAGAGCTCCAACTTCATGTTTTATAATTTATTTAAAATATTAATTTGCCTAATTATAATTTAACTAGCTTTTCGAACTAAAAGCAAATCATAGTTCTACTTTCATATTTTAAAGTCAAAGTTAATTTGATTAATACTTGTTACACTAGTTTTCTAAACTAAAGCTAATTAGACCTCTGCCTTCAAGTTTTATAATCAAAGTTAATTTGTTTAATCATTATTAAACTAGTGTTTTATAATTAAAATATGGTTAGAAGTAATGTCTCCTTGTTTCATAAAGCAAATATTTTAATTTGGTTAATGTTTACTTCATATGATTTTCTAAATAAAAGCTAGTAAGGTTATATATTGGTTTCCATGAACTAGTAATTAATTTGCCTAACTGTATTTAACTAGTTTTTATATTAAGATTTAATTAGAGTTCAACCTTCATGTTTTATGATAAAAGTTAATTAAGGTTTATACCCCATTATTTCATAAATGATGCTAACATGATTAATAATTATTGAATCAATTCTTTTATAATTAAAATATGGTAAGATTTATATCTTGTCTTTTCATAAACAAACGATGTTAACATGATTAATAATTATTGAACCATCCTTTTATAATTAAAATATGGCTAGTGCTTAACCCGATGTGTCATAAAGCAAACATGCTAGTTTGATTAATAATTATTGAACTCTCTTTTCTAATTAAAATCTGATTAGAGTTATGTTCCATGGTTTCATAAACAAATATGTTGATCTGGTTCATGATTATTTCATATGTTTTCTAAATGAAAGCTAATTTAGCTAATATAGTGGTTTTCATAAATAAATAATTTGCTTAATGCTCAATAATAAATCTAGTTTTCTAAATAAAACTTGACTAGGTTCATGCATCAGTTTTTGTGAATAAATGTGAACCTGTTTAATATCTATATCTACTTCATTAGTTTTCTAATTAAAAGCTATATAAGATTATACCTCGGTTTTCATAATCTAATTTAATATGGTAATAAACATTCATCTTGGTTTTATGAATATAAAAGCTACATAGGTTATATCTGAGCTTTTATAATCACATGTTAACTTGATTAACAATTATTGAATTAGTTTTCATAATTAAATTCTGATTAGGTGTAACCACCGGTTTTGTGCAGTCTAAATTAATATGGTTAATTCACAACTTGAATAAGTTTTTAATATTAACTTGTTTAGTTCAACATGATATATTAAGTTATTCGTCTAGATGTTTTCTCATGTTTTATTGCAAATTAAAATGTTTAATTGATATAATTATTATATAAATATTTGCAAATAAAATTTATTAGGCTTTAACCCGTCTTTTCATATCAAAGTATAATTTGAATTAATTTAAATACCGAATATTTCCCTGGAGTATTCGTTATATATCTTTTCATAATTAAAATCAATAAAGCTTATAGTGTTCTCTTTCTTTTTATAATATAAATCTTCCGTTAGTTATACCTTTCCAACTGTTGTTCCGTTTTCAACGTTTGTTGTGCCCTTGCGATCGTAGTAGCGAGCCCTATCGTTTAGTGCGTTCTTTTAAAGCTTTTTCTTTTGATTGGTGTATTGTTCTTAGTTGTATCCATTTCTTTGCTTGCATGTTTGTGCTTGTGCTCGATGATTGCTACGATTAGAGGAGTATCGTTCCGAAGCTGTCAAGAACAAGAGTTGAAGACTGAGCAATGGTATTCTTTTGCGGAAAGGCAAGTGTCCCTAACCATCCTTCTACCTATGCTTTATGAGATCATATGTGTTAATTGGAAACCATGGAGAACCACCCGGGATTAACCGTACAACCACAATACTACATGGCTCTGGTCTTGGCTAATTAATTAGAAACCTTGGTTAGGAATGATCTTACCGAAAGGGCATGGGGGGTGGCGGTTGACGGTGTATAGCCCGGTTCTCTCGGGAAGTGGGCTTGGCTAAGACACTATACCCGTTAGGGAGGGTTATGCCTGCTTCTGATCCGGAAACCTTAGCGGATTGTTTCTAACTAGGGAATCTTTGTAAAGGCCTCGTAGCGTCCCTATGCAATCACACCTCGGAAGTGTGGTATGCGCCTTTGTGGTGCAGCATGGTTGGGTCCAAAGTTCTTCGGAGCTTTTACGCGAATTGTGGTGAAAGTGTACAACCTCTGCAGAGTGTAAAACTGTTATAACAGCCGTGTTCGCGGTCATGAACGGCCTGGACCCTTACATGATTAAATTATCGAAAGTTAATATTAATTAAATCGTTCCGGTTATTTCGGTGGCCTTGCTGAGTACCAACCATAAGTGTACTCATCCTTGCTCATTGCTGCTCAGTATTCATAAGGTGTGAGAAGTTGTTGAAGGTGATGCTAGGCGTACGCAACCCCAGTCAACAGTTCCCTGTGGTGAAGAGTTCAAGATTCCGCTGCTAGAAAACGTTTGTATTGTCTTTATTTTATTATTTCCGCTGTAACTTTTTGTTCTGTTTATTCATGGGGTCTCTCATATGTGTGGAATCCTGGCACACATATGAGATGCATCTGGTTTTTCTTCTTTCTAAAACCAGGTGTTGACAACGTGGTATCAGAGCATGAAGTTGACTGTAGGACGTAAGCCTAGATAGCAATGGTCGTTTTCTAAGGTTTTCTCTCATCTAATAGCCATCCTTATCTTTCCCTTGTGATGATTATTCTCACCAATGGTCTTTTGATCTCCTCCTTGATAACTCATTGGCCACTCTGATGGTTATTCTCACTCCTTGTCTATTTATCTCCTCCTTGATAACTCTTTTATGATATTTGACTGTGTTCATTTGAGCATTCTTGATTGCTAGTACTCAAATATCAATCCTTCAACACCTCCTTGGTAATTACTTATCCTTGTTCATTGATCTTCTCCTAGATGAACGGATTTACCAATTTTATCTCATCCCCTTGGTTCCTCAATGATGTTGCTAATTCATCAATCCTTGATTAAACTATCTCCTTGATATTTCTATTGGCTATCTATTTCTTCTTAATTAGCACCACTTTGATATTGTCTTGTCCCCTCCTTGATTTAGCTAATTGAGCTCACCCCTTGCTTTTGCTCAACTTAGACTTTGGATTCTTCCCATTGATTTATAGACTCCAAAGTACTTTCTTTACTCTCTTTCTCCATTCAATCTAATAGTTAGTCTGTAGTCGTATCCCCTCTCTTCTCAAGTTATCTTGAGGAATGAAGATACTTCAAAGAGATAGCTCTACTAGTTAGGATCACCCTTTGTACAATGAAATCGTTTAGCATCGACCTTTGATGTGTTGTGGTCTTGATTGAGTGTGCCCGTAATGCTTGTTATTATGTCTATGATTGATTTGGTTCTTTGTAATGACTGTTTATGTGTTGGGTTATTCCTTCTATTTACCCCATATCCTTGTTCTTATGTCCCTCTCTCAATCATGTCAACGTCCACATGAAGATGATGTCGTCATCACCATTGTGCGTTACAAAGCTGATAGAAGAATTGAAGCCTTCCTCTTTCTTCCTCTTGCTATATGTGTTTCTTCCTTCTACCTCCAATTCTTCTTGCTTTCAACTTTACGGAAGACCACTGAAGTGAAGAAGCAACTACAACAACAAAAAGAGATGATAGAGACTGAAGCATGAAGAATTCTACAATGCAAGACAATAAAGATGGATCTCATATGATCTCGTTCGTCTTTTTCCTCCTCCTTGATTCTTTTCTCTTAGAATCTCGGGACGAGATTCCTTTTAAGGGGGGTAGTGCTGTCACACCCCGAAATTTGGGATTTCGGGATGTGAATAGAAAGAACAATTAAATAAATGATTTCCATGAATTATTAAAATTTTTCCAACATTTGTCTAATTATCAATTTTAGTATAGGAAAATAATCAACTTTCTAAATCAAATAAATATGCTTTATGTGGCATTTATTGAAATGTTGCATTCATGCTGTTGAATCTCATCTTTATTTGAATGTGAAGATTTCAAAATGCGTTTAGACATCGATCAAATCCTTTTTGAGAATTTCCTAGATTTTCTGGGAATTTATTCTCTTCTCCTAAAGTCAAATCCATTTATTGGAAGGCTTTAAAATCTCTTTCATGAGCTCCAAATCTTTTATTTCGGTTCAAAGTCTCCAACTCTATCTCTGGAATTTTTCCTAGGATTTTTGGAGATTTTTGGAATATTTTCTTGGGTTTAAATACATTTTCTGGGATTTCCTAGAATTGTTTTTGAACTAGAATTTATTTCCCGAAATAAAAATCTATCCTTTTTCTACTTGGGCCGAATTCATCTCTCCGGCCCAGTTTCCCACTCATCCGCAGCCCAGCTAGCCGGCCCATCTTTCTTCTCCCAGCCCAACCCGCAAGCTCTCTCTCTTACAACCCGCCCCCACTTGTCATTCTCCCTTTTCTCCCGCCAGCTCTTCCTCTCTCTCTCTGTCGCGTGGGCCCGCGTTGTCAGGCCTTCTTCTTCCTCCCAGTCGCACGCGAGACGGACTCTGGTTCGAGTCCGGCTACTGCACGCCGCCGCCGCGTTTCCTTGGCTTCCGCGCCAAGCCAGCCTCGCCTCCAGCGCCTTATATAATGCGCCGCCGCAAGCCGAACCCCCAGCCCCGAGCTCCCTTGCCCAAACCCTAGAGCCGCAACCGAGCGCAGCCGCAAACCCTAACTCGCCGCCGCCGTCGACTCGCGTCTTCACCGCCTCTGCCCCGCCGAGACCTCATCGTAGAGCTTCGCGCAAAGGTGAGGAATACTCCAAGCCCTTTTCCCCTCTTTCTCCGCTCTATCTTGCACAAACGACGCCGCCGTGGATCCCGAGCCGCCATGGCTCGCCGCTAGCCGCCTCCGTTGGCCGACCCTTGAGTAGAACCCCTAAAATAGGTTCCCCACATCCCAAGATAGCTTCCGAGCCTTGAATCAAGGAAAACCATGAACTCTAGCGTCGGATTGCTCAACGCCGGCGAAGCTCCGGCCGTGCGCCGCCGTGTCCGGCGACCTTAGCGCCCAATTCAATTCCGGCCGTTAGATCTGAATCCAACGGCTAAGATTAGATGCAGCGAATCGGTACCGGTCAACACACGGTCGCTCTGAAGTTTTTGCAGAAAAGCCCCTGTGGTTCTTGCTTATCAACCCGCAGTCCACGGTAGTTCAAAAGTAATTCCGTTTAGGTCCTGTTTTTATCAGTTTAACCCCTGAGCTTCTGGCAAATAGAACCCGCAGTCCATAGTTGCCGTTTTACGCGTTAGTCCTCGTGTTTTCATACGTAATTATGTTTTAGGTCCCTGGTTTCTTTCAAAACAGCCCCTGGAAGTCCTGTTTCCTCGCAGTTAAGCCCTTGAACCTTGTTTTATCCATAGATTTCACGTTTAGTCTCCGTTTAACCTCGTTTTTGTTGCGTTAATCTTCTAAAAAGCGTAGACTTTAGTTTAATAGTGTTGTTTGCCAAGTTTCATGTTTTGGAAATAAATAAAATAATAACTTGTTTTATATTTGTCATATGTTTTACAAGTTGCATAAAATCTAATTAGAGCTCCAACTTCATGTTTTATAATTTATTTAAAATATTAATTTGCCTAATTATAATTTAACTAGCTTTTCGAACTAAAAGCAAATCATAGTTCTACTTTCATATTTTAAAGTCAAAGTTAATTTGATTAATACTTGTTACACTAGTTTTCTAAACTAAAGCTAATTAGACCTCTGCCTTCAAGTTTTATAATCAAAGTTAATTTGTTTAATCATTATTAAACTAGTGTTTTATAATTAAAATATGGTTAGAAGTAATGTCTCCTTGTTTCATAAAGCAAATATTTTAATTTGGTTAATGTTTACTTCATATGATTTTCTAAATAAAAGCTAGTAAGGTTATATATTGGTTTCCATGAACTAGTAATTAATTTGCCTAACTGTATTTAACTAGTTTTTATATTAAGATTTAATTAGAGTTCAACCTTCATGTTTTATGATAAAAGTTAATTAAGGTTTATACCCCATTATTTCATAAATGATGCTAACATGATTAATAATTATTGAATCAATTCTTTTATAATTAAAATATGGTAAGATTTATATCTTGTCTTTTCATAAACAAACGATGTTAACATGATTAATAATTATTGAACCATCCTTTTATAATTAAAATATGGCTAGTGCTTAACCCGATGTGTCATAAAGCAAACATGCTAGTTTGATTAATAATTATTGAACTCTCTTTTCTAATTAAAATCTGATTAGAGTTATGTTCCATGGTTTCATAAACAAATATGTTGATCTGGTTCATGATTATTTCATATGTTTTCTAAATGAAAGCTAATTTAGCTAATATAGTGGTTTTCATAAATAAATAATTTGCTTAATGCTCAATAATAAATCTAGTTTTCTAAATAAAACTTGACTAGGTTCATGCATCAGTTTTTGTGAATAAATGTGAACCTGTTTAATATCTATATCTACTTCATTAGTTTTCTAATTAAAAGCTATATAAGATTATACCTCGGTTTTCATAATCTAATTTAATATGGTAATAAACATTCATCTTGGTTTTATGAATATAAAAGCTACATAGGTTATATCTGAGCTTTTATAATCACATGTTAACTTGATTAACAATTATTGAATTAGTTTTCATAATTAAATTCTGATTAGGTGTAACCACCGGTTTTGTGCAGTCTAAATTAATATGGTTAATTCACAACTTGAATAAGTTTTTAATATTAACTTGTTTAGTTCAACATGATATATTAAGTTATTCGTCTAGATGTTTTCTCATGTTTTATTGCAAATTAAAATGTTTAATTGGTATAATTATTATATAAATATTTGCAAATAAAATTTATTAGGCTTTAACCCGTCTTTTCATATCAAAGTATAATTTGAATTAATTTAAATACCGAATATTTCCCTGGAGTATTCGTTATATATCTTTTCATAATTAAAATCAATAAAGCTTATAGTGTTCTCTTTCTTTTTATAATATAAATCTTCCGTTAGTTATACCTTTCCAACTGTTGTTCCGTTTTCAACGTTTGTTGTGCCCTTGCGATCGTAGTAGCGAGCCCTATCGTTTAGTGCGTTCTTTTAAAGCTTTTTCTTTTGATTGGTGTATTGTTCTTAGTTGTATCCATTTCTTTGCTTGCATGTTTGTGCTTGTGCTCGATGATTGCTACGATTAGAGGAGTATCGTTCCGAAGCTGTCAAGAACAAGAGTTGAAGACTGAGCAATGGTATTCTTTTGCGGAAAGGCAAGTGTCCCTAACCATCCTTCTACCTATGCTTTATGAGATCATATGTGTTAATTGGAAACCATGGAGAACCACCCGGGATTAACCGTACAACCACAATACTACATGGCTCTGGTCTTGGCTAATTAATTAGAAACCTTGGTTAGGAATGATCTTACCGAAAGGGCATGGGGGGTGGCGGTTGACGGTGTATAGCCCGGTTCTCTCGGGAAGTGGGCTTGGCTAAGACACTATACCCGTTAGGGAGGGTTATGCCTGCTTCTGATCCGGAAACCTTAGCGGATTGTTTCTAACTAGGGAATCTTTGTAAAGGCCTCGTAGCGTCCCTATGCAATCACACCTCGGAAGTGTGGTATGCGCCTTTGTGGTGCAGCATGGTTGGGTCCAAAGTTCTTCGGAGCTTTTACGCGAATTGTGGTGAAAGTGTACAACCTCTGCAGAGTGTAAAACTGTTATAACAGCCGTGTTCGCGGTCATGAACGGCCTGGACCCTTACATGATTAAATTATCGAAAGTTAATATTAATTAAATCGTTCCGGTTATTTCGGTGGCCTTGCTGAGTACCAACCATAAGTGTACTCATCCTTGCTCATTGCTGCTCAGTATTCATAAGGTGTGAGAAGTTGTTGAAGGTGATGCTAGGCGTACGCAACCCCAGTCAACAGTTCCCTGTGGTGAAGAGTTCAAGATTCCGCTGCTAGAAAACGTTTGTATTGTCTTTATTTTATTATTTCCGCTGTAACTTTTTGTTCTGTTTATTCATGGGGTCTCTCATATGTGTGGAATCCTGGCACACATATGAGATGCATCTGGTTTTTCTTCTTTCTAAAACCAGGTGTTGACACCTCTTCACCTCCTTCATTATTGTCCGTGCCAATCAATGCAGCCTTAGCTTGCTAGAGGGCCAGCTAGTCCGTTGGGCACAGATGCTGTCAGCCATGGAAGCATGCTTCTGAATCTTTACAAAAAAATCCCAAGAGAAATCATGTAATCTTTTAATACAATTTATGAGTCTATGGAGAACTTACAGGTGGGTCCAATATATAATGTTTAGGTGTCCTCTCTATCCAATGGGGCATCCCAAATAAGTAAAATCACGGTGCAAAACCACCTCAGGGTTTTAGATGAATGGCTTTCACTAGTTTAGGGGGGGGGGGTGGGATGGGATCTTATTTTGTAGGTTAGGGGGTGATGCGATTAACCATCTAGGCTTGGAGCTATGTTATTTTAGTGGTGTCCTAGGACTCCAATTTAATGTGTAAAACCATAGAATAACTAAGTGCTTATTGGTGCTAAAATTATGCCGGAGATACACACGTTTATAAGAAGAGGACACCAATGACATTTTGCAGCTGCATGCTTCTCTCTTGCTATTGCTATTTGCTAATGGGGATGATGACGTTCTCGGGTTGTTCTGGGTTCTATTATTATATGGTTATTACAACATATATAGTTCTTATCGTGTTTGTATACTCCATTACTGGGTTGACAAATGATTGTCTTGCCAATGGTGATTGTAGTTCAGGACTTTCGATTATTATAAATATCTTGTTCAGACAAACATGGCATTAGTTCACTGCTACACTTCGAATTTGTGTGAACATGTGGTTTCCTATACATGTTATGGAATTACAAAATTCAATTTCAAGTTTGAACTAATGAGTTGGAACAAGACCTTAACATAAAAGTACAAATTGCTACCCTCCTTTTTGTTCATACATGTTTCCCATAGCTACTCACCCAATTTGGTGCTAATTAGGTAACACGTGCCAATGGTGGGCCGGCACTATAGGGCCTTGGCCATCGCCTTTGCATGGTGGGCCTTGGACTATAGGCTTTTTGATGTTTATGCTGACGATAGCTTTTATTGAGTTCATTTAGACCATCCTTTGAATTCTTTGAAAAGCGTGCATTGTAAGGCGACCTTTTCTTCATATCTCTTTTGCTCTTTTCTTTATATTTTCAATTATGGAGGCATGCATATCACAAATCACCAAAACTTGCGGAAGTCATTAGTAGCAAAGCCCTTGTGTAGTTTTCTTTTTAACTTTTCTATGTTTTAATTGACAAAAGAATATTTATAATTAAGGACCATCAATAGCGCGCTGGCACGAGGCAGAGCCATGGTGACCGGGCTGCGGGGCACCGAGACTGGGTACGGTTCGGGTTGGACTTTTGTCCAAAAATTTGAGCTGTGCAACCCAAAGTACAACTACAAAATTTGTAGTTTGAGACACTGAACATGAATTTTGTAAATGAAGTCATATGAAATTGTGATTATTTTTAGCTCTACGAAGATAGGAACTTCAGTGGTGTTTGAATAGTTTTTCCAGTTTTTGAGATGCTTCCACCCAATTTTGGAGAAAGTTTCCATTTGAAAAGTTGCTCCATTTGGGAAGATGAAAAACTTTTATATTTGAATATTTTTAAGTTTAGTTATAGAATTGTCTCATTTGGGCAGATTTTAAAATCAACATTTTAAATATAAGCCAAATTCTAAAGTTCTAGGATAGAGTGGCTATTTTGGTCCTTTTCGCATCATTTTTGGACCGAACTCTAACTGAGAAAGTTGTTTGGTTATAAATTTTGTACAACTTGTATAAAGGAAAAAAAATTGAGTTTCATTTAGTTTTAGCTTTTGAAGACAGAAACAGATTCAGACATTACTAGGCCTTAAAACTACGGATGTGATTTACCTTGTTGTTTAATCTTCCCTTTTTAAATTTAATCCTACCATTTAGGTGATTTAGACATCAGGGATATATCAAGTCCTCCCTCTTGCTCCAGGTCTGGATTCTGGCGCTAGTGCCCGCCTGCGGTTCCACGCCATGGCTATTCAGCCTTGCAGCTCTAGTTCATTGCCTTGGGTTGGTGATCCCAGATTCTTTGATATAGATCTTGGGGGAGGCAGGAGGTGACTTTGGGCTAAGACTGAGCTGTGTGCCACAACAGCCGGTACCTACGGTTGGCCACCACTGAGAGAGGGGGGGGGGGCTTGGCGCTTGAGCGTACAAATGAGACAAGTGAGGCACAACTGATTCGTTGTAGATTTTGCTCTCCCTTGATTTGGACGTAAGCAACCTGGCGAGGCAGACGAGTGGTTTGATGGGCTGGGAGGGAAGGTCGGGCCCTCAACGTCTAGGGCCTCTTCACATAATTACATACTTGACCATGGTAAAAAAAGGGAACCCTTTCTGTCTTGTATAAGGTAGATAAGTCATTCATCTTTAAATCCTATTATAGCCCAATCAGCTTGCACATATGTTCAACCTTTTCTTTTAACATATTCAACATTTCCCATAAAAATCTACATCAAAATGTTGAAATTACAAAGAAGAAACAATGATGCTGAAAATATTAAATGTTGAAAGTGGAAAATTTGAAATGTTGATCAGTGCACTTTTATCGAGAGAGCTAGGCCCACGGGGTGCAAGGCAAGGCGGCAATGATAGTCCGCAGCAGAGGTGCGATGCGGTAGCTCACGGCCAGGGGCGGTGCCATCGAAGCAGACAACGTGCGTAGCCCCCTACCTGGTGTGCCAACTATAGACGGGTGGTACCCGGGGTACCGCTCGCCGGCAAGTGTCGATCAAAGAGCACGTACATCAAGATGGAGAATGGTTCAAGAGACACAAGACACGCGGTTTATGCTGGTTCGGGATGAATCCCTACGTCCAGTTCAAGATCTCGGATTGTATTGCTCTCTTGGATGTGGTTTATAAGGAAGGTCGGTTCAAGCCTTGGAGTGAAATGAGTGTAGGGGACTAAGTGTTCTAGAGATCGAATTCCCCCCACGCAGGAGGGGTGCCTCCCCTTTATAGGCGAAGGGGAGGGCTTTGTACATACATAATTACTATTCTACCCCCATGGATCTGCATGGGTTGTTACAGCTCCCTTCGTGGGTAGATGTTAGCGATCCTTTCGCTGATCACCATGTGTCCTCGTCTGGCCTCCTGCGCAGCTTCGCGGATGATTCCTCCTGCCATCATTCCTGCTTACAGCACATGCGTGCAGCTTTTCCAGTTGTCCAGCCTGACCGGCCTGTCAGGCGACATCCCAACGCTTCCTTCCACCTTGGCCCGAGCCTTGTCAGGCCCTTGGCCCAATAATGGATCTCTTGGTTTCAGCCTTTGCTCTGGGGTCGAGCGAGGGGGTGATTCCCCATGCCGGGTCAGACCCACGCGACTCGGGAGCCTGGGGTCGGCTAACTGCATAGTGTGAAACCGGGGTCGGGCAAGACGGAGGAGCCTGACCTATGGTTTGTCGTAGTGACTTCGCCCCTTCTAGGGGTCTGTTTTGAACGACGCCGTCAACGAGAAGCCGTTACTGTGGCACCCCATAATCCATGACTCCCACAGGTGTGGTTCTTTAACATGTCTTTAATGGATGCAACAACAAAACATGACGTGCATCAAGTTCTTGTATGAGGAAAACAGAGGAAACATCAAGAAACGATCACAGAGAAGCTTAGAACCAGGTTTCGATACATCCAGATACAAGGAGGCTTACCAAGGAGGATCATAATCGAAGGACATATCCACTAGATAAAAGTATGGAAGATTGGTGTGAACTCTCAAGCTTAGGCAAAGGGAGTTCTCGATTCTTGCAGCAAAGGAAAACAAGAACAGAGAAGGCAAGAAACTGGCACGGAAGAAAGAGAAGGAGCGGCGCTGGCTCGATTTATAAAGAAAAGGGGAGGCTTCGGAAAGAAGGCTTGGGGAGCTGACTGAGTCAAAGGCATGCGCACTGAAGTGGACTGGCAAGTGGGCGCTGCCAACAACAGACTAGATGAGATAACATGGGACGTGTGCGAATCATGTTAGTGAGTAGACAGAAAGGAGCTAACACTCTACAGTCGATGGCGTCAAAGAGTGGCCGAGTATCTGCGCGAGATATGGTCCCAGGGATATCATGATGACAGATGCTGCCAAACACAGGATTGACCATCGTGTGAAAAGTTGAGTTTTTTGAGGAATATGTGAAAAGTTGATTTAAGGCTGACTTAACAAGGTTATTAACGACAGGGTCGTTACCGGGATGATTTCATCATCCTTGTCAATAATTTCACCATCAGAATCATTTTTAAGGTTAGAACAATCGGCATATCACTACATATGATTCAACTAAAATTAGTGTCATAGCTGCTATCACTTAGTGCCTTAAGTGATTATGTGTAAGAGAACATGCTCTACTCACCGACTCTCATATGTGGCTCCCTTCTTTTTGGATGTGGATGGTGTTTCAACTTTTGTGGTTGTCTTATTTGTGGCTGGTTCATTGGACGGTCGTACTCTATTTCTTATACACTAGAGTGTAAATGGCGAGACGAATCTATTAGCAAAACTAATTAGGAGTATTAAACATAAGTGAATTAAAAAAGTAACTGCACACATGGAGTGTAAATAGCGAGACGAATCTATTAGCCTAATTTCATCATCGTTAGATGTTGTCATGCTATAAAAATCCATCATTAAATACTATCATGCTACAATAATCCATTATTGAACTAATGACGGTAAAATTAAACATTCATCTTGTGATTTATAATCCATCTATATAATTATTTTTTTTGCAATTGGTCTATATTTAATCTGATTAATATCTAAACATTCGATGTGACAAGTTTGTAGACTTTTTTCACAAACTAAATAGGGGCTATATGATAAAGTCAACGAAACCTACCTAATAACCACCGAATCTGCAATCAGACTGCAACCACAGCAAGTCCTGCCCTGCACAAGAGATCCTAATAAACGACTCACCGTCGATCATTGACATTTACCAACCCAATGGCGTATGCAGTATGCATTGCACATTAGTACCAATACCCACCACAGCCGGCTAATAATAGTACAATACTCTTAACTCTGTAAGGGAGCAGCAGCAGCAACCGACTAATAAGTAATAACAACCCGTTCGAGGCATCTTCATCCCCAATAGCAAGACAGCAGCAGCAAATCCAGCGTTCAACAATGGAGGCGCGGCAGCAGCGCATCATCGCGACCCTTCTTCTCCTGACCGCCACGCTCTTCGTCACCGCTGCGCCTGCCGTGGCACACCTCCACCCGGTGATATTGCTTCCGGGCTACTCGTGTAGCCAGTTCGACGCCCGCCTCACCGACGAGTACGAGCCTCCGACGCCGGCCTGCGGCGTGCGGAAGCAAGGGCCCGGGTGGTTCCGGCTGTGGGAGAACTACACGGAGCTGCAGGAGGACCCCACCCTCCTGCCGTGCTACCAGGACCAGCTCCGGCTGGTGTACGACCACACCGCCGGCGACTACCGCAACGTGCCGGGCGTCGAGACCCGCGTCGTGTCCTTCGGCACCACCCGAAGCTTCCGCTTCGACGATCCTGTCCAAAAGTAAGCCAAGAAAAGCATATGCTTCATATCGATCATCATGTCGGAATTTCAGTTACATGGATCAGAAACATTCCGCGTCGTTGTCCTTAGGAACGTGTGCATGGCAAGACTTGTGGAGGCACTTGAAGGCGTCGGATACAAGGAGGGATCGAACCTGTTCGGCGCGCCGTACGACTTCCGGTACGCGCCGGCCGCTCCCGGCGTGGCGGCCAGGGCTTTCGCCGGCTTCCGGTCGAGGCTAACACGCCTCATCGAACGCGCGAGCGAGATGAACGGGAACAAGCCGGTGATCATCGTCACGCATAGCTTCGGCGGCGATTACGCCATGGAGTTCCTCAACCAGAGCCCCCTGCCGTGGCGCAGGAGGTACGTCAAACACTTCGTCATGCTCTGCGGCAGCACCGGCGGCTCGCCGGTCATCATGCAGGCCGTCGCCTCCACCATGGGCAGCCCGCCGCCACCGACGACGCTTCGGGGCAGCGTGTTGTCGCTCGGGAACAGGAGCTTCGAGATCATTCCCTTTTTCCTACCGTCCCCGAAGGTGTTCGGTGACACGCCCTTGGTGATCACTCGGGCCAAGAACTACTCGGCCGAGAACATGCCGGAGTTTCTTGCCACTGTGGGTTTCTCAGACGAGGAGATAGCCCGATACCGCACAAGGGCGCTGCCGTTGACGCTGAATTTCAGGGCGCCACTCGTGCCGATGACGTGTATCAGCGGCATTGGTGTGCCCACGATCTATAGGTTGGTGTACTGGGATGGCAACTTCACTGACAAACCCCAAGTGGTGAACGGCGACGGCGACGGGGTAATCAACGTGGAGAACGCCATGGCTTTGGAAAGGGCCGTCGGGGGTGACCCAGCTCAACCATACTTCAAGTCAGTTTTGATGCCCAATACGACGCACAACGGTATGATCTCAGATGATTCTACGCTGAGGGCCGTGGTTAACGAAATCCTGAAAGCAAACCAAGCCACTTTTTGATAGGGGATCTTGTGTAAAATTATGTGGTCTTGACAATCACAACTTACCTTTTTATTAAGAAATAAATTATGCACATGTATATTAGATATGCGGAAAAATCGGTGTTCATTGCTAGAGAATGCTCCACTCAGTCATTTACGGATGGTTATGCTATCATAGGTTTACCGATGGTGTATTTTTACCAATCAGTATTAAACTAAAAAAAATTCTAAATTACCCTTACCATGGGTGGCCAGATAGGCCAAGTGTCACTCCCGGTTTTACAGGACAAACCGAATGCATTCTCATATGTACGCCAGGATCAGAAATACACACATATAATTGACAATAAGCGAGTAATCACAACCAAGTCTCATCAACCGTACAGTAAGCTGTTTATTACATCTCAGAGTGACAAGAATGCCTAGCGAAAGGATAAGAGACGTTTATCTCATGAATGTATGTAAATAATATAGTCTCTTCTCCACAGGCATGTTGACGCCTAGAACACCTCAAAAATAGCAGTTATGTCATCATAATTCTCCAAGCAGCAACCCGGGTAGTGTAGATGCAAGAAATAAATCACAAACGTGAGCACATGCCATACTCACAAGAAGAAAAAAAATAAATAACATGCAAGGCTTTATAAAAGTTGAAGGGTCATAGGATAATAGCAATTATCACTTTTACTTGGTCCAATTTTATTAAGCAACTAATTCTAGAAAATAAAAGTATATACCAACCCACATTTAATATAAAGCATCATCATATCATTCTCATCATCCCCATCATGTAACCATGATTTAATTCTCAAGTTTAAGTAAATTAATCATGTGAGGATCCATGTCTCTTATGACCACGAGCATGGTTTATAACAGTTTTTAACACTCTAGGTTTTCCATCTTGTAAACGTTCTGTAAAAACTCAAGGGCTCAAGAGTTAGTTTACCAGCTACGGACTACGGGTTACATTTTATCGTTTAGGGTGTCAAACATGAATAACGAGACTATATTGTAATATTTTTTATCTATTTTGGATCGTGGTTTGAAATCTGTGAGATGTAGGGTTGTTTTTGCAAAATAGTCCATTGCTGATTGGAGTTAACCTGTATGCCAGCGCGACTGACTTGGATCTTGGCCGCTCAAATCGGATCGGACGGCTGAGATGCATTCCATGTGTCAGGTCGCCGGAGGCGACGACTGATGGCAGCACCGCGTGATCTCAAGACGGAGCTTCGCTAGACATCGGCGATTCCACATCTAGGGAACTCTATTTTGAGTGATTCGAAGCCCAAGAGCAAGCGATGAACCTCAATTTGCGGGTTAACGGAGAGAAGGTGGTTGTGGAGGCGATCGACGACGAACCATGGCGGACGGACATGTCTGGCAAGGTTGTGGCGTTGTGTGCATGCTACGGAGAGAAATAGTGAACAAAAATCGGTCGATGGAGCCCCTAAGTCCTCAACGAGCTTCAGGTGCAGACTTGTGTTGACGGTCCTTAACTACCATAGTTAACTATCAACATTTATCAAAAATAATCATATAACTTAGTGATAGGACTTTGTGACTAATCATTTCCACAAGATTGGGTGAATTGTTGGTTTTAGGAGAGCACACCTATAAATGGAGAGAAAGCCCACTCAAGAGCTTAGGAAATACATGCCTAGTAATTTAGTAAAAACCAGACAATGAGTAAAGGCCCACAAACCCAAGGAAAACCAACGCAACTTCGCGAGTCGCATTCAGGATGATCATAAGAGGCCCACAAGTAGTGCTCCGGCCAAACTTGTGTCCAAAAGGCCTCACTGGGGGGGGTCGGCCCCGAGGGCCATTAGACCACCTAATGGCCCGCTAGGTCCAAATTTTGGTGAGGCAGTACCTTATGGTGGTTGCGTGTGGTTTCCATGCTTAGACCCACTGGTAACTGACCTTAGACCCCCTGTATAAGAGTGGGTACCCCTCTAGTTAGATCATTGTGTGGGTGTCCCTTTATTCAGTTCATTCTGTTTCAGATCAAGACAGATATACCTAGTGGAGAAGGGATGTAGAAGGAAACACCAAATTATCATAAGGGGTAGGGAGTGTGTTGACGTAGAAACGAACACTCAGGCATGAGAGTCATGTAAACCAAGCCCAAACTGATGGCCTTGGTGACTAGGGCGTGCCAGACAATTTGACATATAAATTGAGAAGAAAACAATGTAAATGTCAAATACGAGAGCTCATTGGCTGGATTTCCGAATGCACTCTCATAGGTCATATCGGCTATCATCAGCCGATGTGGAAAAGGACAAGAATCAGCCTAGGGCAGCTGGTTCAGCCAACGGATCTAACGAATCGGCTAGGGTTAGTGCCATGTGTGCAAGTTTAACGAATAGCTACGAACGTCATCATGTAGGCTTACATAGATCTTAATCGGTTTTACAATAGATTTAGCAATTAAGCATGATAAAACACTGATTGAATCGTCTAGGTGAAGGTATGAGAAGCTGATAAGGATGCGAATGTACACCTCTTAACAGATCTTACACGTGCAACACTATAAGACCGTGAGAGATCTAATTGGCTAGATGAAGATATAAAACAATAAAGAGCATTAAGAGCTGATCAGACACATTACAACCTAGGTAAGTGTGGTGATTTGCATAAAAACAGTTAAAACCTATAGATCTACCAAACACAGGTAAATTATAAATAAAACCCAAACAAGATCACAGTGATGCACCCGGAGATCACAGTGATTACCAGAAGAACCAATTCGCTTGAATGTGAGACATCCTTGATCAAGCTAGAAAGAAGTTGTCGTGAAATGGAAAAAGAAAAGGTGAAGCCACCTAAAATAAAAGAAGTTCCAATAGTGATTTGTTGTATTGAGTGTGTATTGTCTTTAACAGTCCCTCATAGCTCATATTTATACCTTGCATCCTACAACTTACATTTACTTGAATATAAATAAACACAATTTCCTGAAAGATAGGACCCAAACCGCGTCTGGCTAGACTAGATACAATCCGGCTCATCCAGAAATTTGCTTTCCTCCGCGATGCCATCGAACCGACCTCTACCTTTTGACCAAGCAAAATCTTCAATATCCTTGTCAACTTCCCTCAAGCAGCTATTGGCCCTACTTGGCCCAAATCGACTGGAACTCAATCAGTTGGGCACCAAAGAAATGTCTTGATGCTGATCCCAGCATATGTCAAAAACCGGTGTCAACAGAGTGTGATTAGAGAGAGATTAGAAGAGGATTAGAAGATGATTAGAGAGAGATTGAAGAAAGATCCATTGGACTCTTCTTCATACATGTGATCATTTTTTAGTCTTGTAAGTACTTCATATTCAGTTCATGGTTAACTTATCTATCATTTATAATTTGCTTGCGGGATCATCATATTGTTACTCTAGTTAAGGGCCTCGGAAATGGGATGACCCTTTGTATACCTCTTGAGTAAGTAGTCGGCGGCATAAGCGTGGTGCCTAGGCCTTAGATTACCTTTGATTCCCTCGTTCTTCATCTCTAGAATTGTGGGGTAGGCACGTAGGAGGTGACAGCTCTGTTTGTCCGTCACGTCTTTTGGGCTTAGACTTGTGAACTATCCCTATAAAAGTACAGTGTAGAGCTAATAGCCAGAGGGTCTTTGGATTAAGGTATGACCCGTGCCATACAAGAACCAAGTGCATCTTTATCCATGACATTTCTTAGGTTGTCTCCAACAGACGAAATCCAAACGTGAGAGGCATTCGATAGTTTAGGTAGCGTATAGTGAAAGGCTGCGTGACGCAAAACTATCTATCTCCAACAATACCGAAGAAAGGCTGCCTCCACGGTGCTTGCTTAGTTTGTGTGCTCTCGCTTGGCTATCTGCAACAGCTCACAGAGACAACGCATTTTTGTGTCTCCTTCCGGCCGGTAGCCATAATGGGTGAGCAGTTTAGGTCACCTGTTGGACAGTATTCTGGATAGGGCAAAGCCACTCTGAGAGACTTATTTTGGGTATGGGTTGTGTTGTTGGAGACAGAACCACAAATCTTTTTCTTATATAGATATATTATTTTTGTTTACTGTATTTGGAAAACATATGGATGAAAAATTAATTAATAGGAAACACCAAAGAATAAATGTCAAATAAGCATATGGTCTGCTTTATTTGCGGAAATAGCATGTTGCTGAGAGATTCCCTAGAAGAAGCCATAATTAGCTGAATAGTACTGTTAATGATACCAAAGGCATGGGCTTCTGCCACATTCATGACGAACCTAGAGAGGATATATTTAACCATCGGAATATTTCTATGTAGAAAAAGAGAAAATGGAAGTAGAGTTTATTGAAAATCTCAAATCGAAGTGTATAGTTCCTTGCTCAGCCTTGCCCTCCCAATTGCAATATACGCCAGGTAATGTTCGGCACATGAACAATAGATGTCCTTGATCTCTGCAACAAGAGGAAGAGACTGGCAAAAACAAACAAATTAACCAAACTTAAAACTTATTTTTTTATGGCACTCAGTTGTTCCAATCTGCTCTACTCCCATCCGTGCCCACCCTCGCTCAGTTACTCTCAACGCGCCTACTCTCCGCCCTCAGCCCCAGGACGAGGCGCAGTAGCAGCCAGTCGAACACGGATTCTGGCAGGACGCCGGCGAAGCACCACTGCAGCTGGTGGCTAACAGTGGGGGTGCAGAGTGCGCCGTGGCCGATCCAGCGCACCGCCGCGCGGGCGTAGTCGTCCGCTGTCGAGAAAAGTGGCGAGAGGAACCATTTGCGTCGCACGAGGCTCGGTATCATCCTGGTGCCCACGAACAATGGAGCCTGCGATGATGTCGGCATCTTCATTAAACGATCAAAAGACAAACATTACCCAATCTATTGTACCCTGTCGACAGGTAATAATCATCAGGGACTAGTCGTGTTGAAATTTTAATGTGGAGTTGCCACGAATGCATTGGGGTATTTTAGAGGCTGGTGAAATCGGTCGGTTGTTTTACCTGGCACTGTAGATCGATCCCTCTGCTTCTATACTCGACGTAAAGGCTCTTGGAGAACTTCGCAGTGTACCTGTTCAAAAGCAAGATGGTAGGAATTTCCTAACAGGAAGATGAGAGAAAGAGCGGAAAAAAAACAGATGGACAGGAGTGAAGCTTTAAAAATAACTGTGGGGGCGCGGCTGCTTCATGGTATTTCTATGATGTTCAACAAAATATGATGAAAATTTATAGGTAACAACTAGTTTTGGATAAATTTTTCGAGGTGCCGCCGCACCCAAAACAGTTAACATAGCTCTGCCCCTACATATTGTCCACGATGTCCATTAGAACACCCGACATTGAACGAAGAGCTTTTGCAATCCATGGTGTTCAGTAGTAAAAAATGAACCTCAAGATAAACAGACAGTGCAGGAGGGATGATCATACCCTATCACTGGCACCAAATATATGTTTACGCAGGTTACATACCGTTTGGTGGCGGCGTAAATTGTGTTGAGTGGGAACGATGGGATGGCCTCCGACGACGCCGAGCCCGTGTTCACTACGGCGCCTCGGCCACGCTCCACCATCCCCGGCAGGACGGCGGCCGTCACCTCCGTCGGCGCCCACAGGTTCACCTTAATCATCCTCACCCAGGCCTCCACGTCGGCCTCGTGGAAGAACACCGTGCAGGGCCTTGCCACACCGGCGTTGTTCACCAGCACCCCGACTTCCAGTCCCTCGATCGCTGCCCGGAGTCGCCGCATCGGCTCGTCCCCTGCCATAGGCAGAGACTACAGTTAAGATGCGACTTCCAAGTGCCAACACACACACACACACACTGGGACTGATAGCTGGAGGTGTCACCTTGAGGTGTGCCGACGAGCGAGAGGTCGAAGACCACGGTCCTGGTCTTGATGGCGTAGCGAGACCTGATCATGTCGGAAGTCTCCTTGAGGTTGGCGGCGTCATGGTCTAGGAGGACGAGGTTTAGGCCGCGGCGCGCGAGTTCCTTAGCCACGGAGCGGCCGATGCCAGACGTCGGGCCGGTGACCACTGCCCAGGCGCCGTAGCGGCGGCGTGGGTCCATCGGGCGGCGCACGCAGAGTGCGAGATAGGCGAGGAAGCGGAACGAGAACGCGGTGGCGTAGACGCCGCCGATGAGAGCCAGCAAGAGGAAGAACCATGACTGTCGTTCCGGTTCTGTCGTCGTCATACTAAGGAGCGTTTCTTGTTCGGATCCCTCTCGTCACTCTCGGTTGAAACTGCAACAGATGGGCTCATAACTCTTTGCAGAGGCCGACGTGCAGCTGTGTCTATATGTGTATTCAAGTGACGGCCGAGATAGCCCCAGCTGCCAACAACTCCGCTGGCTTTTAAACTCCGATGGTCCTTCCTGATCTGAATCTGCTGTCCATTGATTGCTCGGTATTATTGACTCTACCCTAGAACGTTCTGCTCGTGTGCAATGCAAATAGGTGCATCTACGCCTTGTCGGATTGATTGAAACATACGGACAGCTTCAGCATGCCCCAGCTCTGAACCCAACGGCCAACGCTCAGTTGCATCGAGTCGTACAGCACCTCAAACGTGTTGCATCGACCATCGAGTCGCACAGCACCTCAAACGTGCGCTGGTTCACGTTGCGCCTGTGAGGCTGTGACGTTGTTGCAGTGGTGGTCAGGCCTCAAGCCGGCGAACGCCAGGCAGCCGTCAACGAGAATCCCTAACGGGTTGTCTAGCTAGTTCGACCGTGGCGCCGCTCAGGAAGGTCAGTGCCACGCCCGGCACCGTCACGTTGCTGTAGCCCGTCAGGTTGTAGCACATGTCAACGGGGTGGATCGGCGGCGCCAGCGGGTACGCGGCCATGGGGCCACCGCCGGAAGCACCGTGATGACCGCGTAGGCCGGCCCGCAGCGCCTGTGACTGAAAGAGAAAGAGAGCAGGCGAGTCTGTTGGCTGGGGATAAGGATGAGGGCCACGGTGTGGTGAACGAGATGGCATTGGCCGTTATCATACCATGTAGCAAAACCATGTGCCACGTATGATCAGAACTATGGTGGTAGTGGTTAGGGAGTGCAACGTATCTGGTTTGGGCAGTTGGCCAGTGTAAGAACCAGACGAACATGGTAATCGAAAGGTGAAATGTAGACTTTTCCCTAAAAGAAAATACATTCTGAGGAATAAACAAAATGCTCCGGCATTTTTAGCTCGGCAGGAAAAAGAACTAAAATGGTATTATCTATCTGAATTCCTTGACTTTTCTGTATTCAAGACTCCAATTTTATAGCTTCATGGCCCCAAGGTAGGGAAATTATGCTATACAATCTTAGTTTGATGAGAAAGGATCATTATTTGCAGTGTCTAGAAAACCTGTATTGACCATAAATACTTCAAAACTTCTGTCGATCAAAATTTAACAGCATCTCGATATCGTTTCATCTTTATTCTGGTGTATTTAAGCGAAATACATACTTTAGGAATTGGGAATATTGCAGTTTCTGGGTTCCCATGAAATGGCTGAAGTGTGCGATTCATACTATATGCACCGACAGATGAACATTTACGTCGCCATATATAACAATCTAGCAAGCACCAGAGCGGAATCCAAGGCTGCGGCCGCCGACATCGAAGAGCACCTCGAACGTGCGCTGCTGCACGTTGCCCAAGATCCCAGTATCACCATCCTGTCCCGTGGCCGTGAACGCGAGGCAGCTACCGAACAGTATACCAGAGGCGTCGACGTCCAGGACGGCGCCACGGGAGAACGTGAGAGTAATCTTGGGCACCACGATCGTGTCGAAGCCGTCGAAGTTGAAGCAGGTGTCGAGGTTGCCCATGGCTGCCGCCGCCGGGTACGCCTTCATCTCCTTCCTGAACGCGTCCCTTAGCGCCTGGTACGCCGTCGGCGGTAACTGGGTGATGACGGTGCCGGAGTCCACAATAGATGCCCCGTAGAACACCGAGGCCGGTATGTTCAGCCGTGTGCCCGCCACACTGATGGCCTGGATGAACACACCGTAGAACGTTGGAGCGTTGGTGAACCTCACCATGGGCGTTCGTGAGAAGCCTGAAGCTCCCCCTGCCGCGCCGAGGGTGAGGAACCCGGCGGAGCTCGACGGCCTCGGTAGGCAGTAGGAGAAGGCTTTGCCGTATGTCGCCGACGTCTGCGACACGAGCGACTCCGTGTCGCCGCCGAGCGCCATTAACCCATCCGTCTGGCCAACGAAGCCGGCCGCACGGTGGCTGCACCCGAACTGGAAGTTGTTCACGACGGCGGAGGAGGTGAGCCTCAGAGTGTCGGAGCCGTACGTCCCCGTGGTCACGGAGCCGTCGCCGTACTGGACGATGTACTGGCACTGCGAGTTCGAGCAGCCGCTGACGTCGAGCGCCGCGCACTGCGCGGAGCTGCAGGTGAAGGCAGCGTACGTGCTGGACTTGGTTGGATCGAAGAGCTTGTCCTTTTCGGAGTAGCAAGATCCTGCGGCAGCGCACGGAGCGCACTGCACCCAGGACACGTCGCTGCCCGTGTCGATGTTCATGACCTGTGACACGGCAGGGGTGCCCACGCCGACGGTGATGACGTACTCTGCGGTGCCGATGGAGAAGCCGGGACTCGTGGGGATCGTGACGGCAGATTGCTTGAGGTCTTTGGTGGTGTTTCTGGAAACCTTGGCATGGATGTGGGCGGCACGTAGTTGGTCGCGGTGGAGCGTTTCCTGGAGCGAGGGCTTTTCTTTGGAGATGGACGGCGAGCATGGGCCATGACGGTGGGTCAGTGGCAGCAACGTGGCACCGTCTTTGTTGGATGGGGTAACTGGACAAATTTGGCATGAATCATTAGAAGATAGTGGGCCTTGTTATTATATATGCAGGCAGAAAAGTGACTTTCACATTGCAGCGTACACACGACATCATTATTTGAACCGATGAGTCACATGTTTGTGCAGAAAAAATTACGATACTAAAGGTCAAGTAGTATATTCAGTTACCTTTAGGGCCTGAACAGGTTTTTGATGCTTCAGCGAACTAGATGTTACGACCATGTACCTCTGTTCATCTACGCTAAGAACAATGGAGCAGCAACTACCCGCAAGCAGAAGAACTAACAAGGGAAGAAATGGAGAGGCCATGATAGTCCGTTTGTAATTTACAGCGAACTCTTAATGGGGAGTGGATGCCTTGGGCAGGGAATGCGTGCTGCGTTTATTTATACATCATCAGCAGCGCTCCATCCTGCACGTCGTGGTTCAACGTCAAAAGACCACGAGTCTTTGCCATTTGCCTGGGTCATCCGTCATCGGACCCATTCTAGCATGCAACATCAACTGTGTGGAAGTTGACTCGGTGTTGACTAGAGAATTTTAATTCTGCCCGCAGGTAACGCTAATATTTGTGGCCTGAATTTCCAACGCGGCTGTACTCTGCTGACAGTTGGTCGTCGTCCCATATGCATGCCGTGTGGATAGCATGAAAGTTTTGAATTCAACTCGAAAAAGATGGTATACTTTCATTTCTAGCCCTTCTAGGACTCAACGACCGACTCTGAAGTTGGCAGTCTGAACAGCTAGTCCACTAAATATTCATTTTTTTCCAGGCAACCATCTATATCATTTAGGCCCTTCTCGATGGCAAAGTTTCATGGGGTAGTTTTCAAGACTGCTACATCATCTAAATTAACTTTTGTTGAATGATGAAACCATGTCTCTTAATGCTTAGTTTCATGTCAGCTTTAATTACAATGCACTGGTATGGGAGGAAATAAGATGGAAATGAAACTTGAGAGTTCTCAATGGAGGTTTTAACATGTTTCATGTCTTGGTAATTGTGTACATCTAAACTAATTTCTTTTTCCTCCACATAAATACCTTGCCATGTCAGCATATTTGCTGACATGGCACATCATTTAACGAGGATGAAATCTCCATTTATTCCTTATAGCTGTATTGCAGCTACCGGTTGAGGCATCACCTCTTGGCTATGTAAATAGATACCCAATAGCTAGCTATGTATCTATTTACATAGTGATAGGAGGTTGTGTTTGTGGGGCCGAGATGACAAAAGAGCCAACAACAAAAAATTATCCGATGAGACCTAGGCTTCTATTTACATAGTGATAGGTGGTTGTGTTTGTGGATGTGCATGCATCATAAGGAACTAAAAATTTGGACTTAAATCGAAGAATAGGTCTCAATCGAACATCACCCAAAAATAGACGAACACAAGCACTAGCCATGAAATCACCTTGTATGATTAACTGAAAAAGAGTTAAATACATCAGCAGCCCTTGAACATGTCCTGAGATGCCATTTATGTCAATGAATCCGCAAAATTGTAAATCTAACACCTCAAACTTGTTAAGTTGTACCTCTTAGGTCCATACCTCGTCGTAATCTAATATGGCATGTCCACATTGTGCCACATAGACTGAACATATGCAAAAAAAAATGCCATTTGTTTTAATCATCTCTTACCTCTACATCCTCGCCCTCCTCCCACCCCCAATCCTTGATGCTGTTAGCCTCCACAAACACATCCCCCGCACTAGTCCTCAACGCCCGCCTACGCCACCATGTACACCCACCTCTCGTGGGCAAGGTCGCGGTAGTGCAACCGTTGGATGAAGCTGACGAGGGGTCCATGCTAGGTTGGCCGTCGATTGCTGCCAGGTGCGGTTCGCTACAGCGAGGCTGCGTCCACCTATGCAGCGTCGTGAGTGGGAGAGGCATCAGCTCCTACTTGGATGGTGCATTGGAGCACCGCGAAGAGCCTACACCGATGGCTTGGTCCCTTACGTTGCAGCTTGCCAGCACCACCACGCTAGACGTCGCTCACCAATCAAATTCACCGGCCACACAGCTTCACCGTCCGATTCCTCACACTGACAACACCACAACCTTCCCAACTCCATCTACAACCAAGATCTAAGTGAATACAATCGGTCCCTTACGTTGCAGCTTGCCAACCACCATGCTAGACATTGCTCGCCAATCAAATTCACCGGCCACGCAGCTTCACCGTCCGATTCCTCACATCCACAACACCACAACCTTCCCAACTCCATCTACAACCAAGGTCTAGGTGAATATATACAAGCCCTAATGTGGTAGAAATCATGGATCTCGTGGTAGCTATCGTGGGTGAGGGAGGACAGGATGAAGGGGTTGAAGATGATAAAAACTAAGCGTTTGTTTTGCATATGTTTAATCTATGTGGCGCCACCTGGACATGCCACATCTGATTCTGATGGGGTATGGACCTAACTGGCACGACTTAACAAGTCAAAGAGGCTAGATTTCGATTTTGCGAGTCCGTGGACCTAAGTAACACCTCGAACAAGTTCAAGAGCTGTTGATGTATTTAACTCATTGAAAAACATTGTGCATACAAGATCCGAGGCTAGGAAGCTCCTTTCATCCTTCCCTCTTCAAGATTAGACAAAAGATTAGACAATTAAGCATAGGGTAATCACACCCTAATCCTAGTGCTCTAGCATTAACCCAACCCTAGCCTCACTTAGGGAAAACTAAACAAAAGGGAAATAAAAAATACGAATTAATGCTACGGGGTGAGGCTAGTCTCTACAATGCGTGCTACAGTATATATGTGTATAGTAGCATCGCTGATTAACGTCATCAACACTATTCACCATGAAACAAAATTGTGACTTCTCTTGGAGAAGTTAGAGGATCAGCGCAGGATTACGTTTCTAAAATTCTCTTAGGGCTTCTCCAGCGAGGAATGCAAACCGACCCATCGTTCGATGTGGCATCTGCAGCAGTCAATTGAACTGCTGGAGAAGGTTGAACCATAGAGGAGAGAGAGAAGAATCGATGCAAAGATTTGAGTCGATTCATAGCTAATAAAAAAATTGAATCGGTTCCTCTGGCCACAGCAGCCTGCCATGGGCTCGCCGTTGGAGGATGACGATAAGGTGAGTCGAAATCGATATCGACTCGCTTTTAGCTGTGGCGGCACGACTTGGGCGGGCAGCCCGCGTGTCCTCCACGGGAGATAGGATAGAAGAGGAGGAACAAGCTAGCTCCACTAGCAACCTGCAGCATCTGACCACGGCTCACTAGCGGCGACAACTGAGAGGAAAGAAAGACCTGACTCACAGCTAGCCAAGTTGCCCCCCAGCCGCATCCTCCACCAGCTGCCTTCTCTCGTTTTGTCGCTTGGTCGTGAGCTGAGCCCTAGATGAAGACGGATCGAGATCTCAGAGATGAAGACAGAGAAATCACCGGGTGAAGAAGGCAGCCGAAGGAAAGGGAAGGGTAATATTCATTTTGTTTTGTGGGCCCCACCCATTAGAGAGAAGAAATCGAGCTTTCGTTGAACTGATACAAGGCAAATGTGGCAGTATTTTTTTCTCAGGCGTTGACTCGCGCTGGGGATGCCCTTAAGGGCTTTTCCAGTGAGGGAGGAAAAGCCATGCAAGAGTGAACAGCTACTGTAGGACATGGGTGTATGGAGGAGAGAGAAGATTTGATTCAGAACTTTGCACTGGTTCATAGGTAAAAAAATGGAATAAACTCCAACCAGTTAATGGACTGGGAGGCATGCAAACTAAAAAGATGGATCTTTAGCCAGTGAAGGGAACCAGTGATTTGTGAGATAATCTGATCATGGTTTTTAATTAAGGCGTCCACATGCTAAAAAATCATGGGCATCGGCGTTGCTTAACCAGTCACACGTATGGAGTCCGCCTTGCAGGGGGGACGGAGCCGTGTCACCGTTCTAGTGCTGCGCCGACGAGGGAGGGAGCCGCGCCGCCGCCATGTTCTAGTCTGCCGCGCCCGAAGGAGGCAGGCGCGAGCGGTGGAGGAGGCAGATGCGGCAACGACAAAGGTAGGGCGGGCGGCGGAGAAAGCATGCGGGCAGTGTTGGATGAGGTAGGGGTAGGCAGAGGAGAAGGAGGACGGGGGCAGTGGTAGTGGAGGAGGAGGAAGCGGTGGACGGCGGAGGTGGCACGGTTGCGAGAGGAAGACTCAATGCGGTTGAGACTCGCGTGAAACAGAGTAGGCGATAAGATATGTGGTGGGAGTTGGGCTGGGTAGGCTTTAGTTGACTTAATGGGTTTTTTTCATCTTTGAGCCCACTGGTCTTCTATTTTTTTTCTTTTACAATTAAACATGGTTGAGTAAGGCGGCGCCTTCCTCGTGCCTTAACGCTTAGGCGTCCGCCTAGGCGTCTGATCGGTGGTGTATCGCCACGTCTTGCCCTACCGCTTTAAAAACCATGAATTTGACACCACTACAGAAGAACCAATCAGTTTTTACATGATCCGATTCAAAGCACATGTGACGAAGTTTTTTTCCTATGCACCAAATCACTAACGGATGCCCTAATAGAGCTACCTGCTGTGATGGACAAAGTAATCCTTCATCGTGACCTTCCGCATGGCCCTGTTTATTTTGCCAACTTGCCACAAAGTTGGTACACTGAGAAGTGTGCCTCCTCTCACGAGACATGTTTATCAGTGTGCTAATTTAGGCAAGTTGTCAAACTAAACAGTATCCAGTTGATAAAGGCATTCATAAACACTCCACAATAATTAATGCTAGACAAACCAAAGCATTGTAACTATAAGCCCACGCCGTCTTCGTGGCCTGCTATATCGTCACGTTAACCTGATATTTTTGCTCCATCTAATGTGATTTCTACGGTTTTGATCTCTGTTGGACTCTCTTCTTGCCACACATGTGTTTCCATCATGATGACTGTTCTATCGCTCTTTTATAAAAATGACTCATTATACCATTGGTGCTCTCATGCATATCCAGCTTTCTGCAACGTGTCAACTTATTTTTATCTGAAGTGAATGATGTGACGCTGTCTTCAAACTCTGTAAAACCGAGTGACTGATCAGACAGATAGAAGGGGACTGTCAGCAACAACCATGGGCTGACCTCTTTTGGATTGCATGCATGTTGTTCACCGACATGTGCAGTTTGCACCAAATGAACCGGGTCTCTTATTTTTATATTTTACCCCGTATTAGAGTATTAGTCGTTTGAGACCAAAGCTACGAATAAAGTGTCTTCAAATCAATACGTTGTAAGATAGAATACTACTACTCTCTTTGATAGACAACAGAGATGAAACGAACATCGATTTTCCAAGCAGAAATGGTAGATCTAAAGTTGCAATATGTTAGTGGAATTTTTTTACCTGACAATGAATTGTCTAGGGCATAAAGTTTTGAGTTGTGAAGTGATAAATCGACAACATACATGAATGAAGGGATTAGTAGAGAACTTACATCTAGTGCATGTGTCAGGCATTTAAATCAGGGCAATGCCAGTATGGTGCCGCCAGCTCAGATTTGGCCACAAGCATGGGCTGACCTCTTTTGGACTGCATGCATGCTGACGAAAGGACTGTAAGGATGGCAGCCTACACTAATTTGTTACTGCATGCATGCTACCAGAACACCTCATGCATCCACGCATCCTTGGAGCCGGGTGTTTCAATGGGTCATGTCACATTAATTTTTAGTATGATGCTTCAGGCCTTGTTGTATTTTAGTTGTCATTTTTGTACTTGCTTTTCAGGAGGATTCCTTCTCTTCCCTATATAAGGAATGTCGCTCCTTTGGCTCAGATGCATCCCTTCTCTACCTTTGCCTTGGTTCAGTGCTTGGTGCAATAGCTGCTTGAAACCTATCTCTCGATAATCGATAACTGTGAGTTTTAGTAACACAATGAGGCTCCTGTTATACAAGTACTTAACATTTAGTACAAAACAATACTATCTTAATGAATGTAATGAAAGGACACAGTATATAAAAAATACTTGGCCATAGTTTGTAGGGAGACTGCATGTGGATGTGGCATGCATTGTGCATCCATCTGGTAGCTAGGCTATTTGCTAAATGTGCATGCCTACACACCCTTTTTCATCTAGGTAACCTTATTTAGATAATTTTATGCCCTTTATACAGGTGCACTGATGTTTTATGGAGGATATGCCTGCTAGAAATACAAGGAAGAGGTGAAGAGAAAAGGAACTAGCCTCGGAACCAGGTGCTCTCCTTAGGTTTTCTCTAATATAGTTGGATTGTAAACTTGATAGGTGTTTATATATGGCTAATTGGCTATTGTTGTTGAAGGTGGTGTTCCATCATCTACCGAGGGAGGCGTATGGCAAAGCCAGGAACGTGGGAGATCTATAATAAAATAAAGAAAGAATGTAACATTTATAAATTTAAAAGGCAGTAGCTCAAAATCATTAGTTGTGCAGACCCGGTTATCTAGTAGCTAGATTAGTACAGGTTAGTTCATTCTATAGATGAGTGGCTAATTTTTCTAGCATTGTTGTAGTTGGGGTTAAAGATTCTACGAGGAGAACAACAGAGGATACGGAAGAGCCCCGGGACTCTAGATCAAGAACAAGGAAACCAGGTAATTATTGTTGTATATGCGAAAAAGTCTAGATAGCATCACATAGTTTATTACAGTATATTCTAGTGCACAAAAACATGATTGTATAGTACTTTTCCAAGTCTCTATCCAACACACAGGACTACAAAGGAATACCTTTAAAACCAATGAGTTAATATTGTATTACTAGCTACACCACTCTTCCAGAAAAAGGCATGTTTTCCTTTTGTTAGTGATTAATTTATTTTCAGTTTTGTGGATATTCCTGACGAGACATTATACTATGGACCTCCTGCACATGAGTGTCAGTTTTGTGGTGCACAGTTTTGGTACTAGGAGCGCGCGAAGAGATCATATTCAGGTGAAGGAGTGCGTATTCGTTTTCATCTTAGCTGTAGAGGAGGTAAAGTTCAGTTGCCTCTTCTAAAACATCCTCCTCAATTTCTAGCTGGTTTATTGAACCCAGATAGTGACATTTTATCAAAGTACTTCCTTAAATCTATACGATCATACAATTCCATGTTTGCTTTCATGTCATTGGGAGCTAAAATTGATAGAAGTATAAACAAGGGTCCCGGACCATATGTGTTTAAAATTAATGGACCATCATCGAATTGGATCTTTGCTACTGGGTGAGGGTAAAACCCCGGTGTATGCACAACTTTATATTGTTGGCACTGAAAATGAAGTTCAATTTTGATAGAGAATTGAAAGAGAAGGTGATGGTTGTAGTGAAGTTGATATGGTAATCATTCAGGATTTAGTGAAGATGTTCGATGGAACAAACGAGCTGGTAAAATCATTTAGAGCGGCTAGGGATATATGGCCATTTGTTCGTTTGTTCCAGCTCGTTTGTATATCGGGCTATTGCATGAGAGGTCCTAGGCTGCACCTCAGTAACGTGCACCAACAGGCCGGGTCGGAGATAGCTGCTATGATAGTTGGCAATTTTTCAAAGGAGAAGAGCCCTGATATAACAATACAAGATAGAGGTGGTGCTTAGAAGAAATAGCAACCTTCATTCCAATTACTGCATGGCATTGCAATATCCAATCCCTTTTCTCTATGGTGAGGAAGGGTTCAAGTTAGGCATCAAATATATATAATAGGTCAGGGATCTTGCGGGTTGGAACTAGAGATGAGATTACCATGCTCGAATATTATGCTTTCTGATTACAAGCAACGAAATGTGATGCCATTACCCTGATACGTGTAGATCGATTAGTCCAGCAATATATAGTTTATGCATTTTGAAGGGACCGTGACACCCTAAGAAGGGGGGTGAATTAGGTGTCTCTAAAAACTAAAGCTCTAATTGCACATATGAAAACCTATTTCAATTTCTATCTAAAAGTGCTCTAAGTTTTCTCTATGTGTTGCTATCTCTACCGCTACAAAGTTTTGCACCCTAGGTCCAATCCTATACTAGCATGGCAAGTCTAGGAAAGGTAAATGCGGAAAGTAGTGCAAGTATGAAATGCGGAAGCTTAAAGGGTAGAGAAGAGCAAACTCCCGGCACGGCGATTTTTACCGAGGTATCGGAAAGCTCACGAGCTTTCCACTAATCCTCGTTGTTGGAGCCCCTCTCAAAGGGAATGCCCACGCAAGGGCATAAACTCCCCGGTCGAGTAACTCCGTGGGTGACCACGGTACTTCCCCACGCGTAAGTGGGTCTCCGCTCGTCCCTCCCCGGATGCTCCTCGCCGCCTTCACTTGGTAGAGCTTCGGCCAAACGCCAAGGGCCTCTCCTCCCTTGCATAAGCACCGGCGGCCACTCCACAAACTCGGTTGGAGGGTCTCGCAAGACTACAAGCCCCGGATTACAACACTTGGTGCGTGCAAGCACCGTAAAGCAAGAGGTATGCAAACCTCGCTAAAACCTAGGCTAAACACCTAAGAGATGCGCTAAAGGGTCTAGACTAGCACTAAGCACTTGGCTAATCACCTAGATCTTCTATTTAGCACTTTGGTAGATTGAGCACTTAAGAATGTGTAGAACACTTGCCAATAGCTTCTCCGTGCTCAAGCACACTTCAAATGGCCGGGCCACCTCTTATTTATAGCCCCAACCAAAGAAACTAGCCGTTGCTAGCCGTTGCCAGTTTTCTGCATACCGTCGACTAATTCGATGGGTGCAAATGAAGGACCATCGATTTAGTCGTCGCCCCCTTTTTTCTTTGAATCTTTGAACTCCAACGGCTACTTGCACCATCGACTAATTCAACGGGCACCCCGTCGAAATAGTCGTCGCCCACCAGAGCCCACCAGAGACGAACGCACGCCGGTCTTCAGTCACCATCGACTAATTCGATGGACCATCGACTAATTCGACGGGCACACCATCGATTCAGTCGGTGCCCAGCAAAGACGAACACACACTGGTCTTCAGTCACCATCGACTAATTAGATGGACCATCGACTAATTCGACGGGCCACCATCGATTTAGTCGACGACTCTGCGTTTTGCAATTCTTCATTGCTTCTTCGCGGGTCTTTTCTTCTATCTTCATTGCCATCTTTTGGATGTCCTTGAATTGGATGGCTTCAATTTGGATAACCATCATTTGGATATTGGTTATATAGCCATTTGGATGGCTTCCAAAATATACTTGGGACCTAGAAATATCTACAAATATCATCTCGACAAATTGTTAGTCCCAATGATTATGTTGTCAATCAATCGCCAAAATCACAAACTATGGCCTAGGGCCATTTTCCTTACAATGTCTTTGGGAGGCATAGGCAGTGTGCACCCTATTAGCCACTGACAAGCGGTCCTGACATTGATTTTGCAACTCCGCAAGATGATTTCGTAATACAACTATACAAGAGGCGTTTCACTCTTAAGCGAGGTACCTTCAATTTGCAAATTTTGTATTTTGACAACTACGTTCCCTCTCAAACTTAGCAAGCATATGGTCAGTATCTTCCCCGAAGTCTGCGGGTATAGAACTAAATTTTGTTGCCGCTGGCTGCTTAGTTTCAGTTTCCGCATTGTATAATTGCTGCAGGCTCTCTCGGCGTAGTGTCGCAACTTGATGGTACAGTTGTACAAACTAAGCACTAGCAGAGAGAGCCTGCAACTGCACCACCAACTCAACTCCTTAGTTTATTGAAACGGCCACCAAATGAACTGCTTAGTTTCAGTTCCGGCAAACAGAGCACAAACGTTACGAGAGTTTTTCCCACGACCCCAATCGAATTGCAACATCCAACGTCGACCCGATCAGCGCTCGACCTGCATAGCAACCGGCAGGTATATGAATGGATCATGATTTGCATAACGCACATCACTGTCAAACAGTATAATATGTAACTAACTGTATCATCACAATTTACATGCAAGAAAAATATTTATTAATTGAACATGGAGCTGTCAGATTCGTTGGTCACCTACATACAGTTCGTAAATTAATTGAACATATAGAATGGTTTTGCAATCAGTGTTGCAAAAGGAACCCATCTTTCATCTTTCAGAAAACAGAAGAGAACATTGTATGTCATTGTCATGGCGCTGGGAGGGCGGCGGTGAGCAGAGCATCTGCGTTATCAGGTCGTCTCTTTCCCTCTCTGCAGCGGCACTTTGGTGAGTCTGCAGCAAGGCCCAAGGTATTTATATCTAAAATAAATGAAACCAGCACAGTAGAAGCTCAATAATATTTCCCCCTTTTTTTTGTAATCTGTCGTCCCTAAAATCCGTGCCATACATTCATCGAGTTATTTTTCAGCAACAATTTCATATAACTATATCAGTATCCATCAATCATTACTTTTGGTAAAGGAAGCCTTTGAGCAATGTTGAATCATTCAAAGATACCTGACCTGACGGTCTCCATTAAGTGGATTGACTTAGAAATTCTGGAGTCAGTGGGTGACTTTAAACTTGAAAGATATATGCGACCGTTAACCAATATTGTATACACAATAATTGAGTTATGGAGAATCTTCCTCTTTCAAAGCTGACAGTGACAGTGATGTTTACGCCATAAAAGAAAACACGGTTCGGCCAGAACAGAGGGACGTAGGTGTTCTGAACTTCTAATAATGGTAGAATTCACAAGCGGCATAGCAAAATCAGCTGGTGAAGTTCCTCAAAAAAAAAAATCACTGGTGATGCTTACACCATATACCTGGCATTATTTTATGTTTATAAGGTCCACATAATTAGAATTTACCATGCTAAAGACAAAGCAGTGGAAGTGTGGACCAAATAAATAAATAAAAATGGCATATCTATTTCTACGAGTAAGGACCATATAAGACTTAGTCAACAATATTTGGTCGTGTTGTCTGTATGCCACCCAACGTATCCCAGAGATCACTCTTCAGCATCCATCAGTCAACATTCAACGTCAGACTTTTTTCAAAGTTGCACTCTGTTAGTCTCTGAGCTCTCAAACATTGAAGTATTCATAGTCATCACGATAGATTTCACCATATAGCTCAGACCAATACCTATATAGCCATATAATATATTTCCATCTGTTGTTATGCTTCCTGCAAACAATATATATATACAGACACAGTGTCTACTTTCAGTTTCTTGCCTGAACTCTGAGATGAAAGCAGAGTAATGGGCTAATGGCTTCCCCTGCTTCCCTGCTTCCCCTTTTCATTCTGATGCACCTTTACCTTTCACAAGCTGCATCCTCTGTTCCTTGTCATCCAGAGCAGGCTGCTTCCCTCCTCCGACTGAAGCGATCCTTCTTCTTCGACTACTCCATCACTACCCTGCCTTCATGGCAGGCTGGCACCAACTGCTGCCTCTGGGAGGGTGTTGTCTGCAACAGTGTCTCTGGCCTTGTCACTGTTCTTGACCTCAGTGGCCGTGGCTTGTACAGCTACAGTCTTGATGGCGCAGTCTTCAACCTCACCTCCCTGCAGTGTCTCGACCTCAGCTTGAATGACTTCGGTGGTTCCCGTATCCCGGCAGTTGGCTTTGAGAGGCTTTCGGTACTCACACACCTCAATCTTTCTTACTCAGGTTTCTATGGGCAGATTCCCATTGCCATAGGCAAACTCAAAAGTCTCATATCACTGGATCTATCTTCAATACATTACATGGGTGGACCTGAAATAGACACACTCTATGATATTGAGGACAGCTTTAACCTTTTGCTGCTACAAGAGCCCAGTTTGGAGACAGTAGTGTCAAATCTCACCAATTTGAAAGAGCTCTACCTGGATGGAGTGGACATATCTAGTAGCGGAGAAGACTGGAGCAAAACTCTAGGAAAATCTGTTCCTCATCTTCAGGTTCTTAGCATGGCGTATTGCAATCTTGATGGTCCTATCCATTCTTCCATGTCACGTCTCCACGCTCTTAATGTGATCAACCTCAAAGCCAACGGAATTTCTGGCATGGTTCCTGAATTCTTTGCAGATTTTTCCAATTTAAGAGTTCTTCAAGTCAGCTACAATAATTTCAGAGGCTGGTTTCCTGAAAAAATCTTTCAACTCAAGAATCTAAGAGCACTGGATGTGTCCAATAACAATCAACTCTCAGGATATGTTCCGAAATTTCCAAATGGGAGTTCACTGGAGACTTTGAATCTACAGGAGACTATTTTCTCTGGTGTCACGCTGAGCAATTTTGGCAATCTCATATCTCTTGAAGAGCTGGGACTAGATGGAAGATCAATTTCTATGGAGCCTGCATACTTATTTGTCGACAAGCTCAACTCCATTATTAATTTGCAACTGTCTTTGACAGATTTTTCTGGGGAGGTAGGTTCGATTTTCTCATGGATTAGTGACCTCAAGAACCTGACAACCTTAAAACTCTCTGATTGTTATTCCTCCAAGTTAATGCCCTCTTGGATTGGAAACCTCACACATTTGAAAAGCTTGGACATCAGATATTGTGGTTTCATAGGGAGAATCCTGCCGTCAATTGGAAATCTCACTACATTGGAATCTTTGACACTCTGATTGTGCCTGTTCGGGAAAATTACCATCTTCCATTGGCAATCTCAAGAACCTAAAGTTCCTAAAAATATCATGTGATGGTTTATCTGGTCCAATAGCATCGACAATTGGAGATCTCGAGAACCTGGAAGTATTAATACTTTCAGCTTGCAGCTTATCTGGAAGAATACCAAATGTAATTTCCAACATGACTAAACTGATTTGTGTAGACCTTTCTCAGAACGACCTCACTGGTAATCCTCAATTTAAAACCTTAATGGCGTACCCAGTGCCGTAGGCTCCCGCACTGCGCGGGGTCTGGGGAAGGGATGTATGCGCACAGCCTTACCTGCACAAAGTGCAGAGGCTGGGGCTCGAACCCTGGACCTTCCGGTTACAGACGGTAAGGCACTACCGCTGCACCAGGGCCGCCCTTCAATTTAAAACCTTAATATCAAAGGATATTATGTGAGTTGATAAATGGAAAACCCATTAAAGATGAAAGAGAATAGAATTGCGCGGAATAGTAGATTGGATTGATAAGAGATAGAATTTGCAATATATAGGGGTGAGGAGATCCTAGGGTTTATAGAAACACAACCAGGTGAGGTCTAAGAATATCATCCTATCTCTAATCAAGCCGGCCTGTCGGTGCTAGGCGCCTGGGCTAAGACCCAATACAAATACGCATACGCATACATGACAACATAATTGTCTAACAAAAGACATACATGAACCATTGCAAAAACATGCCATGAAAAACATTTGCTGTTTTATCTCTAGCACATATTAATCTCCATCATATGTCTATCTAATACTACCATAATTAGCTACATAACACGGCAACACTGCTAACCTGTCCTCCACGCATTTACAATTCCAAGCACACTAGAAAATAAAAAGTGCATACCTACTTTTTTCGGAATAGACATGCTTAATCATTGAGTGCATACTGATTGGTGCACATGCCATAGATTCTATCCATTATATTAAAAAAAGAATATGTGTGTATTTCAAATGATACATCATAAAAACAAAAAAAAGTACTTTTTCAAAATTGTTGTATTGATAAGAAAAATGAACAATTGACGGTCTTCACAAGCTTCAGAAACACTGGTTTTTTAAAAAGTATAGATAACAGCAACAGAGTATGCAAAATTATTTGCAAATTATTATTATTAACTGATATTGATGTTTTTCACTGTTCTCAGAAAAAAAAGTCTGTTGTTAATTACTACTTTCCTGACAGAATATGAGTTAGAATAACACCACTCATGTGTTTTGCAGGGGATGTTCCAACATTCCTTTTCAATTTACCATTATTATTGCAATTGGATCTATCATCAAATCAACTTTCTGGACCCTTAAAGGAGTTTAATACTCGATCTTCAAGCATGGAAATTGTAAGTTTGAGTAACAATAAATTGAGCGGAAAGATTCCTTCTTCATTCTTTTGGCTGAAAAATTTGGTGGATTTGGACCTTAGTTCAAATAACCTGGAAGGAGTGGTAAACCTCAACTCATTTCGCAGACTTGGAAAGCTTGCTAGTTTGCAACTATCTAACAACCAGCTGTATGTCAAGGATGAAAAAGACAGTAACTCCGCATTCCCTTTACTACAAAAACTCTCCCAATTAGGACTAAAGTCATGCAGAGTGATCGAAATCCCTAGATTCTTGATGCATGTTGATTTTATCACTATATTGGACCTTTCTTGCAATAATATTAGCGGGACTATACCAAAGTGGATATGGGAGAAATGGGGCCATGGCCTCAGAAATTTGAATCTTTCGCACAACGCGTTCACAGATTTGGATCTCACTTCATATATTCTCCCTAACGGTCGTATGGAATCTCTTGATCTGAGTTCCAACAGAATTGAAGGACTGATCCCGATGCCAAACATTATGAAAACAATTAGCAGTTTAGAACAAGTTTTGGATTATTCAAACAACAGATTCACGTCTGTTATGTCAAATTTCACATTGTATCTTAGACAAACTGTTTATCTCAAGATGTCCAACAATAACATAACCGGATATATATCACACTCTATATGCAATTCAAGTAACCTTGAAGTCCTTGACCTAGCAAACAACAACTTCAATGGACCAGCTCCATCTTGCCTAATAGAAGACAGTAACTTAATTATATTAAAATTGAGAGGGAATCACTTTGAGGGAGAGTTTCCTTACAATATTAATAGTCAATGCAATCTTCAAACAATAGATATAAATGGAAATAACATTCAAGGGCAGCTGCCTAGGGCGCTTTCAAAATGCACTTACTTGGAGGTGCTTGACATTGGAAACAATCAAATTGCTGATATTTTCCCATCTTGGCTCGGGAACCTTTCCAATCTTCGTGTCCTTGTCTTGAGATCCAATAAGTTCTATGGTGCACTAGATGACCCTCTCGGATGTGCAAAATCCCAGGGACACTTCTCGAGGTTACAAATAATTGATATCGCCTTTAACAATTTCTCCAGCAAATTGAAACCTGAATGGTTGAACATGTTCAAATCTATGATGGGAAAGTTCAATGAAACAGGACAGATTATTGGTCATTCTGGATACTCCTACTACTATCAAGACACAGTTGCACTAACAGACAAGGGGAAATACATAACATTTGAAAGGATCATGACTGCTCTAAATGCAATTGACTTCTCAAACAATAAACTCGATGGTACCATTCCAGAGCTGGTTGGAAACCTTGCTTCACTACATATACTGAATTTGTCACACAATGCTTTCACAGGAAATATTCCGCCCCAACTTGGAAAGATAGGCCAGTTGGAATCATTAGATCTGTCCTGGAACAACCTCACTGGGGAGATACCGCAAGAAGTAGCAAATCTCACATTTCTTGAAACCCTTGACTTGTCCAACAACAATTTGAATGGAAGGATACCACAGTCATGCCAATTTGGAACATTTGATAACAGTTCATTTGAAGGTAACACAGGACTTTGTGGACCACCATTGAGCAGACAATGTGGCAGTTCAACTCCGCCAAAGGAAGAGCAAGCAAACCTGGCCAAGGATCATATCGATTGTGTCCTATTTCTATTTGTTGGGATGGGATTTGGACTTGGATTTGCAGCTGCTATTCTTATGAAACAGGTTCCACTTGGCAAATTCTACAGGTTGAAGTGCATTCTATGCTCGAGTCACATGTAAGCATTACTAGGGAAAATATCATGATATTGAGTTCCAATTTGTGTAATTAATTAGTATCTTCGACTACAACTCCTCAAGTACTTTTGATTTATCATGCTTATATATGCTGCTTATCAGAGAAAGAGAGCATTGAGATGCTTGATTGATTGCACATGAACAGTAATTTGATATATGTACTAGAAGGGAAAGCATTGCACTGCTTCTAAGTTTATTATGCAGGTCACGGTAGATACCCAGCACAGCAAGTCTTTCATAGTAAGAACGGTAAAAAAAGTACAATGCAGGAATGCAAGTATAACAATACAAGTGTGGGGACTGGGGAGGACTCACTGAAATCAGAAGTGTTCGAAGCTACCGCCCAGGCAAGGCGGGTATAGATGTAGGAGCCAGGCAAAGGAATCCTCAATGCCACTGCGGCCAGCAGCGGCGGCGCAGGTCCCGCCTCGGCCGGAGATGCGGTTGCGCATCCCAGGAGCAGGATCACCACGCGCACGGGGCTCTCTGAGCCTGCAAGAGGAATCCCCCCCCCCCCCCCCCCGCCGCCGCCCCCCGCCGGCGGCCAGCCGGAGCAGCGCAACGGTAAGCGTGCGGCGACAGGGAATCGAAAATAGGCCAACATTTTCTACTTGGAAAAAGTCGAGTTTACCCCTTAACTTTTATTGAAGTCTATATTTTAGCCCCAAATTATAAAACCAGACATTTTGCACCCCTCAACTATCCAAACCATTCAATTTACAACCCTGATTCAAGTGAAAGGTTGTTTCTAGCTGATGTGGCAAACAGGCGGTTTCATAATACACCTGGCGGTGGGTCCCACCCGCCAGAGCCATCTTCCCTTCCTCCATGTACGCTCCACGCACAGGGACGCCGCCGCCGGCCGCCGTCGAGCAAAAGGGCCCACGTCGCAGCTGCCTGCCTCACGGCCCCCGTGCCTGCCGTGCCAGAGCAAGTACCGCGTCGCTCTGCCGCCGGTGCCGCGTTGTCGCCTGCGACATGCCGCTCCGCCGCTCGGGGCCCTCGCCTGCGGTGCTCCGCCGTCGACGCCAGCGCTGCTGCCGTCTGTGCTGCGCAGGAGCCCGCGGTCATGCCCGCACCGCTCGACGCGTGCTCGGAGTCTGGTCAGGGGACGGCCGTTGGCTGTGTGACCTATGTCCACGCTCGCCGCGGCTCCATTTTCTTCAGATCCAAATAGTGTTGGATTTCGTTGAAGCAGGTAGAGATCACCGATGCCCTCACCCTGCTTGGCAGCCTCCATCTCAAGGTTTGCCACTTTGCTGCATCCTCGACGGTCTCAATTTGAAGGCTCGTGTTCTCGACTCCTCGATTTGGCTGCTTCAGGCTCAATTTTTGCATCTTGAACGCCTGTGCCCTGCTCGCTTGGCCCCGCCCGCCTACGGAGTCGGCCGAGCTGCGTGCCCGCTGGCCGCCGTCCATCGGCCTCTCATGCTCGTGGAGCCGTTGGTCCAGGTTGATGGCCTCGCGTTGCCGCTCTCGTGCAGATGTAGTAGCGGTCGGCCGACAGCGCCGAGCACGAGCGAGGCAGGGGTACGGTCCTTGCCGCGGCGTGGCTGGCCCCACCTGGCGCAGCCACTCGCAGTCCTGCATGTGGGTGATGACGAAGCGGCGAAGCTCCCTGAGATTCATCTGTTTGCGCATGTGCTCCAGCTCCGCCGCCGACAGGTCGCCGTCCTTGCGGTCGCGACCGGGATTGGGCACGGGCAGGGAGTGAGACATCTGCAGCCTGAGCGGCGGCAGGCCGGCGACCACCTGCTGCCTGAGCTGTGCTCGATGAGGGAGAGAGAGCGCCGTCACAGAGATGAGGGGGGTGACCGGACGGCTGACGAGGACAAAAGAGTTGACGTAGATGCCACGTCGGATCGAAAACCGCTTCTGATGGGTTAGGGGGGGTCTTTTGTCCGGATTGAATAGTTCAAGCGGGCAGCTGTCCGGTTTTATGGATGGAGATTGAATTCCAGAGAAGAGGGGGGTATTTTGTACTTATTCCTTTCTACTTTGTTCCGAACCCCCACCCGAGCCCCGCGCCGGGGCCGTGCGCCTCCACCGGTGCGCTGTTGTTGCCCACGGCGCGCGGCCCACGGCGATGCGCCACGTACCCGGTCCCGCGCCACAGCACCCCGTGGTGCGTGCCGCGCAGGTGCGCCACTGCCCCGCGGCACTGCACCCAGTGCCGCCTCTCGCGTGATGAGAAGATCCTCCGTTGCCATTCAACATTTTGGACTAACCGTTTCAACATTTTTCTTTTCTAGTTTCAGCATTTCATTTTGCTGATTCAACATTTAACATCGAATGTTGAGTCTGTTCATAAAAAATGTTAACGTTTTGAACGAAACTGTTGAACGTGCTGAATGAAGATGTTAAATATGTGTACAACGTTAGTTGGGCCAAATATTAGGTTCTAAAGATAGATAGTTTATCCATCTTTCGTAAGATAGGAAGCCTCGATCGGTTGTGGTGGGGGTATTCTCTCCATCTTGTGGAAGATAGATAAGTCATACATCTTTAAAACCCACTTTGGCCCAACTAGCTTACACATACACATATTCAATATTTTTCATACATCATGTTCAACATTTCTACGCAAAATGTTCAATATTTCCACACATCTTGTTCAACACTTTAATATATCTGATTCAACATTGTCCATGAGCACAATCAATATTTACATTCAACAGACAAAATGCTGAAACTACAAATACGAATTGTTGAAATAGATCGAAGCGACGTGGGGAGCTTATTCTCCAGCGAGCATCGGCACGAGTGCACGTTAGCACGGCGGGGTCACGGATGGCCCTGCGGTGCGGGGAAGTCTAGCGGGGGCACGGTCAACCGACGGCGTGGGGAAGGCGGGCAACGCATGGAAGGCCTGCGACACGAGGGCTGTGGCAGATCACCTTTAATTAATCTAGCTTGAACTCTAGCTTGAACACTGTCAGCCCGAGTTTAAGCCCGAGGTTAATCAACCCGATCGGTTAATATCAGTGTTTCAACCCAGGGCTCTCGATGCTCGTTAGCTCACTCGGCTCGTAACCAGCTCGGCTAGGCTCGTTCAATAGTTTTGACTCGTAAAAAATAACGAGGGAGCTAAGCTGGCTCACGAGCTAAACGAGCAGACGCACTATAAGCCCACAACTCCACAAAACCGTAGCCACCCGCCCATCCCATTCCCCCATTGTGACTCGACCTCCGACTCAGAGCATCTCCAGCAATAGCCCCTAGTCAAGACCCCTACATTATTGAGTAGGAACTGTCCCAACTTTCTAGGACCGTAATTTTTTTCTATCAACTCCAGCAATAACCTCTACATCTCGGGAACATATCTGGTGGAAATAAGCTCTGGACAACACGATGTTGATCCAAAGGCGCGCCCAGGTCATGTGGAAGAGGTGATTCGCAAAGCTCAAAGAATGTGGGAGGGGTGATTTGCAAGGTGCTTTTGTAAATGACCCATCCCACCTGATCTAGTCGCGCCCTTAGATCAACATCATATGGCCCATATTTTAGTTTTCATAGTTGCCATGCATCTCAGCACCCTCTTTGTCATGACAGGTGGGGTCAGACTATCAGCGTCTTTCTCCTTCCCCACCGCCCCTTCTCTCGGTTCTCACCTTCTCTGTCCCCAACAGATTTCCGTCGGATCCCACGCGGATATGCGCCGGCCGCTGCATGGATTTGGCCAGCAGGACCCCGTGCCCCTCAGCTATCCTCCTTGTATTGTTTATTCCCATACGTGGTGCGCTAATTTTTTGCCACGTTTGTGAGTTCAAGGCTTCAAGCAGAGGTAATGGAGTCCAGCAAGAGCTTGGTTGTGTTTAGATGCAAAAGATCTTTTGCACTTACTATTCATTTCCCTCACAGAACACGCATCCCTGAAAATTCCTTTTTCACCTTTCCTATTCATCCCCCTCACATAACACGCATCCCAGAAACAAAAGATCATTTCCATTCATCAACTAAACACAGCCCTTGTCTGCTCGTTTGTCTTGCACTCACCGTCGGCAGCGGAGGCCACAAGCCTGGGCGGAGCTATGGCCAGCGAGAGCTCAGGCCATCAACGAGGCCCGCCTCCTCTCTCAGCGACGACTCCGGCGAGCGACTGGCAACGAAAAGAAACGGGCGGCAAAGAAATCAAGTGGCGCTCACGATGGAGCATCGCAGATGCGCCTTAACCCTGTTCTCTGCAGGTGCTTCTCCCCTACCTCGTCACCTCCTTCTTCACATCTCACTGTGTTGCCGCCGTGCGGGGGGAGCATCGCCCTCCAGGTGCCGAATCGTGTTGCCCGTGTCGATTTGGTCGGATGCCGGCAAGCAGGGGTGAGGGACGGCAGATCCGGAAACACAGGGTCCAAATCGTGTTGCGGGGGGCTGCAACATTGTTGAACGGGGTGGAGGCGTTGCGAGCTAGGCGGCGGCGCTGGGTTGGTGGCAGCGGAGGGAAGGGCTGTTTGGATTGCTGCCAACTCCAACCATACCAAATAATGGCTCGCCTATAAAAATTAGTAGCTGATTGCTTTCTAGCTAATAGTTGGCCCGCCCTCACATTTTATAACGTTTTATTATTGTCATAGAAAGTCTTTATTTCGTCATATTTTATAATCTATGACATTTCCGTGACGAAAATTCGATCGTCACCTATAGTGTGTAACGAAAGTATTCAATGACGAAACCCCTTTTTTCGTCATAAATTTTGTGACGATTCTTCTAACATCGCTAATTTATGACGACTGTTTTTGTCATTGAAAACCCCACAAACGTCACAAAATCCTTATACATGGATGACATGGAAACACATTTGTGATGATTTGATTCGTCACAAAATATTCAATGGCCCAGGCAGGCCAGAGCAGTCCATTTGTGGGCTAAGCTCAATTAAACAAATTCAGGCTCAATTGATATATTAGATCGAAGGAACAATTCAAATTAAAGCCCAATTTGCAAAGCATATTTAACAGGCTCAGGTTGCCAAATAAAAATTTACATCATCTCCGCTAAAAGATTACAATAAAGCTATTTGCATCTAGTGGATCAACAAATACATTTCTAGGCATTTGGAACAAGCAATCTCTAGTCCGAACTAAGCACTGTCGACAGTTGCTACAACGGCAGCCTGATCCATCTGGTCCCTCACTCTGCAGCAATGCAACAGAATAGATTTAGTAATCATAATTTTAGCTACCAAATAATGGATAATCCATGCTTCTGATGCAGAAAAGGAAACTATATTTTTTTAATTATCTAGATATGTTCAGGCTTCATCCTTAAATTTCATGGTTAACTTCAATAAAACATGCAATTGTAATAACGGTTCAAATATATGTACTATGAAACATTTAGTCGATCTTTATATGTCAAGGCAAAAGGCATAAACATGAAATGTTGCATAATATATGATGAATTTAATTACACAACTGAGTATGAGCTCTATAATCAAGGCCAATACACGCAAGCAAAGTAAAATAAACAAGTGCCCATACACGCAGACATGGCATTCAAACAACATGAGCTCAAGTTCAACTAATAAACAAGAACCTGATCAGTTATTCAAACTGCTGACCAAAGGAAGCAAGCAACGATTAAATAATTTAACTAACAATTGCATCGATGCTGTATGAAAGTGAGCCCACAAAAAATCAGTTCACGCTGACCAGCTGAAATGAATCGATTCAGTGCAAACCTGGGGCAGAGGCGCTGCATCCAAAGCGTCTGCTGCTGCTGTGCGACGCGTGCGCACGACCACGCGAGTGCTTTCTCCACGCGAGAGCATTGTTAGGATTCAAAATAGCCTGCAGATATCATGAAACATGACCCTGAGTAATTATGATTACAACTAACTATATTACAACTAACTATAATCTCTAACAACTATGCTATAATTAACAAGCACTACGACTCTGGTTCATATAATTGAAAACAACATACAATTGCAGTAAAGGGACAAACAAATGGGACAAATATATGAATATTCATGCAAACCAAATTTTTAACAATGGAACTATATAGGATGGTCAGTAAGATTAAATTGCAGCTTATCTCAATACTTTAATCCTCTTTCTACAACACAACTGCTTCAGACCGAAAACTGAAAAAGAATAAACTAAGGGAGTTCAGTAGTACTGGCCGCACCCGCTGCAGCCAGCCAAACAGTCAATCGGAAAGTTGTTGTAGTAATTTAAATATGGCTGGGAGAAATAATTACAATGAAATTCCACAACGCATATTTGTTTTTTAGTCCAATGCTCAACACAAACCAAAAAATCCTGCAGCATATTTTTTAACAGCTAAGGCTTTATTTGAACCAGGACCGTAGAATAGATCCTCAAGTGCTAACAGTGGAGATCTAAGCAACAATTGCACTCAGAATTCATTGTGGAGACATTCAAATATCAAGAGGGAAGGCGGAAACACATTTTATCACTAGCATCACACAAGTCCTATTTCACATCAAGGACAATCATGTTTCTTTAATATTCACATAAAAATTATGCTGCAAACAATGATGGCTACACAGGGAAGCATACTTTCATGCAGCAAACGTGCAGTTGAGCTGGTACTCGATGAAAGGATAGCCATGAACATCCCTAAATAAATTATATTTCCCGACTCAGGTGAAAGTGAAGGGATAGTAATTGACTGCCAGGAAAACACCTCCAAACACATTGGCATAGAAGTCAAATGATCAAACATTCACCTCGACATAGCAATTTGCATACAAATTTTACTGGATTTATAGATCAAAACAAGTTGGATGGCTTCAATTTGGATAACCATCATTTGGATATTAGTTATATAGGCATTTGGATGGCTTCCAAAATATCCTTGGGACCTATAAATATCTACAAATATCATCTCGACAAATTGTTAGTCCCAATAATTATGTTGTCAATCAATCGCCAAAATCACAAACTATGGCCTAGGGCCATTTTCCTTACACATTTGCATATGTAGAGGAAAATAGGCTTAGGTTTATTATAAAAAATAATTATAACTTAAGGTCAGAGATTTACAAAGGTATAAGGGTGGTTTTGATGGAATCAATGTTGGCAAAGAAAGTTATATTGCCTGCTAGCTTTACTGGGAGTAAAACATATATGGTACAAAACTACTAGGATGCAAAGGCGTTTTGTAGGTTCTATGAACCTGTAAATTTGTTTATTACTTTCACTTGTAATACAATGTGGCAGGAAATAGCTGATGCCCTTGCATTTATTACAGGATAGAAACCTATCGCTAGACCTAACATAGTTAGTCGAGTTTGCAAACTAAAGGTCGAAGAGCTTGTTTCCTTACTGAAGAAGGGTACTTATTTTGGGAAGCAAAAGCAGGTACTACCAAATTTTGATCATTATGTTTATTGTTTGGTAATTTTCGTAACATACGTGACCTAGGTAGATGCCAACCATGTCAACCAGCTAGCCACGCGGCACTAGCATTTGTTGATAGTTTGCAACTTTTACTATGCCTGGTCATGTTTAGAGGCTACCAGCAAGCAAAAAGAAAAGAGTAGGCACCCAATGCAAGGACACATGCATGCATGAATCTAGCTAGCAACATGCATACAGTGAGTAAGCAGTCATTGTGTGGGCTGCCAGGTTTTGCTACTTCTTTTTACGTGACAAGCGTCCTGATAAAAACTAGCTACATGCATGCCTAAAGATGCTCTATGCTTATAGATGCATGTATGCCAAACCTGATGGACCTTCTGCCGGGTGATGTGTGTTCCAGCCTTCCAGGAAAAAAATTCATGACTTTCCACTACACCATCTTTTCTCTGCTATATTACTTACTTTGTGGACTTTGATGATCTGGATCATAGAGCAAGGCATGGAGATGGTTTAGTAGGTATACACTCCCCTGATTTGCAAATGAAATTGTGCAAACTTGAATGCTTAATTAATGAGGCGATATAGTGGTATGTAGTAGACCAAATAACAATGTAGCTTTTCAATAGATATCATTGGTCAGCTTACAATCGTGCACCCAGTGGTGAGTTCTAGTGGTTTGAATAGCCCATCTGTAAGGAGGGAAGTAGAACTCCATGACATCATCTAAAGTACTAGGATCTAAAGTCAAGTACATGTCCCACTTTCATGTTCATTCACAATTACTCATTGTCTTTTGTAGGATGTCCATTGCATTTTTCATGTACAAGCATCATAGCAAGGATGACTGCAATGTCCAGTCACATCACATTAATTTCTTCTTGTTGGCTTGCTCTTGTCTAATTTCTCCTTGTCATATTTTTATCAACATTGCATCTTCTATGTGCATCTCCAGGATGACTGCAATGTCCAGTCCTGTCATATTAATTTCTTGATGCTAGCTTCCTTCTATCTATCTCTTAGTCGTATTTTTACCAATATTTCATATTCTATGTTCTTCTCCTGGCTGTATAAACATGGTGTTACCTTCCTTCCATTGCACCATTCCTCCACCTTGGCCTCTGTTGCATGCCTGGTGTAGTGCATGTTCTGGATCATTGCTAAGTGTAAGTTCCATTCATTCAAGCATCACAAGTCTCTTTCCATGTTTCACTATAATCATAAACTTCTGGATATTATTATTACAGTCATTATGACCATTATATATTGTAAATTCTTTTGTGCCTCCATAAGCAACAATGCACGGTTATTAGTCATGACAATGTGTAACACCCCGTCTCCCAAGGCCGCACCTCCCAGTCTTTCCGTGGGGGCTGGCACGCGTACACATAGCACCATACTTACACTTTCATTCTCTCTTCGTGTAAAATGATCAACCCGAAGGTGCTATGGCTGGGGGACCACGGCTTATAACTTGGTTTCACCCTTGCTAAACTAGCAAGGTGGTAGTAAACATGCGCACACCACGCTCATGGGCCACTACTGAGCTATATCAACATGGGCCGGGTGTGACATACAACCCCCCTCCTCAAAGAACCCGACGTCCTCGTCGGTCAAACTCACTCGTCCAATGCTGACCCATATGTCGTGTGTCCTACCCGGCCCACATGTGCCATATGTACGCACATTGACCCGAGCAAATGTCTAGGAACATTTCCTCTTAGCGCCCGACCGTACGTTCAGTGCCGACCCATATGCCGCCATGTGTCCTAACCGGCCCACACACGCCATGCGCCCTATGCCCGCACATTGACCCGTACGCGCAACCAAGGGGTCGGCTCTGATACCATTTGTAACACCCCGTCTCCTAAGGCCGCACCGCCCAGTCTTTCTGTGGGGGCGGGCACGCGTACGCATATCACTCTTCTGACAATTTTGCACTTGCTTCGTGTCAAAGGGTCAACCCGAAGGTGCTATTGCTGGGGGACCAAGGCTTATAAGTTGGTTCTACCCTTGCTAAACTAGCAAGGTGGTACTAAACATGCGCACACCACGCTCATAGGCTACTACTGGGCCATATCAACATGGGCCGGGTGTGACAGAATGTACCGTAAGGGGTCACCAAATCCTTCTAAACAACATACCACAATGTTGTTGCTTTTCAGCATCCGTTGGTCATAGTTAATTCATAGTGTATGGAAACTTTAATTGCATCTGAATTTCTATAAACTTTTGCATTATATGAATTAATATTTTCCCCATCTAGAATATGAATGAACTCATATTCACTAGCGGATTACCTGCAATTAACAAATATCTTTGTTTACATTATAGATGGCGGGCATACCCCTTGACAAACTGACATCTATTGGTCAAATGGTTCATGTATCCAAATGAACCGTGTGCACTACAAAATACTGGTAACCATTGTCTATATATGACACATGTGGTGAAGCATATATTCCATAGAAAGGGGAGAAGAACCATATATTCCACATAAACAAAACATGTTCATTTTGGTCTTTTGCTGGTGTTGTGCCAGTTGGTCACCCGCAACGGCCCGCCTATCCGGTTGATTTTATTATGACTCGGGGAATACACCATGGCGACGCTCTCCAGTTATTCTCCAACTACCAAGCACCGTCGATCATCAGCAACTAGCCAGCGCGAACCCAATCTTCCCAGCACCAACATCATAGATCACCTCGGCCGACCGCTGCTCAATGTTGCCGACGATGCTGAATGAAATCGCAGCAGGCCCGTCCATGAACGCGAGGCGCCCAATGGCCGTGGTCTTGTCCGGGAACATCAGGAGTTCAGGACCCCAAAGAAATCGAGGTCGAACACGGCACCATCGCTCAACTTGAACGACATGGCCAGTATGAAGATCGCCGCCTGCCCCGTGAAGTCGTAGCATGTGTCGAGGGTTTCCTGCACTGGCGTCAGCTTGTATTGCTTCATGGTGAACCTAAACCAGTCCTGGAGCATTGTGTAAGCCTCCGACGGGAGGTAGGTCAGCATCGTGCCAGAGTCGAGCAGCATCCCCATGCTCATGAACACCATAGGAAGCACCAGCAGGACGTACCCGCCGATGTCAATTGAGACGAGATCGACGAAGTAGAAGGACCGGTATTCCAGCTTCCAGATCATCACCGTGTACTGGACCTTGTTGGACACCGGCGTCGAGCTGTTGACGGCGCTTAGACGCGTCAATTTCGTATCGCAAGCGCACGGGTCTGTTGTAGCTTTTCCCTAAGAGTTTTCCCTAAGGTTAGCAATCCGTGGAACAAGGAGATCGCTGCGCTTATCTAAGCACCAACTATATTGATTATTAATCTTTTTGGGTTTTTGTTGGTGTATGAATAGATTTAATCTACTAAGTTTAATATAAATAAATCTAGGGTTAAGAATGCGAGGTTAGGTTAGCAAGAGCACAAGATATAGAGGACGTTTGCCCCTAGGGTTTTAGGATCGCTTGGATATGCAATCACCGAGTTAAAGCGCCAATCTAATCTATCACGTTCCGAAAGCCGATGTCGTTTCCCCCACACTCGTCACCCAACACTAGGAGTAGAAGCACATCAAACCTAGGGAACCAAAATCTATGTACACATAAGATAGATCAAATTCACAAAATATGTCGGCGATTACAAACCAATGGTCACCTCATAACTCTATGAACAAACGAGGCCTTTACACCATAAAGCTGGTCTTGGCGACAGAGTTTATGGTGTAGAAGTCCTCGGCAAAGAACCCCTTCTCCGTCCACCAATCTTGCAGCAGCCATCCTCCGATGTTGCTCTAGGCTCCGTCAAGTTCGACGGCTCTCTGGTGGGAACTAGCCGCGGGTTTCAATAAAACATCAGCTTTAAATAGTCTGAGGGAACCCTGGCTCGAAGGGAAAGCAGAGGCGGTGCAAAAATGGTCTAGGCCAGCCGGATAGGGGCCCATTGGGCCAGCCGGCCCAGCCCATTTTTGGCCCATCTCGGCCTCCTCTTTCGTGTGCGTACTCCTCTCTAAATTGGTAACTTATTTTCTTCACATATGTGGCCCTTTTGTCGTCATTTGCTTTGGGATAAGATTGGATCTTTGATATGTCTGCTAGATTTCCTCCGATCCCGAAGTCATCCAAGTGTGTTCTTCAAGCCTTTGCACATGCACATCTTTGGTGGTCGGTCACGATCTCGGTCTTCATTCAAATGTGCTCATTTATAGCTTAAAAACCTGCATAAACCAACATCTTCCAACATATGTGCATATGCGACCACGGGGTTATTTCACGTGCCAAGAGACGGGTCAGTATATGAATTAGTACAAAAACTCCACCTAAATGGCACTAATGAGATGTAGCAAAGGAACGCCCACACAAGCCGATGGTGAGGTACCCTTGTGTGTTATTGTGCGATGGCAGGCAGTACGAGAAGGTGGCGCCCAGTGACTTGGCGGCCTGTGAGGACAGCGAAAACTTGCCGTGGCCGAGGCCGAGGCCGATGAGCCCGTCGACATCGCCGAACAAGCCAAGATTCTTCTCGCCGGAGCCAAACACGAAGCCGTGGAGAGCGCGCAAGGACATGAGCAACAGGGTCTCATGGGAGAGGACGCCCGAGGTGGACGAACCGTCACCGTAATTGACCTTGTAGATGCAGGTGCCGCTGTTGTGGCACTTACCGGCGGCGGCCGTGCATTCCTTGTCGCGGCATGGGACGGCGGCGTAGGTGTCGGACTTGCTGGGGTTGAAGATGGGGTCATGCTGTTTGTAGCAGTGGCTAGAGCAGGGTTAGCCGGTGTCGAACACGACCGTGTATGGCCGGGCCGGCGTGCCAAAGCCGACGGTGACCAGGGTAGGATAGGAGTAGCCACGAACAGATAGGAAAGGATGAAAGAGAGGCATGGGTAGCGGCGCAACTCATCGGTCCTTGGGCAACGAAAGAGTGCAAATACAGTTTGACGAGGAGACCTAGGGTGCATGGTCTAGCGAGAGGGACTCGGTGGCGCAAATGGTTTCTCTCCATACACTGGGCATTGTCATACGGTTTGAAATTTTTTTTATTGTGCAATACTAGTGGATATCATAGTATTGTTCCTATATGTATTAATACTTTTAACCACTGATCTGAATATGTAAATGTGAACTCGTAGGGCATACTTCCTTCGTAGCAAAATAAACACACATCTAACTTCTCAATGAGTTATTTTTTAAAGTTTAATAAGAATTATAAAAATATACTATTATTTATGACTTATAAGTAATTTTCATTAGATTGAGCATTAGCTATAATTTTCTAATAAATTTGGAGATGTCAATGTTAATACTATTTTTTATATTCTTAGTCTAACTTATTTAAATTTGACTCATCTAGAAGCGCGATGTGCTTTTATTTTAGCACGGAGAGGGTATGAAAGCTTTATTTACAAAAAAAATATATTTAATTTTGAACATAAACATAAAAAACTAGACCCGGCGGGGTGAAGAGCCCCGAGGTTTTTAATTAACAAGGGAGACCTCCTTCAGGTCAAAAACCCCCGAGCCCCGGCTATGCTGGTAAATCCACTTTAGTGAAGGAACTGAACTTAGGTTGCTGTGACCATACCACCTTGTGACTAGAGTCCTCCTCAAGGTGTGCAGCAACTCAAGGTGTGCAGCAACGCGGCACCCTGAGGTCAAATGCAGGTTCACCCAGTAAGAAATGTGCTGTGGTGTTGTGGATGGCTGCGGAGAACATTCACTGGAGGGTTTCAACTGTGCAGTTAGCGCAGTGGACTTAAAATTTAGCATTTGATTTCAGTTGTACGAAGAAAACAGCATCACCTCTTATTAGACTTTTACACACGAGCATCGAGCAATGTAACATCTATTTTGCGCAGTTTAAAGCCGCACTAATCATCAGGTGTTCAGCACGCCCCAGCTCTGAACCCAACTCTCAAAACAGAGTCCCTGCACACAAGATAACCACACCCAACTAGATCAAAGCGGAAGCACAATATTTGCTAGAAATAAACAAGTGAGGCAATGCAAATGTAAAGAGAGACACAAGATTTGTTTTACCGAAGTTCAGATGCACCACGTGCCTAGCACGAAGGATCCTACTCTCCGTTGAGGAACTCTTGAGGCGGAGTCTTTTTCAAGTCCTCGTATAGTTGGGTCTTTTCCAACCACTCCTCACTTCCACTAGCTTGCTTCTTCCCTTGCGGAGTTGAAGCACAACCTTCACAGACTTCCCGCTGCTCACCACACCTTGGGAGCTAGCTAGCGACGCCTAGCCATCTAGGAGGATGAACCTCTAAGAGTAACAAATGCACCAATGGTTTTGTTGACGCGAATCACAAGTGCTCAAGCTATGGAATACTCTTCTCAGCTCTCCAATTCTCAGAACTCACTAAGCTCACACAAAGCTTACTCTCTCAACCCAACTCAAGGATATGGATTGAATCTCACAAAGAGAGGTTGGGGAGAGCTTCTCACTGGTTTCTGGTGTTCTTGGGCGTGTAGGAATGGAATGGAACCAGCAGCCACTCAAAGAGGGGCCAAGGGTATAAATTAACAGCCATTTGTGAACTAGCCGTTGGAACCGCTTGTATGGCTGTATTTAAAAAAACTAGCCGTTGCCCTACAGGGGTCTGACCGCCTGTACAGGGGGTTAGACCGCCTGTACCAGTTAGCATCCAAAACTCTCAAAAGGATTGTTAGTTCATCCCAAAGGTTGAACCAACCCTAGTTTGCAGAGCTAGAATGTTTAGTACTCTCATTAAGTCACTCAAAGGCTATTCTCTCATAGGTTTCCTAAGAGCACTTTTGATATTCGTCAATAAGCAAATGTTGCATCCCTCTTGATAGTACGGCATACCTATACTCAAGTCAAAGAATAAATACATGAAATCCGCTTGAGTTTGTTGATCTTCATCAATATCGTACTTTGATCATTATTCACTTTGAGGGATTCCAACATTGCTCTCACACTTGAGCAGATCCAATCTTGGGCTAGTGACTTGAGATATTCCATTTTGCATGATTACCAATCCTTTAATCATAAGTCACTCCATTTTACCAATCATAAAAGATCTTGCTATCTAAAATGATACTCAGTTGACCGTTGACTCTTCACCTTAGCTAGGTTCTTCGGGCCAAGTTGTCACTTGCCCTTCACCCCTTGCCTCGTCCATCGATTCAATGCACTAGATAATACCTTCACTATTCGGCCACCTAAGTTTCACATGAATTGCAATACAATATATGCATACGAGAGCCTTCTTCATACACTTGTTCTTGATTGACAGTGAATAAACCATATATTGGAAGCTTCCAATAATTAGACCATCAAATAGGATATAACCCCATGTCCTTGTATATTGAACTCATGAAGCCTTGCAATATTTGTTTGAAAATAAACCTATTCTTTGGTAGATGATCCCTTCACTAGTCAATCAAGATTATCAAATATTATAGAGATTTGTCAATATGTATCTTTATCATGAAATCCATCTCTATGTGTAATTCAATCCTTGCTTGACATTGTGTTCATAATATCATCACGAGATCATATACTTGCTTGCAACATATGAGACAATATTTGCAATATAGATGTGACAATCTCAACCTGCTCATAATCTTAGATAAACACATTAGTCTTTTAATTGTATTGTCATAAATTTACCAAAATACACTTAGGGGCCTAGATGCACTTTCAATAGTCTAACTTATTTAAATTTGACTCATTTAGAAGCGCGATTTGCTTTTATTTTAGCAAGGAGAGACTATGAACGTTTTATTTACAAAACATATATTTAATTTTGAACATAAATATAAAAAACTAGACGAGACGAGGTGAAGAGCCCTGGGGTTTGTAATTAACAAAGGAGACCTTCTTCGGGTCAAAACCCCCCCGAACCCCGGCTACGCTCGTGAGAGATTTTTTTTAAAAAACCAACTCATAAATCAGCTTTAGTGAGGGAACTGAATTTGGGTTGGTGTGACTGTACCACTGGTGACCGGGAGTCCTTAGGGTGTGCTGTGTTCAGCTGCAGGTTCACCCAGCAACAAATGTGCTGTGGTGTGTTGTGGATGGCTGCGGAGAACATTCAGTGGTTTCAACTGTGCAGATAGCGCAGTGGACTTAAAATTTAGCATTTGATTTCAGTTGTATGAAGAAAATAGCATCACCCATTATTAGACTTTTACACACAAGCATTAAGCAATCTACCATCTATTTTGCGCAGTTTGAAGCCGCACTAATCATCAGGTGGGTGTGCACCGCTGAATGTGCTCAGCACGCCCCAGCTCTGAACCCAACCCTCAGTCGCATCGAGTCGTACAGCACCTCAAACGTGCGCTGGTTCACGTTGCCTATGACGCCGTTGCCGTGGTCGTCGGGCCTCAAGCCCGCGAACGCCAGGCAGCCCTCGACGAGAATCCCCGACGGGTTGCCGAGTTCGACCGTGGCGCCGCCCATGAAGGCCAGCGCCACGCTCGGCACCGTCACGCTGCTGTAGCCCGTCAGGTTGTAGAACGTGTCGACGGGGTGGATCGGCGGCGCCAGCGGGTACGCGGCCATGGCGCGCCGGAACGCCTCCCGCAGCGCCGCGTAGGGCGCCGCCGGAAGCCACGTGACGACCGTGCCGGAATCGAGGATCATGCCGTAGCCGCCGTGGGGGAACGCCGCCGGAGGCACGTCGAGCGGCTGGCCGGCGACGCTGATGCCCGTGTGCGTCACCCTGTAGAACACGGCGACGTGGTCCGACGGGTGCATCGGGGTGAACACGAAGCCGGACGTGTTGCTCGGCCTGCCGAGGGCGAGGAACCCCGTGGAGCTCGCCGTCGGAGGGAGGCAGTACGAGAAGGCCCCGCCGTGGGACGGCGACGCCTGCGACACGAGGGACTCCGGCGAGCTCCCGAGGCCGATCAGGCCGTCGGACATGTCGGTCCAGAGTTCTTGGTCGTGGCTGCACCGAAGCGGAAGCCCTCCACGGCGACTCCGGGAGCCAGGGTCAGCTTGTCGCTGCTGTACACCCCGGTCGAGTTGGAGCCGTCGGCATAGCTTAGTGCGAACCCACACGGGTCGTCGCCTACCTTGCACACGTTCCCCATGTAGTCCGAGATGTTCCTGCACGCGTCGGAGTCGCAGGGGATGGGAGCGTAGGTGGAGGACCTGCGTGGATCGAACGGATGGTCCTTCTTGCCGGAGTTGCAAGGCTTGCACTGGACCCAGGCGAAGTCGCTGCCGCTGTCGATGACGACGGTCTGCGCGACGGGCGGCGTGCCGAAGCCCACCGTGACGACGTACTCCAGCGAGTCGACGGAGTAGCCAAGATCTGCCGGGATGACCACGCCGTTGGTCTGCGGCTGCACGGCCATGTGCCTGGCAGATCTGCCGGTGATGTGGTTCCTGCGAGCCTCGTCTCGGCGGAGCGTTTCGGCGAGGGATGGCGGCTCGTGTTTGGTTTGTGCCGGAAAATGCGGTCCTCGCCGGTGTGCTAGTGGCAAGATTGCGCGGTTTGAGCTTGAGATTACTGGAAAAAAGTAGCATTAGGAGAAGGGCCAAATATCTGGTGGGGAACCAAGAGTTCTGCTAGCGATTTCTAGTCAGACGATACCTTTTTGCTCTGGTGATGAATCTGCTGGGTTGCGTTCCAGGCCGCATCCTGTCGAAACAGAGCAGAGACTGTATAGGATAATGCAAAGAAGCAGAGCACGAGCCATGGTGCCGGGCATGACGAAGCTCATTTGGTTTTTTTTGCATCGAGGATGAAAGGCCTTGCAATCCATTTTAAGATCGTCGTTCACGAAACTTTTCCAGAGCATCATGTGAACAGATTAACAAGGGAACTAGACAAGAATCGTCCAGCCTTTTGTACATGGCAGGAACAGAACTGAAATGGTCTTTTCTGTCTGCACTTTCTTGCCTTGTCTGCGTACAATTTTATGTGTTTTCTGGTATGAGTGCTCTGTACACTACTGCTAGTTTGCTGCCAAATGTACGTATGGGCGAGCGAATGCGATGACATGTATAAACGTTACGCATTTCCTCTGCATGAGTGGAGATCGCTGAAGACACTGCTTAATGTTGGCGCAATTTTCATGGTTGGCTCTCAGTGAAAGATTAGATGTGCTTTGGTAGCATCGGTCCCGAACTTGAGTACTCGACATGTAGGACCCTCTATTTAGAACAGATATCTCTATCATCATCTCATCAAACTACAACAGATATCTCTATCATCATCTCATCAAACTACAAAAGATATCTCTATTTACCCTCGTGGCCTTATTGTTCGCGGAGAAGATTACACCACACACATACAAATATATCCTTTCTTCTGACACTTACCCTCAATCTGAACCGCTCTATGTTGAGATTTTTTTCCCCCACAGTTTATTATTCAGACGTAACGAAATTACAGATTACAACGACATGGAAGGAACCAAAAGCTAGCCTCTCCAACATAGATGCAGAAACGAAAACAAAAAACAGAAGCACAGCGACACTCTTCAGATGCCCATCTGGCTGTTTTTGCTTCTTCCATTTTCTCGGTGATAGAGCATCCTCCCTGTATCGAAACGACCCCAATGTCTTCTGTGGGACCTTCCTGCGGGTGACGTTGTAGAGCTACCGTCTTAAGAGCCTCCGCCCCGGCCAGGACATCTTCTTTGTCGCCGTGCTTCTGGAGATCTTCCAAATACAAAACAAATGTTATTTCATGATTTCCAAATCACCCAGCAAACCTGCAAACGGCTGCAATCCCTGCCATATGGATATTTTCCTTTTCCTCCAATACATTTAAACCCGGATCTGAAGAAAAGGTCTTCCACACATGCATATGCTCTATGCTGAGATTGAGTTGAAGTAATCATATTTCATAGTGGACAAAGGTTCTGTGAACCCATCCGCCACTTGGTCATTTATGGGTTCCTTTGGTTGCATGCATTTCCTGGCCTGGTTCATATTTGTAGAGACAGGCTCAACTCAGCCAAGCGGAGTGCATGCTGTAATGACAAGTGTGGTTGATCCAATTCTTTCTCTACACTTAAATTGCACCTATCATAAAACAAATTGTAACATTGTATGGCTTTAGTCATTTAAATTGTAAAACATGCAATCATGTACTACAACTAGTTCCTTAAGCGCATATACGGTCTCAGATACGCTAAGTAAACATATTATGCCATTGTGGCAACATGAACTGTTGATGCTCTAGTTGGTGACGTGTTACACGTGAGCAGGCAGTTCTTTTTCATTCCTCAATAACGTGGATCAATATTTAGGCAACCACCTGGTCCACTACCAATGACAATAGGCAGACCAAGAAGGGCAAGAGGGAGTAGAGGTGGCACAAGATATGGTGTATCACCAAGAAGGACAAGAGGGAGTAGAGGTGGCACAAGATCTGGTGGAGATGATACAAAGAGTTCAAGGGCTACAAAGACCAGGGGCACGAAGCGTGGTCAAGCAAGGAACATGTCACATGGTAGAGCTACCAGAGGATGCGGTCGAAAGAGGGCTACAAAACAAAATGGTAAGGGCTACAAAACAAGATGGTAATAAACAGAACCACCACTGGAGGAGGTTGACATTTCACAGAATGCACCACCATACCTAGTCAACAAATAGGTCAATAATAATTACATGTTTATTCTGTGCTTGTAATAGGGCTAACATGAGCTTGTAGTAACAATCAATAATGACGTGCCACCATTATTTTGAGGCACCTTTCCACTATTAATGCATCTTTTGTTCAATTCTAGATTAACAATACACTTTTTTGGATTTATTCCAATTTAACTTTTTACTACACATTCTTGTTTTGTTCTTTTAGTTTTTTATCATGGTACGTCGAACTATTGGCTCTCCTATATAGGACCAATTAGTTACATTCCTACGGGAACACTTCATTGTCTAAAGTCATACTACCTCTGTCCCAACAAGAATGCAATTGTGGGAACCGCGTCAATCAAAACTTGCTAATGTTTGACCCTTTATATGAAATAATATTAGCATTTATGTTTCTAAATAACTTAATTATGAAAATATAAATGATATTTATTTTATATCACAAATGTTAGTAGTTTTTTATATAAATTCAGTCAAAGTAGAGGATGTTTGACTCCTCGAAAAGTGAGAATTACATTCTTTTCTTGACAGAGGGAGTACAAGGTTACAAGTTGTTGTATGATAGATGCAACACAGTGAATGGGGGTATGTCGACGGAATTGGAGGGAATGGAAATGTGATCTCGGGTAAGGGAGGGTGTGCCGACGGGATTGGAGGGAATAGAAATGGAATTCCAGGTAAGGGGGTCGTATCGATGGAACCGGAGGAAATGGAAATGGGATCCCTGGTAAGGGGTGTCGTGCTGACGGAACTAGAGGGAATGGAAATGGAATCCCAGGGTAGGGGTGTGCTGGAGCCGATGCAGCTACTGATGAGGCGGAGGACCTCCGGAGGAGAGTGCTCAACCGATTTATGTCGTGGTTGAGAACGTGGCGCCCGATTGACTCGCCAGTGGCACAACATCTTGTTATGCCGCACATGACAGAGATTGTGAGCTTGTTGCCAGAACTTATCACTGTGTAACATTTGAATGCAGTGGAAACAGAGCTGAGCTAGGTGACAATATCCTCAACTACGAAGTACAAAAAATTATCAATTAGTAATGCTCCAAAGTCAAAACTTCAAACGAAAGCTTTTTATACACTTCAAATTGAAATTGGTGATGAATGACCATGAATTATTATACCCATGTAGTGATTTTATGAAAAAAAAGTTATAGTAATAGTATGATAAATTGTTCTTGCTTTTAAGTCAGATGTTATTGAGAATTATTAGGTAAAGAAGATCCATATTTGGTATATTTGAAAGCAACAAAGCTGCTTCTTGGAGTGAGGTGCCACTGGCACCGCATGATGGTGTTCTCTGCTTTAGTGCCTTCGGTCAACCGTGAACAAATTTTATAGGGATACACAAAGCCTTATCACTGCCGGCTCCAAATTGTCATCAGGAACATTTTCAAAACTATTGTGGCACAAGTGCTAGTGATGGGGATGTTGCATCAGTACTGATTTTGTAACCAACTGTGAAAGGGACACATCACCAACGGTTCAAAACCGATGGTGATGATTTACGCATCACCTCTGGTTCTTTATACACAACGTTGCTAATGACAACCATCACCAACGGTTTGTTTTACAAACCGGTTGTGATGATGCAGCATCACCAACTCTTTTTGTTGCCAACCGGTGGTGATGGCCCCCTTCACCACTATTTCCAACTATTTGTGATGATGTTTTCCAGCAAAAAAACATATTTACAAGATATATATACACCAAAAAATATATTCACCAACTGACAACAATATAAACCACAAAATAGAAATCCATGCAGAAGTCCACAATGAAACATTACATTACAAGCCCACATAAAACACATATAGTCCACATAAAGTCCATAGATTAATTCACTAATAACAAGTCCATAGATCCAATTAGTTCAAAAACAACAAGTCCATACAGTTCACAAACACCTAGATAAGTTATCACTTCTAATCATCATTGCCAAGCAAGTGATACTTTCCCTTTGGATTCACAACCAACCTAGCTAGTTGCTCTTGAAGTTATATTAGCTGGTCGCTCATCAGCACGGAATGTCCAACCCATCTCTCTGCCAAACAAATAAAATATGTATGAATTAGGTTCAAATAGTAAGTGTGTGTCATGAAAGATAATTATAGAGCTTTTGAAACATACATGCGCGCCTACTGCACTGTAGTCTTCCACCCAGTGTAAGCCTGCATCCAGTACATGACATAAAACCTGAAATGGTCATTACCACGGCTGCCTTAGGATCCATTTTTTCATTAACAGTGAAGTCTCCCCAAGAAGGTCTATGAACCTTGCTTTTTTTAGATACATTCTGAAGACCCTAATTGACATTAGAAAGAGTGACTATGATTAGACGGAACCATATTTAACAAACAAAATTCAACACATAAAGAAAAGAGTGATTTTGTTTATGTACTTGTTCAAAAGGTTAATGAGTGGTTGGACAAATGTTCGCTCCCTTCTCTTTGAGTCATAAATATCAATGTTACTATTCTCAAGGCTTATATCCAAGAGGACATTATGGTTGCTGCATATTCCACAAAATTGAATAAATTATTTCTTCATAACAAGTCCATTGCGGTAATAAGGATCATATTCACTTACAAGCAGTTGTAAAAGGCATGAAAAGCCTGAAGCAAGTAAGTTGATGTTCACTAAACTAATATATCATATGAGGCTATATCCATAAAACAAAAGTTCTAAGAACAATGCCTAAACTCAAGAAAAAAGGCTCTCCATCATATTCTCATTTTTTAAACAATACAACTAAGCATATATGAAGTGATGAGCAGAACACCTAACCTTCAACAATGGTGATTATGAGCAACAATGAAAATTCGGATCACCCCATTTAAATCCAGCACAAGTGAGCTCTAAAATGAGCCAACAGAGAGCGTACCATCAAATTCAATCCAAATTTCACAAACTAGCCAACCAAACAAGCTATGAATTTAAAGGATTGCTAGTTACCAACCTCAAAGTAAGTTGTTAATGTGTATCCTTCGAAAATGGAACTTTTCTTGAGCAATTGGAAGAAACATGGCCGTAATAATGGATGAAGGAGTGGAGGGCGTCGGGATGAAGGAGGAGGGAGGAGGGGAGAGGGGAAAGGGGGAGCAGGTTTTGTACTGTACACGGTCATCGCTGACAGTCCATATTACGAGCCATTGCTGATAACCCCTATCACCGCCGGTCCATGTTACAAACCGTTAGAGAGACTCAAACCACCAAACCCTCTTGGACGCTCCTCAAAGCATGATTACCGTCATCAACACTATTCACCATGAGACAAAATTGGTGACAAGTCAAGAGGATCCGTGCAGGATTACCTTCTAAAATTATGTTATCATAGCAGCCTGCTGTGATGGACAGAGTATAGCCTCTTTTTTTTCTGAACGGAAACAGAGTATAGCCTTCATCGTGACCCTTCCGCATACACACCCTATGCCCCCTCAGCAGCGTGCAGAATACTGCACCGCATGGAAAACTTCTGACGTAGAACAATATCCACTGATTTAGGCATTCATAAACACTCCACAAGAATTAATTCTAGACAAACCAAACCACATATATGCACGCAGGCAGGCATATGCAGTTCCAGTTGATCTTATTACTACTTAGACATCACACTATGGCGAAGCTCTCCACTTATTCTCCAACTACCAAGCAAAGTCGATCATCAACAACTAGCCGGGACGAACCCGATCTTCTCTGCACCAACATCGTAGATCACCTCGGCCGACCGCTGCTGCGTGTTACCAACGATGCTGAACGGCATCGCCGCAGGCCTCGCCGCGAACGCGAGGCACCCGACGGCCGTGGTCTCGTCGGGGAACATCAGGACCCCGGAGAAGTCGAGGTCGAACACTGCGCCGTCGCTGAACTTGAACGACACGGCCGGTATGAAGATCGCCGGCTGCCCCGTGAAGTCGTAGCAGGTGTCGAGTGGGTCCTGCGCCGGCGCCCGCCTGTACTGCTTCATGGTGAACCTGAACCTGTCCCGGAGCAACGTGTACGCCTTTGATGGGAGGTAGGTGAGCGTCGTGCCGGAGTCGAGCAGCGTCCCCGTGCTCGTGAACACCGCCGGCGGCACCGGCAGGACGTACCCGCCGATGTCGATGGAGACGAGGTCGACGAAGTAGAATGTCGGGTACTCCGGCTTCTGGATCATGGCAGTGTACTGAACCTTGTTGGACACCGGCGACGAGCCGATGGTGAGGTACCCTTGCGTGCCGTTGTGTGACGGTAGGCAGTACGAGAAGGTGGCGCCCAGTGACTTGGCGGCCTGTGAGGAGAGGGAAAACTTGCCGCGGCCGAGGCCGATGAGCCCGTCAACGTTCCCGAAGAAGCCGAGATTCTTCTCGCCGCAGCCGAACACGAAGCCGTGGAGAGCGCTCGAGGAGGTGAGCGACAGCGTCTCGTGGGAGAGGACGCCCGAGGTGGACGACCCGTCGCCGTAGTGGACCTTGTAGATGCACGTGCCGTTGCTGTCGCACTTACCTCCGGCGGCCGTGCATTCCTTGTTGCGGTATGGGACAGCGGCATAGGTGGCGGACTTGGTGGGGTCGAAGATAGGGTCGTGCTGCTTGTAGCAGTGCCCGGAGCATGGTTGGCACTGGATCCACGACACGTCGCTGCCAGTGTCGAACACGACCGTGTATGGCCGGGCAGGCGTGCCGAAGCCGACGGTGACCACGAACTCCAGGGTATTGAGGTACGCTCCAGAGCTGTCTGGGATCGTCACGGACGGCGGCTCTGTTGGTGGCGCGACCGGAGGATGTGAGATCGGGATCCCGGGAATAGCTGGTGGAGCAGGAGAAATGGGAATTCCAGGGAAGGGAATTGCCCGCGGAGCAGGAGAAAATGGGATTGCAGAGTAGGGTTCGGGTGACGGAGCTGGAGCTGGTGGAAAGTAAAATGGAATCCCGGGGAATGGGGGCCGTGTCGATGGAACTGGAGGCAATGTAAATGGAATCCCAGGGAATGGGGGTCGTGTCGACGGAAGTGGAGAGAATGGAAATGGGATCCCTGGTAAGGGGGGATGTGCCGACGGAATTGGAGGGAATAATGGAAATGGAATCCCAGGGAAGGGGAGTGCTGGAGCCGGTGCAGCTACTGATGAGGTGGAGGATCTCCGGAGGAGAGTGCTCAGCCGGTTTATGTCGTGGTTGAGAACGTGGCGCCCGATTGACTCGCCAGCGGCGCAGCATCTTGGTATGCCGCACATCGCAGGGATCGTGAGCTTGTTGCCGGAACTTGTCACTGTGCAACATTTGAACACAGTGGAAAAAGAACTGCGTCAGGTGACAATATCCTCAATTGCCAAGAATGAAAAATTCTCGATCTGTGATGCTCCAAAGTTCAAACTTCATACGACAGCTTTTTATACACTTCAAATTGAAATTGATGATGAATGACCATGAATTATTGGACCCATGTAGTGATTTTACTAAAAAAGGTTATGTAATAATTTGATAAATTGTCCTTGTTTTTAAATCAAATGTAATTGAGAATTATTAGGTAAAGAAGATCCATATTTGTTATAATTGAAACCAACAAAGTTGCTTCTTAGAGTGCGGTGCCATTTGCATGACGGTGTTCTCTGCTTTAGTGCCCTTGGTCATTCAATTTTACAGGGAACATATTGGCCGGGTTGAAACTATTGGTAAGGCTGAATCATGCATGAAACCATATTGCAAAGCATGCATATAAATTTTTTTCTAAAACTTCTATGAAAAACATATAGAGGTATCTGGACAAAATTGAAATCACAAATCACATACCGTTGTATTTTTGTAAACATGAAAAGACCCATGATTTATTAATTTGCACGAACATTTAAACATCATGATAAATATATTTGTTTTTTCTTTATGGTTTGCTATTGGTTACATATCATACAAAGAGATTGAGTACGTTTTTCAGTTTGAATGATTGGTATAATTATTTGATATCAACTACCTGTTTACGATATCATTTCGAGTCTTTAATATACATCATATATCTTTATAATTGGTTATATACTTCAAGCATATTAGCGGTCAAAACTTGCCCTACTTGACCAAGGGGGTAGGGTCGTCCAAGGCTTCAAAGCTGTCAATTCTATGGCGTCCCTCAATCCCAGCCCCCGGATGTGATCATGGCAGCTGCCTCAAAACATTAAGCCGAACTATTTTCTCTGATTGGCCTGACAGGTAGTCATGTGTAGCGAAGACATGCTAATAGAGTGAGCTACAAACTTTTGATTTGATCAATTCCCACGTTATGAGCCTTACCTGACTTTTTCAAGGGAGGGCAGTCGACGTGAGCCTTGGAGCTGAGCAGTTCGTCCATGGTTATGGAGAGGTAGTGCCGCTTCGCCGCGAGAGAGGTGCCCCAGAGAAGGCTTAGCATGAGCAAGCGCATGAGCGTCTGGTGCGACGACGACGACGACGCCATTGCGTGCGTGCGTTTCCGCAGGAGCCAATGATGCGTTGCTCTCGTGATCCGCGCCTTAAATACGCCTGCCTAGCAGGACTATGCACTTTGGAGCGGCCGATGGAGCAGAAACTTGGCTGAGGGAACAAAGAATGTGCGTGTTACTTTGCCAGTAACGAGACAGATACACACACCTGTCGATCACCGCCACTGTGGCAACCGGGAGCATACCACGATGCTATCGATGCAACGGTAAATGACAATTTTTATTTGTCCCTTGATTTTTTTTCTGTCATGAGTTGGCGTAATACTCTACGAAAGGTACAGTCCAAGGCGGATATGACGGTTTAGTAATTGTGTAACGAGGGATTGGGATGCATAGAAAGCTTTCAGGATGTTTTGTTCGTTTTGCATTCCCAAGGATATCAGACTCAACTTACCTACAGTGAAGAAAGCGACAAAACAACACTTGGATAAATTATGAAATACAGTACAATCAAAGATGGCATGGACGCAACTCTATCGCTATGGATATGTTCAATCTGAGAGGGCTGATATTGAGATTGATAAAGTCATCATGGACGGGTCACTTTCTATATGGTACAGCTACCATAGAAAAAATAACCAGGTTAAATTGTAGAATAAACCTAAAAAAAATACAAGCACCCAATAAGATGGTACACTATTGTACCACAGCTAAGATATAGTATAGCCCATGCGTATGTATGCATATATGTATATATATACACATCGAACAATGTGATATCCTGGGCAAATAGCAAGGACACTTAACTTTTTATTATTCTAAACTGAGATATTCTTTTTCTTATTGAATGGGCTCATTCCTATTTACTTATTTTTTAACCTTGAATTTAAGTATATATGAGCTGTATATGATGGGGCTTCCTATCCATCTAGTGGAAGATAGATAAGCCTACCATCTCTAAAGCGCACTTTGGCCCAATTAGGTGCGCAGGGAAGCTAAACCTGTTCAACGTTTTTTTAAGCACTTTCAACGTTTTTTTAAGCATGTTCAACATTTTACGTAAGCACGTTCAACATTTGAGCTACAAAATCTTGAAATTGGTATCATTACATGTTGGATAAGGTAAAATCAAATGTTCATACTGGCAAAGTGAAATGTTGAAACTTCTAATCTAAAATGTTGTTTCTCCTCCTCCAGTCATAGGTTCTTCTTAGGCAATGGTCATTGTCCGTGTCCGATTCGTTCACACCGGCTCCAACGAGTGATTGCGCTGCAAACCACTCGCTTCGATGGCGGATTCTCGGAGCGAACTTGGGACGCAAGGGTTTATCTGGGTTCCGGCCACGAGGCTGTATGTCCAGCAGTGGTGTGCTGCACCGAGTTTCTTGTTCGGAAAGCTTGTAGTAGGGGATACAAGCGGTGCAGGAGAGGGAGTGAGGCTCACAAGTCCTTGGCTAGTGATGATTGAGTGAAGTTCCAATATCAGAGGTTGGTTCGTCTAGGGTCCTCCCTTCCATGCCGCCCCCTTCCCCCTTTTATAGACCAAGGGTGAAGGAAGAGGCACCTGTCTGCTCGTGGAGATTGATGTCTTCTTGATAAATTGCTGCTGATGTGACGTAGCATGAGCGTATCGTCCATACCGTGCACTGTTCAGGCGGGAATCATGCCTTTCAACTCCAAAGGATGGTGTGGGTGTCACTGTTGCGGACGTGGCTTTCCAGCAGCAGCAGGCTGGCGCTCGAGGGGTGCCAATCAATCGAGGGTGAAAGTCACGCTGGACCCGCCGTGTGGTCTTTCGAGGATTCTTCTTCGAGCCATGCCGTGGGTCCCCCCAGTTGATAGAGGCAAGAGGGGGTTGGCACAGTGGTTGGTACAGGCGGAAGTGACTGCGGTCTTCTCGGCAGCATGGTGCTGTGATTTCCCATTTTGACCGCAGCGGCGAGCTATCGCGTCCGGCCTTGAATGCTCTGTCAGACAGCAGGTGGCCACTGTTGTCGCATCGGGTTTCAGCGAGGCAGGAAGCTTCAGTCGAGGCGGGGGGGGGGGGGACTCGAACGTGACGCAGAATTCCCTCTCGAGTGCAGGTGGTACCCTCGATCGGGACGGACGCCCTTCCGCGCCCTTGAGGGTGCCCCTTTCACAGGCCTATGTCGGGCCGCCTCAGATTTTCGGAGCTTGGATCCTGCTCTGTTGCGGATGCGGCCCATTAGCCGGATGTTATGGGCCACATATTAGGCTACCCCTAGTTTTGGTACCCAACAGTCATGCGTGTTCGTACATGGCAGCAGGAACATCGGCGCGGGGCTGCAGGCCTACAGTAGGTGTGGCGGCGCAGGGGCAGCGGTAGTGCACAACAGGCACCGCGAGGTCACGTGCGGCTGCAGGCATGGTGGCGCAGCGCGAGGCTTTGCGTGCGGGCAGTTGGGAGGCGCATGCGTGGTCCATGGGTGATGCCAGAAGCGTGGGGACTACGACGAACCAGCGATGGCGCGTGAGGCCAGGAGGCGGTGGGAACACGGGAAGAGGGAGGAAGCAGGGGATTCGGGTGTGGGATCCAATGGTTAGATGTGATTTGCACGAATCGCAAACACTAACACTAGAAGATGTGAAAGATAAAATCTATCGAAACATGGCTTCGTAAATTGGTACGTGTGTATTGTTTCCTTGTTTGGGTTAAGAAGGTAGGGCTTTTTGGAAGCCTAGTTTTGGAGCGTAAAAGTAAAACTGGAGTAAAAATATCTGTCCGAAAGCGACCAATGACCAAAAGTTTCCAAGATTTCACTTGAAAACACTGCTTGAATGGGCTGTAAAACAAATATATATAGGTTTACATCGGTATTGAGGGCTTACATCTGGGAGAAAAAATGCCTTCCTTGTCCACACTAAATGTAGGCAAAATTGGCTCTAGGACACTCAAAATAGATGGCTTTTGTCATAGGACATTAAGAAATGGTGTCTTTGCCACAACACATTATAATTCAATGGCAATTAGGTGCTGGATACTATAATCAATATAATAACATATCCTCATCAAAGAGGTATCAATAAACTTTTAAAAGACAGCTTTGCCCTTACCCTTCAAACCAACATTTGAACATCATACGAAAGAGCAAAAATGTCAACATAACAACGTATTCATTTGACATTCATGGGGAATTATAGAAACACAAATTAGCAGATTTGAGCCTCATTTGGCTACAGTATTCACCCCTTACAAAAGACAGTTACAATTTGTTTGGCTGCTAGAAGTTCACAACTAGTGAAGAAAATTGCTTAGCCTATGTTTTCTTGGACCTGGCTAACTTCAACTTTTTTGTCTTTTCCTTCACACCGACAGCTACTGGGGATAGAGCAGTGCAAGCAACAAGTTCAATACAACCTTCAAGTTCCAACATCATCTTACGACTGAAATGAGTACACAAGTATATCAGTTCCTTGAAATAAGGATAACAAGCAGTAAGTCACAAAGATTGGAGGGCTTATACCACCATCATCCATAATTTTGACATAACCACTGACTCGGACAGCAAGCCTGTAGAACGAACTGGGATCCATCGTTCAGAGAGTGGACGCAGACAAGAGGAGTGCAAATGGACAAATGTGTTGTTTACTTTGCAAAATTGAGTCTATAGTTAGTCCTAACATTAGGAGAGTGTTGACGCGCTTCTGGTCAACACACGAAAGCGCTAGATCGCATGGACGTCAAGATCTCCTCGCCGGAGCTCCTGAGTGCAGCTGGTCAGACAGCCTGTAGGGGCAGGTCAGACCGCCTGTAACAGAGGTGCCGTGAAAGCCTACGATCACAACGTGGGGAGGGACCCCATAGGAGGCTGGGAACCTAGGGTTGTTCTAAGGTCGGCAAGGCCACTTAGAACGTCCTAAAACGCAGTGGAGACGAAGAAGGAAAGCAAAAGGGGTTGGAAAAGCTAGGGCTTGGAGAAAAAGTAAAACAAATGATCAGTACGATTGGGTAGAGGTCCTCAATTGGCCACAACCACTTATATTTATAGGGTGGAGAGGTCTTGCCCCGCAAGGAAGTCCTTGTACAGATCTAAAAACGTGGAAAACTCCAATTCTACTCGGACTCGGGGACATGCTGTTAGACCGCCTTGTACATTGCCAGATCGGCTACAGGGCCCAGCCGGTCTAACCACGTGTACAGGCGGTCTAGACCGGCTGTCCTAGCCTGGTCGGTCAAAACATTAGATTCATAATCAATTGCTTGCATATTATACCGAACGAGATTTAAAGCCATCCTTCTGTACTAGCCTTCCTCTCTATGATTAGAGCTCTTAGTTGCACTTGAGAGAGTAAAATATTCATTGTCACCTATCTTCTCTCTAATATATGACCTTAAGCCTCTAAAGCACAAGTCAGCAAGATCAACATTTGAAAGTGACAAACTCTAGCAATTGTTTGTGATTTCTATAAATCTTTTAATGTAGGCACAAATAGTTTCATCCTTGCCTTGCCTAATGTGGCGGACCACTCCGAAATTATTCCAAGCTAAGTACCCACGGACCACTAATCAAGTAGTCAGGCACTTAATCCGGAATAAGCTGGAGCGCCGTTGGATTATACCCGATTAACCACGTACTTTCACGATCGAAACAACAAGCGCGCCCACACGAAGGTGAGTCCCAGAAATTACAACATTCCACAAATTCAACTTACATAAATGGTCTCATCAAGTTATTACAAACCAAGTCCGAATTTCAAATAAAAGAGCGAGAGTTCATTGCAGCGGAAATAAACTAACGAAGATACATAGCAACACCATAATGAAGCAGTCCATGGTGCTACTCCTCCCGATCCTTGGAAGAGGACGGAACCCACTCGACATGCCAGCCAGGTGGAACCTGGGCAGGCCAAGGGACGAAATTTACCGCCTCCTCCAAAGCAGTACCTAAAATAAAAAGCCACAAGCAAGGCTGAGTATACTAATACTCAGCAAGGCTTACCCGTCGGGTGAAAACTACATCACCGACTTCTAGACGTGAGAGGCTTTTGGCTGGTGGGTTTGTTTTGCCAGAAAGCAACTAAGAGTGGATCCTTACTTTCATTATTTTAGCATTAAATTCTAATAGAGTTAACCATTCTAGATTAGCATCCTCTCTAAGCATACAAGTGGTGCAATACAATTTAGTACATACAACAAGTTCATCATCCTCATAGTTCCACTTGTTACTCAATGCAGCACAACGGTTAAGCAGTCTCATTAACCGCGAGAAGCGGATAGTTCAAACCAAATTTTGCTACCTGGCCAGAGAAACCCAACACACACGGATAATGCTTGCTATAAAAGGTACAAGCACTTCCCAACCTTTCCCATCGATCCACAATTTGGCGCTGGGTCCACTCCCTTAGGATAAAGGTTTACCGCTTCACTCACGTCATCACGCATATATCCACTTGTGTACGGCAAGGGAAACAAAACATTTCGAAGGAGAGATGGCTATCGGTCCTAGCTGTATCAATCAGGTACCCGGCTTACCGATTCCCATAGGTCGGCATGTGCGTGGTACGTTCAAAAACTTGACACACAGAACCACACGTTTCGACCTTAAACAACTATCATACACGGACAGGAGATCTACACATACCATCCCGCCCGTCCATCCTTATGATTCCAACATAAGTAAAGACAAGCAACTCCTATATCTCGCGAGTGACAGGAAATCACTCGACTTGTAACGGTCCTAAAGCATTGCTCTACCGACCCTATCATACTAGTATTTCAAGACATAGGTACTAGAATCATGCAACTAGGGTATTCAAACAATTCCTTGCAATGTAAATGCACAAGCATAAATAATTCATAGTTGCACAATTTAAGAGTTAGGTCATGCTCCGGGGCTTGCCTTCTTGGGCTATGCCGGTGTCAGACTCCGGGTCAATCACGATCACGTCGGCACCACCTTCGGGAGCTTCTTCTTCGTTGGCGGGGACGAGGTTGTAGGTGCCTTCAGCGAGAGAGCCTTCTACATGAGATGCAATATTTTTAAGCGTTGCTGCTGGTTTCTAGTCTAAAAGGCTAAGGCACTTGAAGGCCATATTCACCTAGACATACAAGTGGTTTATTCTTTTATTCACAAAATTAGAGGAAGTGTGTGTGGTGTAAGTTTTATGCTTTTATGACGGTGATTGTGTACACATATAAAACAATTCAAACCCTTATTTCTATACAAGTGTGTAGTTCTGGAATTTCAACTTCACATGCACCATATTTGATCAATTATCAAAAGTTATCTATTTCTTTTTATAAAACTCAATTCTACCCTAGTCCTTCTCATTTTTGTTTCTCTATTTCTATTTATTCTTTTTATCCACAAACTTTATGACAGCTACTGGAGTATAAGAGCTAGGCTCACTCCAAAATTTAGCTAAAACCGAGCTATACAGAATTTATTAAAAATAGTACAATTTGCTGCTCAAAGAAACAAGATTAATTCATATAAAATCAAAATTGTTGGCCTAAACAGAGCCTAAAATTACGTTTAGCATTTTTCCAACATGTGCCAACAAGTTTGAAGGCCTCTGGTGAAAGTTGGTGATTTTTGACTGCATAAAATATTTTTAATAAATGCAGAACTGAGCTAGAATAGGAAACACTAAATAAATCATAACTGAAGTTACAGGCCAAATTTTTAGATCTCCTTCGGACACAAAACTTCTACAGACTATACAAGCAACATATCCAAATCTCAGCTACAAAAGAGTTTAGGATGTGATTTGATGCACAAAAATCTAAAAATAGAGTTTGAATTTTAATTCAAAACCTATTCACCAAAAGTGTATGCATGCCAACATGAGATTGGAGACTACAATCTCACGAGTCCAGGGAGTATTTTTGTGCATTTTTCTGATTTTTCTACGATTTTTAGTGGATTTTACAATATCCCAGAAAAATGGATCTAGGTTTAAGAATGTCTTTTACGCCGGGGACCCTAGATCTTTTAAAATATTTCAAAAAAGTCCCTAAAGCTTACACGGAGGACCCTAGAACTAAAAAGGGGAACGCATCTTGGCCCTTGGCTCGCCGGCGACCGGATTCCGGCGAGGAGACGGCGAACCGGCGCGGGGGAAGTTGGGGAAAACGACGAGGGGCTCACCACGAGTCGTTTAGGGTAGGTCTCGTGGACGGTGGTGAAGCGGCGCGGCTCGTCAACGGTGAGTGGCGGAGCGGCTTGCTCCGGCGACGTCGGTAGCCAGCTACGGGGGTCGAGGCGAGGCGCGGAATGGCGCGTGAGCTTCACCGGAAGAAGACGGAGCTTGTCGTGTGGCTTGGCAGCGACGGGGATGACCGGAGTATAGAGCTCGACATGGAGGTGGAGCTCGCGGCGGGAAAAATGGCAGAGCGACGGGGGAACTTTGATTCCCGGCGTATGCTGCTCGATTCGAGCTAGGAAAGGGTCGAGGGGCTAGCTAGGTGGATGAGGAAGCTTCGGGTGCGGGGGATTGGGAAGCCATGGAGCGGAACGAAGGGGATTTGGTTCGCGGCGGCAGGAGCTCGAGCTCGGTTCACTGCGGCCGGAGGTGGAAGAAGGAGTGCGCGAGCACGGAGGAGAGGGAATGGCTGTGTCACTGGCTGGGCAAAGGTGCAAGGTTGCTCGGTGGGGTGTTAGGGCACGCTAGAGAGGGCTGAGCCGCCTTGGGACCGTGCGCGGGGGAAGTTGGGCGACGGGCCGCGCCATTGATGGCCTGCGAGCTCGGGCAGAGCGCGAGCCGCGGTTGGGCGAGGGGGATTGTGGCGTGGGCGAGGGAAGATCCTCCGCGGAGGTGCTTGGCGCGTAGCGAGCAGGAATCCGGCCCACGGGGAAGCGCTGCTCGGCGTGCGTGGCGATGGCCAATGGTGGAGCTTGGCTCGCCATGATGGCGTGCCCGCTCGCCGCGGCAAGGTGACCTCTGCAGTGCGCGACGGGACAGCACAGTGGGTCAAACGCGTGCGCGGGAGGTCAGGACACGGCTGTCGAGGGATTGGCCGGTCGGCCAGAGTCACCGCCGCTCGCCGGCCACGTGGCGGCCGCTGCCGGCCTCGGGCAGAGCTGGCCGAGCTGCCTGTCGGGACGCCCGTGGAGCTCCCCGGTTCAAACGTGTATATCTTCGAAAATTTGAATTGAACTTCAAAAAGTGCAAACACAAAAGTAGGAGTTTGAAAGGTGGGACACAACTTTCTTTTTGGGGTGAACCTGAAATTATGAATTTTTCAAGCTCAAACAAGCCATCCTTGAAATGGTGTTCTACACGGTTTTTAGAGTTTTTGAGGGAATTAACTGCAGAATTTGAAAATGTTCACCACAGTAACTAGGTTTTATTTGTGATGAAAAACAACTTTTATTTTTGGATATTTTCAAGTATAGTGCAAAATTTTTGAGATCTCAGTAGGGTGTCAAAAAGGCCTTATTGAAATTCAAATTTCGAAATTTAGATCAAATTAAGTGTGCTTAAACCAATGTTGTCCTTTAACCCTGTTTTTAGTCTATTTTTAAGGTTTTAACATCTGGGATGTCACACCTAACTGATGCTGGCTACTTAAGCTGGAAAGTACCACTATAAAAGTGACATTGAAATTTACGCTCAAGTTGCTCCCAAGAATTAATAGAATCAAGGCCCAATGAAGAAAACCAAACAAAAGCAGTTCCGGTGAGAGACAAAGAAAACAAACATAGTCTCAAAGCATGATATTGCCATGCCTCACCTAACTGAGCTACATATTGACTAATGTATTCCCATGTACTAAGTTCATCGACCCCGCTAAATTTAACAAAATCAGGTACACGCCAACCAACGGGATAAGGAACGGTATCAAAATAATCATCATAAGGTTTTTTATATAACCTAGAAACACCTAGATCAATTCCAAGCTTATTCTTCATAGCCCTAACTACCTCATCTTTGAATCTAGAAAGTTCAGCCATAATAGAATCTTTAGGTACTGATGAATGCATCAAGTTCATAGAATATAAATGAGGTGCATTTCTAGCTTGCATAAGCCTATAAGCATCAAACACATCATTGGGAATAAGATTTTGAGAGCGTGTAGCACTCACACTTCTACTATATGCGGCACCAGCAGAAGTCATAACTCCGGCACGGCCAGGGTAGGCCGAATTTGGAATCATAGCTAATGGTGTAGGAGTCTCTGGTGTAATTGCTATAGTATTCATCTATGGGACAGAGGCGGTATGACCGGCCATAAAGGCGGTCAGACCGGCTGTGCCGGGAATAGCTGAACCAGGCATCATCGGACCTCCCGCATTGTTCATCGACTTTATGACAGCAGGAACGAAGCCATTCTTAGTACAACTGATAAACCCAAACTCAGAAAGATCTAAGACCGACAGACATTTAACATCATCATTAATGCCAATCAAAGAGCTATCAGCTAAAGAAACACAAGCAGAAGTATCACCATGTACAACCTCTACATAATCATCTACCCACTGAATGAAGCATTGATGTAAAGTAGAAGGAATGCATTGGTTTTCATGAATCCAATCACTACCTAAGATTAGACAAAAGTTACCTTGAGTCTCAGCGACGAAGAAAGCAGTAGCCAAGGTCTTGCTCCCTACAGTAAGCTCCATAGAAATCACACCTTTCGCACCAATTGGCTCTACTCCTCCAATGACGCTGACGGTCATGTTGGTCTTGATCAGCTCCGAGTCTAAACCTCCAAGCTTCTTGTACAAAGAATAGGGTCTTAGATTCAAAATCGCCCCTCCGTCGACCAACATCTTTGAGATTGCCTTCCCATTGATATGTCCCTTCAGATATAAAGCCTTCAAGTGATTATCTCCTTTAGGCTTCTGAAATATAGCTTCCTTCGAACCGAAATTAAGATGGGCCACCTCCTACTCAGAAAGCATGTCTCCATTCATTGACATATGAAGCACATTCACGACAAGATTCATGCACTCTGGAGAAGAACTATAATCAACAAGTTCTTCATCGTCCTCAGTAGTGGGAACCGATGATAACTTGCTGTCACAAGCCAAAGGATCAAAAGAAGGAATATCGAGCGCTTTTGCGTCACCCGGTCTGGGCCGCCGGTCCTGAGTGACAGGCAGGCCTGTGCAGCCGGTTGGACTGCCTGTGAATCCCCCTTCGACTTCCACTCCTTCTTCTGAGGAATCATCGGTCTGCTCTGGTTGAAGAATTCATCCCTCTGCTTCTTCAACTCTTTCTCTTGCCTCTCCTGAAAACGAGGTCTCTAAAGCTTCGTCCTCTGCCTATGACTCAAAACTTCGGGACACCACCTTGGAAGAAAGTGCTGAGACCTACCAGCACTAGACCCCTGATCCTCCATAGCTTTTTCATTGGAAGTCGGCTTCATAGCCAGACTTTTCTCAATGAGAACACCCATGGTCCCAAATTGAATGATATTGAACACAGTAGTCATATCTGAGTCCATCTCCATCCTCTGCAGCTCCTCCTCCTTCTTGGGTCGATAAATCTTCCTCGGAGGAGACTTTGGCAGTTGACCATGACAGCCGGTCTGACCGCCTGTAACAAGCGGTCTCACCTCCTGTGGCCAGTGCACTTGACTAGATTCGCGGAAAGCCGATCGGTCACGACCGGGATGGGCAATCCTGTTCTGCACGTGTCTTGGACATTCCCAACCAGGATGAAACGAAGGTTGCACTGTTGAATGATATGGCACCCACATCACTCCATTGTCATCCCACACCGGATCCAACTTCATATGAGGAGGTGAAGGAAGCCTCTCATGTTGAATCGGTGACCTCATTCTTTTTTTTAACGGCGGATCACTCGGAACGGCCTTTTGCTTGATGTACTTATCAAAGAGCATATCAAACATGACCTTGGGATTCTGAACTCTTGCTCTTTAGCCATGTTCACCTTCCAAGTACCAACTTTTAGATACTTCAGAATCAGCATCTTTGAGCGTCCATGGGGACAGCCGGTCTGACCGCCTGTAGTAGACCAGACCCAGGCGCCTGCAGGCCGGGAACAACGATCGACTTTTGCCCCCTTGTCCAAAGGACTTCAAAGTGACCTTGAACGACTCTTTGCCATCAGCCATCTTCTCATAAGTCACCTCTCGAACCGACTCCTTCTAAGACGGTCTTTCTTCTCCAATCACCACATTCTTCCCCTTTGTAGATTTGGCTTGATGCGCCCCAACCAAGACCTTGGGCTGCTGCAATTCCATGGTGTTGATCGGAAAGGAGCTTCATCAATTTGCATCTCACAAAACTTCAAATGCCTCTCATTAATAGCCGATTGAACCTGCTGACGAAATACATTGCAATCGTTAGTAGCATGCGAGAAAGAATTATAAAACTTACAATAAGCACGCTTCCTCAATTCTTCCATAGGTGGTATAGCATGAGAAATCTTGATGTAACCAAATCTATGTAATTCATCAAATATGCTATCATATTTGGATACATCAAAAGTAAACTTCATATCTTCTTGCCGATTCTTATGATTCGGCTTAAGAAATTGGCATGACACAGTTTTCTTATTAGCATGCCATACAAACTCTGCTAGATAAACATCATTACCCTCGTCAGTCGAATTATCAGATTCATAATCTACTAAATGAACATTAGACCGACGTGACTTGAAACCCTCCTTTTCTTTATTAATTCGGCCTTCAGCCACCTCGGATCTAATATGAACTTGTGCGACCGAATAATAATCACAATTGTCAATTTTTTTTTCTCTAATGGAGGATTTCAAACCTCTAAAGCATAAGCCAGCAAGATCAACTTCAGAAATTAACAAATTAAAGCAACGGCGTTTGATATCTTTAAATCTCCTCATAAATTGAGAGACGGTTTCATCCTGACCCTGTCTAACCAATGCCAAATCCGCCAACTTCATCTCATGGTTTCCAATATAAAAGTGATCATGAAACTTACGCTCTAGTTGATCCAAACTCATAATAAAACCAGGAGCTAATGAAGAAAACTAAGCAAAAGCAGTACCAGCAAGTGATAATGAAAACAAACATACTCTAATTGCTTGTATATTTCCTACTTCCCCTAGATGAGCAACATACTGACTAATGTGTTCCCAAGTGGTACGCTCAACATCTCCACTAAATTTCACAAAATCAGGCAAGCGGCACCCATTGGAAAAAAGGAACAGTATCAAAGCTAGCATGATAAGGTTTTTGATTGATTCTAGTATTACCAAAATCAACACCTAGCTTATTTCTCATCACATCAGACAATTCCTCCCTGAATCTAGTAAATTCGACCCATTAGGGGTTTTGTTGGGCCGATGATTGCATAGCATTCATATAATTCAGATGAGGTGCATGTCTATTCTGCATATTCCTATATGCATCAAAAACTTCATCAGGGATACCACCCGATTGCGTAGTATGCATAGTAATGGAATATGTAGCACCTGCTGTAGCTAATGCACCAGCACGGCCAGGGGAGGCCGAATTTAGTATAGTAGACAGCGACAAAGGTTGCTCCGGCGTGAACACCATAGCATTAGTAGGATTAATCTGACCACCAGAACCGGCGGTCTGTCCGCCTGTACACGCGGTCTGACCGCCTGTAGCAGTGAGACCGGTCATGCTGGCGGTTCGACCGGCTGCAGATCCGACCGCTACCAACCCATCTACATTGACCATTTTTGTTCCGAGCATGTTAGGTGGTGGTGGAGTCTGTCCAGCATAGTAATTCGGTGCCATGCCCTAGAAAATATTATGCTCAGGTAATTCACGAGAATCTAAAGACTTCCCTTCCAACTTTTCGAGTTGTTCTAGCAATTTCTCAACTAATGAATCACGATCCAAAAAATTTGGACCAAGAGGAGTAGATGTAGAGGGGTGAGGTGTGGAAGTGCGTACATTGTCAACTACCTCAATTTGCCCCTTACTCATCTTCAAGGAAGGCATCACGAAGTCTTGAACGCTTTTCGTCGGGTGATCTTCACGACCCTTCCGGAACGTCTTCAAGAACTCCGATTCGAGATGCTTCTGGAGCACCAAGAATCTCTCATGGTCTTTGGGGCTAAGATCTTGAGGCGTTGCCGTCACAATGTTGTCTTGTCTAATGTTGAAGCCCATAGTGCTAGAGATAGTAGATCGGTCTTAAAAAACCAGATTTCTATCCTCAGTGGAGTCGCCAAAATATGTTGGCGTGCTTCTGGTCAACACACGAAAGTGCTAGATTATGCGGTCATTAAGATCTCCTCGCCGGAGCCCCTGAGTGCAGCCGGTCAAACCGCCTATAGGGGCCGGTCAGACCGCCTGTAACAGAGGCACCGAGAGAGCCTACGATCACAACCTCGGGAGGGACCCCGTCGAAGGCTGCGGACCTAGGGTTGTTCTAAGGTCAGTAAGGCCACTTAGAACGTCCTAAAACACCGTTGAGACGAAGAAGGAAAGCGAAAAGAGTTGGAAAAGCTAGGGTTTGGAGAAAAAGTGGAACAAATGATTTGTACGATTGGGTATAGGTCCTCAATCGGCCACGGCCCCTTATATTTATATGGTGTGGAGGTCTTGCCCCGCAAGGAAGTCCTTGTATAGATATAAAAACGAGGAAAACTTCAATTCTACTCGGACTCGGGGATTGGCGGTTAGACCTCCTGTGACAGGCGGTTAGACCGCCTAGCACATTGCCAGATCAACTACAGGGCCCAGCCGATCTAACCGCATGTACTGGCGGTCTAGACTGGTTGTCCTTGCCTGATCAGCTTTAAGCCTTTTTTGCCATCAACAGAGAGAGTGGCATTGATCTTACCCGTCAGGAACCCATGACAGATCGTTGTGGCTCTCAGGGAAAATCTCGCTGAAGAAGCACGGAGCCTCCAGCTCTTCCTCCATGAGCGGGCGCCGCTACCCTTCACGGGTGCCTGCTGCTACACCGTCCCCCAATGGGAACACGGGTGCCTGCCGTGGTGTCCTTCGTGGATGCACACTTGAAGTACCCATCCGACGACCATTTCAAGTGTGTTTGAACTCAGGGAAGATATCGGCAAGTGTTCTACACATTCTTAAGTGCTCAATCCACCAAGTGCTAATTAGAAGATCTAGGCAATTAGCAAAGTGTTCAATGCTAATCTAGTCCACTTAGCACATCTCTTAGGTGTTTAGCCTAGAGTTATCGAGGTTGCATACCTCTTACTTTATCTTGTTCTTGTGTGCACCAAGTGTTGTAATCGAGGGCTTGTAGTTTTGCGAGACCCTCTAACCGAGTTTTTAAGCGGCCGTTGGTGATTGTGGGAGGAAGGAGAGGCTCTTGGCTAGATGGTTGAATCTCTACCACTTACACATGGGGAAGTCTCTTGGTCACCCACGAAGTCGCTCGACCTGGGATTTTATCCCTTGCACGACATTCACTTGAGAGGGGCTCTAACAATGAGGACTAGTGGAAAGCTTTGGAGCTTTTCGATACCTCGGTAAAAATCGTTGTGCCCAGGAGTTTGCTCTTCTCTACCCTTTTACCTTTCGCATTTCATACTTTGTGACATCCCAGCTTTTTGTCATGATTCAAGTCATATGTGGCTTAAGGAAATAATAGGCATAAAGGAGAAGTTTGAGTAAAGGTTGACCAAAGTCAAAATTGTGAGGAAATTTTGGATAAGTTGGGAGACAAGAAACTCTAAACTAAGTTTATAACCAATGGAACTTAATTGCCCAAAAATTTGGGACAAGAATCACTTGGAAATACCTCAATTAAATAGAAGAAGGAAATAGAAGAATGGCACTATTCCTGGTCTGAAAACAATACTTAGCTGTTTTCGGATTTGGGGATTTTGAGCATTGTGTACAGCCATCTTCAAAGCTGATTTGTGAGCAAACTGTTCATCATATGACCAAGGTGTAAAACAAAAAGATGTTGAGCAAAGTACACTAAACAACTTTTATGTTTGGGTCAGATCGAGATCGGGTCGGGATCTAGGAGAAAAACGGGAGCTAGTGAGGAAACTCACCTCCACCTCCCAGTCTGACGGAAGCTTTTGCTCACATCATCAGTTCTGGAACTAAGCAGACCCGATTGTTGAATCTTATTGCTCAGAGTCTTGGCAGCTCCTCATCTAGCCGTCAAGCAAGACCATGGGAAGTCACTTATTCTCACTTCCTGGAGACCCATCCTCCTGTTTTTACTCGAGCTGAGCATCCTCTTGAGGCAAATGAATGGCTTGGGACCCTAGAGCAGAAGTTTCAAGTTATTCCTCATTGCACCAAGAGTCAAAAGGTAGAGTTTTGCTGATCTTCAACTTCATGGTCCTGCTGGTACTTGGTGGTCCACTTATCTATCCAGGCAAACTGCTGGAAGGGATATTACATGGGATGACTTCAAGACGGCATTCGGTACTCAGTTTGTGCCTGCGGGGATTATGCGGATGAAGTTGGAAGAATTCCTAAAGCTTAAGCAAGGGAACAAAAGTGTGTTGGAGTGTACCAGTGCTTTTGAACATCTGGCGCAATATGCTCCCGAACACGTGGACAATGAAATCAAGAAGCGGGATTGTTATCTCCGTGGACTTAATGTAAGGATACAGGAGAAGTTGGGAACATGTACTTTCCCTGATTATAGTTCTGCAGTGAGCACGGCAATATAAGCCGAAGAAATGATGAAGGCCCTTGATGAAAGTCTTAAACAAGAAGAAACTCTTAAGAGGAAGGATCCGACATGTGAGACATCCAGTAATGATCCAAAGCGCTTTAAGGTGGTCTATCGTGGACCGGCTAACAAGTTTTACAGAAGTTCGCAACAACAACCATCTCAGCAACAATGGGCAGTAAGGAACCCCAATAATACTCCACATCTGGTACCTCCACAAGATCAAGAGAATCGCAATACCTCTAGTCCATCCAATGCACAACCATGCTATAATTGTGGGAAGACTGGGCATTTTGCTCGTGAATTTCGTTTACCCAAGCAAGGTGAAAATTCGAATGTGAAATCACAAATGTCGGGACAAGGAGTTGGTCAAAGATTTGTGAGAAGGAAATTTCTCAATCCTCAAACCAGACAGGTTCGTTATATGAACGTGGAGGAACTTCCGGAAGATGAACCAATGGTGACCGGTATGTTTTCTATCAATAATGCCCTGTCAATGTTTTACTTGATGCTAGTGTTTCATAAAAATGTATCTATGACAACTCTCGGGGGTAAGGATGGATGGAGAGAAAGGTCTTAAGGACAATATATGATATACGGTTTTGAGAGCTACCAAAAGCAACATGGGAACAAAAAGTGAGTATCGGTTTTCTAGTCTGAATAAGTTAGAGAGGGTTGTTCGGAGTTATAATGTAACAACCAGCACCACCTTAGTTTCTTTGTGAAGTATGTTCGGAAGTTTGGATATGACACATTATCCTTTCCGTTGTCAAGATCGAGCTGAAGCCCTATTTGAAATCTCGGGACGAGATTCTTTTAAAGGGGAAGGGCTGTGACATCCCAGCTTTTTGGCATGATTCAAGTCATATGTGGCTTAAGGAAATAATAGGCATAAAGGAGAAATTTGAGTAAAGGTTGACCAAAGTCAAAATTTTGAGGAAATTTTGGATAAGTTGGGAGACAAGAAACTCTAAACTAAGTTTATAACCAATGGAACTTAATTGCCCAAAAATTTGGGACAAGAATCACTTGGAAATACCTCAATTAAATAGAAGAAGGAAATAGAAGAATGGCACTATTCCTGGTCTGAAAACAACACTTAGCTGTTTTCGGATTTGGGGATTTTGAGCATTGTGGACAGCTATCTTCAAAGCTGATTTGTGAGCAAACTGTTCATCATATGACCAAGGTGTAAAACGGAAAGATGTTGAGCAAAGTACACTAAACAACTTTTATGTTTGGGTCAGATCGAGATGGGGTCGGGATCAAGGAGAAAAACGTGGTTGAAAATCGAATCAGAAAAATACTTGACAAAATTCAGGGTTAAAGTGGCTGAGATGTAAATTCTTAAATTGGATCCAAACCGTTGAGAAATTGACATAGGTCCAAAAATACGAAATGAAATTAAAGTCAAGACAAAGAACTTTTGTATTTCGAGCATGGTCAAGTTGTACTCAAATTTTGGGAGTAATTTCAGATTGAAGTTCAGGCTGCATCTAGGGTTTCGGGTTTTTATGAACACCCTAACCCGACAAGCGATCAAGGATCGAATTCGAGCGATTGGATGAGAATTTGAGCAAGGTACAAAAAGATCAAATGCAATTAGATGCATGCCGAACAAGTTTCATTTGGGAATCGAGGAGAGTTTGAATGGAAATTCAAAAGTAATTTGAGAAAATTCAATTTCGGAGTCTGAAAATGGGGATTAATGGCGCCAAGGATTGGAGCTCGGATTTTGCACTGGCTGTTGCTTGATTCGATTGAGAGTTAAAACGAAAAGTGTAGGGTTTGGGATCAAGTTTGATGTTTGGATTGAGATGAGTTTGAATGGAGAATCAAGAGATTTTGGACTTGCAATTTCCAGTTTTAGAAGTGGAAATGGGGATGGAGGGAGCCGCCTGCTTGTGTGCTTGCCGTCGATGGCAATGGCGGTGGCCGAGAGCCACGCGCCTGTACGTGGCAAAGATAGCTCAGGCGAGCCATGCAGTGCGCTGTCGTCGTCTTTGGCGGTGTCTAGCCTTTATAAACCAAGTTCCCGGCCTCCTTCCACCTCTTTTCTCTTCTAGCCTCTCCTCCTTGCCAACCGCGGCCGTCGGCAGAAATTCGCCACCGTCCCTCCTTCATCCTTCAATTCCTTTCGGCCACAGCATCGCCTTGAACTCCTCTACCTCTCCGATCAATCCCCGTTGAGCTTCATTCATCGCAGAACTAAAACGTCGCCCTTTTCCTCATCTCCAGCAGCCACCACCCGCCATGGTCGCCGGCGCTCGTGGGCAACCTTCCTCCGTCCATCTCGGTTCGGTATAGTGGGTGAGATAGCTTCCCCTTGGTTCGCTGGTGCTCATAGGCTAGTTGTTGGCTAGGTTTGGGGCTCGGGTTGGCCGGTCGCGATGCTCGCCATCGGGTGCGCCGCTGTGTGCGCCACTGCCAGGGTAGGCGCAAGTGGCCGGGCCGTTGTAGAGCTTCTTCATGAGAGCTTGAGTGTGCGTTAGCTTTGCCTCGTCTCCCTTGTGCTCGTGGACCTGTTCTTCGGGCCAGTTTCGCCGCCATTTAGCCGGCTGGCGTGTCGCCGTCGCTCGCCGGCGCCTGTGCGGCCGCGGGGTCGGGTCGGCGTGCTGTGTTGTAGTTTTTAGGGGTCGGTCTGATGCGAGGTGGCGAGGCAGTCGTAGGCATAGCGTCGCCGGGGTCGCGGGAGCTCACCGCCGGGGAGTCCCTGTCAGTCAAGCCGACGGGAGGGCGCGGTCAGCGCGTCCTCTGTTTTAAACGGAGGAGAGGGATCGCGGGGGTGAAGACGGGAAAGCCCAGGGTGTTTTGTGCAAAACGATTTAGTAGGTTTTGGAAATAGATTTAAATGTTGAGTTTTACACTAGATAATTCATAGAAAATCATAGGAAAGTCCAAAAATCATGAAATCAATTTTGTTAATCTTGTTTTAAAGTTTGTCATCCATTAAAAATGCTAAGTAATGAAGTGTAGATAATTAATTTAATTCCTTTGTTTAGATTAATTAAATAAATGCTTAATGATTACTAAAAATGCTAAAATTCTGAATAATTCTTTTATAATTAGAAATGATTTATAAAATTGGTTTATGTATTTATTTAAATGCTTTATCCATTTAGAAAATGATTTTAAATCATTAAAAATAAACTAAAAATGATTTAGGGCAAGTTTTATTAAAGGAAAAATATAGGCTTGTCTTTTAAAAAATCTTGGGGTAGTTTCAGTTGGCTTGCAACTTTATCGAGAAGGGAAAGTTGCATAGTTTCTTTGAAAATCATGGCGTATCATATCTCACTAACTTGCATTATGCTTTAGCATCTCAAGTTCCGGAGTACTCGCTCGTTGGACTCTCGGAGGAGCAGCGGCAATTCAAGGAAGTGATCGTCGTCGCTTCGGAATCTCAACTCGCGGAAGGATCTAATTTGCTTGTGATTCCAGGCAAGCCCCAGAGCATCTTTGATTCACCTATTTATTTCATAATATTCATGAGTCCAAATCTTATGATTTTATGTTGCATTAAGTTATGACTTGATTGAAACCTTTGATGCATAGAATAATCCTTGGTAGAACTATCCTTGTCTAGTTAAGAAACTTGATTAATGATGTCTACATTGGCTATGCTTAGCAAGGTTAAGTTAAAGATGAAGATCTAGGCTAATCACCAATCTTATATGAATAACGAAAGGCTTGGTGTTGAAAGATAGCGGGCAGAAGTTGGTAGGAGGGATTGAGGTAAGCTCGATCCTTAGTTCTGCCTACTTGCTTAAGTGACTAAGGACCGATCCGTTGTTTAATTGATTGATCAAGTGATTCTACCTGGTTTCTTACTGGGTTATGGGACCAGTAAAGCCAATTAGATTAGTTGGTTCAATGATTGGAAATATCGCTTACCCGTGCTTGCTGGGTCGGAGAAAGACGGGGTCGTAGCCTGTAACTCATGGGGTGGTCGCCAGACGTGGGGCCCACGTGGGGGTGCGTTCCCGGGTTCGAGTAAGGATATTTCCAGTTGTTGGCCCAGCTGATTGAAAGGTTGTTGCGTACAGTATGATTGATTGTGCGTGACTGGGGGCTAGGTATCTCCTGCAGGATGTACATTGATCTGGATCGACACAACTCTTGGTTATGAGTGCACTTGATCAGGTGTTAAACATCGTAGAGGAAAAAAGTTGAACAAGATCAGTTTGATTCATAAATGTTGGTTGAGCTTAGTACCACCTGTAACTCAACTGATCTAAAATTTCGAAAATATAAGGATCAAGCTTTAGTAACGTTTTTTGGCAAAAGAGTCGAGTCAGCCAACCACATAAAGTCCAATCATATTCCTTGAGAGTCTTTTCTTTGGTAAGACGTGTAAGTCTTGCTGAGTACCTTTGTACTCAGGGGATCTTTCTTGTTGTTTTTCAGAAGCAGCTCCTGAAGAAGGCGCAAAGGAGTTCCCGAAGGCCTAGATCATCATGGTCCCGGTGATTCTAGGGTTGAGCCGGAGGTTGTAGATAATTGTGGAATAGAACTACCTAGACTGGTTTGTATTAAACTCCTAGTAATGGCTTGACTTTGCATTTAAGTTCTCTTCAAAACTTGGCTTGTAATAAGTAAGAATCTTGGTATGTTATGTAAAAATGGTAATGCCCGTTGTGTTCTCCTTACCGAAAACGATCCTGACGTATGGTAAAGATAAGAGTTAATATGGTTTATCGAGGAGTCCTTGGGACACTCGACAGCTCACAGTTTAAATTGTTTGAAGTGCGTTCAATGTCCGTAGAAGGATGTTATGGCGCACTTGAGCAAGTTTAAATTGGGTGGTTCTGCCACATACTTGGACTACTTTCCGCATTCATCTTGTACCCTTTTACTTTTTACCTTTCTATACTTGCCATGTTAATATAGGATTGGACCTAGGGTAGAAAACTTTCTAGCAGTAGAGATATGAATATATAAAGAAAACCTAGAGCACATCTAGGAATAAATTGAAATATGTTTTTATACGTGTAATTGGGCACTTAGTTTTTAAAACACCTAATTTACCCCCCTTAGGGTGTAATGGTCCCTTGAGTCTGCATTCTGCAATAATGGACGGAGAGCAAATCATATTAGAGTACCGCAACAAGTTGATTTAATACAATAGTACAACAGACGTGAACAAAACAGCTGGTGCTAAAAACCATAGAGGCTGCAAAAGTGTACATAGTAGCAATCAGTAAACCACATGCTCCCTCGTCTCAAAACAAAGTGTCTTCCTTACTTTCCGAGAAAACTCTTCGATTAGTTATATAAAAATATATATTAAAAATTATGTTATAATATAAATATCATTAGATAGGTATTTTTCTACAAATCTAGTCAAACTCATGACACGGACACCCAAAACATCAATCTTTTTGGGATGGTGGGAGTAACTTATAAGAGACTTGTTACTGTTGTAAAGTACTACAAGTACTTCTGGGTACATGTTTTTTATAAATGATCCTGGCGATTGATTAATTTTGGTAATCAAAAGAATTAAAGTAAAATAGACTGGTCTGGTCCCACCATATCCAGTATTGGCCCCACTATTTTAAATACTTTTGGTATTTTACTCTAGGTACTTTATGTCTCTCCGTCATTGAATTCAACCTCATAGCCGGCTCTCATTTGTTCCAACAACCTTAAAATTCCTCAACTTATAAGTTGAGAAACGAAGGGAAGCCAAAGCTAGCATACGCCTTGAGCAAACCCAAGCTTTCCACCCTGCACGTCGTAGATCATCTCCGCCGACCGCTGCGCCAGGTTGCCGATGACGGAGGCCGGGAACGCGCTCGCCGGGTCCATCTCCCCGAACGCGAGGCACGCGACGGAGAAGTAGTTCGCCGGGTCAGCGAAGTACATCACCTGCTCGACCACGAGCTCCAGGCTGGACCCGCCGGCGAACTCGAGCCTGATGATGGGCAGGAAGATGGTCTCGTTGAGCCCCGTGAAGTTGTAGCACGTGTCGAGCCCCTCGAGCGGCGGCGCCACCGGGTACCTCGCCATCTGGCGCCGGAACTCGCCGCGGAGCACGGCGTAGACGGACGGGACGAAGTAGCTGAACGTCGTCGACGTGTCGAGCAAGGTGAAGTTGCTGATCGGCGCGGAAGGAGGGATCGGGAGGTCCGTCCCGCCGACCTTGATCCCGACGAGCTCCACGAAGTAGAAGACGGGCAAGACGGCGTTCTCCACCAGTGGCGCGTATTGTACGTCCCGCCTGCCGGAGTAGAGTGACCGGGAGGGGCCGACGGAGAGGAAGCCATGGGAGCTCAGGTTCGACGGGAGGCAGTAGGATAAGGCGATCGTGGCGTCGCCGCCGTTGCTGCGTCGAGACGCCAGCGAGCGGTTGCTCCGGCTGAGGTCGATCAAGCCGGCCAACCCGTAGAACAGGTCATGTTCGAAGGAATCCGTACACCCGAACGTGAAGGCTTCCACTGTAACCGACGGTGACAGCGTGAGCGTGTCCTTGACGAGCGTGCCGTTGGCCTCGGCGACGAAGGTGAACGGGCATGTCGTCTGTCCAGAGGAGCAAGACCCCGCCGCGCATTCCGGCGAGCCGCAGGGGATAGGGGCGAAAGACGAGGACAGGGACGGGTCGAACGCCGTTTCGCACGGGCTACCCCCGGCCTTGCACGGCTTGCACCGGAGGAACGAGGAGCCAGCGGCGGTGTCGAAGGACACGGTGAACTGCTGCGCCGGCGTGCCGTAGCCGAGGGGCACGGTGTAGAACAGCGTCCCAGGGAACTCGCCGTAGTCGTAGCCGGTGATCGGGATTGAATCTGACGTCGACGCCGTGCTGGAGCGGGTAGTGCCAGTCTCCAAGAGGGACTGAACACGGAGCCTATCGGCGTGCAGGATGTCGTCAACGGACGGCGTGTTTTGGCTCCGTGCAACACCGAGCTGGGAGCAGGGGCTCAGTGGGTGTAGCAATGGCAACTTGTTGTCGTTGCTGGGTCCTGAAAAAACATCCATCCATTAGAAAGTTTCTGCATTTTACTTGTCATAAACATTTATGTATTTAAAAACGGATGGAGAATATGCTAGGGATTGCATTTAGCAAATCATAGAGTTTTTTATACAACTGATAATTGGAAATCAAAACTTGAATGTCAAATTTGTAAATTATACACATTTTCAATTCGTCAAACCATGGTTAAGTTCATTCCAATCAAATTCTTGCCTTTTCTTCGCTTTATAAATTTTGCAGGGCTACTGAAGAAACAGGTTGACACCATTTTGCGATTACATATTTTTGGCAAGAATTTAAGAGCAAATTTGAAAAAAAAAAGTTAAGACAATGATCATGTTTACTGCACCGGAAGGGATGGATGAACAGTCTGAGCCTGCAGCCAGTGATGCTGACAGACTCCGATGGCGAGCTTCCACGGAAGATGGGTGGACAAGTGAATGGCTTTGTTCCGAGAAAACAAAATGAGGAAGAAGGAAGCATATGAGTATATATGAAATGTGTGAAGCCATCATGGTTAGATCCCGAGAGATGTGCTGCTGCTCTAGCTTGTGATACTTGTGTAGTAACTGCTAAAAAAGTCACTGTTATATACTAGTTGCTAGGGTGTCCAAGTGTAGCTATAAATTATAATGCTAGCAAACTGTACTGCCATGTATTGTCCATACATCCAACGAATATATGATTGAATGTTTCAACCTGATTTCGTTAACTCTTTTGTACTTGCTGCCTCAATACATTAGGTCTCGGACAATAGGAATGCATTGGGATTGACGTCCAGCTGTGAAGAGTATTGAAAATTTGGAACTAGAGATTCAAGAGTATATATAGCCGGCCGAATCCGATGCCTTGCCAAAGAGACATTTTGTAAGCTTCAAAAAACAAGTACGAATTCAATGACAACGACACTCTGACTCAGTCAGTTAGCCCTGTACAAAACATTGACATGTAACTGACATGAAGTATCATTTCTGAGATTTAGTCCATTATTCCTTGGTCTTATGAGAATGGAAGACCTTACCAATTCCTTTCTTGTAGTAAAAGTATTATTGAAAGAGATTGTATATATGTCCTCTTATATTTTTTAGATTATGGATAATAATCCGGTCTCCGCCTACATCGTTTTGTAAGCTTACAACCGAGGATCAAAGAACAAATACAGCCTTTAGGCTGTTTACAGCTCCATGAGCTAAGACACCCACAAGATCATGGTCTCCCCACCAAAATACCAGAGAACAGGAAAAAAAAGAGATGAAGAAAAGAGCTAGCTCTGGATTCTCCTCCACATGTTCCACCCGGCCTTGCTATAGAAGTCCATGACAATGACCTCAAACCTTTGACACCCCTTTTTTAGCATGTCTTTCTCTTCCTCTTTAGATAGTATCGCCAGCTTCTGATCCAGTATGTTTCGCTAAAGATTACCTGCAAGCACGAGTTAGGTTTTGCTCTTTGAAAAACCACATCATTCAGGCTCAACCACAAAGCCCAACAGATAGCCGCTGCTCCAATCAAAATCTGATTTCTTAGTTTGAAAGGGAAACTTCGCAACCAAGAATAAAAAAGAGTTGTCATACTAGTTGGTGGTGGAAACCTAAAAGTGATACTAACAACATTCCAAACCAATCTTGCCATATGGCAATCAAAGAAGAGGTGTTGAATAGACTCTGGTGCATCACAAAAACTACAATTAGTGTTTCCTTTTCAATGTCTTTTAGCAAGGTTATCCTTAGTTAAAATGACACCTTGTTTTAAGAGTAAAATGCACTAGAGATCCATCAACTTGTAAGGGGGTGTCACTTAGGTCCATAAACTCTCAAAGTGCATTTTTGGGTCCATGAACTTGTTTAGTCGTTCACCGCAGGTCCATAATGGTCTACATGTGCTTCTAACGTTGACACGATATGCTGAATTGGCTCCTCAAAACATCTCCTAGTTGACGTATTTCATCGAGCAACTTATGAGCAGCACAGTGAAAGATTTTGATCTTTAGAGGAACCTTCACTTTCCAGTAAATGCATAAGGGAGATACTCCCTCTTCTCACATTAAATCATTGTACATGGATCGCACAGTGAAAGAATTATTGTTTAGAGACCATCTAAAAGAATCTCTTTCGCTATCAAGCTTCACCGTTAAAATGCTACTAACCAGCTTAATCCAGTCAGCCCTATTATCTTCCACTAAACCTCTTCTAACACAAACATTTAAAGGAGAAGTACTTAGTACTTGGGCTACCGTGGCCTTTTTCTTCCTGACCAAATATAAAGAGCAGGGAATTTTTTTCATTAGAGGTTCATTCCCTACCCACAGGTCCTCCCAGAAACAAGTTTGATGGTCACTACGAACAGCAAAACGCCCCCTTGCAAGAAATTGGTCCTTAACTTCCATTAAACTAGTCCAGAATTTCTCCGCAAAAAAAAAAAAAAAAAAACTAGTCCAGAATTGTGAGTCTCCTCTCCTTTTTCCAACCTGAGACATAGCCTTGTTATTACAATATTTCTTCCTGAGGATGCCTTGCCATAGGAAGGGTGTGCGTCCGATATAGCCTTGTTATTACAATATTTCCTCCTCTTATATATACACATCCCGACTTACTTCAGAAAAGATTTTTGAGGTTGCTGCTGCAGCGGCTGTCTACTCAGGCTGCACTTTAGGGTCTAGTGGCAGCAGTAGAATTATAAAAGCAGCGGGAACAGGCTGCGGCTTAAATCGCGCCAAGCCGCCAATCCAAGGTAATTGAGCAGCACACGTACCAAGTTACACAATTTTCCCTAAGCTTGACGTGTTCCCTTGGTTGCCCGTGTCACTTGTGTAAAGAGGGTGTTGTAGGGGCAACAAGGTGAGGCCTCCTCTCGTGCGAACATGTCGGTCTGCTAGCTAGCGGGCAACGGTGATAGCTTCGAGAAAATTTTTTATTTGTCATTCAACGTTTACTTGGTGCTCTATTTGTTGGCCCAAATGGATTTTTCATTTCACTCAAAGAGACCCATATGACAAGTCTTACCACTACAAGAAAAATGAGCTCAAGTACCGGCTCGTAACCCCCCATCGGTACCGGAAAAGCTTGTACCGGTTGCTACAACCGGTACAGATGGAAAACACATTTTAGTACCAGTTGACAACAGGTACTAAATGTTACTGGCACGGAAACAAAAGAAATAACCCTCACACCCTTGCACGGTTGGTGGGTCTTGAACCCATAACCTTTAGCCTCACGCGTAGCTTCCTCAACCATCTCACCTATACACTACATGTGACTAGAAGAGGGATTTTATCATTTAAATGTAGCATGTGGTGGACTATTTAGTACTAGCTTGTAACACCAACCAGTGTACATGTATACAAACTCAAACTAAGGTATATTCTAGAGAATATCCCATGACCGCTAATAGACTCTTAGGACTCCAAATAAACCTGATACAAGCATACTCTAGTGAGTAATGATATCGTCACGACACAAGACTTAATAATAGAAAATGATGCTTTAACATGGACACCAACCTTCTTCTATCACTCTTTGCCACTAAAATTTTTGAGTGCCTAGTCCGCCATCTGACTTGTACTTTTGTTCCTTATTAACCATTTCTTTCTATTATGCCCTTATGGACAGACACTGCTAAATTTTTCACTCATTTCCTTTCTTACCGTAGGAGAATAGAATTGTGTATAATGGATGGATATATTGCATTGAGGCCTCAGCCGGTTTATATGAGAGGATATCTACAACTTGGCGGTTAAGGCAACCCTACATTTGGTAGTCTACGATAGGATATCTACAACTACCAAATACACACCAATACTCCTCCATAGTAACAATGGGAGCATGAAAAATGGTGAGACGGGAGAAGGAGCCGAAAGCAGAAGCCAACGGACTAACATCCCCCACAGTCATATTGGTGTGGTGCGGATGCTGCGACCGGAGAGAAACCTGGCTAGTAAGTCATGCGGATAGTATCCCTTTTTTCCGGTGTCCAGGTAGCCAAGCTGGAGGGTGAGTAGCCATGATCGATGATGTCTTGGGTAGGATAGTTGAGGAAGACGAGGAAGCCTCACATGAAGCCGCGGGTCCATGAGGAGATGCCATGAAGGTGGCGTAACAAAGAGGACGTCGGAGAAGAAGAGGGCGACGCATCAAGGCAGCCGTAGAGGGAGGGATGCCGAAGTCGATGTAGTCATGCCATTGGGTGACACATGCCCGGTTTTCCCAGGCCCAGAAACATGTCGGGGATGATGAGCATGCACCGGTGTTGCCAATACAGGATGTGCAAAGGAGGATACACAACCAGACATCGTTGCCTGAGCACCAGCAGAGATGGCCTCCACAGCGGTCACAGGCACTGAAGAATGGCAAGGTAGAAGATGCTGACGCCTGCTATTGATTGGAGTAGAGGTGGTGATGACACTGGTGACGGTTGCACAGGTCGAAGTGAGGAGGCGAATGTTCCAGTGCAAGACCAGATGATCCAAGCAATGAGGCGGCAGTGCTCGAAAGAAGACGACGAAGGCCTCAAACGCTTGATGAAGACCTTGCTCACAGGGCGCAACGAAACATAGTCGACGATGAGGTCGTAGACCTGGTCGGTGGTGGTCAGGATGCAACATCGGAGGAGACCATGGTGACGCAGCAGTAGCCCTCCATGGTCGGGGGAAGCATAGCACGAGGACGAACGTCACGAGATCCAGGTGGATCACGCTCGCCAGCTGATCTGACCGAGGATGCGTGAGGCGAGGCGATAATGGATGAAGTCGACGGAGGCATCCCGATCGATGAAGGCTTAGACGAGCCAACGAGGGTCGATGTGCGGGTGAAGCAACCAGCGGGAAGTGCACTGCCCATTGCTGACATCGAGGTAGAGGTACAAGGTCAACGGGCAGTGGGCGGTGCAATCTTCACCAGTGATTGAGCAAAAGGAAAAGACGATGCGGCAACATATGGCGTAGTTTCTTAGGGTGCACGTAAAGAAGGGCGTACTCATCTTCTAATCCAATTGACTCTGCTTACCACAGTCAAAACCATACTACAAGAGAGAGAACAGAGGATGAGATGATCCAGCAGGCGTCAGCAGTGCAGGTCCGTTGGACAGCGATGTGGACGACGGAGACCTCCAACGGGTGGGTGGTGTGGGTCCCAATAGACGGACAGCATGAGATCCATTGCGTGGGTCCTAGCCGACAACGGTGGAGCCACACCAGGCTGGCGAGTCCCTATGCCAGTGACGGAGGAATCCTTGGGGTGGGCGGCATAGACTTGTGTCTAATGAATGAATACATTGTATTGAGGGCTCAGTCAGTATATATGAGAGTACATGACTTGGGGGTTAAGGCAACTCCCAGGGATACATATGGCAGTCTATGATAGGATATCTACAACTACCAAATATACTCTAATAATCACCAATCAATTACTATTAGGCAAACCATCTTTCATCCTCAACAATCCCTTTGTTTTTGGATCCGGGATTAATGCGGTTGTTGAGAAATAAACATGGACCACTTCCATCTATCCTGGTGGATACTGATTCACAATTTCTTCTACCAAGTCCTTAAGCATTATTTAAGATCCATCTTGAGAATTAAAACAACAACACGGTGGATGAACATATATGCTGATATACTGCTCGATCCTCACAAAAAAAAACTATGTATGATTCTATAGTATATATGAGTACTTACTCTTTAGGAAGCCATGCGTTGTGCACTGGCTACATCTTCTCTCTCTAACCAATCTTGACCAGGTGCATCCACTACGAGCACAACGTTGTGATATTCCACCAACATGTGTGCCATACACTCAGCTCATCTATAGAAGGTATGGCCCCCTCCATAGCCAAATAGAAGGTGCTAAACCCAGATATCCTCATCCATGGAGTCATCACAACATTCTCCCAATGAATCCTTCCATAATGACCTCTATCTAGGGTTGATTTTGGAAGGAAGAGGTAGAGGGGGGCGCGGGGGGGGGGGGGGGGTGGGTGCAAAGCGGAGACATGAGCGCTCACAGTGCAGGATGGGGAACCCAGTGGTCGAGCATGAGAGTGTAAAGGCCGTCTGCAACAAGGGCCTGCTTGTCTAGGCATTAGTGAATGTATTAACATAGTTGAAGGGGTATGAACTCAAACAGAGGAATGTAAATAAAGTTGATATAAGTGAAAGATATTAAATGTATGATGGAGGATTAAGCACTCAAAATTTCAGTGGCAAATATGACACCAAGTAAACTTTTGATGGCAAATAAGTTCCATACTGCATGTGTGATTAATGGGGTGCATGATGGGGCAATGTAACACCCTAAAAATGCCCCATTTAAAATTTAGGGAATAAATGGCTTTTTATATTCAAGTGCTCATGAATAATGTAGGAAAAATAAAATTTTGAATAATTAAAAGTAAATATAAGGTATAGCAATATTTATTGTGATTGTTAAATTCAAATTTGAATTTGAACTCAAATAAGTCTTTGAATAAATGAAAAACCTTTTCTTTTTCCCTCTCTCTTTTCTATTTATCTTTCAGCCTAGCCGGCCCATTTCTCTTTCTTTTTTTTCTCTACTGCGCAGCCCAGCCCTTTCTTTCTTTGCGCACGGCCCAGACGGCCCAGCAGCCGCAGCCCGCAGCCATCTCCCTCTCTGCGCTGACAGGCGGGGCCTACCCGTCAGCTCCTCCTTCCACCTCGCGCTGCTGACAGGCCGAGCCAGGTTCGAATCGAACCCGAGCTCGAGCTCTAGTCCGACTCCGGGTAGCGCTGCCCTGCTCCTGCTAGGCGCGCACACCAAGGTTCCCCTGTGGCCCTATATAAGCGTCGCTTTTCCCCTCGCCCGAAACCCTAGCGCCGCCGCCAATCCGCTGCTCCGCCGCTCCATTGCCGCCAAGGGTTAGCCGCGACGCTTCGCTGTGTGGCAAGGAACGCGCCGAGCCATCTCTCCCTCTCTCTCTTGCCGCGATGCGCTTGTGCGCGCTCGCCGGAGCTCTGCAGCCGCCTCCGCCGCCCGACCTTCGAGCATAACCACCAAAACGGGTTCCCTATTGTCTCTCCTGGGTCAAACGCGACAAGCTTTGGAGCACCCTAGCCCCGTTTCTGCTCGACACCGGTGAGATCCCGCCCGCGCGCCGCCGCGAGCCGCAGCCTCCGATGACATGCCTGAGCCCAATCAAGCTGAGTCGTCCAGTTTAGATCCAACGGCTTAGATCCGATCTGAACTCGGTTCATCGTGGACCCGTGGACCGCGGTCTACGGCCGGTCCACGGCACAGTACCCCGTGACGTCAGCTGACGTCAGCCCTCAGCCGTTGTTGTGGTCGTTTTGCAAATTAGCCCCTACCTTTTTGCAAAATCAACCCGCGGTCCACCTCTATTCAAAAATATTTACAGTTTAGTCCTTTTTCTTTTGGTTTAGCCCCCGTGCTTTTGTAAAATAGAACCCGCCGTCCTGAGTGGCAGTTTTACCCATAGACCCTCGGGTTTTTATACGAAATTATGTTAGAGGTCCCTGGTTTCTTTCAAAAACAACCCTGGAAGCCTAAAACTCTCACCGACAAGCCCCTAGAGCCCTTTTTAGCGTAGTTTCTTTGTTTTAACTCCGATTTGAGTGATTTTTATGCTCACGTGTTCGTAGTGAAGCGTACAGTAACTCTAAAGCCTTTTTTTCATCATTTGTTTATGTTTGGTGTACTTTTTTAATTAAATGCCTTGTTTGCATGTATGTGTGGATGCTTGTGTGGTGATCGATGTGAGTAGTTGACGATCCGTTCGAGTTCGCCGACGATCCCGTTCTCGAAGAGCAGGTGCAGCAGCAGTTCGCTGAGGAAGGCAAGTATAATACAGACAATCCTTGTTACCTATACACCCTTTTAATCATATGTTCATATGCATGTGTATAATATTGCTATACATTAAGGTTGTTCCTAGTCTTTACCTTATTCCTTATTTACTCGGGTTATATGCATTATGGTTAGTATTTGCTATGTGGTGCGGAAAATATTTATTTAATTGTTAACACTGAATTAATGGTTCACTTTAATGATGGTTAAAAGATGCTTTTTAACAACATAGTTTGGGGAGCTAGAGCATGCGCTTCGTGCTTTGTTCCAGTGTCTCTGTAAGGTTTGGTCTAGGGAATTAGAGCATGTGCTTCGTGCTTTGTTGTAATATCTCTTCGTAAGGTCCGGTTCTTAAAGTGGCAACCTAGAAACTTGTTCGCCGCCATTAGAACTATAATAGCTCTGGTCTTGGATAATTAGCTTGTACGTCTCTAGCTTGCCAGTGGTTACCGAAAGGCGTATGTGGGGAACATTTGTGAGAGTATAGTTGATCCATCGAGGACGGATTTACCCGTTGGCTATGTCTCATTAGGCAAAGTCCTGTGATGTAAGCGCCCGATGTACGGCAGCTTCACACGTTGCGATGATTGCGCTCTCGCTCTGGACGCCATTGACCCCTCACGTTGCGCCTTGAGCGTACGTCAATCTCGATGCCTTGGGTTATGCTGCCTATGTGGAACCAAAACGACTACTGTGCTTGTTAGGGTGTTTTGTGAAAGTCCTCATAGCATAAGTTCTTTTGGATTTATGTAACCAGCGGGTAAAGGACGAAACCTCTATAGCGTGTTGATCTATCATGATAGCCGTGCTCACGGATACGAGCGACCTGGATCCTTTTTTATTAGAAGATGATGTTAGTGGTTGATGTTGGTTTATTTTATGATTACTTATGCATCATTAATGGGTTTATATTTGGGTTCTACTCATACGTAGTAACTTGGTTGATAATAAAATAAAACAACTAAAAGTGCTAATGCAGTTTAACCGTGTCAAGCCTTTTGTTCTTGCATAACCCGTGTTATACTTGTTAAGTAAGATGGTTAACTTACACTTGCAACCATTCAACAAAATCCCGGATGGGTAACAGATGGAGCATTGAATGATCAGTCGCTTGCTAAGTTTCCGGAGGATCTGCCGTACTTCTAGCTGTGTTTAACCAGTTGGTGTCCCTGTGGACTTGAGGCTCTACTAGTTATGAAACGTTTGCTTTTAATAAGACTTCCGCTGTGTTATTTGTTTAAGACTATGTCTTGTGTTAAACTATGATGTAAACTATTTTATTTCGAGCATTGTGTTCTCTGTGATCTATATTTGTAATCTATATGTGTTCTGTGGACATCCTAGGCACACATATGGAAGCATTCGGATTTCTTGGAAATCCGGGTGTCACAGGCAAGGCGTGCGCATAGCATGATTTTGGCCATGTGGGACGCGTCACAGGGAACACATCGCACAATAATTTTGGGCTGGTTAGACATGGTTTTTTTGCGAGAGAGATGACTTCACTGATCAAAGTGGTTGGCGAAGGATCATTAAATCAGTTAGCATTAACATATTCATCTAAAGATCCAGATTTAATTTTAAAAGAGGAATATTCAATGCTCCCAAGTGATGAGAAGGAAATCATCTATGAATTGCAAATTCAAGAAACTATTGAGGACGATGAGCCTATCGCAATCCCAGAAGTTACTAGGAGGCAAATGGATTTACTTCATCAGATCAAAAACCTATTGTTCCTTTTGTGCTGGAACAAGAGTTCATACTGCCTTTAACCAATAGGGAAGATCAGTTTCGAAAACTGATCAGGCCGGTTCAGGTCTTCAGGATCCTGCTATATATAATTATGAACATCCTAAAGTTGATGGAGTTAAATACCATGTTAAGCACAAGGACTTGCATATGCTCCATGTCCTATCAATTTTTATTTTATTCATCATGGGGGTGTAATGATTCATGGACACATATTCCTTCATATTTCAGTCCATACCATTTAGAGTATGCTGCTCCAAGAGGACCATCGGGTGCAAGACTACCTGATGTTGAAAATGACCATTTCGAGCAAAAGGATCGATCTAGAGTTCAAACTAAGAAAAAGATTGTTAAGAAAGTTTATTGAGTGAAAAATGGTCCTAAAGATAAAAGTTCAGATCTAAATTCAGTTAGTGAGAAGCCAATTAATGTGTTGAAACCTTCGGCTAATGACAGCAAGGAAAATAAAATTTCAGTTGTTGAAATTCCAAGTGCCAAATATGAACAAAAGAAGGTGAAGAAGCCACGGATCAAGAATGATGTGCTGCTGTCCAAAAGTGCACTAAAATCAAGACACTCACTTCATTTATCGAATTGGCAAAAGAAGAAGCTAGAATAGCTTAGTGCTCAAGTTTTGAGAAAGAAGAACATGGCATGGGTTCCTAAAAGAAACGTTCATACTCAATACAAGGATGATGTTCAACCAAAAAGTGCAACACAACTGAAGGAGAAGAGGAGGTCTGAGAGACCGTCTTCAAATATAAGGTTTGCACCAAACCATCAAAATTATTGGTCATTGCATCACCCATTAAATCCTCAAATGCGCTATATGCCTATGTTTTGGAATTCATCCAATATATGTTTGGTAGTCCCTCACACTATTATTTTAATCCTCGGATGCCATATGGGTTTTTATATCTTGGAAGGGTCTCACCAAATTGTCATACGATTAATTGCAATAAGCGTTGCTCTTAATATTCCAAATCAGAAATGCTTAGTTCATAGAGAAAGTTTTAATTCCATCATTTATATCTCTCTACTTTATTTCGGTTGTGCATACTCTTATGGATTAATTCACTATGGATGATATTTTATATTGTCATCGGCAACATATGTGGCTAATGAATACCTTTGGTCATCATCCTAAAGCGATTATTTGTGTGGCTTCAATGCTGAGGGGACAATGTAAAATTGTCTTCCAAAGTGTTTTCAAAACATTGGTGTTGTCTTCACAAAATAGTGATGTTTTGAAATATTTAGCCAATTGAAGTGTTTTGCATCGATGATCAAGCTGAATGTTGAGCTTGTATTCGGGTTAAAGATTTTGCATATATAGGTGAAAGACATATATGAATACACAATGGCTCATTGTTGGTGGTGCAACAAGTATTTATATTTAAATAAGTCACTAGATGTTTTTATGGTAAATATCTAGTGGGTTATCTCAACTTTATTACTTGTCATGTCTCTACACATCAAAATTAAGGATTGTCACTCTAGAATAATGAGTATCAAGTCATAATATACAAATTGACATTTTCACGAGAAAAGACCGCTGTTTAGCAATATCAGAGGGCACATTTGGGATATGTCGGTCTAAATCAAGATGCATTGAAATATCTACATAATCCAGTTTGTTGAATATCTACATAATCCAAGATGCAATGAAATACAAGGTAAGAGGAGGCCAAGAGGTATTCAAGAGTAATCTGACCATCATCAATTCCGAGGTAATTTTATCAAATTTACTTTTTGCGGTTGATTAGTCACTTTTTGGTTAGAATGAAAATGACTTGTGAATGCAATTGAGATGGTCTATCATTCCTCATGCTTCATTTGAGGAATAATGCAAAGACCAATTGACATTATAGCAATCTGGCCGCTTTATGCATTCACAATAGCTTACATGTGTGAGAATAACCTTGAATTAGTATTTTCGTAATTCACAGCTGAGGCAATGTGTACTCAGACTTATTTCACTCACACAAGATAAGAGAGACGTGTTTGATGTGTAGGTGGTTGATATTCCTCCTGTGCGATTCAAGTTATAACAGATATTTCTTGGCATGCAAGCTTTACCAAGAGATATGGAGGTATACGTTGATGATAAATAGTGGCAGCAAGTAGATCAGGCTGGGACGGCCGGTCCAACCACCTATTGCAAGAGGTCTGGCTGGATCCTATAGCCAGTCTGACAAAACGCTAGGCGATCTGTCTGCTTGTATGGCTCGTCTATATAAAAGTGTTTAAAATACGAATTTGACTCCACCATTGCATAGTTCTTGTCGAGACAATAAAAATGCATATCTGGAACGCCTAATTTGGAGTCCAGATGAGAGACTTATGACTCTCGCAAGAATCAATCCTTTACCCACCTGGTCAGACAACTCGTATAAGAGGTCAGACCGCGTGTGTCAACCCTAATCCGAATTAGAGTTGTATTCTGATGGGATTTTATTATTTAATCGATTCCCCATGAGCGCAGACCTCTCCACCTTATAAATATAAAGAGCCAAGGCCAATTGAGACCTATCCAATCCAATCAAAACTCTTTTAGCTTTTTCTCGTAACCTTTTTCATTCTTTATTGCTAGCCATCGTGGTGTCCACTGCCATTGATGGCATCTTAAGGCTTTTCTGGTCGACCTAGGGCATGTCTGGCGTCGTCCACGTCCTGTTGGTGTCCCTCCCGGGAGCAACGACGACCTTTGCTAATTTACTCGTAAACTAGTCGTTCCTTGTCACGAAGTGCGCTGGTTATCTCTTTGCTGGTTTGCTCGTAATCCTAGCCTCCTCCGTCACGTAAGTGTGGTAGTTATTCTTCGAACAATCGATCACGCAGTGTCTCTGTTTCAGGCGGCCTGACCTCTTGTAACAGGTGGTCCAACGTATTGTGACAGACGGTCTAACCCGTTGTACACGTGGTCTAATCTTGTGTCGCTGCACGGTAATTCGACGTTTCCGACTCACGCAATCTAGCTGTGTTGACCAGAAAAAAACGTCAACAACCGCCTTATAAAATGAACCTTAGCAGCCGCCCGTGAAACCAATATCGACCAAGAATACAGAGCCAATGAAATTTAATTTGCTTCGCGGTAGGCCACCAGCTAGTGCGCTGCACGCAATAAACAAAAATCGTTATTGGGCCGTATTGTCATCTTTCTTGTGACCTCATGACCACCCCCACTCAAACATTAGACTCAGCCCACAAAATGGTGAAAATCCGCAATTTCTATCCATCTTCCGAAAGATGGATAGGCTCCCCACCTTCCAGTATTTGAGATTCGTGCAACCCTACCCAACCATTGGATCCACTTGCTAACCTCACTTCCTTACCTTCCCCTCCTCATTGTCGAGCCTAAGCCCTGGCCGGCTGGCTGCCGCCGCTCCTTGGTCGCACCTGCCGCCGGCCCCACCTCCGTCCCTAGTGAACCTCCAGCCACCATGCTGCCGGTCCCACACCTCCGCCCTCAGTGCGCCTCCAGCCTCTGCGCGTCAGCCCCAACTGCAACCCTGGCCTTGCTGTGTCGTTCGCCTCCGCCGGCGGCTCTGGGCCCCCCACGCGTGCCACCAACCTCGTGCATCGGCCACGTCCATGGCCCGACGAGCCGCCGACACCGTGCACTGGCCACGGCCCTGCGCGCGCCGATCCTGCGCTCCACTAGCCTGGACAGCCACCCATGCCGCCACCTCGCTGGAGAAGAACACCGTTGCCTCGCCGGAGAAGAAATTGTTGAACATTTCCATTCCAATATTTCAATGATTTGTAATTCTGGTGGCAACATTTGTTAATTCCAGTTTCAAGAATTTGTGACTCCAGTTTGAACACGTTGTATTGAAAGGTTGAACACGTTGAATATGATGTACCGACATGTTGAACAAGTTGAGCAGAAATGTTGGATATGGTGACTGAAAATGTTCAGAATGAATGTTTTTAATCTAACTGGGCTTTAGTGGGCTTTAAAGATGGATGATTTATCCATCTTCCACAAGATGGATAGGAAGCTTCATGAAAAACATATGTGAAAAGTATAAGAAATGAGATAAAATGATATATGCACCCTAGTAAGCTTCGAGTGTTTAATTACTGACACATAGCAAACAATTATTGTGTCACCACGGTAGGTTGGGTTGGATTCAGCCAGGGAAATTTTTTCCTGCATTCACACGTCTTTTCTGAGGTATTTTTTATAAGGAAAAAGTCCATTTTTGGCCCTCCAACTCTTGCCTCAGTTTGATTTTGGCTATCGAACTCTAAAACCGGGTATTTTTGGCCATCCAACTATCAAAATCATTCAAGTTTGGCCATCGGGCTGTTTTGATGAGTGGTTTTACTTTTTTTTATTTACAATTTAGTCCTTCGATCTTAAAATGATTATTACTTTTTGCTTATACCTCCGATTTAGGTGATTCTTGTGGTCATGTGTTCCTAACGGTGAACACTATATTTTAAAGTAATCTTTTATACTATTTTATCATTATTTATTATATTATTTTTTTTCCTTATGTAGAAACGACAATATAAAAAAAGTAAAACAAACAATTATAAAATAATATAATCAATATTTTAACAGATAAAGTTCATTGTTATGAATGCATGGCCACTAGAATCATTTAAATCAGAGATATGAGAAAAAAATAATAATTATTTTAAGATCCAATGATTAAAAAGGACTAATTTAGTTCTTTTTAGTCCTTGGATGTTAAAATGATTACTATTTTTTTTCTTGCGTCTCTGATTTAAGTTATTCTAGTGGGCATGCATTCGTAACGATGAGCTTTACGTTTTCAAATGTTGATTAGATTATTTTATAATTGTTTGTTTAATTTTTCTTATATTATTTTTTCTACACAATGACAAAAAATAATATAACAAATAGTGACAAAATAATATAAATATCATTTTAAAAGATAATGCTTGCAGTTAGGAACACGTGACCGCAAGAACCACCTAAATCGGAGGTACAGACAAAAAGTAATAATCATTTTAAGATCTAGGGACTAAATTATAAATAAAAAAGTTAAAACTACTAATCAAAACAGCCCGATGGCCAAATTTGAACGGTTTTAGTAGTTGGATGGCCAAAAATATCCGGTTTTAGAGTTCGATGGCCAAAACCAAACTGAGGCAAGAGTTGGATGGCCAAAAATAGACTTTTTCCTTTTTATAATGATATTTTATTAATTTCATTGAATGTTGTTATATCAACTTGATGCAAATCCTTAAAAATACTCCGATTCGAACCTATGCATAGCTTGATGCACATAGCAGCCTATAAGAGGCAGAATGAGGCAGACATGTTAATGGCATTGAATCTTTAACTGTTATTTTTCCATGACTTCGGTTTGAAGGAGTAACTTTGAGCATACATACACCTTTCGACATTAAATATTTAGTTAATTTTCTCTGCACAACCTGCTGATTGTGGAAGCCAGTAATAAGTCAATGCTTCTGTCTATTAGATGGTGCAGCCGGAATCACGTCGACAAGCCTCATCGAGTTGAGGATCATGCAATCCTTGGTACAGCCTGGGTTAAGGACCATGCAGTCTAGCCGTCTCCGCTGCGCTTCCGCCCATCCACCCATGGCATGGTGCTATCCTTCTCCATCTCCTTTGTGTTCGGTATCCTCTCCTCTTTTGACGACATAAGGGGTCATGGGTTTGCCTTCTTCATCAGCCCAAGTGAAGATTTCACTGGAGCTTTTCCAACCCAATGTTTGGGGCTTTTCAACTCCACAAACAATGGAAGTAATACAGACACTAGGAACAACAACAAGGCCTATGTCGCGATTGTCACCCAAACACACCCGTCTTCTAGTTACTAAGATGGCAAGAGTGAACTAGTAATACACACTAGGAACCATTATGAAAATTAAAAACTCAAAGCTATGCGGAAGCGAACCAATTAAACAAAAAACCGGCAATGCACATCCAAGCTTATGAAAAAATTAATTCAGTCATATCATTCTCGATCAAGATTGCAAACAAAATGAAGAAGCTCAAATTAAACTAAAGCTACAGCCAGCCAACATCATAAGCTAATGTGATAAACTAATTGAGCTTGCAAAGATTAGAAAATCATTAGCTAGTGAAGCAAGAAAGCAACAGGTGAATGAACAACTGTGTGTGCTCACATGTGCAATTGAGAACAAAAGCCTGGTGCGCTTGTTACATGCTTTGGCCTGCAGCGCCTGGTGCCTATCGCTGCTATGCATGGTGGCATGCTGCTCGTCACCCGTGCCAAGCAATGCCACGACTCGCGTGCAGCTGTGGGGCGGCGCTGAGCGAGCTGCTGTGCAGCCTGATGCTGCACCCTGCCGGAGGCAAAATAAAGATTTCTCACAAGTATCCTAACAACAATAGCCCCCCACTAAATTTCACGGAATTTGGAGCTAAATGAGAAGAACAAAAAAAATCACAATAAATTTCATGGAATTTGGAGCTAAATGCGAATAACAAAAAACAAAATCATAAAAAATAGCTCTGAAAATACTAACGAAGATAAACTTTAAATCTTCATGTCATGAAATTGATGTTTAGATTCACTTAAAGGGTCCGGTTACGAGCCATTTCTAAACACAATCAAAGCTAAGATGGTAAAAAACTCACATAAAAATCCACTCATCTATACTTTTCAAACCCTAACAAAGTCTCTCACAAAACAAAATGAGAGACGCCCTCAAATGAGAGCCTAAGATATGGGTGCCACAAACAACCACTTTACAATTTTTTAGGCGCAATTGTTTTACATGAAGTAAAAAACCCAAATATCCCTCAGCAGTAAAATTGTCCTACATTTTCTCAGTGCATCGAACGGGCCTGACGCCTTCACGACATTGCTTCTTCTTGACACAAAGCTTCACGATGGTGCCACATATCCTCTAACCTGACGCCACCTGGTACACTAGTCTCCACCCCACACCATCACACCCCCCTATGAACACACATACAGTCATTAGTAAGCCAGAATTGGTAACGAGGCCTAGGCTGGTTAGCAATGTTTCAATCTATGCCGGTTACCACTGATACTATATTCTATTTCAGGTAGTGATACACCTTTCAAGAATAATATTTGTTTAATTTTCTCTACACAACCTAACTGTGGAATCTAGAAAGTTCATGCTTCCTCGGTCAAGTTTTTATTCACTGCTGATGTTTAATCAAATATTTTTGTGTGGCTCTCGACCGGCAATCTGATTGATCAACTTTTTGACTTTTCACCTGTGTTGATTGTGTGGTTCTCTTTCTGAGTACGTTCGGAAAGCGACTGTCACTTATCAAGATTGGACACGTACATAAGGTCGGTCTAAAAATGATATGGACATGGCGCATTCTGATGTCAACAAAATTACTTCACGAAAGCAAACGACATGTCGTCATAGTTGGTGAAAAAGCATGCCGAAGATCTGCTAAACTATTAGCTTATTATAGTTTAGTTGTCCACGTGTGTGAACTTAAAAAAAAACCCTTGCAGAAATTAATGCCAACCCATGAAGACCGCCAACTTCTTCGTCTTAGTCCGTGCCTTAAATTTCAATAAATTATGTTATTAGGTCATATCTCTGGCACGAATTGATGTCAACCCATGAAAAACTGCTCATGAACTCCTTATAGTCCTGGTTCATGAGCTCTTTTCCAATCATTAGCAAGTACCAGCTGGTACTACCAAGTACTTGCAGCTACTTTAAGTACTTTTCCTGATACTTACCGATACTTTTAATTAGAATTTCAAAAAAATAAATAAATAATAATAAGGGTATATTAGTACTTTCATATACCCTCCCACAACAGATCACCATAATTTTTTTTCCCGCTGCCTCCTCCACATCGGCAGAAAAAGACGTATATACCTTTTCTTTTAAATTTAAAAATAAAATAAATAATTAGCTGGGCTGACTCATCTGGTACTTGGTCCTACAATTTTGGTACTTTTAGATAGGTACTTTTAGGTACTAGATATTTTTTCCACCGTTGGATTCTATATCCTCTTAGTACCATAATACTTACCAATCATTTTAAAAGACATCTTGTTTATAGTCTCGGTTGGGAAGAGTCTTTCATACGGGCCGTCCAACCATACTGGACCTCCAACCCGAGACGTCCCAGGTGGGTGAATCGGGATGAGGTGGCGGAGGATTGATGCACGTGACCCCTTGGTTGGTATTACTAGACATGACTCAAGGTCTTGTTTGTTTTTTACTTAAACTATATTTTGTATTTATATATCCATTATAACTAATATATTTACATACTTACTACTCGTTGTGTATTTATATATTTCATGATAGTATATGCATACTATTAATCATAAATAATATACTGCGTTCATGGAATTTTAACCCAGTACTGAAGGTGCTTTAATCCCGGGTCAAGACGTACAACGTGGACTAAAGCCCGACGAAAAGTCTGTTCTCTATAGTGGGTGGAAGACCGTTAACTTCTTCTCCAAGGTCATGCCCTGAGTTTCAACAGACTATGTTATTACATCATATCATTGGACTAGGCCATGTCCTGCCAGAGGCTATAAATTTGCACATCTGTTGATCTACAGCGGGACACAAATTAGGACTCAGCCTTGACCAGTACCGGTATGAAGCTAATTTTTTCTGTCTTCCCCTTCCTAATTGTAGGGTTCAGTCCAGAATTCATCATTGCCATGTACCATGAAGAATTCGTCTACAATGGCTTCACTGGCAGCAACCTCGCCGTCGATGGCGCAGCCAGGATCACATCGACTGGCCTCATCGAGTTGACGAATGATACGGCCCGGGTTAAGGGTCATGCAATTTACCCATCTCCGTTGCGCTTTCGACATTCCCCCGATGGCATGGTGCAATCCTTCTCTGTCTCCTTTGTATTCGGTATTCTCTCCTCTTTTGGCGACATAAGGGGGCATGGCTTTGCCTTCTTCATCAGCCCAAGTGAAGATTTCACTGAAGCATTTCCAATCCAATTTTTGGGACTTTTCAATTCATTAAACAACGGCAGTTCGTACAACCACATCATTGCTATTGAGTTCGACACCATCCAAAATATTGAGTTTGCAGACATCGACAACAACCATGTTGGCATCGACATCAACAGCCTCAACTCTTTGAAATCCCACACAGCAGGCTTCTACAGCAACGGTAAGAATGGCACATTCATAAACCTACCCCTCATTGGATCTGGGCCAATCCAAACATGGGTAGAGTATGACGGAAACACAACACAAATCAATGTGACCTTAGCTCCACTTGCCATGGGAAAACCCGCTAAGCCACTACTCTCTTCAACCTTCAACCTCTCCACAGTTCTAAAAGAGAAGTCATACATTGGCTTCTCATCTTCCACTGGCTTATCCACAGGGCATCATTGTGTGCTTGGATGGAGTTTTGGCATGAACGGTCCTGCTCCTCTAATTGACTACACCAAACTACCAAAACTACCTCACCTTGGCCCAAGATCTCCATCTAAACTCTTAGAGATCATCCTACCAATTGCTTCTGCAGTTTTGGTATTAGCTATTGGCACTACAGCTGTTATACTTGTGATGAGACACCTTAGGTATAAGGAGGTAAATGAAGATTGGGAGGTCGAGTATGGTCCACACCGATTCACATACAAAGATTTATTTCATGCCACTAGAGGATTTAACAGCAGAAATTTGATAGGCATAGGTGGGTTTGGAAGGGTGTACAAGGGAATTATTCGCACGTCGAAGACAGAGGTTGCAGTAAAGAGGGTATTGTATAACTCGGAGCAGGGAATAAAACAATTTGTTGCTGAAGTTGTAAGCATGGGGCATCTTCAACACAACAATATTGTCAAATTATTTGGGTATTGTAGACGAAAAGGTGAACTACTTCTAGTGTATGATTATATGGAGAATGGAAGCCTTGAAAAGTACTTGTATGGTGAGGAGGGCAGGACCACCTTAGATTGGGGACAGAGGTTTAAAATTATCAAAGGCATTGCATCGGGCTTGCTCTACCTCCATGAGGAATGGGACAAAGTTGTCATCCATCGTGATGTCAAGCCAAGCAATGTGCTTCTTGACAAAGAGATGAACGGAAGACTAGGAGACTTTGGCCTTGCAAGGTTATACGATCATGGCACCGACCCACAAACCACACATGCCGTTGGCACAATAGGATACCTAGCCCCAGAACTAGTACAAAGAGGCAAGGCAACCACTCTTACGGATGTGTTTACCTTTGGTATTTTCATTCTTGAGGTTACATGTGGAAGAAAGCCAATGACTGAAGACAACCAAGGCCATCAGGTCATGTTGGTCGATTGGGTGATTCAGAATTGGCATAGTGATTCACTCCTTGATACAGTGGACATCAAACTCCAAAGTAACTACGATATTAATGAGGCATGCCTTGCTTTGAAGTTAGGATTGTTGTGCTCACACCCATTTCCTGATGCAAGACCAAACGTGCGGCAAATTTTGCAGTATCTAGATGGTGATGTGCCACTTCCAGATTTGCTACCAGCACACTTTAGCTTTCATATGTTGACATTAATGCAGAATGAAGGGTGGTTTGGCTCATCGGCAGTGTCATTGTACCCATCACCAAGTACGATAGACTTTGGTTCAATATCCTTCTCGCTAGATGGAAGATGATGAAGTTGATTGCTTCCTTCAGTGCTGGCTTATCTCGTTCACTATAAAATATGGGTACAATATATTAGAGGCCCTAAGTAGGTAGATCCCACAAATACTCTGTGGGGATATAAAACTTACATGTCACTTCCTCTTCTGTAATAATATTCGGCAATAGAGGATTATCCAGAAAATTGGTGTTGTGAAGAAGATACCCAAGAAAATTGATGTGTGTCCGCTTCTTTTGATAAAATAAAAAAGCATAGATGATCCCGTGGAGCCCATATAGGCTCGCCGAACCCATCCAGAGGTGTCGTCGCTAGATCCGCAGCCACCGGCACCGGACTATGCTCACCTACACGTCTCCTCATCGATACGGGCCCGTCTACCGCCGCCGCTACCCTGGCTCCGCCGCTCCATGCCTCGCGATGCTCCGCTGCGACTCGGCTTATATTGCCACAAGTAAAAATTGATTTAGAAGGCGGACAACTTATAACGTCGTCTATTTTCAAAGGTGGTTATTTTCAAACATCTGTTTCTGAAAATCAATTTTTTGAGGTGGACAATAGTAAACATCTCCAAAAATAAAAAAAAAACATCCACCTCTATTAAAGCCTGCGATTAACGGAGGCACACCGATTTTCTGTATGCCTCTGAGGGGGATTTTGGAGTGTCCCCTAAAATCATTTTTGAGTAGTGGTACTCGTTTTTGTAAGATATCTTTAAGTCTATTATAGGCATGTTTGATAAAAAAATGTAATAAACAAGGTTCATACTTCTTTATGAGTTCCCACCTGTTCCATAGACAAAAACGATCCAAGCACGTGTTCTTGAACTTCCAAATAGAGTACTTAAACTTGATGTTGCATGACCAGCAAAGGGTTGCAGTACCCTAAAACCTTTTTTTCATAATAGGGCCATTACATATTCCGCAGGAAGGGTTTCATACATGGGAAGGTGGAAGTATAAGCATCACAAACATATATTACTGAGCTAAAAAAAAGTTCTCTGGTCATCATATGATGTGGGAATATTGACCCAACAATAAGAAACAACTATTTTCAAAAGTGATGAGGACATCACTCCTTCGGATACACACAATACTCCTCTGCTGGGCATTCAAGACATTTAAGGTCCAGTCACTAAAGCTCGCTGCGACAAATAAAGTTAGAGGTCACCTTGTTCCTAAGCACTTCCTTTTATGATTTTGAGAATAGATTGCTACCTAATGACTATATTGTCATTAGCGACCAAGGAGAGGTTTAGGAGACGCTTGGAGAGGAGCTTGGAGTCAGAGAATGCCAGCAAGGGATGTCCAAATCATGTGGAGGCCCAATACACTTCAAGTTCGAGTCCACCTTGGAATCCAGGAGCAGTTTGCCTTAGATTGTAGGGAACTGCTAGCGCTCGAATGTTCAACGTCCGGGTGTAGCGTCGGATGATGTTGCACTCGTTTGTTGCATACAACGTCAAGTTGATTTTTGAAACATTCATTGAAAATTGAACATTTGAGATGAAACATATGCAACATTGAAATATTTTTCGAAAATATATGCAACATTGAAACGTTTTTTTGATCTGGGCGCAGCGTCAAACGATGTTGCAGTCGCTTGTTGCATACAACATCAAGTTGATTTTTGAAACATTCAGTAAAGTTACAACATTCAAGCTCAAACATATGCAGCACTGAAATATTTTTTGAAAAAAAATGAGACATCAAGACTCAATTATTGCAACATGAAAATCATTTGTGCAACATCTCAAAAATTTTGTCATTGAAACATGCAAACAATTGATTCTCCACATGTCCGACGGTCAGGATGCAACATTAGAACCGGGAAATCAGTCACCACAACATCGATCGTGGGTAGCTTGCAACATACGGGACCACGTCTATAGAGGGGTTGAAACAGTAAAAATTATCATCGCAACATTAAGACATTGCAACATTTGTCACGTTAGAACATAACATCAAGTCAAAATTTGGATTGATCGATTTTATGTTGCAACGTTCCATCCAATAAAAAAAGTCCCCCACAACATCGATCGATTATATATTGAAACATGCAGGCCCGCGTCAAACAAATATCGCGATGCCATATTCAATTAGAAAAAAAGCCGACGCAACATCGATTGATTGTATGTTGCAACATACGGGCGATGGAGCGTCCGGACGTATGAGTCATAGCATTACCGTAGATTGTACACCCAGGCCACATACAAAGTCCAATTTCGATGATTCACATACGGTGATGCTACTACTAGGATGTCCAGAGACAGAGAAAAATATGGGACGGCCTCCTCACCACATGTCTAGTCTTCAACCATGTGTCAGTTTCTTTATCCTTTCACACGACCAGTCTTCAACCACTCCTTCAATCCTCCCCACGGCCATCGGTTTCTTGGCGTCTCCCCGCATCGCTGCATCCCATGCTTCACTCCTCTGGTGCGCCCCGCCGGCGGTGCTCTCAGCTGCGACGCACAGGAGGCCGACATCGACGCTCGCGTGCATGCCCATGGGGAGCAGCACGCACAGCTCACTCTCACCCATGGCATCAGACCACAAACTCCCCCCCCCCTCCGACTGGGGATGGCACGAGGACGGCCGCTCAACCATTGTGCTAGAGCTCGCTCGGCTGCGCGACGGAGCACGAGGTCGCCCCACCGGTCGGCATGGAGGTCTCTCGCCCACTGTGGCAGAGCATGAGCTCGCCCTAGCCGGTGGCACGGCCTGAGGTGGAGCTCGAGCTCACCCAGCCAGCGGCATGGCCCCACGACGAACCTCCATTGCGGCGGTGCACGAGGTCGGCGTTGAGCTGTCGGCTGAACGGCTGGCAGTGTGAGATCCGGGGGCAGTGAGCGGTCGTGTTGCAGTAGAATTTTGTAATGTTGCAATTAGGGATGAAAGTGGTATGGATATTTCTCACCCGACCGACCGACCGAAGGCCCTCGGCCTTAAATGGTACAGTCCGTATCCGAAATCAAAAGGTCAATATCCGACCGTATACATATCTGCATAACAAAAGTTGAATGTCTATTGTATATATGTAATGTATATCAATATCCGATGCATATCCGACATATTTTGTATTGTTCGTATCCGAATTCGATCCGGCAAAAAAATAAATATATGTATTCATATCCAGGCATATCCGTCCGTATCCGATCCGTTTTCATCCCTAGTTGCAATCATTCATTCGAGATGTTGCAATCTCATGTGTTTGGATGTTTCAAGCGAAAAATGTTGCACAATGTTTATGTGAATGTGGCAAAAACGAAGATCTAAATGTTTTGATGTTCCATGTTTCCCCTAAATGTTACATGTCCCAACTGAATGTTGCAAGTTTCGATGTTACACGTTTCAGTAATCGATCTCAAATGTTGCATGATCCAACTAAATGTTGCATGTTACGATGTTACATGTTTCAATAATCGCTCTCAAATGTTGCATGTTCCAACTGAATGTGGCATGATTCAGTGTCATATGTTTCACTAATCGATTCGATGTTGCATGTGACGTAGCGTCCGATACGTCCGGCGCTAGCAAGTCCCGTCATATGTGAGCCCATTAGGGGCGCGACCAAGGGTATATCCACAATACTAGAGGCTTCATAACAGTTGTCGCATCACAGTTAGAGTTTGAGTTTACTTAGATTAATTTGTCATGAATAATTTTAACGTTCATCGTTTCGTGAGACTCAACTCATGAGTTTAATCATACATCTGTAATTTGGTTGCATTCTTTCTTGTTCTTACTTGTGTTTTTCAATTCACATTAAAAGACTAGCTTTCTTTGTGAGGTCGACCGCACATCACCGATAACCTGAGGAGACATGGTGCTATGATTTCGGGGTTGAAAACGTGTTGTTCGGAAGCATCGATTTGTGTTGTGACTCCACCAAATAAAGTTATTATAATTTTCATGAAGATCGGGAACATTATTGATCAAATATGTTCAGCACCAATGTCACGCACCGACTAGAGACATGTGAAATGATACAGTAAGGGTAAGGCAAATGGCATTCATCTGCTCTCGTCCAATCATGGCATAAAAAAATTATCACTGAAGTATTTGAAGAACAACCTCGTGCTCCTGCCAACCAATATGAGAAGAGCACCGCTTGACTTTGTTCCTTCTATCCATTATTGAGTTTCTCTTGAAAAATTCTTGTGCTCTTGTCATCTACAGGATTCTTGGGGTCAATATACTTGGCTTTGCTTGCCACAATTTCCATGGCATTGCTATCAATCATCTGGACTATTCATGGAAAAAAATTTCTCCATCTAGTGATCCATAATGATTGACTAATAATCCATGGCATCTATGGTTGTGAGCATTTAGCAGCACCTGGGGAAAGTTGGCGTCTTCCTAACCACCAGATTTAAACTTGTAACATCAATAGTCACCCAAGGCAATATTGCCAAGTAATTCTCTTACCAGTCACAACAGGAGGAAGCTGAAGATCACCAAAATTTTACCCCTTCCATTCCTGAATTTTATGGCTATATTTTAGATCTGTCATGCTAGAATGAGAGATGAAGAGGAAGGTGGTGGTTGTATGAATTGTTCTAATGAACAGCCCCCAAATGGGGACTATATAGTACATGAGAGCCCAAACCTTATACTAGAGTACAATGACAATAAAACCCTTAACATGTCCAAAGTGAAACTTTTTTAATTTTGATTATGAGTTGTAAAACTATTCTAAGACTATTAACGTAGAAATGATGCTGGCAAACTCATTGTGAAATCAACTATCCTAATTCGTATTTTTCTATTTAATAATATTTATTTTTAGATATGTTGTGGTAGTCAGTCAGAAAAAAATATTTAACTTAGGGAAACCTAAAATTAATGCAACTATTTTTGAGCCACATGACTATTAAATACAAAGTGTCAGTCTCGCTGGTATAGTGATGGATGGATCCCCCATTTGAACCTGGAAATACAACATTCAAATCCTGAGCAATCCTGGACAGGGTCATTAGAACCACACATTGGGGGCATTTAAAAGCCAAGTAACCAATGGGCTTTGGCATATTACCCATGATTAAGTTCACACAGACTTGTATATCTTCGATGAATTCCTTATTACTTCAAACTTAATTTTCTTATGCTACTTTTATCATTTATGCAACTCTGCATTTCACTTTAGCTATGCACATTAGGGATTTCTTTCAACCTCGGTAACATATATAAGATGCAGGACAAGAAGGAATGTGTTAGCTAGAGAGTAAACCTTCGGCTAAAAACTCAGACTCAACGAAATCTGTCCGCTAACTTTGTTTTATAACCGTGTGTAATGGTGCAAATCTTGTATAATCTCATCGCATGGCTTCACTAGAATTCTCGATCCAGTCCATAGAGCATCTTTTTGCTGGTGCCGCGGCACATCTTCTTACCACACATCAATCATTGCTTACCCTGAGATCTTTTTATTTCCTAGATGTTCCGACCCTTTCAGCAGAGTTTCGTGGAGGTTCAAATAAAGCACATCTTCAGCAGCAGTGGTCAAGTTGTCATCTTCTATGAACACGCTGGATAGTCCACCACTACACACATGTTGAGCCTACCAACACTAATCATAGCTGGGGATCTATGTACTGAATTTGAGCCCTGGTGATAAATACAGAAGGATGCCCAAAATTTGGAAAATATCAATATAATATTGCTTTATAGTGCAGAAGTAACACCTGCTTCAGTTTCATGCACCAAAAAGAAATTAAGCTCTATGTTGAACGGAAACCATGTCAAAATCACTCATTTTCTGTATGTCCTTTCGATTTCTCTTTCTAAATAATTCACAACTGAAAAAAAAATACTCTATCAAGCTCTTTACATGAACAAGCCATTTTCCAAAGTAGCACGTGTCTTTATTAGGTAAAACTCTATTATTATGCTGCCAAAAATTAACCTTCTAGTAGAGGTGAATCAACGAACCATTTTGGTAAAATGACAATTTAATATGTTGGAGGGATATTGATAGAGAAGGAATTGATTTTGAAAGCGTGGTTGAGAAGTTACTGGGGATGCCATAAATTGGAATTGATGTTGGGTACAAATACAAAGGGTCATGAAGATGCGTTAGTGCGATTAGGGACGTAGTTGAGTACTTAGCTCCTAGGAACCAGAAAGAAAGCAGATAAAGTAGATTATTATTTTCTCTCCGTAATGTTACAGTGAACTAGCTCATCTACAAGCCTGATAATGGGAACAACATGGCTCCTAGCTATGTTAAATTTGTATTGGAAGCCGTATTTGTAGGATTGTATCATATTGGGAATCTACATACAGGACACCATTGTTTTAAGAACTAATACATATTCAGATAGATTATGAAATTTACGGTCAAAGAAAATAATGCATGAAAGATAGGGTGGTCTCACAAATTTGTATGAATATTTGTTTTTTCTATTTTTGTTTCTTCAGTGACATAATAAATTCAAATATCTAATTTTGCAACAGCACTGGAAAGAGTGGTAGTTAGTTTCATCTGAAAATCTTCTAATAAATAAGCTACAAGTAGCTTCAGAACAAAAACTGCTGGATTCAGCCTACGTACTGTGATTTATTCGTGGAAATTCAAAATGTGTCTTACAAAAGATCAAAACTCTTAAATCTTTCCAAAGTGCAGACTGCAGACTTTATGTAAAATTCACCGTCAAGAACCAAATTTCGCTTGACCCATACCAATCATATCTGGCGATGCTTATTTCTGTTTGCAGAAGAGTTTGAATGTTATAAAATGCATCTCTGTTCCTTTGCATGCATAATCGCATAAAAACAAGGATAGATTCAAATAAATGGCAACCACTTTTTCAACATAAGACTAATTCATGTTACGCCGTCAGACAGAACACAGTACTAATGACAAAGAAATTTCTTTCGTACAATAAAAATAGTAATAACACCAGGAACGACGACTAGTATGAAAAGCTCCAGTCTATTTTCAAGAAAGAAAAATAGTCCAGTACAGGCGATTTGACTTCATTCATGGCTAACAGCTGCCCTCTCGCTGCAAGAAACTACTGGACATAGAGCAGAATGACTGCATGTCTACATAAACATAATAAGCACCTCCTAGTCCAGAAGCATCTTGTATCCTCCCAGTTGCAGGCATGCCTGGGATGGTGCGTCTTTCCTTCCTTTTAAAACTTCTCTTCTCCCTGGCCCTAAGCCTTGTATCCTCCACCACTGATACCGGAAAGGATCAGTTTGTCTACTCCGGCTTCTCCAGGAGCATCCTCGACCTTGATGGAGCAGCCACTATTACACCAGATGGTGTTCTTGAGCTGACGAATCACACAGTTCACATTAAAGGCCATGCGTTCTACCCATCTCCATGGCTACTGCGCAAATCCCCTGGTGGGATGGTGCAATCTTTCTCGGTTAGCTTTGTATTCGGCATGGTCCCCATCTACTCTGATAAATGTACCGACGGAATGACTTTCCTGATCTCTCCGACAAAGGATTTCTCAGGTGCACAGGCCTCGCAGTACTTGGGTCTCCTCAACAAAACAATCGACGGCCACAAAAGTAACCACATATTTGCAGTCGAGCTTGATAGTAGCCAAAATACTGAGTTCGGTGATATCGATGACAACCATATTGGGATCGACATCTATAGTCTCACATCGACAAAATCTAATACAGCTGGCTTCTATGATGACAGGAATAATGGTATATTCAAAAACTTATCCCTTGTTAGCCACAAAGAAATGCAATTATGGGTGGACTATAATGGAGAAACCACACAGATTAACGTGACATTGGCTCCCCTCAGATTGACCAAACCATCGAGACCACTGCTGTCAACTACCTACAACCTCTCCACAGTGCTGGAAGACCAATCCTACATCGGCTTCTCGGCATCAACTGGTCCAATCAATTCGCTATATTGTGTACTTGGCTGGAGCTTGGGAGTAAACCGTCCTGCTCCATTAATTGACATTGCTAAGTTACCAAAGCTGCCTCATGTTGGACCAAAATCACGTTCGAAGCTGCTGGAGATCATCCTACCAATAGCCACAGCCATATTCATCTTCCTCGTTGGAACAACTGTAATTCTATTTGTGCGAAGGAGAATGAAGTATGCTGAGATAAATGAAGATTGGGAAGCCGAGTTTGGGCCACACCGCTTTTCATACAAGGATTTGTTCCATGCTACAGATGGATTTAAGAATAAGAATCTACTGGGCCTAGGAGGATTTGGGAAGGTGTATAGAGGTCTGCTCTCTGCCTCAAAATTGGAGGTTGCTGTAAAAAGAGTATCTCATGAGTCACAGCAGGGGATGAAGGAGTTTGTTGCTGAGATTGTCAGTATTGGCCGCCTCCGACATCGCAACCTTGTCCAGCTACTCGGCTATTGCAGAAGAAAAGGTGAACTCCTATTGGTTTATGAATATATGTCAAATGGCAGTCTTGATAAGTATTTACATTGTGAAGAGGATAAACCAACTTTGAATTGGGCTCAAAGGTTTCAAATCATCAAAGGTGTAGCATCTGGCCTATTCTATCTCCATGAGAGGTGGGAGAAAGTTGTACTTCATCGAGATATCAAAGCAAGCAATGTGCTGCTTGATAGTGAGATGAATGGACGTCTAGGTGACTTCGGTCTTGCAAGATTGTATGATCATGGCACCGATCCACAAACAACACATGTGGTGGGTACAATGGGATATCTTGCCCCAGAATTGGCACGCACTGGTAAGGCAACCACACAAACAGATGTTTATGCATTTGGCATTTTTCTTCTGGAGGTAACCTGTGGGCAAAGGCCTATCAATAATCATGCAGATGATAGTTCCCAGATCTTAATTGATTGGGTTGTCGAGCATTGGCACGAAGGATTACTCACATACACACTTGACAGGAGGTTACAATGCAACTACAACTCTGATGAGGTTAACCTGGCTTTAAATCTTGCATTGCTGTGTGCACATCCATTTTGCAATGCAAGGCCTAGTATGCGTCAAGTCATACAATATCTCAACAGTGAGATACCACTCCCAGAGTTGATTCCCACAAACATAAGTTATACTGTGTTGGGCCTGATGCAAAATGAAGGTTTTGATCAGTATGCATCATTGCCTTCAACAGTTGGCAGCAGTGGCATGACGTCCAGCCTCTCAAGTGGAAGATGATAATAGATAGATTTCATACCCAGGACCATATCATTTTAAAGTCATTAGGCCAGACTAAGTTACGGAATCCTCTGTAGTCCTTATTTCTAGTATCGCTCTTGTATCATCCATATATATGGGACTAGAAATACAAAGGTGTCATGCATTTGCCTCATTTGATGTCCTAGGTAGCTGCTTCAATGCTATCAAGTTAACTGCTTGTCGGCGTATCCTCTCTAATGGCAAGGAGAAATGCGTATTGGCCGGCCATCTATGCTGTGTCTGGCGACCGCACCGGGGCGCCGATCGTCTTCCCATGCATCGCAATGGGTTAAATATAAAGAACAAAATCTGCGCTGACTGGTGAGGCATTTCGTCGAGCACATGGTATGCGCGGTGGGAAAATTCCACGGCCAGCAGCCATTCACGAATGCTTGTATAGGCATAAATGGGCATAGGTGGGAGTTACCTTGTCAGCATGCGGTTCGACAGGGTCCGGTCGACCAGCGGAGGCCACTCTGCTCTGACCGGCAACTTGCCTGCGGCCCGCCACCGCACCTTACAAACGCTGGCGCCGCACCGAAAACGTGAAGCTGTTCCCTCGCCCCACACGGCCACCATCGCTGGGAAGCAGTCGGCCGCGCCGAGCGAACCCTTGAGCAGAGGTGATGGTGTCGATGAGGATGGTTAATTGGTTGGAGACATCGCGCCATCGAGGATCCAAAGCTACCAACGAGAAGTCAGGGCACTGCCCAGCAGCCAGCACAACTTAGATCTTCTACTCTTTCTTTATTCGCGCAGAGCCCAACGGTGCCACGGTCCGGGATCGCCGCAACAGCAACAGACGAGCAGGATGTAGTGCAGCACGCAAGCTGCCAGTAGGGCCGGAGTTTCTATCAATTTTCCGCTACTAATTCATCTTTTATTAGTTGAGATTCGTACAACACAATTTAATGGTTGACATTCCGTCCAAAAGAGCGGCACATCGGATGGATATCGGGAAGGCACGGAGAGCACAATGCTTTTTTGAAGGGAGAGAGAGCACAATGCTTATACATGCTAAGCCCATCTCTAACAATGGAGACCCAAATCGAAACCTATTTTTTAATTTAGGTTCTCTACCCTCTCTTCTTTAATAGACGACCCAACTCAACATCCTCTTTTCTTCCTCCTCTCGCGGCCACGCCGATGCCACTATTGCGCCGCCGTGTGAGCTTCGCCGGCCGTGACCCCACACGCGAGCTACTCTGGCCTAGGGTCCCACCGCGTGCGAGCTCCGTGGTGGCCAGAGCTTTAGGTCGAGGAGAGAGATGCATCTTTGGGTTGCTTGTGGAGAGTCACGTGTTTGGGTACTCTATTAGAGGCTAATGCCCCCCCAATCCACTGTGCGAGACCCATACATGGGTTTGGGTACCCTGATAGGTCTCCTGTTGGAGACGTCTGCCCAAAATTAGTTTCTAGAATATTATTTTGGGAATTAATAGAAAAAACTCATTTTCCAACAGTGGGCTAAATTGGTGGTTATTTTTTCTAAACGCATAAAAACAGTGGGCTCTAGAGTCATTTTTGCCCCCTCTCCACTCCCTATCCTAACTATTATTTTTGTACCAAAGTCACTAGGGAAGCTCCAACCTATTTTTTATAAGTTTTTTATTCCAAACCTAATCTCGCTCCCACAGAGGGTCAAACTCGGATCTGCTAGTTGCCACTCAGGTGCTCTACCCACTAGGCCAGAGGCCCTTTCACAAATTTAACTACTTTGGAACTAATTGTTTGGAACTATGGGAGAAGGAGACTTTTTTCGCTCCCAATAATTTTTAGCAAGTTTTTAAAACTAATGGTTTGAGACTATTTTTCTTCGACACTGTTGAAGATGATCTAAGTGTTGCGCCGTAGATGAGTGGGATGGCTAAACATAAACATGTCTGCGACTTCAGTTGATGTTTTTCTCTTAAACCATATATCAAAATTAGAATTAAAATAGTACTTTGTGGAAATAATGCAACATAAATGAGATCCAATATGCTATTTAAAATGTTTAATTTAAAATTTCAACATCTTCAATATACTGGTGCGATGTTCTTAAGGCCTCAAACAAGAGGCTATAAGGTAGCTTTTAAATTGTTAATCGTTGAACAATGTCATAACAGTACCAAAACAGTATATTATGTTGGCTCTTTGTTAGCTCTTAGCCAGCTAATAGCATTCTCTATTCATTGAATAGTGAAGAGCTTGATATGACCAGCTATAGGCTTATAGCCCCCCATTGGAGGAGTCCTAACATTATTGCAACAAGCATATTATATTATTTTAACATTCTAAAATAAAAATGGAACTAACGTTTTCAAAATGTTGAATCCGTTTCTTTAAGATGATGATTCAGTTTGATGGAAGTGTTGAACTCCGAAAGAGTGAACTCAGTCTAATTGCTGAAGGTTTTTATTCTAGCTCAACGGAATGACAAAATCGAATTATGAAATGACCCAACAAATCAAATGCATGGCTTAACATGAGCCTACCTCTCCACTGCTCATTGAGGAATGGGTGGGATAGATAGCTGCTTTGCGTATATGCCTGTGTTCGGTCAATTTTATGGGAGTGAGCTTCCATTCAACCGGGATGGGCGATTGGGCCAAATTTAGGCTTTAAAGTTAGGAAACTTAATGAACAGTTTCAGAAGTCAAATAGGCCCATTTGGTTCGCATTCAGTCCAGCCATGCTTTGTGCAGAGACATGGACCGGCCGAGGAATAAAGCATTGTTGTGTGTGCACGGTTCGGATTTTTTGTCCATCATCTTATCGAAGAAATTATCTTCCCCACCTTTCATTGTTTGAGATTCATACAAAGCCTTTCCACACCATTGAATCTCACCACCAACCCTAACACTCATTCTCTCTCCTACCTGCTCCCTCCCCTTGCTCCTGCAAGCCACCATGCCCTGCCGCTAGCCGCCGGCCACGACGTCGCCGCCGCTCCCAGTACTGAAGCTCGTCGGCCGTCCGCGCGTCCCACGCAGCAGCTGCTCGCTAGTAGCGCCCGCATGCCGTGCCGCCAGGGCCTGTGTCGCACCAGTGCTCCGTGCCTCCATGGCTGTCGTCATGCCCCTGCCACTGCCACGTGAGCACGTCGCTGTGGCAGCTACCGCCGGTGTACCACTACGTCGTCGTGCCCAGACCTCGCCGGAGAAGAAGCCCCCGGAGAAGAAAAGCTCTTTTTTTTTTTATAAAGGAGAAGACAAGCTCTACATTCCTATGTTGAACATTTTGATTCTCCAGACTCAGTATTCCTTATTCTCTATTACAATAAATGTTCAATTCGGCTTCAACAAATTCACCGTTTTCGAATCTCCAATGTTGAAACTGGGCAATAGAAATGCTGAGTCTGTGCTACGGAGACGTTGATTCAGTGACACCAAATTGTTGCATGTTTTGGATTGTTTTTACTTATCCAAAGCCAGTAAGCTGAGTTGGGCCTAGTGATCTTTAAAGATGGAATGGTTAACATCTTCCATAAGATGGCCTGCGCGGTTTGCACTTGTGGCCTCGTTATTTAGCGGTTCCGCTTCTGACATCCTAGCCATGTCGGAGCGCCGCAGATTCATGGTTAGCTTTACCCGCCGGATTGCCGACGAGGCCCGGCGCGGATCTCTCACGCCATTTGCGGAAGCCGTCAACACCCCGCTACCTTTCCCGCTATCGGCGTTCCCTTCGGAGATCTGGCCGCTGTCGCAGAGCGCGCGCGACAAAGCTGTGATCCTAATCGAGCGGCTGCTGGTAGGGCCCGGTGTGTACACCCAGCGCTACGGCGCCGTCCCGGAGCCCGAAGCCAAGGTCGCCGCCGCCTCCATCGAGGCCGCGGCCTTCGCCGCCGCCGTCGAGTACCCCGGCAACGCGACCCTGGCCTCCGTCCGGGAGCAGTTCGAGGTCTTTGAGTCATACCACAAGCCACAAGGGGTATCTCATGCGCCTCGTGGAGTTCTTGAAGACCCGTGCTGCATCCACCTTGGGGACCATGCAGCAGCCAGGGGAATCGTCGTCAGCGACTGCGCCGCTGATTGCTCCGCCTCCTGCACCGCCGACTGCCTCGCCTCCTACTGCGCCTCTGACTGCCCCGTCTCATGGACCGGCCAGGACTCAGGAGGAGTATGCGTCGTCGGCGACCCCTCTGAGTAGGGCGTCGCCGACGCTCTTCCGAGGATGTGTCGTGGGAATCTTCCTAGTATCTTCACAAATGGTAATTGAATGTTATTTTGGGGTTCGCTGGAATTGAGGTTTGTCCCTCCTGTTAGTACTGTCTTACTCTATAACGGTGATCAACAGCCCATGAACAAAGTCGTTCTTTTTTACTTAACATTTTTATTCCAGTAATTATAAGGTTTTCAGCAATTTGATAAAACTTTGTTAAAACAATCCATGTGTTAAATAAATTTAGAAACATAACTAAAGATCCTGTAGTCAAGCTGATTTCAGTATATTAAAGTTAATTTAATAATTTACAAAGCATAACTAAACATTTTGAAAACTAGTTCGAATTCAATACTTGAAAAGTTGAAAGCATGCTTTAGAAATGTTGAAACACCATATTAAAGTTGATGAAATAGCATATTACATACGTTGAACGATTTAAAAGATAACAAATGTAATCATGCTATACATCTCATTTTGTGGCCTTAAACGATTTAAAAGAATCATACCTGAAGTATGAAACAAAATTATATTATTTCCACATTCCTCACACTCGTGGTCACATGTATCATGCGCATATCAACCACTCCCGTCAACTAGCAAGCAAAATATGTTCTCTCCAGCGATTAGCAAGTCAAAATCCACCATGTCATTGTGTGATATGGAAACCTAAAACTTTCTGATAAGAATATCACCATAGTGAATATGGATGAGCCACGCTTATCACCAAGTTATAAGTCATCATCAACATGGAATTCGGGATCGCATTCTTTGATCTTTTGGAAAGCTACCGATGAAAGTGTTTTATCCTAGCTCCAAAAGCTTGGTGGCTCACTCTAGTCACGATAAGTTGTGTGTCACCAGTTTTGGGTCATGTCAGTCCTTGTATCGTGTCGAGCCTTGAGCACATGTTGTGGATGGCACTATCTTGGCTGCCCCCTACCCCAATTCATCCCTTTGATATAATTCAGTGGCTGCCAACTTAAGAGAATTTGGGTTTTGTTTAGTTCTACTTTTTTTTCTTTCTGAAACATGCATCATTCATTTGTAACTGTAGTAACATTTTTTCTTTTTTACTTTAATCTAGGCAATTATTAGTTCTTTCGTGCTGTGAGTTTGAACATTTTATTCAGGAACACCTCATTTATATACATGTGCAATTTTTTATTGTGTTCTTTCACCTTCTTACTTGCGGCGTTCTTCAATTCACTAGCAGAAAAAAGCCTTTGTAGCAAGGATACTCGGATTCAAGCTCTCTGTGGCATAGCCAAGACACACTTTCTATTTACTATTATTTGAACAACCCAATATGGCCCAAATGCGGCTCAATTTGAGGCCAAGTGTGATCCATGTATTGTTTTCTTTCCTTAAACCTTTTATTTCTTCATTATTCTTATCTATTTCTTCCTCTATTATTTATTTATTTTATTTTTCTTTCTATTGATTTTTCTATTTTCCTTTTCATTCAGAACTTTTAACTTTTCATCTCTTTTCTTGTATAATTTTATTTTTTCTGTTTAGGTTTTGCTAATATTAATTTTTTATTTTTTATACTAACTTATTAGGCTTTTGTATATACTCGTTGGTTGTCAAAATAATTTATTTGATGTGACACATTATTCTTTGTCTATAATTATTTATTCATATGTAAGGCATTTTGTTAACTTTGACAAACCAATTTGTTCATGTTGTGAAATTATTATTTTATATCTTTTGTTTGAACAAATACATCATTTCATGCATTTATTTCAGCTTCAACAAATGTCTGCAATATAATCGGTTCATTATGTGTAATAGTTGGTTCACATAGAACAAACAATTCATTTATTTAGTTTTAGCTTTATAAAAGAAATATTCATTTAAAAATTTTATTGAAACATATTTAAGTGTAGTATTATTTTTAGAAATTTTGTGGTATGAAATAATAATGCAATCAAAATTTAATTTATATGGCTGATTTACAATTTATGGTAAAACATCCCTCCCTTTTTTTTGGGCGGATCATTAAACATGTCGCCATAGCAACATGTAAGCACACCCCCAAGGAATACACGCTACAAAATGGCAACCAGCATTTTCCAGAAAAGTAGGCATGTTTACATTTCACTGTTTAAGATTGGGGACATATACGGTGGAAACCAACCTCCCGTAGAAACTATGAAAACTTCAATTTAGGCCACATGATGCGTGTAACGGATACAACAGCTTCCATGTACCAAGAGCCCGATTAGAATGCTTAGACAATTGGTGCCGATTGGCTGAGAAAATCATTATTGCTGGGTTGATCATTGGTGCCGATTGGGCTTTTGTTCATACTATAATGCATGGCGTCATCATCAAGAATGTATCATGTATGTACTACCTGAACATTTTTAATATACATTTTTTAACATTTTGAATAACTTCCAGTACGTGGATCAGGGCCTAGGTTCCAGATCACATGATGGTAGGTCATGACAAGCTTCATATGAGCAAACATTTGCCAAATACAAAGAACAAACTAATGAGAAGAAGAAAAAAAAATATATAGTTTTTTTGAACCAGCCAACTATACAGCGTTAATAATTTGATAGAAAAGAGGAAAATCTAGTATTTGTGAGTGTGAAAAATACCAATATTGTTTAAGAAAACCACATCCAACACATCGCAAAATAGAAGGCAAACCGTTACTCATCAGAGATAGTCGCTGCAGGTACATTTGACCAAGGTGTGGGTGTGGCAGCATAGTGCTTCGCTGGGTCGCTGCTGCTTATTACTCGGCCGTGCGGAAAGTAGCTCCGCACCGTTGCACAACACGCGTGACGACTCTTCTGAGTCTTATTACAGAATGGAGATGTTACAAACGGGAAAAGCACACCTGTAGCGTACTTGCATCTTCATATAGGCCACGTGTCTCCTGACAGGCTGACACTGGATCAGCAGCGATCCGCGACGAACCCGACCTTCCCTCCGCGCACGTCGTACACCACCTCCGTGGACATCTGCGTCCGGCTCCCGATCACCTGGCCATCACCTGGCCTGGCGGCGGCGAAGGCGAGGCAGGCGATGGAGAAGTGGTTCTCCGGGTTGGCGAAGTACATGATCTCGTCCATGGAGAGCTCGACGTCGGCCCCTCCGGCGAACTTGAGCGTCACGACCGGCACGGCGAAGACGTTGAGCCCGGTGAAGTCGTAGCACGTGTCGAGCTTGCCCACCGGCGGCGCGGGCTTGTACTGCGCCATCGCCCTGCGGAAGTTGTCCCGGAGGACAACGTACACCTCGGGCCTCAGGTAGGTGAAGATCGTGTGCACCTCGAGAAGCGTGTCGACTTCGATGGTGGTGGGTGGTGGGATCGGGAGGTCCATGCCGCCGAGGCCCAGCCCGACGAGCTCCACGACGTAGAGGTTGCCGTTGCGCGGGTTGCTCCGCAGCGGGGTGTAGACCGCCTTGCGTCCCCGGAGCTCCGGCTTGGGTCCGCACATGGAGAGGAAGCCCACGGTGTTCGGTGACGACGGGAGGCAGTAGGAGAACGTGTCGGTGCCGAGAGGGCAAGGTGCTCGAGACGCCAGCGAGTGGCTGTTCCGGCTGAGGTCGAGGATGCCTGAGGAGTCGTCGTTGGGACTGAAGCCGGCCTCCAGGCACGCGAACCTGAACTTCTCCACGGTGGTCGACGGCGCCAGCGTGAGCGTGTCGGTCACGAACGTCGCGTTGCCCAGCAAGGCATCGCCGATGCTGATGCTGATGGTGCAGGTGGGCCCGAAGAAACCTTTGAACGGGCAGTCCGGCGAGCCACAGGGGATCTGAACAAGGGAGGATGACGCCGAGGGCTCGAAGACATGGTCGCACGGCTTCCCCGCGGCGCACGGAGCGCACTTGAGCAGCGTGGCACCCGTGGTGACCGTGTCGAACCCCACGGTGAGCTTCTGCACGGGGGTGCCGAAGCCAGCCATGACGTGGTACTCGAACGCCCCGGGCAAGTCTTGGATCGGACTGCCTAGGTTGGGGATGGTGACCCCACCGCCGAAGTTGTCCTTGTCATCCCCGAAGAGGGAGCGGAGGCGGAGGGCGTCGCGGTGGAGGACGTCGGCGACGGACTCCTTTTCCTGGTTCGCCGCGGCGCCAAGAGGGGAGCATGGACTCAGCCGGTGCAGTACAGGCATCCCATCGCTGCTGCTCCCTCCTACAGTATTAGTTAGGTCATTAACATGACATCCTTACAGAAGATTAGTATCATTGGATATCACATTATGTGCCTCCAGCAAAATATTGATTATCATACAAATAATTAATAACAAAGATTGTTATGATGCTTCACCAAAATGTAAAGAGGAACATGTTATAGGCGATTGTGGTGGGCGTGGGTCGCCGTTGGAACGGATAGCATAGTGCTTTCCACCATGGGTGTTGATGGAGGGGTTGGAGCAGCCAAGGTAGGGTGAAACAAGGAGCAGCAAGCAGAAGAGCAGGGATGGAACGGCTGGAGCCATTGCTGCTACCAGCAGCCTGCTATGTTCTGCCCACGAAAGCTGGCGGTAGTTGCAGTGCAGACAGTATGGGCTTTTCGTATATATAGGGATGGCCAGCATTGTTCTTGTGAAATTCTGGTGTTCGATGATTGAAGACGGAGGATATAGAAAGATTATTCTCTCAGCTTTGTGCTCGGTTCTATCCTTGTTTTGCATGCTTCCGCGTTCAGCCCAAGGCGTTGCGTTCGTGCCGACGGAGGCGTGGATTGAGTTGGGAGTAACGCCCGGCCGTGTGCAGAAAATAACCTTGCATGTTCAATTGGTACAGAAGCCGGCACAGCTAAGCCCAAACGTCTATGCATATTTCTTCATTTCAAGTTGCGAAAATTTGGATGTTTCACGCTGGAGCGCTAGCTCTTGCATTGGTGATCGATCTGTCATGTTGTCATTCCTACCAAGAAAGGTACGTGAACTTGTGGATAAAAAGACGATGACGTTTACTATATACCTTTCTACTAATAACAATGGAATATACGATGATTGAAGACGTAGGATAAATTGTGGTAGTGTTAGTAGGGGTGGGCATTCGGTTAAACCGAACCAATCGGTACTTCGGTTTTCAGCAAAGTTCGGTTCTCAAAAAATGAGAACCGCTTGGTTCCTGGAAAAAACCAGAACCGACCAATTTTGGTTTGGTTATAAACCGAACTAACCGATTGCAACGTACATCGGGAACATTTTGCCATATTATGACTAAAGTCAACATAAAACTATACAAATTAATGCACCGATCCGCCTCAGTGGAGAGGGAAGTTGCCGCTGCCTGCTTGTGATGGTGATTGGTGAGGCCGGGGAGTCGCTCAGGGGGAGAGGAAGCTGCGCCGCCATCGTTTCTCAGGGAGGGGTGAGATGCGCCACCGTCGTCGCTAGGGGAGGGGTGAGCTGCGCCGTTGCAGTTGCTCAGGGGGGGGAATCTGCGCCACCGCCGTCGCTCGGGGAGAGGGGGATCTGCACCGCCGCCGCGTCGGGGCGGGAGGAGGGCAGGGGTGCTGGAAATTAGGCCCATATGAGGCCCATTTCAGAAATTCCAAAGCAAGTGTGCATGGCAAAAGAATAGTCCCATGTTGCTAGTTTGAGTGGCTGCAAGCCAACTTAAATAGGAGAGCATCTTTCCCATGTTGAACAGTCAACAAAGGGAATAATGGGGCTGGCTAGACACACACGCACGCGCGCGCTTATACGCGGACGTTTTCGCGTGACGGACCACGTGACTTGTGACTAAGAATGAGACATTCCGGAGTAATAGCTGTTAGCTATGTGAGAGCTGAGAAGAATCTGGCAGACCCTTTTACAAAGAGATTAACATAGAATGCGATTTCTGTGATGTCTAAGGACAGAGTATGAGGCCTATTTGATTATGTTACATCACAATGGTAACCTGCCCTATGTGATCGGAGATCCCGTGAAGTAGGTGACAGGAAGAACAAGTTGAGGGTGTAACTCAAAGAGTACATTAACATAATAAAATGTACCCATGTCCAAATGACAACCATAGTACTCTTTACTTCTTGGAAGGTTGGCTAAAAGTCTTAATGTTTTCTGTTGAAAAGATATCAGCCAGCAGGATATTCTTGAAGGGAAACACCTATGTCAGTCTAACTGTAGGTCACAGTTCTTGTGACAGGGCGCTCATTGAAAACTCACTAAAAGATAAGGGAGCAGACCATTAACGCTCCGGTTAGGCGATGTCTTATTGGCAGCCTAGTATTAGCTATGACTTCAGGTGAAGTCTGAGTGCACTAAAGATCTGAATTAAAGGCGTAGTCTATTTTTCGGCCGCACGAAGATGAATCTTGTTGCTCTAGGTGTAAGCTCACCCCGTACGGGACTCACACTAAAATGTTGGTATATTAACAGTATTACACAATGATCCCTTACCCTTCCTATACATACTTTGGCATTGGTGGGGGATTGCTGGAAATTAGGCCCATGTGAGGCCCATTTTAGAAATTCCAAAGCAAGTTTCCATGGCAAAGGAATAATTCCACACTGCTTGTTTGAGTGGCTGCAAGCCAGCTTAAATAGGAGAGCATCTTTCCTATGTTGAATAGTCAACAAAGGGAATAATGGGGCTAGCTAGACACACGCACGCGTGCGCATATACACGGACGTTTTCGCGTGACGAACCGTGTGACTTGTGACTTGCGACGCAGCAAGCAGTCAAGCCAAGTTTGTGTTAATGTTTTGCCATCTGCGTATTGATCTTTTGACAACGGTCATTAGAGGAGTTAAGTACGCAGTCAATGCCATTATCCCGAGATAATTGGGCGGTTACTACTGCCATTTAGTGGGGTGTGTAAATAGGGAATCTGGCCAGCAAAGAGTCGTTGCGGCCTCCCCTATGAGAGTTCCTAGAGACGTCCAGGATCAGACACGAGAAACACCCACGAACTCTCTCCTTTCCATTTTTTCATCTGGTGATTGTGCTGTGGTACTGAGCTGCTTAAGTCTTGTCGGCTCTTCTCCTTGACGTGCACGTGGAGAAGGGTGAGTCTCCGAGCCCTTGCCGCCGTGAAGCCTGCACGGGGGACGGCAATAAGGTTTCTGGCTAGCGCAACTGCGCGACCGCTCGAAAGCTGATCGACTACGTTCCGCGCTGCCTCATCTACGATCTGCACTGCATTGTCTCTTCACGAAGAAGGAGCGCTGTATGTAAGTAACATGGATTTATATACCATGTATATGAGCATGTTTCCGATTCTTTTAGTATGCCTGCTATTAGATCTGAACCGTATAGCATTTAAATTGGTTCATGGAATTTGTCTCAAATTAAAATCTGATAGAAATAAACGCATACTTCCAACAGGGGCCAGCGGCACCGCGCCTGGACGGGGAGGGCTGGGTGCCTTGGTGGTGGTGTTGGCTGCCGGCAGCCCGGGGTGCGGATGGGATTCGTCTTATTTAAAAAAATTGCAGAATATTATTTTTTTATTATGACTTGCTTTGTTAATGAAAGTTCTTCAAGAATGGCTTCAATTTGACTACATTTGTACAAACTTTTTAAATAAGACGAATGATTAAAACAGAGGTAGTATGTTCTAAATGCATGAGAAAGAATTCACAGTTGAACTTGCAAAATTAACCTCGTTAGTTTGAGAAAAAAAGACATCCAGTGTCTTCCATGCCCTACTTAACCATCTTACAACCAGGGGTTGTGGATATGGCAAAATGAGAGGAGAAAAGTAAATAGATAAATGAATATTTGATTAAATTGCCCAAAGTCAGGTCCTATGTGATAATCAATGTACTAGATGTGGATCCAAGGACATCTGTCAAATGGGCGTCAGGATTCTTCTAACTTGCTGTCCTGTGTAGTTGTCTAGTTGAGTCGCTAATGCCTTCCCCAGGCAACTGCAAAACCAGAGGTTCCCTGTTCCAAATGTGTAAGTTAAGGACATTTATAAAAATTGATATAATGCAGAAGGTGAGGACTTCACAATATTGAGACAGTCATGATATAAAAAATGATATGCATCTAGAAATATTTGTGTCTACAAACATAGTAAAATCTATGTATGTAGAAAAGGCAAAGCGAATAGTACTTTGGGATGAGCAGTGGTCCATTTCTTGAACCTCGGCAAGCAGAAGAGTTCTTCCTACGGCGTTTGGATTGGTGGTTCCTCTCGAGCGACGACATGTGGGCAGTTCAAAACTGTTATAAGCACAAGCGAATAAACGATGAACAAGAAACAATCAAACCACAAAGGACACAAGATTTAACGTGGAAAACCCAACCAATACGGAAGGAAAAAACCACGTGCGCCAGCCAGCAAGAATTTCACTAACTCGAGGCTTATAACTTCTGGTTACAACGCCACGACGGCAACTTACAAGAATAATGAATCAACAGGTGGAAACCCTAACTCGGGGCTTATAACGTGTACCGTACCGTGGGGGCAGGGGAGAGGGGCTTACCCCCCCCCCCCACACACACACACCCTAGTCCGCTCCGGTGACGAGCCTCCGCTACGCTTCATCAGAAGTAGACCTTTGTCTTGTGCTGAAATTGGATCGAACTCAACAAAAACAAGCACGACCATGCTCGGCATGGCAAAGGACCATAGGCGTGGCTTAGCTTAGGGCGTGGTCGACTTGGCTCGGAACCAGCTATATGCGGCATGGCCAAACTTTGACGTCTAAAAATGAATTGAATCGGTCAAAAGTATGAATTGAATCGAATCAAGTAGGTAATCCTGGGTAGGGGGTAAATTGACCTACTATAACTAGGAAGATGGATTAAATTAAACCAATTTTCTGGTGAGGAGGTAGAATAAAATGAATAGGTGATGGGAGTAAAATGGATTTCCAATTGGGAATAATGGAATATACATACTTAAGCCAGAGTAATATATTTTTCTACATAATATATATTCAGAGTAGCAAAATTCCCCATGGAGGTGGGGGATCTGTCCCGTGGGAGTCGAGGGGGGGGGGGGAATTCCCCCATGGGGTTGCCGGTAGGGGTGGGCAAAATATCTGGAGAACAAAAAACCAAACTGAAATAACAAAACCGAAGTAACAGAAACCGAAATATTTGGTTCTATGTTCAGTTCTTAATATGCAGGAACCGAACAATCCTCGGTTAATTCGGTTCTATCTCTCGATTAATCGAAGAACCGAAGTATACTGCAAAGTGCAATAACATATACATTCAGCCCAGCCCAGCATTAACCCTAGTATAAAAATCCTTTCCCCTCCTCAGTCTCATCCACTCCACCACTCCCATCCGCACCCCAGGCCGCCGGCCACCAACACCACCACACAGGCACCCAGCCCCTCCTCGTGTTCGCATCCAGGCGTGGTGCTGCTGGCCCCTGCACTCCTCCCGTCCCGACGCGGTGGCGGTGCAGATCCCCCTCTCCCCAAGCTTTGGGGCCGGTGCAGATCCAACTCTCCCCGAGTGACGGCAGCGGCGCAGATCCCCCCTCCCCGAGCAACTGCAACGGCGCAGCTCAACCCTCCCCAAGCGACAACGGTGGCGCATCTCACCCCTCCCTGAGAAACGATGGCGGCGCAGCTCCCTCTCCCCGTGAACGACTCCCCGGCCTCACCAATCACCATCACAAGCAGGCAGCGGCGACTTCACTCTCCACTGAAGCCAATCTGTACATTGATTTGTATAGTTCTATGTCGATCTTAGTCATAATATGGCAAAATGTCCCTGGTGTACATTGCAATCGGTTAGTTTGGTTTATAACCGTATCGAACCGAAAAGAACCAAACCGAAATTGGTCGGTTCTCATTTTTGCCAGGAACCGAGCGGTTCTCATTTTTTGAGAACTGAACTTTGCTAAAAAAACTGAAGAACCGATCAGTTCGGTTTGGTTTAACCGAATGCCCACCCGTAGTTACCAGGGTGGGGCTCCGTTAAGCTAACAGGGCGGTGCTGGATACCCGAAAATTGGAGAAAAAGATGTATATGGACCATTTAATAACTAGCCCAAGAAGGCCCAGCATAGATGTGCTCCGACAACCCTAACTAAACCACCCACCCTCCAGACTCCTCTGTACCTGTCGCCGCCACCATTTGTCCCTCTGACTCCCCGACTCCTCTGTGGTGTTGTCCTGTCCTCTCCGCTCCACTCTGCAGCTCCGCCTGCCACCGTAGTCTACCCACCCTCCCACTCCTCTCCTCCTACCACCACCGCTAGGACCAAACACGCAACTGGTGCAGCGGTCGTTAATCCTCCGCTCCCTCGTCGGCACTCCCTATCATTGGTTGTAGGCTCACCGCCACACCGTCCCTGCTCGCCGTTCTTCCCATCGCCTGGCGTCGTGGGTGTTTTCAACTTGTCATCCATCTCCACAGCTCACCTTCGTCGATTCGCCGCCCTGGCCGCTGCCGGTCCCTGTTCCCTTCAGGGCTCCACTGAGGACGAGGACGGGGATGAATTTTACCCCGATAGGCTTCACAGGCACGGGGCAGGGACCACGTTTTGGGGAACGGGGCGGGGACGGGGGTCCACCTCCCCAGCCCCGCCCCGTTGCCACCCTGGGTATATATAGGTACAACGTATGCGAGGTAACCGCTACTAATTTCTTCTGTTCGCAAATATACAATGTTTATTATGACAAAGTAACTAGTGCATTGTGGAATTAATTCTGTAGTATTAAACGAAATGTACATAGTATTTAACAACTGAGATATTAATATGATGGCTTGTTCAATACTCCCTCCGTCCCAAAAGAATGCAATTGTCGTTTCTCGAGGAGTCAAACAATTTGAACTTTGACTAAATTTAAATAAATATATATTAACATTCATGATATAAAATAAGTATTATAAGTATCATTAGATTACTTATAGAAAATATTATCATAATTGAATTATTTAAAAACATATATAGTAATATTGTTTAATATAAAGTTAGTCAAACACTAGATACATTATTAATTAACTAACACGATTCACACAGTCGACGTGCCTAGGGCATTATCGCTTACTTTCCCATCGTCCTCCTGTTTGTGAGGCATCAAGTCTGTGTACCCGATGCTCTTCCTGGTCGTCGGGAAGATCATGAACAGCATGCTGGAAAGGAATCCTAGCCCCACCGGCAGGTTCATGAACACCTCCCTAACATCCACCCCGACGCCCGGGAACAAGCAGCTCGGCACACCGGCGTTTCCAAACGCAACAACAACGAACAGCACCGCGGAGACAAGCGCGTGCACGAAGTCCAGCGGCCTAATCTTCATCCGGGACAGGTTCCCAAACTTGCACCGCCTCTCCTCGCTGGTGCCGTCGAAGTTGAACGGGTAGAAGCCTCGAGGTGTGGCCATGCCATAGTAGAGCCGGCCGTCGCGGGAGACGAGGCTATCGGTGAAGGAGAGCAGAACGCACGAGGCGGCGCAGACGCCGACGAGCGCGACGGTGAGGTACCGGCTCGCCACCCCGCACGCGCCGTGATTGCTGAAGGACGGCGCCAGGGCGTGGAACGCCGTTACCGTGCCGGTGGGGAGGAGCTTGATGATGTCGCAGGCGCAGCAGAGGGTCTTGTCGACCAGTGGCGGTGGTGGTGGGTGCGAGGCGGTGGCGCTGCCGTTCGGTACCAGGAGCTTCATGTCGTGGGTGGACTCGTTGGCCATTTGGGTCTGCACGGCGTTGGGTCTCATCTTAGTTATCAATGAATGGTAATGCAGTTGCACTAATTGCCAGTGTCTGCTCACAATGGCTGGGGATTGGTCTCTGCTCCGTGTATTCAGACTTTTATGGTCGGTTCTCCATGCACAGTGGTTGCAGGATGCGACATGTATTGTGGAAACTTGTGGTCCATCCGTGCTTGGACAGGAAACTCGTGCAAAGTGGCTAGCTATAGGTTGTTAAAGTTGACGTTGATGCAACATATAGATCGTAGTGGTAAGGAAAAGTATGCGTTACACGATGAAATAAATAGGAAAATGTGCATTTTAGTCATCCAACTATCGACGTAGTTCGATTTTGGCCATGCAACACTAAACTAAGGTATTCTTGACCATCAAAGTGTCAAAATCGTTGACATTTGGCTATCCTGTGGTTTTGCTAGGTTTTTTTTTTAGAAAGTCCTGTGGTTTTGCTAGGTGATTATGATGATTGGTGACATTATAGATTGCCATATGGCCTAAGGCCCATGGGCCGGCCCAAAACACAACAATTTGGCCCGACACGAGCATGGCGGCCAGCGCATCCCCTCCTCCTTAACCGGCAGCGCAGCAACTCCTCCCCAGTCTCCTTCAACGGCCACAGCAGGCCGGCATGGAGGTCCGGGGCTCGCCATGCCGGCACGCCATGGAGGCCATATATAGGGCCGTGCTTGGGCAAGGCTCGACACGACACAAAGCTGCGGCGAGCCAAGTTGTGTCGTGATGTCCTCGTGCTTGTGTCGTGTCATGCAGTGCGGCCCATATAGCCATCTATAGGTGACATGGCTAACAAGTGGCGGTGGAGACCACATGTCACGTTAGTTTTTTTATTTTTAAGGGAAGTTTTAGTTTTATGATTACGAGGTACAACATCTGGTGTGGGTGCGGCAAACATCCTATATAGAACGCAGCGTAAACTACCCTGTTGTTCCTCTCAATCTTATCCCTGCTACCTTGATGTTCCTCATACACTCTCTTTTCTATTTACGATCATATCTTTACTTTCCTTGGTCCGCCACTGTATAAAAAGAATGTGGAAGGAGAAAAGAAACACATTGGGCTGTTGGAGGAGGATGAAACAATAGGGTGCCTTTTAGAGTGTGTTTAGTTGTGAGACAAGGTGGGATGGGATCGTCCCGTCCTAGTTTTGTGGGATGAACCCGTCTTGTCTAGTGTTTGGTTGAACTGGGATAGGACCGTCCCTGTTTTATGTTTGGTTGGGTGTTGAGAGAGATGGGATGGACAGACATTTTGACACCCTTAGCAACAGTCCTTAGTGGAGCCCATTTGTCATCCAGTGGCCCCACCTGTCATGGGCCTAATATTTTTTCTTTGTTTTTATTTTTCTCCTCCCCTTATCTTCAACCTCTCGTCGCTGCCCCACTGCACGCCCAGCCACACGCCGTGCCCTCAACCTCGCCCGACCATGGCGCAACCCTGCGCATGCTCAACCGGAGGTGGTGGTGCAGGGTGGCACGCGTGATGCGCCCTTGGCTGGCGACGGCGGCGCTGCAGGAGGCGGTGTACAGGAGGCGCGGTAGGGGCGGAGAACGGTGTAGCAGGTGGCGGCACGGAAGGATGCCCGGAGAGGAGGTGATGTGGGCCCGCGATGGCGTGGCTAAGATCGGTGACAGCGAAGATGGGTCGCGCGGTGAAGTGGGCCTGACATCGACGCGGCAGGATCCGCGACGAGGCAGGGTGAGCTCGCTCACGGGAGAGACGACACATCAGATAGAGTAGAAGTGGGATGACCCTGTCCTCTCGTTTTGGAGGAACGGGGTCATCCCGGATCTACATTGTATATTCTCTTTTAGGGATGATCCTATCCCATCTATCTCCAAACCAAACACCTCTAAAAGTGGGATCATCACATCCCCTCCCACTTCGTCCTACCAACCAAACACACCCTTAGATTCCCCTTCTCTATGTCCGACGACTGAGCCAAACCCTTCCGCGCATTGGGTGACAACTGTGAACTAACGAGGTCATATCTGGGCGATCGATTAGTGAAGTCCCACAACCACAATACAGCAATGCCATCCATTGTGCTGGTGTGTGTGCGAGTCCAGTGACTACGTATCTGCATTGGATCTTTGATTGAAGGCAGCGTGAAGTGCCCTGTTTCGACGACGTATGTCGATTGTCGAGTTCGATCCAATCTTAGTGATGTGCAATATGGAGGACAGATCGTAAGTTATTTTAAAGATTCTATTGCTAGTGGGATAATGACGGGCCGAGCCAGCCCAGAAATATGATTGGACGATAGTACGATACACAGCCGGCAATGTTGTTCTTTCGCATCCATCGCAGTTCCCAGCTGTAAACCTACCCAATGTCCCAATCGGAGCATGCAACGACTAACGAGATATGCCAGAGCATCCCGGCCTATGCTTGCATATACAAACTTGATCTATCAAAGTTAATGCTTGCTATATATGTATCTCCCCGCTAGTTCAGGAATTGAATGCAACAAGTTTATTTGTCCCTAGCACGAAATTAAAGGCATATGGACGTAATGCACACTCCTGTTTGATTTGCAAAACAGAGTGATCCATAATCTTCTCACTCCTCACTGTTTTTTTAGTTTGTGTATCCATTATCACCTTGTCCCTCGCAAGCTAATACTCCATCCATTTCAAATTATAGTTTTTTCCCCAAATTTAACCATTCGTCTAATTAAAAAATATAGAAAATATATTATTTTTTATTATAGTTTACTTTGATAATAAAAGTTCTTCGTGAATAACTTAAATTTGATTATGTTTCCACAAAATATTTGAAAATAAAATGAGCGGACAAACTTAGGAATTGGAGTAAGTAAACACTGAAGCATAAATATATGACTCATGAATGGAGCACGAGATGAAGTCATCCTGTCAAAATTCATGGCTCATGGATTATCTAGGAGCATAAGTACATGGGACGACGACTGATTCAAATATAAACATATTTTGCACCACCCGTTGAGTTACAAACGTGTAGTACAAAAGGATGCAACAATAACAAAACGCCAAGTCGCCAACCGTGGCGTGGCACGTATATATGGAGGCTCTCACCATGCGATAGTTTGCAAGTGGCAACACTTGCTCGGCATTGATCAAATTAGAGCTGCTAACTAGACATGGTTTCAGCCGTGCATCTAACACTCATACTCCTGTGCCTTCTCGTTACTCAGACCCATGGGTCAAGGCGCGTCCTTCTCAGTTCGACCGACGCCTCAGGTGCCTCGTCGTCGCCCAATGCCTGCCCTTCAGGTACAATACAATGACAATGCTCCCAGTCAGGCGTACCTTTGTGGCTTTGTCTCGTGTTAATTACTTAGCCCTTGCCGTCGTATTTGTCTAGTGTTTAACAATGGCAAGAAGCTGCCTGTGATGCACCGGCTGAGCCCGTGCTCTCCTATCAGTGGCGGCGGTGGCGCCCGAAAACACGGCACGGCGGCGCTCCACGAGATCCTCCACCGCGACGGCCTCCGCCTGAGGTACCTCTCCAATCTCCAAGCAGCTTCAGCCACCGCTGCTCCTGCTCCTGCACCATCCCCGTCCTCCACGCAGACGTCGGGCGTGTTGGTCCCCGCAGCGCAGAACGTCGTCAGCAGCCTCCCCGGAGTGTTCACCTACACGGTCGTAGCCGGGTACGGCACGCCGGCGCAGCCGCTCCCCCTTTTCTTCGACGCCAGCGGCATGTCCAACCTCCGGTGCAAGCCGTGCTCCTTCTCCGGCGCCTCCGCGCCGTGTGACCAGTCCTTCGACCCCTCCATGTCGTCGTCGCTCCGCACCGTGCCGTGCGGGTCGCCGGACTGCACGGAGACGGCGTGCACGTCCGGGTCGTCGTGCACCTTCACGTACACGAACTCGACCTTCGTGTTCGGCAACGGCACCGTCGTGACGGACACGCTCACGCTCTCGCCCTCGTCCACGTTCGACAACTTCGCCGTCGGGTGCATGCAGCTCGACAACCTCTTCAGCGACGGCGTGGCCGTCGGCAACATCGACCTCAGCCGGAGCCGCCACTCGCTGACGACACGTGTCCTGCTCTCGTCGTCTCCCGGCACCGCCGCGTTCACGTACTGCCTCCCGGCGGACACGGACACGCACGGCTTCCTCGACATCGCCCCTACACTGTCCGACTACTCCGGCCTCGCCGGCGTCAAGTACGTGCCGCTGGTGACCAACCCGACGGGGCCAAACTTCTACTACGTTGACCTCGTCGCGATCACGGTCAACGGCAAGGACCTCCCGTTCCCTCCGGCGACGTACAGGGGCGAAGGGACCATGATCGACACGCAAGCGGCGTTCACCTACCTCAACCCGCCGATCTACGCGGCGCTCCGGGACGAGTTCCGGAGCGCCATGGCGAAGTACCAGAGCGCGCCGGCGTTCAGTGACCTCGACACGTGCTACAACTTCACGGGGATCGATTACATAACGCTCCCGGACATCTCGCTCAGGTTCGGCAATGGGGAGACCATGGACCTCGACGACAGGCAGTTCATGTACTTCTTCCGCGACCACCTCGACGACGGCTTCCCGTTCGGGTGCCTGGCGTTCGCCGCCGCAACTCCGGACCCAAACTTTGGCTGGAACTTGCTTGGAACGCAGCTGCAGCGGACGAAGGAGATCGTGTACGACGTGCGCGGTGGCATGGTTGCCTTTGTCCCCAGCCGCTGCGGGTTGCGTTGATGCTTGAAAGCAACCGTTGGCGCGTGCGCGTCCTCGCTCTCTACGGAGCTAGCTTTTCCCACTTGTCATTGTGTTGTACCCTTGCAAGTAAGCTTGTGTGCTTGTTATCGCACTTTTGCTGTGTGCCTGTTTGTTTTCTTAGTTTATTTCTCGCACTTTCCTTTCAGAGTTGATTTGGTTTTTCTAATGTTATAAGAATTGGCTTTGTGATACTTATTACAACACTATGTAACAGACCGTCTTTGGAGACGCAGTTTTGGAGACATAGACGACGCGGGTCAGGCGTGTCTCCAAATTTACGGCTCCCATAACAAGGTTATCTCCCATACGTCTTTGGAGATGCGGGTGAAACGCGTCTCCTATGTGTTTTAAAACCTCGTCTGCCATAATAGTACTAAAGGATGGGGAAAATCACCAAAAAAACATAAAAAAAATTAACCAAACAGGGACCCACCAGCCAGCTGGCCCCACTACAAGTGATCAAGTTGCAAGTCGCGTCATATTTGCACGCTACACAGTAGCCAGGACTCGAAACTGCGACCTCACTCTCGCGTGTATCCCACTTTACACTACAACATCATATGTGCCCATATCCCGTTTTTATTCCCCACATGTTATACGAAACCGAGTGTAAATGGCTTGTTTGAGAACTTCAACAAACTCAAATTAAAAACTTGTCAAGTATAAAGTTTCATAACTCGTCGAAATCTACAACTTTCATATTTGTCATCTTCATTCGAGGTCATTTACGAAATTCAAATTTCAAATTTGAAATATTTCAAATTTCAACTTCGTTGGCAAGATGATCTCAAATAAAAAAAATCAACTACAAAGTTTTGTAACTTCTTGAAATCTACAACTTTTGTTTTGGTAGTTCCTCCATTTGACAACTTTTATTTTTGGTGAATTCTCCTCCCATAGTTAGATATATGGGAGACGCGAGTCTACTAATCCGTGTCTCCCATAATATGAGTAATGCGTGGTACAAAACAATTTCTCCCATAATCTAAAAAAATGTCTCCGATAATTTAAAACATAGTTGACGTGGAAATTAAGCCCACGTCTCCCATAATAGGGGAGACGCTTGTTTTAAATCCGCGTCTCCCATATGGTATATGGGAGACGCGGGTTGTCTATGCGAACTTAGAGAGACACGGCTGGTAAACAAGCGTCTCCTATACGTCTTTGGAGACACCCTATAAGAGTGTCTCCAAAGACCCTTTTGCAACAATCTAGTTCAGGTGATGGTATACTGGTTTCATCTTCGAATTCTGAATCTTATCCATTTTATATCAAAATCTGGTGGTTCTTATATCCTTATTCATATATTTCTTAATTGCCATAAAACAAATACTTATACTCCCTTCGTTTTAAATTATAAATTGTTTGACTTTTTTTACCCTAACTTTGATCACTCATCTTATTCAAAGAATTGTGATACCATGCCATTACAATTCACTCAAACTTTGAGGCATGTCATTTTCTACGTCTCTAGCGCCTTAGGTTCATTTGCAGGGGCATGTATTCTCATATAGCCTAAAATGCCCTGACTCTCTCCACTCACTTATGGATGGGCCCCACTACTCATCTTCTTCCTTCCCCATCTTTCTCACAGCAGATTGACACTCGTCGCCTCTGGCCCACATCGCCGCTCCATGCCTCCACATCTCGACTCCCACCTCCTCCCTCTTCGTTGTGGTCTCCCAAATCCTCGCCTCCGACCTCCTCCCTCTCTATCGTGGTCTCTCGGATCCTCCACTCCCACCTTGGCAACACCATGTGGTTCCTCCTTGCCCAACCCTCTAGCACCAACCTATCGCAGGTTCCCTCAGTCACCGCCCTCGATGGCCTCCTGGTTGGCTACCTCGAGCTCGCAAGCCTGTTGGACCCTCAGGTGGGATAATATGAGTTGAGGAGAAAGGAAGGAAATTGAAAATAAAAGAACCTAATGGTGGGGTCAAGAACATGAAATACGTACAAAATGACAAATTTGAAAGAGTGAAAGAATTGTAATGGAATGGTTCATAATAGATGAATTTTAATGATGTATCTCCAAAGTCAAGTATTTGCAATGGCACTTTGTTATATTTTGCTCAAAACTATATAAGTTTGGTCTATGACAAACTAAATGTGGCATGTACACGGAGGGAGTAGAGAGATGGAATGGGAATAATGTCGCAATTTCTTTGTGTGGTCTGTGCAGCAAGTGTAAGTATTTGATGCGCACACGTGTATGTGAGATGGCGTGGAGCTCAACGGGGGTTGCCGAACTCATGTGGGGCCTTCTGAAGTTGTGACGGTGATCGGGGGTTGTCGCTTGGATGTAGGTTTTCGGCTACTCACTATGGATGGCGGCAGCTAGCGTTGCTTGGAAATGCGGGACTAGATCAGAGGACAGCGATTGTGGCACCGACATTTGGTGACAACTAGGCTTGCAGAGGACTGTGGCGGTTTTGCTTAGTTTCGCTCGACAACTCCTGTACAGTTCTTCATCAGAAGACAGCTCTTGCGTCAATTTGGCTCGCCGGTATGGAGACGGAGGTTGCTTGCGCGACTGGTGCAACATGATGTCGTCGCCTGGCAGGCGTAGTACAGTTGCTTGGAGGAAAGCTTGGAAATGGGCCAACACCATTCACCATCTTGATGGCAATCTTATATATGGAGTATTGTGGCGGACGCGGAAAGGCCCACAAGAAAGAACAATCTAGAAGCGCCAAAGTGTAAGATTTGAGAGAAAGTGAATTAATCATGGCACAAAGATCAACCATGGGTAGATTCTTGGTGATTGACCACATGCTCCCCTTTGACTTTTTAGAGTGTTTTGTGGAGGCCTCTATCGGGAAGGTTCGTCTAAGGCTTTGACCATCACAACAAGGATTCTCATAAGGCATGCTTCTAATGGACTGCTACGCAGGAGGTACTGGAATAATTTCAAAGGGCTACATATAGGCATCGGGAAAGAATGGGGGTTGAAATGGAGTTGCCACGACGATTTCTGGTAAGTCAATTGCAGAGGAACTGAGAGGGAGAAGGTCGAGCTTCCCAGATTGTGCAAATTCCCCAGCGTGTGGTGTTTCCAGCGGGGCAACGAGAGTGAGGAGGAATCCAACAGCGAGAGTGGTGAGGCCCCCACACGTTTTGTTTTAGTTGTGGCGACTGCGAGACAGCCTGCGAGCGGTATGGGGTTGCAGCAGCACTACGGTGATGAGTCCTGCATGGCGGTGGTCTGCTCATTTCTTGTTTTCTCTATCAGCGTGGGGCTACACCTGATGGCAACTTCTTGGGAGGAAAAGGTGGTTAGCCATGGCTGCTTGACTTCGGTCTTCCTCCATTGTCGTATGAAGGTGGCTCGACTGTGTTGATGCCCCAATCCAACCGGTAAGGCTCTTTCGTGCTACATTGAGAGGTTATCCGCATTGATATACCAATCCAACCAGGTGTGTTGTGTTGAGGAGTTATAATCCAACCGGGCGAATCTAAGTCTTTTTCGTTTCTTTTTCTTTTTCCTGATTATGACCTCGCAAAGTCGTGGTTTTGATATTTTTTTTCTATATCAGTGAAACTCGCACTATCTTCGTAAAAATATGATTGCATATGAGCATAGCCGAATAGGATGCCACTATATAACTCTTGGGCATGCCCAACGAACGTCCTTTCTTTGTGACTTCGAAGGTCTCTGAGTCCCCACCATTCATGGTACACGCAACATGCCATGTGGTTGGTAAGATGGCAGTTTCTTGCTATTGATCATGAAACCATCATGACCTATATATCTAAATAAAGCTTCCACCTTCCATCCTCAGGACCAAAGCCTTACGGTAGGACGTTGTACATAAGCACTAGAATATAGTTTTGCTTTGATTTTCTAGACTAAAGACCATCTTCTATCCGTCGCAATAGATGGTTATTAGAAAAAGGAATTCTGATATAGAATCGCAAAATCTCGACATTTTTCCGTGGATGTAGTATAATAATAATGATGTTTGATTCATTCATCTTCATCCATATCTGCCTTGCTGCAGACGAATCGGCCTTCCTGCACTTTGCAGATATCGATAAGTATGTGCAAGAAAGGCTTTCGATTTCTTCATGTTAGATTCAAAATAGCATGGGACGTATAGCACTGAGCTTGTTTAAACCTCTTATACACAACTGAGCTAAAGAATCTGTGTAACTACTAACTACTAACCGGCATGATTGGTCCTCTTCACCAAATCAGCATATACTAAATCGTGTGGCTGACGAAATGAGTCATGACAACTAAATTATGTTAGAATATTTGGGCCTGATTTATTATTCTATTTATTCTAAAAGGATTATAGAGTACTTTTAATGTTATAGTTATTATGGTTAAAACCATATTGGTAGTGGAAGATAATCTCAACCGACTTAAAAGTCAACCTTTGGTGCACCTCTTGTGAAGCCGGTAAAGGGAGATTGGCATGCCACACGCGCGCGCACTCGCTCGCCTCGCCGTGGCCGTGGCGTGCCTGAGCCTGACCTGACGTGCGGGAGGGGTCTCTCTTTTGCTGGTTATGGCAATTGAAGACGCGGTAATTGGAAGGGCTGATTATGGCAATCAATGATACCATAATTCAGCCTTCCCGATTCTCTCCGTCCAGGTTCATCCTCTCGTCTCCCCCCGAGGGCTATATAAACAGGGCCATCCTCTCCGTTGAGATTCAGATCTGAGACACTACTCCTCCTCCTTCCTCTGCTGCAACTCTGCCTCCCCATCACCGGCGCTGCGTGCACATCACCGGCGAGAGCAGGTGCCTCCGACACCGTTGCCTCTTCGAGATCCTGCTCGGGATACCGAGGCAATCAGGTTTCTGGGGAGCGTCTTCACGCGACTGCTCGTCCAGAACTACTGCGTCTTCATCGGCGTACGGTTCACCGTCCTGGACACTCCGCCGCCGTCGAACGACTACACTGCGCCACGTCTCCTTCCTGTACGACTCCGGCGCACGGACTGCACTGCGTCAATGGATCTCCCTGCATCGAATTTGTACGACTACTTCGAGCAAGGCCAGTCGAGGAACACCATGAGTTCGGATGGTATTCCTCCAGCTGGTAACGGCGCAACCGATGCCTCCGGCAAAGGTCCTGCCCCGGGGTACATTTCGATGTCCGAACTACTATCCTTTAATTTATTTGTATTCTTATTTAAATCTGTGTTAAATTGTAACACCTGCACATAGATTGTTTCACTCACTATAGTCATGCAAATATTTGAGAATTTAATTATAACCTTTGGAATAAAAAAATATGGCCTATTGCAGATAATTATCCAATAAATTAGAGGCGAAGAAAGCTACAGGCGAGATTCCCACACACCGCACGAACTATACAGGAATCTTTCCCTATATAAAGCCATAAAGCACCATGACCTGAGCTCACGGCACGGCCTCAAGAGGAAGCTTTCAGCTCAGCTGGCTGGGGGACGCCATGGAGGTGCTGCTTCCTCTTGTTCTCGCCTGCTCCCTCCTGTTAACGTCTGCTGCTCCTGCCCGGGACATCACCAGCATCTGCGCTTCGCAAATCAGCGGTACAGATAAATTTCTACCAAGTGGCTTATTGTGTTGGTAATTACTTTTAAGTTTAAACTCTCTGTCAGAGTGTGACTTTGCACCACTGTACTAGATTAGATAAACTGCCTACTTGGAGATGTAGTAAATTGAGCAGTAGAAGTCGAACTAGGTTTCATCACAGGTTATATAAGGTCCAGAGTACGTTGAGATATCTAGCAAGGTAACAGAGTGGCAACTGCTTAAGAGTTAAGAGGTGCGGAAGGAATATTTGTTCTTGATTATATATCGAGATATCTATTTCTGTGCAATCACATGCATCAATTCTAGTTAGACAAACTTGTATCACAGAATCTGTCAGAGTCCGTCATGTATATGATAAAGTGTCAGTTCATACTTTGATAGACCGCCAAAAATTGCATTCATTTAAGAATACAGCAAAGTAGTGAATTGTATCAGCAGAGATTTTCTTTAGAGGTCACGTCGTTGAGCTTCCACCTTCCCTCCTGCCTAAAACAGTGTGGCCCACGCCCACTGAACGCATCCATTGAAGGCGAGGCGGCCTTGCGTTACTGCTGCCATATTTGCACCACATGATTATTAACAAACATTTAAGCTCGTGAGCTCAGCCAAATGTTGCCACCGCCAATTGGATCAGCTCAATGTTTCCAACCAAAAAATATATGCACGATTGCCCATACGATCGAGATAGCAGGCCAAATATTTTCTCTATTTTCTTTTTGAGATCGAGCTTAGATATCTAGCAGTGTGGTAGTAGTAGTAGATGGTATGTCAAATTGACAAATAATGTCAATGGCTAGGTCCACACTGTTTTAATTTCTCTCAATTAATTCTGGTTAATGATTATGAAGTTTATGTACTAGTAGTAGTTCTAATCACCACTTTTTTGTCCTTTCGCTTGTCATGATAAGGCTGGTGATGCCGGTATGGCCCCATGGTTGTTACTAATATCATAAATAGTACATTTAATATTCCACCATATATCGTCTATCATGTTTCCAAACTGATGGTGGGTCCTCAAGACAATATAATGTAACTTTTTTTTTTGTTTCCTTTTGGGTAGTCCAATTCCAAACCTGTTGGTTCATCACCTTGTATTCCAAACTGATGATCAGCCCTCTAACCCATGCGTGCTAAATGTACTTATTTTGTACTATGCCGTCTGTACTTTGGGAAGTAAGAGAGCGGAAGTCAAATTAAGTTGTTTGCGTGAATCGTTTTTCCCGTTCCCTCCTCTTGAGTAAGTGTCAACCTCGCCATTTACCCGGGTTGACATGTCTCTTTGGGGGCAACCATCTAGCTGATTGGGTGATTCCTGAATCCTGATTGAGACGTGATGGCTAGACTCTTGTGGTCAGCTAATGGAAGCTGCATCTAGCTGCTGGTTCTATTGACTACTTGACGAATCCCAACATCTTTGCTGATGACAAACTCGCAGGGTGATGCAGTATTCAATTAATTATTACAATTATTGGACCAATGTTTTCTGTAGCACATTATTTTTGCCTTCGATTTCTAAAGATTGCGCTCCATTAAAAAAAATAAACTGTGGTATATATATATGGCATGGGATCACCTTAGTAAGGAACTCATTTCAAAATTAATTTCTTAAATTACAGCATGCACTTTTTGTGTCCTACACACATATATTTTATACAATACCAAAAAAACAACTGTATGCCTAAAACATCTTTTGTTTGTGACAATTTACTTCTATGTTGGCACCATCAATATTCACGCACTTTGCTAGCTAGTGCCAAAAATCTCGGCCTAACGACCTTGGATTATTAGAACGTGCTGTACTTAGGTCCCTAACAAATCAACCAGATTGGCCTACATGGGACACAAAATGGAGTCAAAGATGTAGGCACGCGATGGAACCAAGTCGCAAGGCCGTTGCATACCGTATAGTAGCTGAGTCGATCACTCACGTACGAGGCACATTGTTTCGTAGTGGCCACATGTTCTGCAGTGTTATAGGTGCTTCACTGCTGCTGCTGCGTTATCCCTTTCAACTGATGGTGGCGCGTCGCTGTGTCATCTCTCCATCAACACGAGACCACGGGCCACGGCACCGCCCGGCCAGAATTTGAGGCGTGGACGCGTGGTAGTCTATAGTCATCAGCACTTCAACAGGCAGCGGTGTACGGCAACTAGTTGATAGCCTGACAGCGTAATTAATCATTAGCTGGTTCAAAGCTTCACATTACTGTTGGCTGGTACAGTGTTGAAAGATGAGGCTACATAGTCTGCAACGATCAGGTAATAAGGGACCACCATCTTCTAAAATGCTAATGCTATTTAATTTACTACCTAAATGCATGAGCACTACGTCGAAATCAAGCATAAGTTGATAAAAGAATTCCTCACACAATCACAAAACTACAAATATCTATGAAAGATTAGGTCGATGGATCTTAAAAATGACAAAATTATCATAGAACTCTTTTGTAATTGACGAAAAAACGAAATTTTTTATTTAGCACGGCAGTATGAAAATTATATTATTACATATATCTAGGTAAATACACAACACTATCTTGCTAGCCGTAACTATTTTTTGGGGCAGATTTCCCACAGCTGAACAGCTCGGGCCTCCACCTTACGCTGCACCACCCGCAGAGCCCCTGCTCGCCGGCGCCGCTCCCGACCGACCTCCCCTTCTCCACCGTCCTCACCCACGACGATGCACGCGTCGCCCACCTCGCGGCACGCCTCGCCACCACCAGTAACACCCCGCCGCGCCGCCCGACGTCGCTCCGCAAGAAGAAGGCCTCCACCGCCGTCGACGACTCCCTGGCCACCGTGCCGCTCTCGCCAGGCACGTCCATAGGCGTGGGGAACTACGTCACCCAGCTGGGCCTCGGCACGCCGGCCACCTCCTACGCCATGGTCGTCGACACGGGCTCCTCGCTCACCTGGCTGCAGTGCTCGCCCTGCGTCGTGTCGTGCCACCGCCAGGCCGGCCCGCTCTACGACCCCAGGGCCTCCAGCACCTACGCCGCCGTGCCGTGCTCGGCGTCGCAGTGCGACGAGCTCCAGGACGCCACGCTCAACCCCTCCGCCTGCTCCGTCTCCAACGTCTGCGTCTACCAGGCCAGCTACGGCGACAGCTCATTCTCCGTCGGCTACCTCAGCAAGGACACCGTCTCCTTCGGCTCCGGCAGGTTCCCCAACTTCTACTACGGCTGCGGCCAGGACAACGAGGGGCTCTTCGGCCGCTCGGCTGGGCTCATCGGCCTCGCGCGCAACAAGCTCTCGCTGTTGTATCAGCTCGCGCCCAGCCTCGGCTACTCGTTCTCCTACTGCCTCCCGACGTCGACGTCGACGGGGTACCTCTCCATCGGGTCATACAACCCGGGCCAGTACTCGTACACGCCCATGGTGTCGAGCTCTCTCGACGGCACGCTCTACTTCGTCAGCCTCTCCGGGATGTCGGTCGCCGGGAGGCCCCTCGCAGTGTCGCCGTCGGAGTACAGCAGCCTCCCGACGATCATCGACTCGGGCACGGTGATCACGCGCCTCCCGACGAGCGTGTACTCGGCGCTGAGCAAGGCGGTGGCCGCCGCCATGGGCGGGGCGAAGCGCGCCCCGGCGTACTCCATCCTAGACACCTGCTTCGAGGGCCAGGCGTCGCAGCTGCACGTGCCGGCCGTGACCATGGCGTTCGCGGGCGGCGCGGCGCTGAAGCTCGCGACGAGGAACGTGCTCATCGACGTCGACGACTCCACCACGTGCCTGGCGTTCGCGCCCACGGATAGCACGGCCATCATCGGCAACACGCAGCAGCAAACGTTCAGCGTCGTCTACGACGTCGGGCAGTCCAGGATCGGCTTCGCGGCCGGCGGGTGCAGCTGAAGGGTGAACTGCGCTGTACGGCACGCAGGGATGCGGGTTATGCCATAAGCTGGTCAGCTCAAGCTTGGTCATTGACTGGAAATGCATACACATGTAAATGCATTCATGTTGATGAAGATTATAGTGCTACATGTTACTACATTGTCGATTTTATGCTCCTGCAAATTGTAAATCATTTATATGTAAAGTGGAGTGCCTGAATTTATACAACTCGTTGAAGTGTCAACAAAATTGTATGGAAAAAACACAGAATGTAATGACAGGAAAATTTCATATCTATCCCTTACTCCCTTCCCCTTATTTAGGTTGTTGTTAGTAACTACAGGGAAAAAGAATCAGCACACGTGCACACCTTACCATATGCGAATCTGTGATAAATTATACTGGCAGATTCAAAGATTGACAAAATTAACATAGACATCTCTACAGGCATGTCAACAATCATTGAAAGAATAATTAGCCATCGATATGAATATCCAGTTGATTCAGAGTCCCACACATGCGTAAACTCCACCATAAAGACCTAAACCACCTCACAAATGAAAAGCTTATACACTCTTTACCGTGAGCACTGTAGATGTGAAGTCATTGCCGTTCAAATATGGTAATATATACTTTAACATACAGAGTATTTTTGTTCCATAAGGGCGGAGCGTGCAATCAGGTAACGTTTCCTTCGCTTTATTTTAACCAAGGCAGCTTCCTTCACAATTTCACATCCCAGCCCCCACACTCCTTGTCTCCGATGGCTTCCTGCAACCAGATCCGCCCAGCAAATCCGTCCACACTTGCACCTTCCCTCCCTTTGCTGCTGATGCCACCCACCAGCATTCCTTCTCCATTCTTGGTCAACAGCAACCCACGGCCACCATTGACGCCTTGGGCTGGAGGTCTCACAAGGTCCTCCCTCTAAGGCCAGAAGCGACGAGCCTCTCACCAAAAGCGCACTGCTATCACCAATGTTGACATCATACAATTATTCAATTTCAATCCATTGAATTCTAGGAGAACGAAAGGGTAATTAAAGTTCATGACATGGCACATTCCAAGCCAAATACAAACAAATTCACTTGAGCAATCATTGGTGTAGAATAATATGCCATTTTCTGAAAACATATTAAACAAGAACATCTGTCGAGCCTGGTTATGGGAACGCCAGTTTAGAAAGCAAATTTAAGAGTTTTGTCAGTATTATCAGTTGAAATGCTTTACTATATTAGCGGTCCCTGTGTCATGTAAAGCAGATGGTGCAAAGCTAGCTCTTCATGATTACGAGTTTGACATGATTGCTAAGCTCCTTTACTTCATGGACCTTGATATGGATGAAATGATTTTATCAGCCTTTGGACTAGGGCCAGTGGACAACACTAAGAGACTAGGAGTCCTTCAGAGTTTATTGGTAATGCGTCACCTTCAGTCAGGGCCCTATTAAGGCTATGGAGGTGATTGAGACGGTCAAAGAAATAACTGCGGCCTAACACAAATGTGCATCCAGCATGCACCAACAGCGCTTATGAAAGGGGCTATACAGGCTCCCATGTAGGGTTTGTGGCAGTCATGCTCAACACTATAAATGGTTTGAGTTTGAGGGTTACAATTTCAGAGCTGACATGACCACTTTAACTGAGTCAGCATGAGCACAGCACAGCCTGGTGCCAATTGACCAGTGCAGGATCACACAACAACCCCAACTCTCCCTTGCTCAACTTGCGCCTTGCATAGAACACTACTGACAGGCTGCAGATGCAGTGCACGTGGCACAAGCACTCTGCCTGCGATTGCCCACCTGTTTGTGGGCAGGGGGCAGCCAACAGTCCAATCTTGCACGTCAAGAATGAGCGTCAGAAGAAATTTGCAAACCTTCGTATGTTCTTCTCTCATGTTCTTGTAACAATGTGGCAAAAATTCATAGTAATTGTATCCGAAAGTCTGAAGATTAACTACCCTGATTCTCTCAAAAGATCAAGTTAAAGATTTCACACTAGAATTCATGGTTTCATATATAATAATTTTTGTGATATTAACAATTTATAATTCGAATTCTTCTCTTGTATCTCCAATGAGAATGCATCTCACAACCATCTGAAAGGATTTTATGTTTCAAGGAGAATAGGGGACTATGTCATGAGGCGTAGTTCAAACTTGACCAACTGTGCAAGAAAAATAGTCAGGAAAAATAGAAAGATCATGATCAACTATGCCCAAATGTGCCAAGTTTTCAGAAGTCCCTTTTGAGGGATGACTTATGTCATGCTAAGCATGATATATGCATAAAGTATCTGCAAACTTGGAATGCTACAAGAGTGGTGCTGCATGTTGAACACAATGAAGAATCATGATGCACGCTATCCTGTAAAATCCATAATCATCACAAATTCTCTGCTTCATGTGCATTTTGTTCACTGTTTCTTTCCCAAAATTTCCAGAGCGCCCCTCTTCAAGTGCCTCATTTCATTGAGAGTTTGCACATAATTCATGTGTGCATATTACACTTAGCACAACATATGACCTCACTTTTCTATAGGCGTTTTGCTGCACTTTGGATGTGTGCAATGTAATCCATATTCTTCAATATTTGATGACATATGAGTACATATAGAGTCTGACAACTGAGCACCTGCTACTGTTGCATGAGTTCCATAACTTACTAGTGGGCTACATACTACCACTATGAATTAGCATTAAAATATAGTGCATGATATATCAGTTGTATGACTATAACTGTTTCATTATCGACTCATTATACGATTAAAGTCCAATTTGTTTAAATGAACTTTTCTTATCTCATTCACTTGTTATGCATATAAAAGTTATGGTTCTAAACTAAAAATTTTATTTGATATGGCTATGTTAAATTATTTTTATGACAGGATAAAGTCATTATATATACACGACTACATATAATTTTTACAATTCCTTCAAATATTTCTATACAATTTAGCGTTCACTATTGCACCTGCTGCATTGATACCAGTCTGTTACTAATCCGCTTATTTATTAACTTGTCAAATGCCAGAGTGTATTGGCTCAATCCAATTGGCATCGGACAATGTGGAAACCATGGTAGTAGCCTCATGGCAGCATATTATGCAAGCCCAAACTTTTATATCACTAGAGCTGTAATCTTTTCGTATTTCTTTCTTTTTAGGAAGGTTGTTATAGAGGCCGTTATCAAGGCCGCCACAATATTAATAAAATTATTTGCTTCCAATTTGTGTAATTTATTTCAACATTGTATCATCTATTTCAAATATTTTTCTTAAGATTGAATGTTTTCCATGGCTAAACATGTTGCACAAGCTGCAACAACCCGATGGGCTTAGAAAAAATGGCATATTCACCTGCTAGGGATACAATTTTATCCGATGTGTAGTTATGGATCCAGATTAGTTCATTTTGATAAGCTTTTGGATAAACCCATAATCCAGAAAGAAAGATGTGAATTCCTGCCTATTGGTCATGCCTGGAACTATATGTCACATCAGTCACGGCACGCCATCCGCACCTTGATGGGCAGTACCAGAACTGCGTGCCTATGCCTGTGAGTGGACGCATGCAGACCATTAGGGTTACTACAAATAGGATGGGTTCTTAACTGCTGAGCACAGTAGTTTACCACTAGATTTATCAAAAATTATCAGGGTCAGCTGACCTCGATAAAGACATATTTGGCCATTACCTCAATAGTAAGTTATTAAATAATTCTGATTCTTTCAGTTTGGTAATTGATGTTATATAGAAATGAACAGAAAGAACTAAAGCCCAGTGATTACAAAATGTTAGCTGATCACTGCCACTAAAATAATAACAAAGAACCTAAAACCCAAACATAGAGAAGATTCCTGACCCATGCTTTGATTTCCCTTGTGTTAATCCATATTGTCTAGCACTATTCCTTTGGCAGATCATAATAGTATTATACCATCTTTGCCCAACTGGGTCACTATAATGAAGTTACCTAAGCCAACCAAATGCTTCTAATGGACTAAGCAAAATGTTTATGAATAGTTTAATTAAAATACGGATAACCACAGTGAATTTCGCTCATTGAAATCGTAGAGACACTACTCTTGTTCTTAGCTACTAATAGTTTTACACAAAAAAACTGGCAATCGTGTAGTAATGATCTTCTATGTCTTAACAACTCAGGGAGAAGTAGGTGCGATTATATACCTTTTCTTTTTCATATTTGGACCTTTTTCAAGTCATCAGCACAAAGTACTGTTCATGCACCGACAACCAACTGTGAGGCAAAAAAACTTGTGCACTTCTGAGAAGGATTCCAACACTCTTCCAGTTTCCAAAGTACCGTTTTATTGCGTTCAAGAATGCTTGAGAAGTGAAAAACCTGCACACAATGTTAACTACAAAAGAATAAGTCCTAGATTATAACCTCCTACTCCCTCCGTCCCATACAAATATGCATAGCAGCATATTTCTTGAACAGTAAAAATCATATATGCACTTGGTACCAGGCTACTGCAGATATGAATATAGATTGATAATCATGCATCGTTCAAGCAACAAGCTCCACCAACCAGGAGTAGTAATTTGAATGGCTAATGGAGATAGATTGATGACCAACCAGGAATAGTAATAACTCAGTAAGGATAGCCTACAGCTCATCCCCAAAAATCTTACAGCTATTATTTCCTACCACAATCCTAGTACTTCAAGCTCACTCTCTATAGCACTGCGACCAAGGGCAACATATTTTTAAAAAAAAAAGAGAGAGAGAATAGAACTTTGTAGGCTCCCAAGATTCAATCAAACCTTCACTGTTTTTTTCCAGCGCAGGGCCCTCATGATTCTTAAATGGGCCAAGCATTTTAAAGAGTAGGATCAATCAGAATATGAGGTAGTTGTCAGGTCAACAGTGGTCTCTTCATCAACAGAGTTTGCTCCCTCACGGTTCTTAAAAAGAGCAACATGCTTCTGGTAGTCATCAAGCTCCTTCTCGAGCTTCTCAATAAACTGGCTGGTATGTTCAAGAGATTGTTCATATCTATATTTCTCCAAGGCCTATGGAGAACAGACAGATGTCAGCATTAAATAAAAGTGAGAAATGCTTGTATTATAAAAAATAAAAATAGAAAAAAAGGGACACACTTAAATACGCAGGCATATTTGGGCTTCAAACTGCATATGTGATAGGTTACAACAGCACAAAACAAATCTGACCTACCTTCTGCTTCGAAAGAGTATCAGGAGGTGACATGACCTTTGGCTGCACATAATTCTTCCCTCGATAAAATATAATGGTATTATTAGGTTTGATATCAATGACCGTGCCTTTGCTAAGCCTTGTTAGCTCCTCCGCATACTCATACACTTGGCCAGGGCGACAGGGCTTGCAAACCACCTTAACGGTCTCATGCTTCTTCCAATGGAGGTGCATGTTGAGAACCACACCACCAAAAACACCTCGTCTCCCAACAGGAACATAGTTCTTCTTCTTCTCCCCAGTTCGCTTGAGGTAAAACTTCTCCTCCTCAGTCAAAATTTCGGGGTCATGAACTGGCTCTGGTGTCCTTGGGACATCATACTTCCTCAGCTTCTCAATTAGCCATTCCTCCTTCCTCTTAGCCTGAATTTCCACCAAAAAAAGAATGTTAATGCAGCTATTAGTACTACGAAATCCCCCAATTCAATGCCAAGACAACTGAAACGATGCACCAGTATTTGCAAGTTCAGACCTTCTCAAGCTTGTACCTGATCCTAACTTGAGGATTGGGCGACTTCATCTTCTTCTTAGCCTTGAGTCGGTACCACTTGAGCTGGTTGACCTTGGCCTTCCTCGACAACTTCTTCTTCTTCGGCGGCGGCTGCTGTCTCTGGCCCCCCTTCTTCTCCTTCGTCCTGTCCGTGTCGCCGACTGCAAACCTGGCGAACCCACCTTCCGTGTCCAGCATAACCGCCGTGCTTCCGCATCTCACGGGCTGGCGAAAACAACTCCACCCGTGTGGCTCCGATCCAGACCCTCCGCACGGGTGCTCGCACAAGGCGGCGGAAGGAGAGGGGGCTGAGCCGCACATTCGATCCCATGGACCTCCACTGATCAACAAACAAGCAATCAGTTCAGCACAGAGATCAGAGTAACCACGAAAACAGCGGATGAACCGTTGAGCGGCGAGGGAACGAACCGTATGGAGGCCAGAGCGGCAGCGGAGCGGACGGGGCCCCGCCGTAAGATCCGCGGCGCTAAGGCTGCCATGGCAACGGGTCCTGGAGGCTGGAGCGGCCGCCGGACCAGGCAAGGAGCCAAGGAGGACTCAGAACTCCGCCGTCCACCGGCCACGAGCGACCGCGGCGGCGGCAGAGGGAACAGCCGCTGGGGGTAGTGGCGCGGCAGCCACCGGGGGCCCAAGGGAAAGATGATAGTGATGGGCTTCCTCAAGTATCGAGACGTGCTGATGTGTATGAGCCCAGGCCCAGTCCGGGTTACTCTCCGCCGATGCAGGGCGCGAGAGGCCCGCCAGGCGCCAGCAGCGTTGCTGGCGAACTTTCTTTTTAAAAAGTTTTCATTTCAACAACTTTTTATTTTTCGAAACATGATAATTTATATGTACAATTTTGATATATAACTTATGTTTGCAGGCAATATAATTTTAACATAACTTTAGGAATATAATACAACTTTAATAATCTGTAATTTAACACAACGTTCGAGACATATACACGTAACTTGTAAAAACAATTTATAAACACCAGTTGATTTATACGCATAACTTTTTTGTTCCAACATGTTATATAGCACAATTCTTATGACTGAAATAAATTATAGCATAACTTTTTTTCTCTCCACATTTATAGAATAACTTACACACATAAATATCGGATAGCTCAACTTTTATGATAGACTCCCAACTTTTATAGCATAACTTATAAGTTGAATAAAAAATTTAGAAAAAAGGAAAAACAAGTGAAAATAAAAACAAGGAAAAAAACCCCGAAGAGCCAGGAGCGCGCTCCCACGCGCCGCGCTGAGCGACCGCCAGGGCCGCTCCAGCCTCCAGGTGGTCACCCGCGCATCTGTGTGGGCGCCGCGAGGCGACACGAGGCGCGCGCCGTCCGCCGTGTGCGGCCTCCCCGCCTTCTCGCGTCGCAACGAGTCCACGACACCACCGCTCGCGCTGGCGGCGGCAGGCACCTCTCCGTCTCCTCTTCCTCCTCAGCCTCGCACCGTCGCACGTGTGCTGCTGCCACACATGCACCAAATGCGAACCGTCGCTGGAGAAGACTCGTCGCGCTGCTCGGCTCCACTCTTCTGTTCGAGCAATGGGTCATGGGTGAGTTCCCCGCCGCTGCAGTTGTTTTTCCTTGAAATTTGTCTCGAAGAAGGATCAGTTTTTTGAACTTAAGCTTCGCAGGAGCAGAATGATCTCAGTTCTCATTGTTTGCAGATTCAAAGAGCAATCCATTTGGCTTCGCCTTTGACAAACCTCGCGAATAACGGTGCCAGCCACGGCAGCTAATACTATATAGCCTCCCTGCTCTCGGAGACGAGCGAATCGGTAACTTGTAACACCCCAAATCGAAATATTGCTTTGGTCACAAACTCACAACTCACAACCAGTCGCACTGTGCAGTCAAACCATCTGAGTTTGACCACAGTTATCGTTGCATACTGCAATATGAATTGGTGATCAAAGACTCAAAGCTGCATTTTTATGCCTGTAACTTTGGTTATCGTTTTCTTGAAAGGAAAGACAATTTTAATGCTGCGTACATCCGAAAAAGTTGACATCTGACAGACTAGTGCTTAGTATTGTCTTTTCCAGATAAATTGCCACACACAATCCTTGTGCTCCTCGAATCTGGGATACATAACTGTGATGGGTTCCAAATAACAAAGGAAGATGTTGACAAGATCATGGACTGGGAGGAAACCTCAGATGACCAAGTTGAGATACCGTTCAAGCCTGCGCGTGTTATTCTGCAGGTATACATAATTACATACATGTCTTAAACATTGTATTGGATACCCAAAGATAAATCTATTCCATGTGCAGGGTTTTATAATGATATTGTGGAATTAGGATTTCACTGCTGTGCCTGTGCTTGTTGACTTTGCAAGCATGCGGGATGATATTGGTTATGTTCAGTGTGCTAATATTTTGTTTTGATACATCATGTGATGTGCTTGGATCCAATAACTTTTGCATATTTGGGTTATATTAATTAGGAGGTATGAATGTAAATCCTTAATTCAGTTATTATAGGTCCCTTGGTAGAATTCTGTATGAATATCGATTATCATATCATCATTAATTATTGACAAATCTCTTATAGTGATTCCATCTATGACATATTTGGCTCAATTTATATCTGTGTCGACATTATATGCTATTTGATTATGAATAAATTTTGCTTCTAACTTATCACCTTTATTTGAAGTTCTTCCTTTGTTGGTGAGTATCTTTTCTCTAGGCTCATATTCTATTTCCATTCTCCAACTATGATTTTTGACTTTAAACACAATATGCAAGCATGCTTTAAATTTGAGTTGCACGTTGTTCTATCAACTAGTATAGAATGTCAAAATCATGGAATTCCATTTTTTTTTTTTGCCATGAACCAATTCAGGCCCAAAATGCGACCGGACGGGTGACAAGAATCACTGATTGCTCGGCCGGGCTAGATGAGTTGTTTGTAATAGGGATGGCAACGGATAATATCCGCGCGGATAGTGGTTTCAACTATCCGCGCCCGCACCCTAAAACCCATGCCCGCGCCCACGCCCGCTATCCGCGTCGGGCATGAAGTCAAATCCGCGTACGCTATTTGCGGATAGTATATGCCCGCGGATTTATCCGCAAATCCGAAAAAAACTATACAGACACCAAATATGACCATCACAAATCATAATCCAAATCTGACCATTACAAACCAAACAAAGCTCATATTGTCATCACAAACTAAACATACAGAGATTGCAATATTGCATACAGTGCGTCTAATTATTATTTAAACATACGGAGGACGGGGATGCGCCGCCGTGACGCCGTGCAGGAACCAGCGTCGGGCTGCAGGGCGTGGAGGCCTGCGTCGGGCTGCAGGGCGCAGGGGCCGGCGGAGGCGTGGGGGCCTGGGGGGCTGGGGGCGACGTCGGGCGGCAGGGCGTGGAGGAGAGCGTCGGGCGGCAGGGGCGCAGGGGCCGGCGGAGGGCGGAGGCGGGGGGAGCTGGGGCGAAGGCCGGCGGCAGCGGTGTCAGAAGGCGGAGGACCGGGGGCGGAAGCGGAACCGTGGTGTCGGGATCTCGCTAGTCGCGACTCGCGGGGTGACTGTGCGGCGGCGGCGTGTTGGGTGGGGGGTCGGGGGGGACGGGGGGACTGGGGGAGGGGAGGGTTGGATAGAGGGGTTTGCCCTAGTTTGGGACCCACCTGTCAGTTAACGGATTTGGGGGTTTACGGATACGGATATCAAATTTCAATATCCGTTAACAGATATCCGTTGGGTTTGGACTCAGATCCGCGCCCGCGCCCGTGGATAAAACATCATATCCATATCCATGCCCATCGGGTTTCCTATCCGCGGGTTTGCGGATATTTTGTGTCGGTTGCCATCCCTAGTTTGTAATGGGCTGCCATATATAGCTGGGCTATAGCAATTTGAAAGTGGTCCGACTAAAATGGGTTATTAAGGTATCGGAGGTTGGAATTTGAAAACGATCAGGTTACATGCTCTCTGCCTGAGAAAAAATGGATGTGTATGAAAAAATGGATGGGTATCGGGTTTTAAGTAATATGGGTTTAGGCTCGATTTTCTTTTTCCAAACTGTCTTAATTTATTTCTTTCTTATCTTTTGTATTCCTTGGTTGGTGTGGAGTCTAACTAACCTTATTGTTAGGATTAATTAGGATTAATTAATTAGTGATCAATAGACACCCATTTGTATAGACATCCTTTTGTACGGACACCCTTTAGTATAGACACCTTTTCATAGATAGGCACCCTTTGGGATTGTATAAATATGTAACAGTTCAACACAATAATCAATCCTCAGTTTCCCATTCCCATTTTCATTCAACATGTTATCACGCACGCTGCTCTCCACGCTGCTCTCCACGCCAGTTACAAGTCGTCGAGACCTTTGCAACTTCCCAGAAAAGGAACTCATCGATAGAAACTTCCCTATAGAAGTTCAACAGAGAGAAGTTCAATGGATAGAAGAAGTTCAACAGAAAGAAAAAGTTCTCAAACCACAGTAAGAAAAGATGACGACTCCGACTGTACCTTCGATGAACGCCATGGTCGACTCCATCACCGACGCAGTGGAGACCGCAATCATCCACGGCCATCAATCCGGTGGTGTTCGTCGTTTCATGGTGCAAGGCGTTGTTCGCCGTGTCCTCATCGACATCCACCACAACCGGATTCCGACCCGACGCTCCACCGGCCACCACGAGCGCCGTTCGTCAACACTGCAGGCCGCAACGGGTCCTGTCCTCCGCGCAAGGAACACAGGAAGGCCGCCACCACCACCATTGGCGCCTTTGCTGCTCGCTAGAAGCACGGGGACGGCGCCACCACCAGCAGCGGCACTGATGACAACGCCGCCACTGGTGACGCCGATGGCTGCACCATGGCTGCACGCCGTGGAGTGCCTCCGTTCTTCAACAGCAACGTGACGCAGAGAAGTGGCCGCCTGGCTTCGCCTACGACATCAACGTCGCGCCTCCACCTTCACTGCTGCCAAGCCCTCCTCGTTCCTACGCCGACGTCGCCGCCAACAACCGCACCATCCTCCCATCAGGAAGTGCCCTTGGGGCTGGGTTCGTCTCCTCCAAGGAGGAGGCATTTCCCCGCCTCTGAGCACCAGATCGAGGGTCGGCAGGGGTGGTTTTCGTCCCAGCCGACCAGCCCCCATGGCCGGCGAGCTTTGGGGGAGAAAGGAGGACGAGGTAGAGGAACCCCGGCGGTGCCGATCTCGATGGCTTCAACGAGAAGCGAGGTGACGGCGGTGGGCAAGCAGAAGGGCGGCGGCGTCGGGATGCAGAAGGGGATCGACAGGGGAGAAAGAAAACAGATTTTCTAACCCTAGGAGTTATACGCTTCCTCATGATCCACCCGTGATGGGCCTTCTGTTAGCTGCGTCTTGGGCTTCATCTGCCTCTGTTTCCTTCCAGAAACAATAGTTCTTTCTTTATTTCCTTGCAATAGTACTAGATTACTAGCTTTAATTTAGTATCTTGACTGCTAGTTAAATCCTGCAAGAACATCTCTTTGCTTTTATGCTCTGATTGTAATTTTATGCTCTGATTGTAATTGTGTCTTTATATATATATCTGTGTTTTGAATCTAATATATGTACATTGCAATTGAATAATATATGATTGTTTTGCTTGTTCAATCACGTTTTATTTGCATCACGTACGAGTATATTAGATGCTTCTCCCACAATTACAAATATAAGATTAAAAATTTCAATCATTATTATATCTTGTTTATTTTGATTAATAACATAAGGTAGTGGAGCCTAAGACCCTGGCTGCGTTTAACTCATGTGTGAGTTATTCTGCCTAGAGACCGGGTCCTAGCAGTGATTCATCACCCATTACTGAGAGGTCTACATCTTGTTTTATCACAAAACTTGATGACTACCTACACTGTGTTTTTAATCAAAATAAAGATTTTGGATAGTAATAAATGGTATACACCCTTGTGGTGATTATCATTTTCTATCATATTATTGTTGATAAATACACAAAAGTGGTAGAGTTCTAAGCATTGGCTACGTTTAATTCTTTTATGAATTATTCTGCCCAGAGACCATGCTTAGGCTGCAATGATTTTGCCTACCATATGATCTACTCTTTGTTTTTAACACAGAGATTATCAAATTTGTGATTATCAATATTTATGAATAATTGTTTGGTCTACACATTTTAGTGACCACCTACAATACTCCAAAACTATGATAGGATATAAATTAACATTTTACCTCTTACCTTATACATTGCAATTTTTTCCATGTTTATTTTTAATTTACCATAAGGTAAATTAATTAGTACATGGTTGTGCACGTAGGAATATGACTACAAGAGAATTTGAGGAACTTGCTTTAAATGGAAGCAATTACCCTACATGGGCTTCTGATATCAAAATTACCCTTGCATCTAGAGAACTTTTGTCTACCATTCAGGAACCTCAAACATGGGTTGCCATATCTGACAAGAAAAACTATACTGCTTTGGCTTTGCTACGGTACTATATTCATAAAGATCTCAAAGCAGAATATCTTATGATTGAAAGCCCTCGTGCTTTATGGGACGCTCTTAAAGAACGTTATGAACAGCAAAAGGAACTCATTTGGCCAGAGGCCATCATGAATGGAATCATTTACGTCTCCAAGATTTTAAATCAGTGGCAGACTATAATCACGCTGTTCATAGAATTTGTTCCAAATTGAAGTTTTGCGAAAAAGAGCCATCTGATGCAGATAAAATAGACAAAACTCTATCTACTATGCTTCCTGCAGATAGAATATTGCAACAGCAATATCGGGCCTCTAAATTTCAGATTTACTCTCAACTTATTCATACTACTTAGGCAGAAAAACATGATGAACTTCTCATGAAGAATCATCATAAGCACCCCATTGGTGCTGCTCCTCTTCCTGAGGTTCACAATGTACAAAATAAACCTAAGAATAAGTTCAATGGATCTCATTCAAAGACCAAATCTGGCCAGCATAAATTCAACAAGAAGCAAATGTCTAATTCGTATAAGTGGAACAGGGACAGTGCGAAACCCAAAAATGACAACAAGTGTCATAGATGTGGTGATTTTTCGCATTTTGCCAAGAATTGCCGTACACCCAAGCATTTAGTTGCTTTGTCAGAAGTCTCTAAAAATGGTCAAGTCAGCAGGAGGTGCAAAATTTGAATCACACTTCAATCTTGCATCTGAGGCTACACAAGAAGTTGGCTGTTCTACTCAAGTTCCAAAAGAACAAACAAACAACAAAACTCTTGACATTGAAGAGAAGCTTCCATCGACGGATAACATACTCCTAGATTTTAGTTCTGGACACATGTTCGGAGATACAGAATAAATCTCCATCCGTAGTTCATATCAACCTTAGATATAGATGTTTGTCGATATTGATCCAAAGGAGGAAGAATTATGCCTCGTGGATTCTTGCACCACAAACTCTATTTTTCGAGAGATGAAATATTTCCAAACTCTTAAGAAAAAAGAAGGAAATATTATGACCATCGCTGTTCGAGATGCACTCATAGTTGGCTCAGAACGAGCTACCATTACTCTCTCTATGGGTACACAAATTACAATAGAGGATGCCTTATTGTATCCTGATTCGACTCGTACCCTCGTACCCTTTTAAGTTATAGAGATATCCGTAAGAATGGTCTTCACGTGGAAACACATGAAGATTATAAGGAAGAATTTCTTCTTTTAACTAAACTTACTGGATTTGGCAAGAAAATTTGTGAAAAAATTTCTTCACTCCAATCTAGATTGTACTTTACATACATAAAGCCTATAAAATATGATGCTTATAAGGTAATTTTCCAAAACGTTGATACATTCCAAAATTGGCATGATCGACTTGGACATCCTGGCATTGGGATGATGAGGAAAATTATTAGCAATTTCATTGGTCATGATATGGAAAAAGCAAAATTCCCACAAAATAAAAGTTTTTGTTGCACTGCTTGTGCTACTGGGAAATTAATTTTAAGACCGTCGTATATTAAAATTAGAGCTGAACCACTTAAATTTCTTGAAAGAATTCAAGGAGATATTTGTGGTCCGATTCAACCATTGTCGGGATCGTTCAGATATTTCATGGTACTAATAGACGCATCTACACGATGGTCTCATGTGTGTCTTTTATCGACACGCAACCATGCATTTGCCAAAATAATATCCCAAATTATTAAATTAAAGGCACATTATCCTGAACATAGGATTCAAAATCCAAATGGACAATGCCGCTGAATTCTCATCTCGTGCATTCAATGATTATTGCACGGTATTGGGAATTCAAGTTCAACATTCTATTCCTTTTGTACATACACAAAATGGTTTAGCTGAATCGTTGATTAAAAGAATCAAGCTTATTGCTAGACCTTTGTTGATGAATTGCAAACTACCTACATCTTGTTGGGGTCATGCAGTACTACATGCTGCTGATTTAATCCAACTTAGACCAACTGCATATCTTGAATTTTCCCCATTAAAGTTAGTACGTGGGAATCCTCCGAGTATTTCCCATTTGCGTAAATTTGGGTGCGCTGTATACGTACCCATCTCACCACCTCAGCAAACATCAATGGGTCCTCACAGGAAGTTAGGGATCTATGTGGGATATTCATCCCCATCGATTATTGTTAACACCGGATTTTAACAGGTCGCATCGGTGCCAAAAATAGAGCAGAGGTACAGGATCGGAATCGGAGTCTGGGAAATGGAGCAGATCAAATCGGAATCGGAGTCCTAGAGGAAGAGTAGATTGGATCAAAGTCAGAGTCCGATGAGAGTCAAAATCGGAGAAGAGGATGATGACGAGGAGGAGTTCTGGTTACCAGGTTAAGCTTATAGAAGGACCGAAATAAAGACTCGGTTATTTTTTTTATAGAGTTTGAGTCATAAACGGTTGTAAGAAGGGCCTTTTCTTTTGCGTCAAGTAAGTTTGTCGTATACGTTTAGGAGTCACAGTTATCAGGATATAAATATCGACCCTGCGTGGTCATAGAAGTCTGTACACACCAACATCAAACAAACCTTTACACTTTTTCGTATCTTACATACATTTGTCGGCGACTTCGCTATTCTCTTTTCACGAGTTCTTCGAGCACGTCAAGGGTGATTAGATCTCAGGGCTTGCCTCGTAAGTTCCGTATTTTACCGAATAATCCTTAAGCTTTAGCAACCGGCGTATCGTTGTTGCTTCGTTTAAGTTATTCAACAATTATCGAATAAGGATCTAGGCTTTAGCAACCGGCGTATCGCTGTTACTTCGTTTAGATTTTATTCAACTCTTATCCAGCTTAGAATAAGCGTTGATCGGCTGTTATTCATACTTCATTATCGGATCTGGTATAGTCGTTTAGATCTATTCTAAGTGTTGCTCTGCTTAGCTTGTTAGGTTACGTTTTAGTAATCTTACTCTGCTTTGCATCGGAATCGGCTGGTCTAGCCGACTCCCTATCATAGATCGGAATTCATTATCGATCTGGTATTCATCGTCAAATCGGAAACCCAGCCGATTTCATTGTGTTATTTACGTCCGATTTTCCTTGTCAATCAATAGGTCAGATTGACTGGCACGCCCTGCATCATCGGTCACAACCGATTTCGTGTGCTAGCACGTGAAGGTGTTTCTCGATTTTTGCGTCAACACACTTTTGGCACGCCCAGTGGGACCAGACAATTTCAATCATGTCAAAGAAGGAAGGTGATCGTTTTGACATTGGGAATCAGAATGTCATTGATACTACTTAAGAAGATCTTAATGACGAACAGAAGGCTGAAGTGGCAAGAGCAGTTGAAGATTTTGAACTTTTATGCTTAAAATCATTCAGTACTACTAAACGAGGCCAAGCTATCAAGAAAACTGACTTTCCATTGCCTCGTGAAGTCAAAATAGCTGAGACACCTAGAATGATACATGAGATGATAAATGAAGCAGTGCATCGTGCTTTCGTAAATCAAGGCAAAGTCTTAGGTAATGAGTTACATAATCAAGTGATTCGCTCATTGCGTGATGGTGATCTTCAATTTAAAGGCCCAGCATATCAGCAACTTCCTCCGTTTGAGGTTGATGCTTCAGCAAAAGATGTTCAGGCAAGGGCTACAAAACATGCATTTTCTCAGGTGTACAATGGCTCAACATCCGATCAGCCGATCGGACAGATGCAATCGACATCAAGGCCGATTATGCAAGGAAGTTTTCCAGCAACAACATCATTGGTTATGTCTCAAATTCAGATCCCAACAAACAGCTCAGCTGTTTTTACCATATCATCGCCGATACCATCGGCGTCAAAGGGAACAGACTTTTTCAAGGGACATGATCCTAAAACTGGTTTGGGAATGCCTCCTGAATATTTCGTGACCTCGCGTAGATCAAATCAGAAGACTCAAGCTGAGGAGCCAAAGATGGCCTGGGTACCGCATACTGATGGAATTAATTGGGTTTTAATTGATGAGAAGGGAATCGTACACCAAGTATGGACTCCAAGACTAGATTCGGTAAGAGCACCTAATATGAATATGCCGAACCAGTCAGAGCCACATGGTACTACAACAGCTATGGAGGTGTATCGCAATACCCAACATCAAGGTCAGGTTCAGATGTCCAATCAAAATGCATCTTCAGGGCATATGATTGGTCAGCCAGAACCATTTGGGCAGAATGAATCGGCACCAAAGGGATATGTAAGGCCGATTCAGCCAAATCAAGAGATAGAAAGAGTGCGTCAACCAGTACAAGAAACAGTACAGGGAGCTCAAATTGCTGAAATTATGCAAAATCAATTTGGATTGAAGCCCAAAACTCAACATGTGATGTATAGAACTCCCTGTCCACTTGCTTATGATTTGCTACCTTATCCTCATCGTTACAAGATCCTTGATTTTACCAAGTTTTCTGGTAATGATGATATCTTTACCATTTAGCATGTCAATAGATTTATGGTGCAATGTGGAGAGGATGCTGCTACTGATGCATTAAGGGTCCTATTATTTTCAAGTTCTTTATCTAGACCGGCTTTTTCATGGTTTATGACATTGCCAGCAAATATAATTATCTATTGGTCTGACCCAGAAAAGCAATTTCATCAATATTTCTTTGCTGGTGTTCAAGAGAAGACCATTACTGATTTGACAAGTTTGAAGCAAAGGAATGATGAATCGGTAGCAAACTTCATCCAGAGAATCAGGGAGACAAAAAATAGATGTTATGGATTGAACTTGACAGATATCCAATTGGCTCAGTTGGCATTTGTTAGTTTACTTCCTTATTTCAAAGAAAAGTATGATTTTCCTTATTTCAAAGAAAAGTATGATTCTCACGAGTTTGAAAGTTTGAGCCACATTATGCAAAGGATGTCAAGGTATGGGAATCGGATGCATGAACAGAAGCGACCTTATCATAAGAAAGTAAACTTTATTGGGTATAATTCTGATTCCGATTCCGATTCCGATGAAGATAAAGAAATCGGCTTGGCAGAGTGGGTAAGAAATAAGAAGCCGATTGCTTGTCCATTTGGTAAGAAAGAACCAGAAAGATTTGGCTTTGATGTTACAAAGGCTGATAAGATTTTTGATCTGCTACTTAAAGAAGGAATGATCAAATTATCAGCCAATCATAGTCTTCCATCTACAGAAGAACTCAAGAAGATGACATATTGCAAATGGCACAATGCTACTTCTCATAATACTAATGAGTGCAAGGTTTTCAGAAACCAAATCCAATCGGCAATTGAGCAAGGAAAGTTGCAATTTGAGATTCCTTCTAAACCACTCAAGCCGATGAAGATTGATGGGCGTCCTTTGCCAGTGAATATGGTAGAGCCAGTTAAGGGAAACGCTTTGCAGACAAAGCTTTTGACATCGGAATCTGCAAAAGAAAAGGGAGCTGTTGACCCTAGAGTGCAAATTTCTGCTTCCGATTTAAAGGATAAAGGAAAGGTGGAAAAGAATGATTATCCTAGGAACCCTCAAAGATATGTTACTTCTAAAGGGTTGATCAAGAAATATCAACGTCAGCAAGAAAGAACAAGGCAGCAAGAAGAAAAGATGTATCGGCATGAGGATCATTGGAGATGTCCTTTTTTCATTTACTGCTGGGAAGAAGGGATCAAGTTACCATCTCCAGATGATTGTCCAGAGTGCAATGGAAGCTATGGAAGGGATAGGTCATTCAAGAGGCCCCGATTTGAAGATAGGGAGCGTCGGCCGATTATTCGGGATAAGGATGAAGAATATCGGCATACTCCAGTTCATGAAAGAATCAGAGGCAGGCAGAGTGTATATGATCGGTTGAGAAATAGACCGATTATGAGCAGAGAATTGGAAGAGCGTGCTATTAATTTGGTTTCTGATAAAGAGCCTTTGCCAAATCGGGATCGGAATATTCATCGTGAAGCTAAAATACCTCAACCAAGGTGGTGCCCAGATGGAGTTACAAAATCACAAAAAAGGAGGTTACAAAAGCTCCGATTTGATGAAATTCAAGAAGAAAAGTCATGACAGCTTTTGAGGAACAAGAAGGTGTCATCTAAAGTATGACGTCCTAAATAACGTGATCAAGATGATGCTGCAGCTGATGTTAATATGGTTTCATACTGCCAAGGGAATTCATGGCATCGGCTAGTGATGAAGAAAATTCTGAGATTGAAGAAGCAATGGCTCAATTGAATTTAGAACCAATGCAAGCAACTTTTGAGAAACCAGAAGAAAACGAATGTATTCACTTAAAGCCTTTGTTCCTGAAGGGACATGTTAATGGTAGACCAATGACCAAGATGATGGTTGATGGGGGAGCGGCTGTTAATCTGATGCCATATGCTGTTTTTCGCAAAATCGGCAAAAGTGAAGATGATCTGATCAAGACGGATATGATGCTGAAAGATTATGAAGGGAAGATTTCTCCGGCTCGAGGGGCATCATCAATCGGCTTTCAAAATGAAATGGATGATCAGGAGAAATGGATATTTTTGGCCTACAATTCTTGAAGATTGTTTCAAATATTACAAGGGATGTCAAGACTGTCAGCGATATGGGAATGTTCAAAAGGCTCCTGCATCTGCTATGAATCCGATTTTAAAGCCTTGGCCTTTTCGAGGATGGGGCATTGATTTAATCGGACAGATTAACCCTGCATCAAGTAAAGGACACAAGTTTGTGTTAGTGGCAACTGATTATTTTACTAAATGGGTTGAAGCAATTCCTTTGAAGATTGTGTCGTCAGCTAATATGGTGGATTTTGTTAAAGAACATATTATCTATCGGTTTGGTATTCCTCAAACAATTACAACCGATCAGGGAACTATGTTTACTTCAGGGGAATTTGGGGAGTTTGCTGAAAGCATGGGGATTAAAATATTGAATTCTTCTCCTTATTATGCTCAAGCTAATGGTCAAGCAGAAGCCTCCAATAAAAGCGTGATCAAGTTAATAAAAAGGAAGATTGATGAATATCCCAGAATATGGCATGCAGTGCTCCATGAGACGTTGTGGTCATATCGAATGGCTTATCATGGTGCAATTAAAATATCACCATATCAATTAGTTTATGGACATGAGCTTGTATTTCCCTGGGAGTTGAAGATCGGCTCTAGACGTGTTGAGTTTCAAAATAAGTTGGCAGCCGATGAATATTCTATTATTATGAAGGATGAGTTGGAAGATTTGACTCAATATCGTTTGAAAGCCCTTGAAAATCTAGAAGCTAATAAGAAGCGTATTGCCAGATGGTATAACAAGAAGGTCAAAGTTAAGGAATTTCTCATGGAGAATTGGTGTGGAAGCTAATTTTGCCGATTGGGTCTAAAGATTCTAAATTCGGTAAATGGTCTCCGACTTGGGAAGGTCCGTATCGAATAAATCGGTGTGCTCCAGGCAATGCGTATATTTTGGAGACTTTGGAAGGAAAAGAATATCCTCGAGCTTTGAATGGAAAATACTTGAAAAAATATTATTCCAGTATTTGGGTTGATGCATGAGCCGATTTTTGAAGAATCGGAAAAGATCATAGCCGATACAAAGTATCGCCTCTAGCAGAAAAAATAAGTGAAAATAGTTCATTCAAATTAGAAAATTACAAATCCAAGGATACATGGCCGATGCGTTATGCATCGCCCTTAGGGTAAAAATATAAAACATTACAGAGTGTGCAGAAAGTTTTGAATTGACTGAATGGTTTGGTAACCTTAATAAATGCATTACAAAAGATGTCACTGGCAAAGTTTTACAACGACCCAAGGAAATCTTGGATCGCTTTGATTGCACGCAGGCGAATAGCATCTACATCGGAAATGGCTTTCCGATCTTCAGTGGCCGAACCCTCAATCGGCTTCAAGTTCTCCTTAAGATGATCAACCTTTTGAATAAGGGTTCGCTTATTCTGTTCGAAGGTTGTCAGAGCCCCAGGGATCTGCTGCAGATTGGCTTCCACGGTTTGCAGTTCTGCATCGATCTTGGCTATGGCTTGCATGTGGGCTTCACGCCTAGACTTCAAATCGGATATGGTCTTTTCCAAGGTTTCCTGAGTTTGCTTTAGGTTTCCGATTTGGTTGTCTATGACTTCAATATCCGATTGGATTTGCTCCTGGTCCTTGGAAAATTTTTCAAATTCAGCTCGATCGGATAGTCTCTTTTGGGCCTTTGTCACCTGGTAGTAGTTGAACTCTATAAAGGCAGCTGGGAAGAGAGCTTCCTCAACTGACTCAGGTATTTGACCTTGCAAATGCTTGAAAGCTGATCGGACAGGATCGGCGTTCTTCACAAGTTGTCTGATCTCAATGTTTAGAAGATTTAGCATTTCTTCAAGGTGAAGCCTGATCGGATCAGAGCTTAGAGCTGATTCTGCCGTAGAGGGACCGGCAAGTTCTGCTGCTAAAGCGCTGGGGGTCGGAGAGTCTTGTGCCCAAGAAAGAAAAAGTGAAAATCGGATATTGTCTTCTCCTATTCTGAAAAGGAAAACGAAGAGAGAAAAGATTACCTGCTTCAAATTGACCTCGTCAAACTGGGATGGTTGAGGAGTTGAAAGGCCGATTGCAGTTCCGATAGAAGCAATTGCCGTTTGTTCCTGATACAAAGATCCAGATGTGAAGAATGGGATGGATTAACTTTCACAAATAAACAAAGACATCATAATCGTCCTTACGATGGTTTCTTGGGCCGATTCTGGGGCTCGGATTGGTTGAACGATGATTGACGGAGGAATCGGCAATGAAGAGGAAGTTGGGGTAGTTCCCATTTGACCTGATTGTTCATGAGTCTCAGGAGGTTCCTGTATATACATGAAATTAGCTCGAAAAACGAAAGAATCGCAACAAATCGGAAATAGTTTTACTTGTTCCGACGTAGTTATGTCCGACAGATTTTCTTGAATCGGATTTTATATGCCTGTCTCGGGAGTTAATGGGCCGCCAGTATTGGAACGTATTTTTGATATACGTCGTGCTGCTTCTGAAGCTGAAATTTTTCGAGCAACTTTAGGAATCTTCCTTGAAGTTGTTTTTGATAATACCAACTGGCGTTTTTCTCCGATTCTTGAAGGTGCAGCCAGTGACTCCGATGGCTTGATGTCTTCTTGGCTGGTCATAGGAGAAGAAGTTTCTTGAGTTTTCTTCTTCGGATGCTTGGAGGAGCTGGTGCCTTGTTGCTTGGATGTATGAATATTCTTGACCGATTTCTTGTTCCGTCCACCAATGATATCCAACACGGATGGGCTGGAATTTCCGATGTGAGGATGATCCGAGGAGGGCATGTACTCAATCGGACGGCCGCTGTTGCTGACAGAAGGAGGGTTGATGGCTACATCCTGCAATCGGAAGAAGGGTTAGGTTTGAAAGTGGTTAATAATTAAGAAGACCAAATTTAGAAATTTCCTACCTTATCATTGATTTCAAAATCGGGGTTGAGAAGAAGGCAGTAGTCTTGAGCAGGCTGACAGAAGAGATGGTTCCTCCATTCTTGCCACCAAGTTCTGAATGAAACTGTGGTGAAGCTGGAAAATCTCCAAGAGGATAGATCTATGTCTTCTTGGGAAGGTGACAAGCCCTTTAATCTCTCATATGCTAAACTTGAAGGGATGATTTCCCTAGGCTTCACCAAGTTAGCTATATACATAGAAATCGGCCCTTGGCCGAATCCGAGTTGACGAGCAGCTATTGCTGGATGATAGTACTCGAAGGATTGATTCTTTTTTCCCAAGAAGACATCGGCTGGAAGTGTCTAAGGGGTGATAATCTCTTTGAAGATTTTTTGACAATAGACATCCGTGCCAATGTTGTCAAATCGGAATTGGGTTGGAAGTTCAAAATGATCTTCAGGATCGTCGTATACAAACCAAGGCATGGAATCTTCTTTGAGGCCATTATAGAAACCCCTAAAGTACTTGGCGGTGCGAGTAGAAGGGAGCCGATCGCCAGCAAAGCTCGAGGCAGCTTCACCAAAAGACATGCAATGTCGTTCATCAGGATCTGCCTCATTTAATTGATCAGCCGGGAATACTTTGGTGATCACAGAATCATTCACCAGTTTCTGCATATGCATATTCAGCCAAAGATTGATGAACCACCAAGGGCCTCCGAGATGTCCGATCTGTTGCCTAGTTCTCAGTCAAATAGACACTTCATGAAGAAGTCTATATACTGATCCAAGGAGATGTTTTCCGATTGGGAAGTTGTTTCCTGAAGCTAAGTGTTCAGCCCATCAGAGATAATGAATTGTTGGGCCTATTGTTTTGCCACAGAAGACGAAATGCTCCAGCCACATGTTGAGGAAGGCTGAATGCTCTCGTGCATCTACTGCTCCAGACGTCTTTGAATATTTCTCAATATATCCTTTCCAACCTCCTATTTGCTTAGTGTCGATTTTATGACTGGCTCTGGATGGAAGTTGGAAAGTGGTGTCCGATGCCGATATGTTCAGGCCTGGGAGCATCAATACATCGGCCAATGTCGGAGTCATCGGACCTTGTCCAAAAAGGAAGGCGTTCAAAGCATCGGACCAGAAGTAAGAGGCAGCAACTAACAGTGGCTCATTCCGATCCATGTCGGCTAAAGAAAGGACGAGGCATTGGCGTAGGTCATAAGATTCCCATTGATCTCCTTTGGATCTGGCAACTCTCATGTACCATGTTTTCCATCCAGTAGGGAGAGTCGGCCAAGACCTAAAAGCATTGCTCCAGTCGTGTTCTGAGTTAAAAGATTTATAAGGCAGCCGTTGCGTTTCTTGATTGATGAAGTCAGTGGGATCTGGAGAGCCCACAGGGCCTAGTATGGCGAGACCTGGCTTATCCACTACTGGGATGACAATGCTATTGCGGGAAGCCTATGAAGAATATATTGCTAGTAAGAGCAGATCTATCAAGAATAAAGCGGATCTAGATCTAAGTACTGGATGAGGACTTACCTCAGGGATTTCTGAGAAGGATGCCATGGGAGAAAGTTGCTAGAGTCTTCGAGAGCTGATACTTGTTGAAAGTTGCTTGCACTCGACGATCCAAAGTCGGGGAGCAGAGGAAGATGAAGCGGTGGCGGCTGAGGGAAGAAGATGAATGAGGAAGACGAAAGGGTTGGCCTTATATAGGTTTCGCTAAGGGTAAAAGAGGAAAGAGAAGATGTTTGACCTAAAATGTTTGACCCGAAGGATAAGGATCAAATAGTTTCGAGTCAAAATCAGATTCTTCCGCGAAATTACGGGGCATGTGTTGACACCGGATTTTAACAGGTCACATCGGTGCCAAAAATGGAGCAGAGGTACAGAATCGGAATCGGAGTCCGGGAAATGGAGCAGCTCAAATCGGAAACGGGGTCCTAGAGGAAGAGCAGTTTGGATCAGAGTCAGAGTCCGATGAGAGTCAAAATCGGAGAAGAGGATGATGACGAGGAGGAGTCCTGGTTACCAAGTCAAGCTTATAGAAGGACCGAAATAAAGACTCGGTTATTTTTTTTATAGAGTTTGAGTCGTAAACAGTTGTAAGAAGGGCCTTTTCTTTTGCGTCAAGTAAGTTTGTCGTATACGTTTAGGAGTCACAGTTATCAGGGTATAAATATCGACCCGGCTTTAGTAACCGGCGTATCGCTGTTACTTCGTTTAGATTTTATTCAACTCTTATCCAGCTTAGAATAAGCTTTGATCGGCTGTTATTCATACTTCATTATCGGATCTGGTATAGTCGTTTAGATCTATTCTAAGTGTTCCTCTGCTTAGCTTGTTAGGTTACGTTTTAGTAATCTTACTCTGCTTTGCATCGGAATCGGCTGGTCTAGCCGACTCCCTATCATAGATCGGAATTCATTGTCGATCCGGTATTCATCGTCAAATCGGAAACCCAGCCGATTTCATTGTGTTATTTACGTCTGATTTTCCTTGTCAATCAACAGGTCAGATTGACTGGCACGCCCTGCATCATCGGTCACAACTGATTTCGTATGCTAGCACGTGAAGGTCTTTCCCGATTTTTGCGTCAACAATTATAAAGTATTTAGAGCCTCTCACAGGAGATCTATTTACCGCTCGTTTTGCTGATAGTATTTTTAATGAAGATCACTTTCCGGCATTAGGGGGAGATAAGTACCAAACAGAATGCCGAGAAATTGATTGGAATGCACATGGCATTCCTTTTGCTGATCCACGTACTGTAGAAACTGAACAACAAGTTCAGAGAATCATTGATTTACAAAATATTGCAAACAATCTGCCAGACGCTTTTTCAAATTATAAAGGTGTTACAAAGTCTCTCCATCTTCCAAGGAATGTGCCAGAACGAGTGGAGGTACCTAATAAAACCACTCAACCCTAAGTTGTAAATAAGAGGGGGAGAAGCGCTTCCAGGAAACAAGATGTGATTGCTAGCAAGCAAAAGAAGACTACGAAAACAACTCAACCTTTGGTTGAAGGACACCTAGAAGTGGATACAAATAATCCACAATCTAGCTCAGTTATGCGCATAAACCCTGAGGCTGGAACATCGGAAGACCCAACATTGATCAATTCGGGAAATCATGATGAATCATTAAGGGTAGATGAAATTACTATAAATTTCATAGAAACTGGAGAATCTTATGACCGTAAGTCTATAATTGTAGACACATTTTTCTCTGAACAAATTGCAAATATCCTTCAAATTGATTCAAAACCTAAGTCTATGATTGAGTGCAAAAAGCGCTCGGACTGGGATAAGTGGAAGGTAGCAATTCAAGAAGAGATCGCCTCGCTTTCAAAAAGAAAAGTATTTTCGGCTGTATTGCTGACACCGCCTAATATCTTCCCTGTGGGATACAAATGGGTTTTCGTCCGTAAGCGGAATGAAAACAACGAAGTGGTGAGATATAAAGCAAGGCTTGTAGCACAAGGTTTTACGCAAAGACCAGGTGTAGATTATAACGAAACTTACTCTCCAGTAACGAGGGGTATAACATTCAGATATTTAATATCATTGGCAGTACAAAACCATCTTACTATGCAGTTAATGGATGTAGTGACCGCATACTTATATGGGTCACTGGATTCTGAGATATACATGAAAGTACCTGGAAATCGCAATATGTATTGCGTTAAATTACAAAAGTCTTTATACGTCTTAAAACAGTCAGGCCGAATGTGGTACAATCGGTTAAGTGAATTCCTCAGTACGAAGGGATACATAAATAATGATGATTGTCCATGTGTCTTCATTAAAAGATCAAAAACTGGATTTTGTATAATATCGGTATACGTTGATGATCTTAATATCATTGGCAACAAAACTGATATTAATGAAGCACGTCATCATTTGAAGAAAGAATTTGAAATGAAAGATTTGGGTAAAACCAAATTCTGCTTAGGTTTACAACTTGAGCATTTAAATTCCAGTATATTTGTACACCAAACTGCCTATGTGCAGAAGGTGTTAGAAAAATTCAATATGGAAAAATCATATCCAGTAAAAACCCCCATGGTAGTACGATCTTTAAATATTGAAAAAGATCCCTTTAGACCACGGGAAGAAGGCGAAGAAATATTTGGTCCTACCTTTTCATATCTTAGTGCTATTGGAGCACTAATGTATCTTGCTAATACCACTCGACCAGATATTGCTTTCGCTGTAAATTTGTTAGCAAGATATAGTGCCGCTCCTACCAAACGCCATTGGATAGGAATTAGAACTATTTTTAGATATCTAAATGGCACAAGAGATCTTGGGTTATTTTACAGTAAAAGTAAAGATCCCATTTTGTTAGGATATGCAGATGCTGGTTATTTATCAGATCCCCGTAACGGTAAATCACAAACGGGCTTTGTATTCCTACAAGGTGGAACCGCAATTTCTTGGAAATCTTCAAAGCAGACTTTGGTGTCAACCTCTACTAATCATTCTGAAATAATTGCTTTATATGAAGCATCACGCGGATGCGTATGGCTTTGCAGAATGATAAACCACATAACACAATCATGTGGTATAGGTACACTTGACACACCCACTATTATCTTTGAAGACAATGCAGCATGTGTCCTGCAGTTGGAATCAGGTTATATTAAAAATAATATGACTAAACATATTATCCCTAAACTATTCTATCCTCATGAATTACAAAAGAACGGAGAGATAGAAATCTTGCAAACTAAGTCATGTGATAACTTTGCGGATTTATTCACAAAGTCTCTACCATACTCTACATTTCATAATTGTATTAAAGGAATTGGTATGAGAAGACTTAGGGATTTGTAAGAATCAGGGGGAGATTCTCTTAAATAACCTGAATTCATATATCATATTACACTCTTTTCTTTATATAAGTTTTACTCTTAGGAGCTTTCTCATATAAAGTTTTTAATGAGGTAATGATGAAACATAGTGTCATATTGATGACACAATATATATCATGGTACTTTCTCCTTATTTTTCCCACTGGGTTTTGAGGAGTTTTTGCCTAGTATATCAATATACTTTTGTTTTTTTCACAGGGTTTTTTTAAAGATTCAAGACGATAACTGATGGACGAAATAACGGTGCCTACAAGAAGTCAATTGATCAAGGAGAAGTGTTAGGATTAATTAGGATTAATTAATTAGTGATCAATAGACACCCATTTGTATAGACATCCTTTTGTACAGACACCCTTTAGTATAGACACCTTTTCATAGATAGGCACCCTTTGGGATTGTATAAATATGTAACAGTTCAACACAATAATCAATCATCAGTTTTCCATTCCCATTTTCATTCAACACTTAAAACCTCTGGTTCTATAGCCATATGTGTTCCTTTGTGATAGTAGACATTCACTTGTGAAGTTCAAGACCGGATATTTCCCTTTAATCTAAAAAAACGGGTAGAAATTTTTTTTTTCTGGATGCGTGTTATGTGAGGGGATGAATAAAAAAGGTGAAAAAGAAATTTTTAGAGATGTGTGTTCTGTGAGGGAGATGAATAGAAAGAAAAAATACCTTTGGAACTAAACACTGATGTTCGCTTTGTGCCACAGTATCTACCATCATTCTGCCGCTGTCACATCTCCGCAGAGAAGCTACATGCACAGGAATTTCTTCCTCGCCACTTGAGACGAGGTTGGTTTTTCCAGCCCAGGGTGACCCCGAGAACCGGGAAAGGCTGGGGTGGGTCTGGATAGAATCAAGATGATGCTTAAACGAACACGTGTTTGGGCTGGGATTATACCCAGGCAGCTCAAATACGGGGGTTAGGCCTAACCAGGAGGAATTGTGGCCTATCCACCTAGATACTACGTGAACATCATCAAAAAAAATGTGGTGTCATGGTTGGTCGCTGCTGTTCGCGGATCCTATGGCCCGGTTAGGCAGACGACAAGCACTCTCCAGCAACTCCTTTAATCTCACTTACAGGTGGATCCCACCTCATCTCCTTTCCACCTTCTTCCTCCGCTCCGCTATGCCTTCTCTGCTTCGTCGCTGTTGCTGCCGCAAGCATCCATGGCTGGCGTGAGAGCGCCTTAGGGTTCAGGGATTGGGGGCTATGGACTCACCGGAGCTATATTGGACGGGGGAAGGAGGGAGGAGCGTGATTTATTCACACCGTGAGGCCCGACCTGGCTATACAAGAAGTGAGTTTCCCTAGACCTAGACTCGCCTTTGTCACCATATGCTTCATGTATGTATGCTAATCAACATGATTCCACGGATATTTAATTTTTGGATTCCTTATTATTGTGTTGTCGTAAAATGCAATTTGAGATGTTAACAGCCTAAAATGTCCCAACCAAACAGTACCTTGATACTGCCTGATTGCTCTTTTAGTACAATATGCTCCTATTCATACCGGGAACTTCAGCCGTATTAATGTTGGTTCTTGTTGGATGGAAACTCACTTCTCCAATAGTAATGTCAAGACAAGCGACCTTGCCTCATATGAGAAACTAATGGATGATCCATTGTTTTGCATTGGGACTGAAACTCACTTGTTTCAAACCGCAGCCAATGTTCTTCAACAGAATACAAAAAAAAAAAAAACAATCTTTATTTGTCACGAATTCTACTTCTGAACCTGATGACACGCCCGTTGCTTGGGAAAATACGAACATGATCTGTTGCCTAGCCAGACCACCACAACACGTTGCTTACACAAATCCGGCACCACACACTGACGCACGCAGCTTCTATTTAGTACTAGAGCCACGTAGATGCCACAGAGCTGACCATACAAATGCAGTCAGGAACTTCACACTTCCTAGCGGACTTCAACTGCGCCTCCCTGCTCGCCGGCCGGGACCCAGACGACGCTTAGCTTGGAGAGGAAATGGCACACATCAGCCACATCCCCTGGCTTGAGATTGTGCGCCTCTAAGAACGGGTGCCTGGGGCTCCACTGCGAGGTGTCGAGGTGGCACACGGCCAGCACCTCCATGTCCGGCGCCATGCCATCCTCTGCCTCCAGCGTCACCAGGTACGCCGCCGCCGGGTCGGTTGTGTGGCAGAAGAACACCGCGTAGGGGTACGTCAGGTCATGGCACACCGCCACCATTGGTGACGACTCGGAGAGCTTCTGCACGGCCTTCACGTTGTACCTCCCACGCTGAGCCGTCGTCGTGCCCATTGGGTCGATGGACATGTCGCCCGAGAAAGCACGGACGTTGCGTGTGCCGAGGAGTGCAGCAGGGAGCTTCGCGAGCGACTCGAGGGAGGTGGCGCAGCTGGCCTTCTCGCCTGGGAGTGGCCGTGGGTGCTCGCAAGTGTCAAGAGTCCACCGTATCTCATCGGCCATGGCGAGGGACGCTGGCGCGAACATGGCAAGGATGTCGTCGAGGCGCTCGGTCGAGAACGGGAGGGAGTCAGCCTCGCGGCGTGATAGCAGGGTTGGCAGGGAGGTGGTCACTGGGATGGTCGGCGTGATCACGGAACCTGGCCGTAGGACGTCATGGAAGAAGAACACGTCGGCTAGCTTGTTGGCATTTTTGTGGCTGTGAACATGGTCGTGCCTGTCCCCTGAAAACAAGTTTGAAGCCATAAATATACCCATTTCGAAGCTCAAGGATGTGCAACTTTATCGACAAAACATAATGCAATTTATTTTATATAAGAATTTAGTCACAGTTATGTCTGGAGTAAACAATATTTCTCCATACAAACTCAAATGCTTCGAAGACACTGGTGTTGTTTTGTTATTGTTGTTAGGTAGCACAAAGAATTACTTGTTTTATCGTGCCATATATATAATCACATAATTCAAAATGTTATTGGCATTATCTAAATAAATGAGCTCTAGCTCAATTTCTGCTAACTTGCTAATAGAAATAAAAAATAAGATTTTGCATATATATAATTATGCTAGTTTTCCTTAAAATAAACATACCATTACTTGATTCACCTTTCTCACTTAGGATTTGTTGATTTTTCGATATGGTGGTCTTTGATAAATGGCTATGACTTTTAGAGTCATATGATGTGGTAACCTTCCTTGAGTCCTCGTCATATTGTGATCCATAAGAGGCAGTGACTTTCCTTGAGTCCCTGTCTTCTTTAGATCCATATGACATGGTGTCTTCCCTTGAGGACCCATAAGATGCGGTGACTTTCCTCGAGTCCTCGTCACCTTGGGATGCATATGATGTGGTGACCTTCCTTGATTCATCCTCACCTTGGGAACCATATGACGTAGTGACCTTTCTTGAGTCATCTTCACCTGTCAACCCATATGATGTTGTGACTTGTCTTGTGTCCTCTCCATGGGACCCGTATGATGTTGTGATCTTCCTTGATTCATCTTCACCTTGTGAACCATATGATGTGGTGACTTTCCTCGAGTCATCGCCATGTAAAGACCCATATGTGGTTGTGACTTTCCTTGAGTCTTCACCTAGGGATCCATATGACATGGTAACCTTTCTTGAATCATCATTCCCTTGATATCCATATGATGTGGTGACTTTTCTTGAGTCATCTTTGCCTTGTAACCCATACGACATGGTGACTTTTCTTGGGTCCTCAGACTGGGAACCATATGATGTTGTGACCTTCCTTGATTCATCTTGACCTTGTGACCCATATGATGTAGTGACTTTCCTCGAGTCATCACAATTTAAAGACCCATATGTGGTTGTGACTTTCCTTGAGTCTTCACCTAGGGATCCATATGACATGGTAACCTTTCTTGAATCATCATTCCCTTGATATCCATATGATGTGGTGACTTTTCTTGAGTCATCTTTGCCTTGTGACCCATACGATGCGGTGACTTTTCTTGGGTCCTCAGACTGGGAACCATATGATGTTGTGACCTTCCTTGATTCATCTTCACCTTGTGAACCATATGATGTAGTGACTTTCCTCGAGTCACCGCCATTTAAAGAACCATATGCAATTGTGACCTTCCTTGAGTCTTCACCTAGGGATGCATACGACATGGTAACCTTTCTTGAATCATCATTACCTTGAGATCCATATGATGCTGTGACTTTTCTTGAGTCATATTTGCCTTGCAACCCATACGACATGGTGACTTTTCTTGGGTCCTCAGACTGGAAACCATATGATGTTGTGATCTTCCTTGATTCATCTTCACCTTGTGAACCATATGATGTAGTGACTTTCCTCGAGTCATCGCCATCTAGAGACCCATATGCAGTTGTGACCTTCCTTGAGTCTTCACCTTGGGATCCATATGACATGGCAATCTTTCTTGAATCACCATTCCCTTGAGATCCATATGATGTGGTAACTTTTCTTGAGTCATCTTTTCCTTGCAACCCATACGACGTGGTGACTTTTCTTGAGTCCTCACCCTGGAACCCATATGATGTTGTGACCTTCCTTGATTCTTCAGGTTGGGTGCTATATGACGTGGTGACCTTCCTTGATTCATCGTCACCTTGGGAACCATATGACATAGTAACTTTCCTAGAGTCATGCTCACCTAGGGAACCATATGTTGTTGTGACCTTCCTTGAGTCCTCAGCTTGGGACCTATATGATGTAGTGACCTTTCTTGATTTATCATCACCTTGTGAGCCATATGAAATAGTGACTTTTCTTGAGTCACCGTCACCTGGGGACCCATATGTTGTTGTGACCTTCCTTGAGCCTTCACCTTGTGATCCATATGGCGTGGTGACCTTTCTTGAGTCACCTTCACCTTGCAACTCATATAATGTGGTGACTTCTCGTGTATCCTTTCCCTGGGACCAATATGATGTTGTGACCTTCCTTGATCTGTCTTCACCTTGTGAACCATATGATGTAGTGACTTTCCTCGAGTCATCCCCATCTAAAGACACATAAGTAGTTGTGACCTTCATTGAGTTTTCATCTTGGGATACATATGACATGGTAATCTTTCTTGAATAATCATTTTTACCTTGAGATCCGTATGATGTCGTGACTTTTCTTGCGTCATCTTGGTCTTGCAACCCATATGACATGGTTACTTTTCTTGAGTCCTCACCCTGGGACCCATATGATGTTGTGACCTTCTTTGAGTCATCAGCTTGGGTCCTATATGACGTGGTGACCTTCCTTGATTCATATTCACCTTGGGAACCATATGACGTAGTAAATTTCATGAGTAAATTATGGATTAATGATGATAACTATAATGTCGCAAAAATAGAATATATAGTTCCATGTGACATGCTTCTTGTATGTGTTACTAATACATTTTATATTTTTATCTTATACCTTTCATTTTGTCCATCTTTAGGCTAGATTAGTGCCAAAAAGAAATTTGGGCACAATTTACCATTGGGAATGAAAAATATGAAACATTTTGTTCCTATGTAGGATAGAAAGTAAGTCAATATATGAAAACTAAGTAGGAAATCTTGTACATAGAATCCAGTGCAAACAAAAATAGTTAAATATAATGGATGGATGGCGGTAGTATAAAAATCGAGAATTTCAAGTATTTCAACCAAGCATGGATAACTATCTTATACATACTTATAATGCTCTTTTTACAAATCCTTAGGGGTGTTTGGCTCCCTCGAGCTAAAAATTAGCCCAATGTTTGAATCCTAGTTAGAAAGACTAAGCATAAACTAATTGCAAAACTAACTACATAAGTGATGGTTAATTGTCGAGACGAATCCATTGATGATAATTAGCCCATATCATTGTAGCATCACATGGTCTAATCATGGACTAATTCGTATCATTGTGTTGATCTCCACAATTAGTAATGACTTATGCAAGTAGTTTTACAATTAGTCATGTTTAACCTTTCCAGTTGGCATCCAAACCTTGGACTAACTTTTAGCACAAGAGAGCTGAACACCCCCTTAGTTTATAGTTGGACCCATAATTAGATCAATAATATGCAAATTATGCACCAAAAATTGATATAATTGGAATCGCTTTTAAAGGGTTATAATACTTAACTACAAAAGAACTTGTGGTCAAAAATTTAATTTGGGATAGTCAAGGTGTACATATTCTAAAATTGAACCTATAAAAGAATTCATTACGTACTTTGTTATAACCGACACATAATATTTACAGATAACCTAAAATTACCTTTCTTGATCAGTATCCTTGTTTCAATATATGAAAAATACTACCATAACGTTCGTGACTACTCCATACTCAAGCATTGAATTCTTTGGTGAAATGTAACTTCATTACTCTTATGCCATTTCAAATGGAATTTTTCAGAAATTTTATTTGCAAAAAATACCACTTCCTCTTATAATAAGCCACTAAAAAATATCTTATTCCTTTTATGCCACTTGGAACTAAATTTTAAGGTGCCACTAATAATAATGAAGGCTAGAAGAGAAGCCCATGTTACTCGCGCCAGTCCTGCTTTGATTTCTTAAGTTTATTTATTATAACTGGGATTACTCCATGCAAACTTAATAAATTGCACATTTTATCTATTTATTCTTTGTTGCTTTGGAAATTAAAAAAAAAACAAGTTATACCCATCAGACCACGTTAGTCACAATTTATCGTGTCCCTTTCATGAAAATGTTGCCTGGAGAAGTAGGAAGCACAACCAGAATTTAAATCCTTTTCTTGTGATGTGGGATTCTCCTACTATTTTAGTATTCAAAATTTAGTATAAACTTTCCTTGGTAAATTTCTCTTAGTGTTTTCGCATTCTAAGTGTTTTATCAAAAGTGGGAAGGTATATTTTTATCGCTGACAAGCTAAGGCCAAAGTGGTAAAGTAGATGAAGGAAAATCTTTATTTTACGCATTATTCCCAGGCTAAATTAAAACATCTGAATGTGTAGTATAATTATTTTTTTATCCACTCGCCGGAAAAATATGAAGATCTGGATATGCAGATATATATACCTTTGGATTGGGTCAGCAGATCGCGTATGGCTTGGGGCATCGTAGTCTCGGGAAGCACTGCTTGCCAATACTCCATTGGCGCCATCGTCCTAGGCGACGTCACGGCCTGCAGATTTTCATGTCTGCTTGCTCCTGCTCCTGCAGCCTGCATGCAGCGATCATACAACGTGTGAACCAATTGAGTGGCCAGCCGTTATGCATGTGAGTGTGAGAGCATGCATTCGTAGGCTACATTGACATACTCACCAGAAGGAGCACGACGAGTGGTGATACAATGGCATACATGTTGATGTTGTGTGTGTGCGCGCGTCGCCGTTCATGCCCAGCAGGTGACTATTTATGTACGGATCCGAGATTGCATGGCTGAAGCAGATTTGTGATGTCGATGTGGCATCAGTCAATTATCTGGGTCTCTCTCAGCGTGGCAATTAAGAAATAGAGCACGTGGGACTCGCCCTTCATTGTTTATTTGGAGGGAAATTATCGCGAGATTTTTGTGGGTAGCCTCATTAATATGATGATAACTTCTGCCTTTTCCCATGCATATACAGGTGTACCACGTGTACCGCGCCACCGACGGTGTCGCCTATAATCTGACACGAATTTGTCCTCAAAAGGTTACAATAATGGGTTTGGACAAATATATTAATTATAATATCGAACTACTATGCATATAGTATTTGTCTTCAAATTATCTTCATACTATATAGGCTCAACCTTAATTGCCATTTTTCTCTGTGATCCGAGCGGCTGAGCGGGTATATATTCTCCTGATGATTATTGAAGATTGGGTATATCACTAAAAATTAATATAGAATTTCAACCATAATCTAGAATCTCAACCTTAATTATTACTCCCTCCATCCCAAATTATAAGTCATTTGATTTTTTTACTCCAACTTTGACCACTCGTCTTATTCAAAAAATTTGTACAAATATAGTCAAATTTGAGTCATTCTTGAAATCTTTTTATTACTAAAGCTAGTCATAACAAAAAAAAATATTATTTTGCAAAAAAAATAAATAAGACGAGTGGTCAAATTTAGGGTGAAAAAAGTCAAAAGACCTATAATTTGGAACGGGTGGAGTACTCTGTAATTGCAGATTGTGTCCATCATCAGTCAAAATATAGCTCTTTGCTTTTAAAAAAAAATAATTTTTACGGCCCCTTTCAAATGTTTGGTCCATTAGTTGTTGGTATGCCAATCCACAAACAATTATCGAATAGCCAGTTGCCATCATACCAAACTTGTAAAGAGTCGTCCTGCTATTCGTTCGATCGTGATTGTCCGTGGCACTAAGGTCAGTCTCGTGGGGATTTTATGGCCATTAAATTATATGACATATCAGCAAAATTGCTTATGTAGCAGGGTAATCATAAGGAAAGACATCATGTACAGTTACCAAGATATGAATTTTGCATTGAGAGCAATTTTGTTTCATGCTAAACACATTTGGCCATACACCATGCAAGAATTAAATGTTGCAGCTTGTATATGAAATTGTACCATGAAACTATGCAATGAGAGAGAGTTTTATCCCATGATAAATGTGACGTGGCAGTCTTGGTAGCTGTATGACTGTATCACCATAAGCACATGTATCACTGTTCCAATTATCCTTCCATAGTTTAATATCAAGCTAAAGAAACAAGCACGGTATCCTGGTTCTATAACTTTGAGCTAATCTCGAACATTAAACCAAATGAACTACTAACCAAGCAACAAAAAACTAAAAATCAACTATGCATGCCAATGGTATTGAACAAAAAGATAGATATGATAAATTGTCTCTAACGATAGCATATCGCCCTCTGTTCTTAGTAAGTCATTCTAATTTTTTTTTAGAGTTGAACAACTTTATGTTTGATCAAAATTACTGAGGAAATGACAAAGATTTATGACACCGAATAAAGAGTAGTTTATAATGATTGGAAGGTACCCAACGATACCATGTGGTACTTTTTTGGCTGATTAATGATAGCCATTGATTTCAGCTGACTATTTATTTTTAAGAAAAAGAATATACTTAATTAGTACCTCCTGGTGCCGTTCTTTGGGCGCCTCTAGTTATCGCTCGGACCTTATCACCCATAGATATCATCGGTTCATATTTTTTCCAACCATTCTAAAACTCCTCTCGAATAAATACTTATTTGGTATCACGAATGCTAGTACAACTGTCTTTTTGTCTATTTGGTATCATGAATGTTAGTGTGCTAGTAGAGTCTAGACCAAAATAATTCTGTTGTAAATAGTTTAGACGATAGTTGTCTTTTTATCACACAGATAAAGCTAAATAGATAGCATGTACAATAGTTTAGACAACTAATGTCTGTAAGCTATTTAATTCATCATTTGACTCATAAACCATAGTGATCCAGTACACAATTTGATCTTTGTAGCTATTTTGTTGCTTACATGATAGAAAGCCAATTTGATCTATATACCAATTTGTTGCTTTTTGATAAAAATTAGATCAATTAAGATTAACATGAAACAAAATTCTTTTGGACCGTCAATACCTTTATTGGGTCTGAGAGTAGCACGTTAACAATCGTACAAAAGAAAAATAGCATATTAAGAACATATACCAATCGATTTAATGGTCAAATAGAGTAGATCCATTAAACAAAAATAGCGATAATTTCTTCCTGCTCCTTATTTCTTCCCTGCTGCAGTGCTGCAGCGCAGAAGGGCTTTCCATGCCGCCACATTCATCACAAGACCGCTGCTGGAGTGCTGGCTGCATCCTGCATCTGCCGCGAGCGCATCGGCACATGTGAAAGCTGATCGAGAGGACCTGCCATCTTATCTTTCATAAAAAAAAGCTGGCTTCTTATCTTTCATTAAAAACAGGAGCTGAAACCCTTCCTTAATTGACTGGCGCCACCATCGATCCTGAGGCCGTCATCGGCTAGCAAACGATGCATGGGAGCATAATAGATAACTGAATCCTTTGTAAAGTGTCTTGGGGACTCTAGCTCTAGAACACCAATCGGCGATGGGGGCATTCAACCTAGGGGTTGCCTCTTGAAAGCAAAACTGCCAGAGCATGCTGAACCATGCCTCCCCAATCAGTAAGCAAGTGGTCCTTGGAGGTCCAGCAGCGACCATGAATAGCGAGCCAACTGAAGAAATGATGACACCTCCCCGGTGCATGCACCTTCCAAAGTTGTCGAGCACCCGTTCCATCTTAGAGAATATCTCCTTCTAGCTCATCTGACGCCAAATAAACATATCCGGTATTTGGGTCAAAGTCCATACCACGCAAAATGTCCCAAATCCAGAGGTCAAGGGAGATAACCTGGACTGTGATGGCGTACGAGATAGCTCGTACCTAGGACCGATTGGTCAGGCCCTCCTTCATTGTCCACGACGGACTAAGGTTTATAAGGGCTGGGCATCCGGGTACAGGATATGTAGGCCGTAGGATCATGTAGCAGCTGCCATCGAGATATGTGCCAGGGACGGTGGGATGGCAGGTAGGGGAGGATTATGTCCCATCCTATGCATAGATGTATTTCTACAATTATGTCAAGCTAGGACAGCACCACTTCGGGACTAGCGTATAGGGACGTGTCCCTTATGTACCTCGCCCTAGCGGGTTTGAATTTCAAATAGCACTTTACTCTTCTCACGCCTCATTTCCTCAAAGCTTCTCGTGGAAGTCGTAGGCATAGCCGGCGGCATGCCGAGGCCATCCTAGGCAACTGGATTCCATCCCGGAGGATAGGGATCGGTACAGACAGTGGGTACAGGACCGGATGGACCTGTCTCGCTGTTCAGCGTTCAGAAAGGGGGCGACGAAGCGCAGGCGCGCCCATGGTCTCATGGCGTTCAGAGAGGATTGAGATGCTGTATGTAGCCGTAGTCGATGCCAGTGCGATGGTGATGGGCTTGGGACTCATGGATTCTTTCTCCGAAAAGAGGGGTGTGTACGGGGGGGCTGTACCGGTACGGCTCGAGCTGGGTCGCAATCGGCGGTGCCGGGTGACCTGCCGCCAACATCTCGATCTTGTGGTGGAGCAGAGGATAGGCGTGAGCTGGTGGAAGTAGGATGACCACTCACTGGTAAAGAGATGGATATATAGTTCGTCACAGATGCGTCGACGAGATAAGTCTTTGGAGCTGTCTTCTCCCTGCGATGGGTTATTAATCAGTACTGCAATTTTATATGCTAGGTGGTTGCCATTTCAGTTCAGAGCACATTCGGGCTATGCTATTTGTTGATCTTGCTGTTCTTCCTGTGGTAATGGTTGCGTGACTATTTCATGTGTGATGAAGCAATCCATGGCTTTGGTAGTGTCCGTGGCCTTTTTTTCCCTCCGCGTGCGACTGATTGGGGAATAGGTACTGTATCGCGGCCTGCTCCCTAATATTTGAATGGCTGACTTCTGTATACATTTGGTGTTGCATTACCTATTGCGGACTGAATTCGCATGAGGCTATGGATTTGATGAAAGGTTCTGAATTTGGTAACTAAGATTATAGTGCGAGTGGGTAAGACAAACATGTCTTTTATGCTTGCTAAACCAAATGAATGCACTGATAATAGATGCTTATGTAATTTCATTTTTTTATTGTTTCAGTGATGTTGACGCTTGCATTGGTGGCCAGATGCTTGGTGCAGCAGTGGCAGCTGACGTTGTCTCAAGAACTAAGAACATAGATAGGTGTGCATAATGCCCCAGCCATGTGTTTTCTTTGTTGCCTAACTAATAGATGATATATGCATGGGGGGTGTCATTTTCACTAAACTAGTCGATGTTGTGTAGACCCACAAGAACGGGTGGTAGAGGCAATGCTGCAAGAGTTTTAGACTATGATATAAATAGAGTTCCGGAGGACGCAGCCACCATACCAGAAGTGTCCCAAATTGGTTTGGTCCACAGTGTTGATGCTGATGTCCATTCTGGTGGGCGGATGATTGTTTCATTGGATCGTGGCGCTAATGCTGTTGCTAGATTTAACAACTACTGGTTTTGATTTTTCATGGTGCTTGATTGTTGGATGTTGTTGGCAGTGTTGCTTTTTAGTGATTTGTTCATGCATTTTGCGTAAGAGGAACATGAATTCAGCTTGTCCAGGCAGTTTCGACCTTAATATTGTGCCTGCTGGTAGTAATGTGGATGACCTACTGAGTACCAACTCAAAATGTTTGGTGGGTGCAGCAGCAACTGATGCGGTGTTGGCACGTGATGACCAGGCACTTGTGGTGTTGGCGCGTGATGACCAGGCACTTGTCAGTTGCAGGAAGAGGTAATATGTGGGAGCAGGAACATGTTACTTTTCTTTGTGCTACAACATAGAATAGGGGTACAATCAACTGCTTGCTATAAAAAATGTTTTTTTCTCTAACACGAAGGAGAGCTACGTATCATTATATTAATGGAAGAAGAGAGCCCAACATAGGCTTACAAACACCCAACTCCACCCACTCACACACAGAAACCCACATGACCACTCCCTAACACATCATCCCTTCCCTTGTGCAGTTAGGCTCAGGGAGAGGGACCTGACCAGCTCCTAGAATTAGCCTATTCCAGTGGCAATGAGCAGAGAGAGCCCTCTAGCTCCTGCCATGGTCCATAACTGGACCTCGTCCTTCATCATGGCCAGGGCAGCAGAAAGACTTGGTGTGGCGTTATTGAACACGCAGTCATTGCGTTGACGCCAGATACTCCAACAGCTCCGGATGATAAGGGAGTTGAGGCCTTTTTTAACATCCCCCGTCACAGCTAGATTGACTTTTTCCCACCACATATCAAAGGAAGTATCAGAGGGTTGGGGGGCAAGGGAAGCTAAACCAATTATCTGCAGGAGGTGGAACCATAATTGCCTAGCGAAGACGCATTCGACCGGGAGATGCTGGATGTCCTCCTCCTTCTGATCACATAGAGGGCACATTGCCAGGTGTGGGAGACCCCTTTTGGCAAGACGATCCGCAGTCCAGCAGCACCCATGGGCTGCAAGCCACATAAAAAATTTGCATCTGGGAGGAGCCCAAGATTTCCAGATACGCTCATATGGTTCGAACCGGGTTGCCCCCTCGAAGAGAGCATCATAGGCCGACTTGGCGGTGTACTGTCCTGAGGCGGACAACCACCAGATGTGGGTATCGGCCTCATCCTCCAGCAGCTCTACTTCTTCAATTAATTGCCACAATATCAGAAACTCCATCACTGTTTCGATGGAGACTTCCCCTTGGGTACTTAGGGCTGCTTGGATATCATCTACCCACTTCCTATTGGTGAGAGCCTCTAGCACTGTGCACTTATTTATTCCTCTTTTAGTCAGCAGCATGAATACGTTCGGTGCAATTTGCTGGATACTTTTCCTATCTATCCATTTATCTTTCCAGAACAATGTGGACTTTCTGTTGCCAATTCTTGTAATGACAGCCAAAGAGAGATGACCCTCGATGTCTCTGTTCACCTGTAGTGGCATATTTGTTCAAGGCCTATTGTTGTCGGCCTTCTTAACCCAAGGCCATCGGGCCCTCAAAGCAATACTAAGCAGTTTTAGATCTGAGATCCCTAAGCCACCCAACTCACAGGGTCGGCAGACCTTGGGCCAGGCAATGAGACAGTGTCCCCCTTGCACATCCTTGCGTCCTCTCCAAATAAAGCCCCTTCTGTATTTATCGAGGGCCTTGAGTGCCCAACCTGGTAAGTCTGCAGCCATAAGGACATACACCAGCATTGTTGTGAGGACAAAACGGACTTGTACTACTCTCCCAGCTTTCCTCATGAGATCTGCCTTCCATCCCGGTAGCTTATCGGCAATCTTGTCAATGATCGGCTGGACCTGTGCCTTAGTTAATTTCTTGAGCGAGAGTGGAAGACCAAGGTATTTACAAGGAAATTCAAGGACCTCACAGGGTAGGAGATTCTGGATGACATTCAGAATATCCTCTGAGCATTGTATTGGCAACACATTGCTTTTCTGCACGTTGGTCTTGAGGCCAGAGGCATCTCCAAAGATCTGTAGGATTTCGAGTGTCAAATTGATATCTTCCGCTGCTGGTCGAAGGAAGAGAGCCACATCATCTGCATACATCTGCATACATCGATATGAGTATTATAACCTATACTATTGGGAAGTTGGTTTTGGAATACAGTCAGGAAAGAAGAGGTGTCTGAGAACAGGAAGAGGAATAAAAACAGTGAGGAGAATCCCTGTCAACTTGCACAAGAGTTTTATTGCAGCTGCAGGGTATGTCATAGGCTAAACTTTATTTGCGAATAGAGATTTGGTTGTTTTGATTCATCTCTGTTTCTATTTGATGGGTGGTAAACCCCTACCTCGATTCTTCATTGTGTTTCTTTGCTGGACTGTTGGATTCAGTTTGAGTATGCATTAATTTTTTTTTCTTGCATTTTTTGGAGTGCAGATCAATGTGGAGCAATGGAGATTGCAATTGTTGTACTTTTGAAGGACATTGTGCATCGATGGTGCAAGTGGGTTGGTGCAAGTGGCATGTGTTGAAACATGTCAAAGAGTGTGTAGGGACGAGGTACGCAAGAGATAAAGAGTTTCGGGATAGGTTCCATAAAATGCTCAATGAGATGATGACTATTAATGAGTTTGAGCGTAGCTAGAAGGAGCTGGTGGAGCAATACGGTCTTGATAACAATACTTTTCTTATGCAAATATATGAAACCAGGCAGAAGTGGGTTAAGAGTTACCTCAAAGGTGTATCATGTGCAAGGATGACTAGCACGCATCGTAGAGAGAGTGCAAACTTCATGTTGAAGAATATAGTTTCTCCAAACTGCCCGCTGCAACAATTCGTTCAGCGGTATTTGAAGTTGTAGTATATCAGGGATGAAGAAGAGAACCACCAGGAGAGAAAGAACAAGTTGGTACATATGTTTTTCGGTGGTATTGAATAATTTGTGCAGGGGCACAATATGTATTATGTCAATGTTAGCGTACAAGGTTTTGTTCCTTTATATTGGGTTATTCCCTTTTCAAGTCGGTACAACTTATATGTTGTCTGGGTGTGGCTGCAGGATTGCAAGCAGGGTGAGGACAGAGTGTCCTTTGCTTGTTCATGCATGTACTGTGTACATCCTTAATGTGTTTTCCATGTTCACTGCACTGAAGGAGGATTCGGAATTCTACCGTACCTACGAGGTTGAAGCTGGGAAAGAATATTTAACTGTGCACTATGATCTTACTAGGGTGGAGAGGTATTGTTAGGGTAGGTTCAGAGTTATTGTTCATGGTGATTGCTCCTTGTACATATGAGAGTGTGTATTGTTTGAGAACTTTGGGCTCCCCTGCGCACATATCATCCGTGTAAGTTATTTTTTTTGTGTGGTATTGCTATGTTCATATGGGTTGTTGTATTTTGGTGTGCTTGGTAAATTTAAGTCTGTTTCTTCTGCATTTAGGATGTTTTTTAAAGCAGCCCGGCCACTGTTGCTTTTGCAGGTAATGATAAGTACTGGTGTCAAAAGATCCCTGAGGGAATGATTATGCAGTGCTGGACCAAGAAGGCTAAGTATATTTTGACAGCTGACCTATCTCAGTACAATAAGGAAAACCCAGCCCCCCATGCTCAGACCTTTTGGCATTCTTCGCTAATGCTAAGGATACTTCCTTTTGTTGAACTAGGAGACAGGAATCCTCAGAGTCATATGATTGCAATGAAGATTATTGATGATGGGATGGAGGCTTTGAAGGAGGTGAGTACAGAGAAAGATAGGTTTGGCATGGCGGATAAGGAGGGTGCCAGAATGATAGATTCTCAGGGGGATGATGTTGATCAGTTCACACTTTGAGCGCCCAAGCGGCGGGCAGAACGGGGTCGACCGACCATTCGAAGGGACAAGGCTGTGCATGAGGTTCTTTCAAAGCGTCCTCGTTTTTGCGGTATCTTATAAAGTGGTAAGCACAACAACCAGCTGCCTGCAACAAGACCCAGCAACGAAGAAGCAAAGGCGGCCCCCAACGTGTAGTGATTGTGGATTGTCTGGGCACGCAGTAGATCGTTGCCACGTCAACAAGTAGCAGCTCGCTACCATTGACACCATGTTTGTGTAGTTAAGGGTGTTGGTGAAGTCGATATTCTCTTTTATGTGTTGCCTTGTGCAAACATGGTCTGGTGGAGTTTTGGTCTCTAGGGAATGTGTAAATGTTCTTGTGTGTGGTCTTGTGCTGAACCTGTTGATGAATCTCTGGAACGGCTTTGTTTGGATGAATTTGTGATCTTTTCGATGTTTGATGTAAAAAAAATGTGATCTTGTGGTAGAGAATTGGCTGCTACGACATTTTGGATAGTTATTAGGAGATGGGCATTATGTGGATAGTTACTGATCAAAAAAAACGAAGCAGTGCGTGGGGGGGTTAAAATACTCAAAATTCGGTTCACTTTGTCTTTTAGGTGATGGGCTATAGTAGACATGTTGATAGTTTGCGCTGTTGTTAGGAGCATTGTGTCAGCAAAATGAAAATATAAATAAGAGGCGCGTGGATAAGTCCCAGCATTGTGTCAGGTGCTTGGTGCAGGAAGTACGTGGCGCGTGAAAATATAAATTACAGAGATGTCATTGGGGGCTGGGGCTGCGTGTGTTAATAGGAGCTTGGTGCATGTGGTACTTGGTGGCAGGGTGTACATGCATTGTGTATCGGTCGCGCATGCTTTCGAAATTTGAATTGTGCATGGAAGAAAACCAATGCCCCACGCTTTGTCTCTGTCCGCACAAGAGGCAGATTATAAAAATAGAGTGGCCGCATGTCCCCTTCTCCTTGAAAAAGCCGGGTACAGGGGTACTGAGAAGATACCACCAGAAGAGAGGGAGAGGATGGCATTCGCAGGCTCCTGGTTAGCAATGTGGTAATGCTCTTTCTTCGCCCAGGATTTGTTGGTGGTGATTTGCCTTTTCTGGTTTTGCTGTCAGTGGTAGTTCAGGTTACCTCCCCTCACCCTTTCTGGTGCATGTTACCTTGTTCCCTTTTTTGTGATGGGTTCGCCCCAACTGTGATTTGCTTTCTTCACTGTGATAAAAAAAATTGCTTTTAGTTGCTGAATTTTGAGATGTTGTTCTTCAGGAATTAGGTGACGAGGTTGAGGCGTGGAGCCTGCTGCTGGGCACCAAGCAACTGTTTCAGGCAATCTTACCGGAGCATCGGGTGTTGCTGAAAATGGTGATGTGATGAGGTTTTGGATTTGATGTCTGGGTAGTGTTTCGGATTTCAGTCTAATTTGTTTTTTTAAATAGGAATCAGTAGTTATTGGTAAGATCCAGGTCGGTTGTGCCTTGATGCTGGAAAACAATCTCCCCTGTTCTAGTATGTGCTGCTACTGGAATGAATTTAGTATTGTGTTTTTCTGTACATGTGGATCTTTTTTTATTTCAGTACTCATGTTCTGTTGCTCGGTTCCCTCCCATGGTTGGTGGCGGTGTTGTGGACCTGGTGGAAGGTACATGGTTGCAACTGGTACATATTGTGCACCTTGGGCCAACTCTGTACCGTATTACAAATAAGCGTTTTAAAAAAATTCAAGAAGTACGCGTGCAGATCCATCCTGTGCGCCATGCAGTAGCTCTGGGACAATGGGCGTGGTGTGGTGCAAAGCATTTATTTAATACCACATCCAACAAAACATGTGGTGCAGAATGCCGGCAGCACCCGGATGTGGTGCCGCATTGAGTCGCGGCGGGTACGGCAGGTGGACAATGCCTCGGGCTAGGCAAAAAGCACCTTTCTATCCCATCACTACAAAAACTTTACATCCAATCAAGCACAATGTAGATTCTAGGGCCTGCCCCATACGGTGGAACCGTGGAAAAGAAAAATCGATATACATAGCAATATCGCCGCGTAAGACCAACTGGCACGAATCTCGAGACATATCAAACGAACAGAATACCGGCTCTGCAGAGCGCCGGCCACATCACTGATTTCTCGTGTCCACGACTGACTCTTGCGCCCGGCGACAGCCGCCAAAAAAAGGTTATTTGCAGCCCCCGTATCCAAGTAGTGTGGGTATAACAATACATTATAGCAGCCTTTTATTTATTTTTATTAGTCCTGGAGCCACGTAGGTTCATTGTGACATACACGCATGCATGCGCGGGGCCGCAGCATGCCCATTCTATTTTTACTAAACCTCACGCGCGCCTACATGCTCGCTGGTCGGGAGTCGGGACCCAAATAACGCTTAGCTTAGTGAGGAAGTGGCACGCCGCCACCTCAGCCTCACCTTCTGGCTCATTGCCGTGCACAAGTGACCTGTCGAGGTGGCACACTGCCAGCGCCTCCATCACCGTCGCCTCGCCATCCTCGCTCACGAGCGTCACCGCGTACGCGTCCGCCGGGCTGGCCACGTGGCAGAAGAAGACCGCGTAGGGGTACGTCATGTCATGGCACGTGACCATCTCCTGGCCGGACTCCGTGAGCTTCCTGACGGCCGTCACGTTGTACCGCCCTCGCCGCGCCGGCGTGCCCGCGGCGATGTCGGTGGCCATGTCCAGCGAGAATGCGCGGACGTTGCGCGTCCCGAGAAGCGCCACCGCGAGCTCGGCGAGCGATTCGAGAGAGGTTGCGCAGCCAGCGGCCCTGTAACCAGGGAGCAGAGCTTCCGGACGTTCACAGGCCTCGAGTATCCACTGTATCTCGCCGGCTATGGCATGGGACTCCGGTGCGAACATGGCGAGGATGTCGCCGAGGTGCGCGGTGGAGAACGGGATGGAGTCGGCGACGCGGCGAGGCAGCAGGGGCGGCAAGGATGTCGTTGGTGGAAAGGTCGGCGTGATCACAGATCCTGGCCGTAGAGCATCACGATTGAAGAAGAAAATGTCGCCCTCCGGTGTGTTTCTTACATATCTGTGTGTGCCGACACGGTCCCCTGAAGCATATACTAAACATTAGTAGTACTTGACATAACATCCATTGTCAAAGTTCGTGGATCCACTGTTGAAGTACGTGTAAGTAGTAGTAAAATGTAATTTCCTCCTTGTAGTATTACTTATACAAGTACTACATACACCAAATAAAACGATGCAAATTTGAGAAATCTCTCAAAGTTTGACCCTATAGTACTAGCAAAAAAGAATCCAGCATCAAATGTTTCAAAAGAATTTTCTCCAAGTTGTCTTTTTCTTATGCACGTACAATCTATGTGTTAGTACTAGCAACATTTTTCGGATAAAGGAAAATGTGTGTTGTCTTTTTCTTATGCGTGTAGAGTATGTGTCAGTGGCAATATTTTCAGATAAAAAATACTGTAGGGGGATTAACAATACATTATTGTGTTATTTATAATTATATTATACAGAAATTAATGTGATTACCTTTCGTTGGTGCACCGTTAGTTATGGCCGTCTTCTCTTCACCTGGTGGCATAGGTCCTGAGATTTTAAGCACGTCTTCATCTTTATTCCCCATATCCATGTCATGTTCACTTTCCACCTGAACCTTTGCTAGATCTTCAGACCTTCCAAGTCTGGACCAAAATGGGTTCCTTTCTAAATCCTTGGTGCTACTTCTAGATCCGTACCAAAATGGGTATTTCTTTAAACCATCTTCAGGCCTTCCAAATGTGGACCAAAATGGGTACCTTTCGAAATTCTTGGTGGCACTTCTAGATCCATACCATAACGGGTATTTCTTTAAATCCTTGGTGTCACTTCTAGAATCATACCAAGATGGGAATTTTTTTAGATCCTCTGAATTTTGTGACTCATGTACAATCGACAATGTTTTTACATCCTCATTGCCTTCCGACCCATACCAAAACGGATAATTTTTTTTGAACTCAGTGCTACCATGCCCATACCAGAATGGGTATTTCATCAGATTCCTGGTGCTTCCTTGCCCAGTAAAAAATGAGATTTCCTTTAGATCGTTTTCCTTTTGGTCCTTGGTTCTCTCCGTCCCACACCAAAATGGATATTTCTTGAGATCCTCAGTGCAACGGTACCCATACCAGAATGGACGTTTCTTAGGATCCTCGGTGCTTCCTGACCCATACCAATCTGAATATTTCAGATCTTTTGAGCTTCCTCGTCCATACCAAAATGGGTATTTCTTTACATCGCTTCTTGACCTCCTCTCTCCCTCAAACTTTGCCCCCATTTTTCGCACTGTTTTGGCAAAGATGTTCATGTCATCAGGCCGTTGTATATGATCATCCTTGACTGCATGAACGCCCTGCCATTCAGTCACACTCCTCTTGTCACCAGAGCCAAATCCTGATGCATGTATGATAATTGTTATGAGTGCCTTGAGCAACATATAATCCATTAATTGTTAAGGAAAAGTTACATAAATTCAGTCATCAATTAAAGCAACAACTAACACCAACACCTTAGAACTAGAACTTATCTATAACATGTTCTCTCCCATATAAATATTATAAAATTTAATTTAGGATTCATGTTGCTCAAATTATTTTTAGGATTCAATTATATCCTTTTATTTAGCATTCATGCACATATAGACCCTAAAATATTTTTCTAATTAAAACCTTAAATTATGTCATTTAATTCAATTTACTCCTTAATACAATTATGTCATTTAATTAAATTTACTCCCTAATACAAATGGTTTTTTTGTTTCTCAATAAACAAATGTAATTTTAATTTAAAATTTTACAGGGTGTTAATGAACATCATATTATGTCAAAAAAAATATTATAAATTTTGTATCATTAGTTGAGTATTATTAAATGTTCTACCTATCAAATGGAGGAGAAAATTAATTGTATATTAGGTAGGTAAATTTAACCAAATGAAATAGTTTAGGGGGTAATATGAAGCAAAAAAGTATTTAGGCATTTGCCAAATAAACTAACCATTTTAAACCGCTCCTTTGTATGTCAGATTGTCCTAGTCTTCTAAATTTAAGTCACAACAATCACAAGAAGCTTCAAACTGGTCCCTAATGGCCGGCACTCTTAACAAGGGTAGCCGACTCCCACACCGGTCGAGGGGTGCATCTCCAGGCTTATGCTATGGTGTTAGCTGATGCAAATTAGATCCTGGTGATGTGTTTTTTACACCAGCGGTCTCCAAGGATCACACATGAATGCTCTGAGTTTTTGTGCTGCTCGATAGAGGGGTATTTTTAGGGTAAAGGGGGGGCGGAGAGAGAACCCCCACCTGAATTTCATTCATAGGCTTTTGGTAGCCAAAACAATACATGATCTTCAGCAGGAAATACGATTGGATAGGACCCCACAAAAAAGGGGAACAACTATACACAATTCAGATCAACTATTCCTCCCTCGGGAGCCCCCTGTTTCCCTGCCCCCAACGTGACTTGCAGAGTCCGCCGCCGCTAGCCCCCGTTCCTCCCTGCCTCCAACCTCCTAGGCGGTGGTAGGGAGGAGCGGGAGTCCATTCCTCTAGTAAATTTATTGTATTTCTAGTTTTTTCCTAATAATTTTCTTTTCCTCCAGAATAATTGGACTAGGATCTAGAGCGTCGTTTCAATATTTTTGATTTGGCTTTCTATCTTGTGCTGGATTTCCTCGAGGGGATGCATCATTTTCTCTGACAACGGTGTGTTCTTCATTGAGGGATCGAAGTACGTTGGCCTATTTCTTTTTGAGAAGGGATTCAATCTGTTTTCCCCTTCTGTGGGATCTTCTTTCCGGCTACCGGTGATACAATCGGTGGTTGCGGATCTGCCCTTTCGGCCGCCGCTAGCGATGGCTAACAACGGTGTCGGATCTTATGGTCGGTTCAACCTTCAGAAAATATGGTTGATGTGCTTTCGGCGCCTTTTACTTCCTACTGTAATTGAGCATACTGCGCCTCTTGCGGTCTTCACAATTGTGGAGTCTTGTATTGGTGGAAACTATGATCTTTATGGCCAGATCTGATGATGTTCCATGTCGATGGAGTTTCCTAACGCAATGGGCGTTGTCGCATGCAAGGAAGATCAAGGATAGGAACCTACTAGTGTGCTTCAATGTAATTTTATTTTATGTTGAGGTCTCATTTATAAAAGGGGTTATATTTTAATGAAATCCGATCCCTTTCTAAAAAAATTGTACACAATTCAGAAGACAAGACATAGACACAGGTCAGGAAGACAACAGTTGATCGCCAGTTTGAGCTTCCACAGAAACAACATACTTGCCAAAAATGCCTTGACCAATGCGCATCATCACCACCTCTCATGGCTACGCCTGCTCCGGTGTCACCCTCCATCTGAGGGTCAGGCGAACAGAATGGGGACTAGACACGGCAATCTTCCTTCTGAAGTGGATCATTGCACCTTTCAAAGAACATCAAGGCTCAAAATCTCGGGGAATTCTTGTAGGGTAATAGTTGAGGAGATGGAATGGCACCACCAAGAGGAAAAGCGTAGACCAAGTAGAGGCGTTCCTTGAAAGACACTCACCAAACCACAACAATAGCAAATCAACCAATGTCAACGAGGTGAGAAAGCAGATGATCGCCAAGCTCCCATGGTTGCTCATGGGCCTTGGCAGACCGTGCGAAGGTGAGACACCCCCGCGCACCGGGCGCAGAGCTTTCATTGCAAGGTGGTTTCTGCCACACCATGGATGTGGTGCGAGAGAGTCGCACGACAACTCCTCTATGGAGGGGAACGGCGCTTGCAAGCATCTCCGTTGTCGCTGGTTATTGGAAACCAATGATGCCTTTCGTTGGCGACTCCGGGAACACCTAGCCTGCAGCCTAGATGGTTCCTCTTGAACCCATAACACAAGCATATCGTAATTCTTGCTTTGACATTGGTCAACATCACTGACCATAGAGGCATGCCTATTTTTTTCCTCAGGTTCTATAAAGGACTGTTTGGATTGTCTAATGCTAAGGCTTAGCATGGCTAAAGTTTAGCGCCTAAACTTCAGCACGGGCCCCATGGCTAAAGATTTGCTGCAAAAGTGAGAAAATAAAAATACTACTTTTTTTCTAAACCAAGAAAATACTGATGTGATCCTTGGACCCTTCTTTGTTAGTGGAAAGGAAAACGCTAGGGGCATGTTGGTCTTTTCCTAAGATTTTGGTTTCCAGCACCTGTCATCTAGGTAATGTTTTTTCACCAATTTAGAAGTGGTGGGCTATTAGCGCTCATGTTTGAATGAGCTAATGGGTGAAAACTTTCGCAGTTTTGGTCATTAGTACTTGTATCAAACAGATATTGATGAAGATGACATAAAATGGTGGCACACTATCTACAGCACGTGTTAGCAGAGGGAAAATAAATTGTTTTAGTTCAGAAAACATAAACTGGATAAAGTAGCCTGCAGATTCACCCCCACTTTTCCCCAAGTCCTCCATTTTCCCTTAATTTTTACCGCCAGAATGTTCAACATTTTTATTCGTTGATTTAAAGATATGAAACAACACTTGGAAAGAAATTTGCTGCTCACTCATAATATAAGTGGGATCAAACTCCATATATCCAAGAACTAAGGAGGTAGCTGAAATGGTCATATTTTCCTTAGTAAATTCATCTAAGTGCATTTGGAAATGATATATTATATTGGAAAACAAGTTATTATATTAATGATTGAATTATTAAGGAGCGGACCAAAATGAATGAGGTATAGTTGCCTAAGAGATCTTCCATGAAGTGAAAAAGTTGAAGCTAACTTTGATTTGTAATGCAACTAAACTTCGCATATCAGTGCACGCGCGGAGAAAGAAAACAAAAAAAACCTGTAGATTGTGCCAACAGGTCATGTATAGCAGGTGGCATTGGCGTCTCGGGAAGCAGTGCCTGCCAATACTCCATTGGCGTCAGATTCTCAGCCGCCGCATTTGTGAAGCTACCACCTCCAACTAAAGCAACCTTCAACCATCACACAACTCATATTATTCAACTGGTTGAGTAAAGCATTTTGTAGTACACCAAAACTGCATTAGACAAGAAAATATGATAGCACACAACGCTACTGAAACATGCTCACCAGGAGTAGTAGCGAGAGGAGTGGCAGCAAAACGTCGATATTATCCATTGGATTGGTTTTAATCCGTTACTATTCTCCCAGTGCAAGGTTCCTATTTATACGCCCAAAGGTCAGTACAAGATATTAGTGTGTGCCGACATACTTTGTAGATCTCGATGCATGCTTGGCGTATTCTGTAAAAAGATGGATGCGACAACTACTGATCATGCTAATAATCTGCTTGAGATTAGTTGTCGTACCTATTGCTGTAACCACATTTAAATAAATTTGCAGTCCAAGTCCAAACATGACATCTCTGGCGACGAGTGATGCATGGTAGTAGGTGTGATCTATTGTGAAGAAATAAATAATAAATCTCTAATGGTTAACTTAGAGAGCTTAAGGAAAATAACTAGTGGAAATTCATGAATAAATGTGGAGCACATAATTACCAATATGGCAATATTGCATATCAATTAACCATCGTAACATGGCGCCATCCTTATCTCATTATATATATGATATATCCATATGATTTCAATAATTCATCAATTTTCTTTTGCATCGCACCTTGATTTGTGTTTGACATGTGTTTAGTTGAAACCTTAGCTTAATCTATATGTATAAGAAGTGGTCTGATTAAACACTAGATGCGCGCCTTAAGTTAACTTTTTCCTATATCAAGATATTAATTATTTCATAGACAAAGTAGAAATATATTTTTTTAGGGGGGGTGTGATTTAGGCTATTTTAAAGAGATTATTATGTTTATACCCCTATTTTGAAGTGCAATTGTGATTTTGCCCTTACTTTTTTAAACTTTATGAATTTGCCCATATTATTCGCAAGTTGTTGTGAATTTACCCCTTGTTTTTGTGAATTTGCCCCTGTTTTGACCATTGACTGGGGAAAATCACACTGATTTGTAACAAATAAAGGAAAATTCACAAAGTGGTTTATTTTAAATGTGGTCGGATAGGTAATTTAGATGCAAAATTAAAGGGTTACTTTATGTTACTTTTTATAGTAGCATAGAAAGTTAATTTAGATGAACCAGGGTGTTAGTGTAGTTTATTTTCGTTAATCGCAAGGTGAGTGATTATATTAGGTATTGTTTTGAGAGGAAAAAAATGGCCTATTTTGTAATGGAGGAGGTGGAGACTTCTTTAGAAACCAGAATAGATCTATGGCTACTATCTTAAATGATGAATCCAACCTATGGAACCGTGGGTTAGATGTTTAAGATTTTTGCAAGAATTTTTAGAATTTATCTTTGTTTTAGCATGTCTTACGAGGAAGCTCAGATTAATAATAAAATATAAGATAAGATGTGGGGCCTTCTAAGCATCTTGATCTAGTATCATCTTTTTAAAAAAAAAAAAAAACTATCATCTGGCTGCAGATTTAGATGCATAGCACAGATCGAGGAAGACATGCTCTCTGTTCAATTGACTGTTAACGCTAACAATGCACAATTAACGAGGAATAAGCATCTTGGCCTGTAACGGGCTGGTTTAGTGGGTTGAATGGGTTCACCCTGGACCGGTGAACAGGTCACCGGATATCTATGGTCAGGGCTGCAGGGCAATAATATCGAATATTCATATGGCCCTGCTTAAGCAGCGTAAAACACTTCATAGGGAGCTTTCTGAAACCGAGCTATCCCTCATCTTTGTATGTTGTATACAGGTATATATAAAACACAATTCACTGCGCACGCGGCACATATAGCAATAGCATCAACCCACTTGTACGAAGCAAGAGGCTTAATATGGAGGAAAAGCAAGTACGATACAAGGTGACAAGATATGCGTAACAATGGCAGATCAACTGTCAAAAATTCATATACATCGCTAGGTACTAGAGTATCAACTTTCGGAATTTCAGTCTAAGCAAAGTATGACGAGGATGATGATGTATCACGAAGAACCTGCATGAGCAGAGTGAGGGAAGCTGTGAGAATCTGTGTAATCCGTACAGCACTAACAAATTGGTGGCCAAGGGGAAGATTCCAAGCTTACCTCCAGTTCATCTTCCGTGAACGCGTTCTTCTGGATGCTCCATGTGTCAGCATGGGTACGCTTAAACTCTGCAACAGCTTTTGTGACGGTTGATCTTATGGGGGAAGGCTCGTGGATGAATCGAGCTAGTAGCGTGACATGAGCAGGAAGCCAGCTGCAAAGACCACAAAACCACATACCCAGTCAAGATAATGGTATTTCGGAGCTCAAGATTATCCTATGGCTATAGTTAAAATCGACACAATGAACCAGTCAAATAAAGCATGGTACACCCTGCTTCCTTGACTCCTTGTACAAGGAAGAAGCAGCTGACATGTAATGGACGTGGGCCTCAGCGGACCAGGAGCACGCACTCTACCAATCAGACATCTACCATGCATTAGAAGTAAATAACACACATAGTACCTAGGCATGTCGTATGGGACAGAAAGGACTGAAGCTGTCAAAGCAAGAACTGCACCATGGACGGTAGCAACTGGGTGGCCTGACTTTGAATTTCTGCAACCAAGAACAGAGGCATGAGTTAACTATACTCATGAAGGAACTATTGGTTCATGACAATGTCGATCAGCAGAAAGTTAGTTGACTGTCTACTCAACAAATCACAAGAAAGTAAAGAGAAAAGTCGATGTTAGACCATGACAATTTCGAAATCAGCAGAAAGTTTACCTTCTCCGCACAACAACAATACCCTGGGCTTGTGCATATGATCTATCACGAAAATCCCTTGATAGATCTTCATCTATACCCTTCATTAAGCTTGCAAGAACACCAGCAGCGTGTTCCCTAACCTGAATGTATAAAACAAAAAAAACAAAATTCAGAACATGGGCAGAAGAAGCCTCCACGAAGAGGAACCTTTAACTGAAAAGTACTTTCAAACGTACACCGATAGTACATGTTAAGGCAAAGGCCACAATGTAAGTAGGTTTTTATTATATATTTACCTGGAGTGCACGCACATTGTCCAGAGTAAGACAGTACAGGAAAATAAAAATAAAAACTCATTGAATACATGCCAAATGAACAGACTTGCCTCAACTTGGTTGTCCACAAGTAACTTTTCTATTGTTTGCCAGATTTGTGATTTCTCTGAGCCAGAAAGGATGAATGTGTGCCTGTGATAAAGGTAGTGCAAATGCATTCGTTTTCCATAAGCTCTATGATACAGTTAAATGAAATAAGAGGCATGTAATACTGCAGTGATGTTGTCACATAAAAATTATGTACAAGCTATGTTTATATTGGTCTTGTATCTCTCCATCTAGCTCTATCGCTATTTTCTTATGGTCTATAAACAGCGACAATGTTCCATTAGAGGAAACAGGAAATGGTATTTGCTCAAAAAAATATTTCTGTTAGCCTAAGTAAGATCTCACAAAACTCCGGCAGTGTTAATTGGAAGACTTTCTTGAGTCGTTACAACATAGCCGGTCCCAAGCCTGAGTAAAGGAGGAGGGTTGCGATAGGTTTGGTGAACCAGCGTAAAAAACAGCCACTCATGGATATGAAACCCAAAAGAATTTCTTGGGTTTCATCTCTAGCTTACCCCAACTTGCTTGGGACTAAAGGCTATGTTGTTGCTGTTGTTGTAAGTAAGATCTCAAGTCATATGGAAATGAAAACAGTGTAGCAAGGACAAAAACACTGACATTCACAATGACTATTAAGCGAATCCTTTCATACTGAGTATCACACAGGGAAAGAAAAAATCATGATGGAGCAGCACGACAGTCATATTGGCATAGTGAGCGGGGCCTCTAGCTGAGTTGATTAGGTGGCTCTAATAACACTCCTCAGGACCTGGGTTCAGTTCCCCATGGGAGTGAATTTCAGGCTAGAGTTAAAAAAAATCCTCCCATATGACCCACACCAAAGCACTGACCCAGGTCGTCAATCGTCTCACACAGGCTATAGTGACGCTGTGTAAGGGTGAGGCAGGGGTTCACTTGTTTTCTCGACTTGTGTAACAAGGTCTTCTTTTAGGAAATGCATGGGGGCTGTCTTACCCCTGCAGGTCGAGTTTTTTAAAAATGGGTATGAAATGAAAAATCTGCAGAACCAAACAAAAAGATGTAAGCCAGAAATGAAACAAGTGGATGTCACCTTAAATTTGGAGAAAGGCATAAAATAAGCACCGTTTCCATCCTTTTAGCATTATCCTCCTCCCTATGATCCATGCTGTTTTCAGCAGCCGAATCTGTTGTTGACTCCAGTTGCTTACACTGAATACTATTCATTATACTTACAGCTGATTCATTAGCTCTATCTGTCAAACATTTAGACCAATATTCATTTCCTGTTTGTTCAGTCATGCTTACATCCCCACACGGCTCTTCAGGTGAACAACTAGTGTCAAATGATCCAGAAAGTCTCAAATTTGAGCATGTAACACACATGGCAACCCCAATTGCTTCTCTTACCTGAACCCAAAATTAAAAAAAGAAAATGATTGAGACGAAATACTGTTCCAAAGCCAGTAAATACTTCCTTGCAGATATGCCAAAAGCTTACATAATGTATAATGCGCTTGAATTGTAGCAAAATTCTGAAGTGTTGATACATTTCATCTATGATTTGATGTATTGTTCCTTATACACTCTTACCTATTTTGAGTTTTTTCAAGCAATGAACCAAGTAACTGGAAATGTTATCAGAGCCAGCAATTGACACTACATTGAGGTAACATGTGTATTTTGCTTTTCACCAACTTCCCATTTAAACTATGTACATAACATGTTCTTAATCAATTTCCAACCCATAATAATCAATGGAAAAAAAAAGTCAGTACCAAACATCCTTGTCAATCAAATGAAACCAAAAAAACATCAACAAACTAAGATTTCCATAATTTCAAACTCAAGAATTATACAGAAAATATCTTTTACATGATGTTTAACCATATTTAATTATGCTAAATAAATCTGAACTTTGCTACAATCATGATTTGACTAAACTAACAAAATGGTGTTATATTTATTTATTCTTTTTTTCTTTCCTAGTTCAATCCATAAAAAAGCGTTTTAGTTCTTACTTCTCTTAATTCAATGGAAACTTGGAAAGGAGAAAGGGAAATATTGGACAAATAGCTGTCGTAACAAGCAAAAAGGTTTGCAATGTTTCTTTTCATTATTGTGCTGCAGCTATGAATGTTGTAATTCTTCCTCCTCTTAATAGATGGGGAAAAGGAAACCATTGGAAGAATAGATGTTGAACTTATGAAATAATTGAAAATAACTTATAAATTTGACATGTCAAGGAATGTTGTCATATAAACATCTATTCTGTGGTAGCATGAATCATAGCATGGACACATGTATCACGTATCGCCAGTCACCCATCAGAAAATAGCATATGCCAAATGCTTAAACATAGTGTAAGCAGATCCAGTCTACAGGTACTAAAGTAGTGATGGCATAAGCTTGATCCAGTTTATATGAACTACGGATACAACCTATATACCTGAACTGATCATTGACACAGTCGAGAGCATCAGAACCTAGTGGCGGGGACTAAAGTATGATGTCAAAGAAACAAAATGAGAATCCCAGGAAATGTTCTTCAGATTTGACACATTAGCCATAGAGTGAAATAAGAGAAGTGAAAGAAAAGGATGATAACTAATAGACACCCCCACACTATAGCCATTTAGTTTTACCTGTGCAGATGAATGTCTCATGTTGTCCAGTAGTTCATCAAGAATTTGAACATGGTATTGCTTCTCTGCTGGAGACATTTTCGGTGCGGATATTTCTATTAGAGCAACAGACAGAAAAGCATATCTCTTGGCAAGTACGCTAGTTGCCATGGATTGAGGAATAGGACTACATAAGCACTCTAATACTTTTTGTCTAAGAACAGGAGCACGAGTTCCAGATCTTTCTTTTCCTGTAACAGCATATCGGATGCAAGCTGCCCATTCAGGAGCTGACTCCACAGATGGTACTAACATAATCTTCTGAAGTTGAACCATCAACCAGTTATTCTCAGACTCCAAATTTCCAGTGGTATCAGAATGGAGCATCCCTGCCATAGCTTCAGCAGCCACACATTGCCTTGATCTCTCTTTTGAACTTAGAAAATCTTCCAGTGCAGTCTGAAGAGAGGACATTACTGGCATGCCACATTGTTGTATAAGCCTTTTGAATATCCTAGCAAAGCTGGAATAGAACGTGTGACCACCCATTAAATAAATCCAACTAGGTGTACGTGGCCACGAGGCAGAGAAATCAAAATAGAAGTAAGTGATTGCTTTGTCAGATCCACTTTGAAACGATGAAGCCCCATAACTCCCTTTTGACGAACCATCACTATCAGAAATAATATGCACATGAGATAAACTGTTCAGTGTTTCATTCATGAATCCTTCCTCTTGAATTATCGCATTCAAAACATCTCTTGTCGATGAAATATTGCAATCTTCAGGGTGATCTGGAGATTGCTGTGAATCTTGTGGATACGCCTTATGAGGTGATCCTTGCAATAATGTGTTCAGCGCAGATATTGCAAGCATTCTCGAGTGGGGCAGTTGACTCTTCAAGTTTTTTAAGAAATGACCTAGAATAAAGCATTTATATTGAAAATAATGAAGCTCAATTAAAAAAACAAAGTTGGCCTTCTCAAACATGAAAATGAACGCATGACAGCAAAAATGGGCTCGATAACAAGAAACTGTAAAGAGAAGGCATGCTGTCCATACCAGTAGTCTCTGCTAACATTTTTGAATATATGCCAGATTCACTTCTGGATGCCAAAATTAGCAGGAGGAGTACTCTGTTAGCCATCAAATTGTACCTGAAATTACACAGCTACAAGTGTTAAGTACATATAATGACTACAAGATAGTAAAATTTGATTCAAGTATATATAAATCTACAATTGACATTATATATTATTGAAGGAACAAGTAGCTTGCTTAATTGTCATCGTGGAAATGCTATTTGTGTACTGTGACTATGTACAATCGGCACAGAAGGTTGCTCTGTAAATCGTGAATGCTCTGAGTTTCAGACATGCAGACAATGCCAGCCAACATGGCTTCAAGGCGGTTTATTGAAAACAGAGCTTGCCTCATTTAAACTCACTGAAATGAGATAAACAACAGCATAACCTTTAGTCCCAAGCGAGTTGGGGTAGGAATGAGATATATACCTTAATTTACATGAAAGAAGTCAGGTTGACAAAAGATCAATCCATTCATGATTTATTAACAAAGATACAATTCTATCCCATTTTTACTAAGCTAAGAAGTAATCTGTAACATAAGGAAAATGGAACTAATATGATTATAAAAAATAGCTTTCATTTCAAATTTATCTTGAACTTAATCCATCTCAGGTTGTCCTACTTACCAATAAATCCCAAGTTACAAATTCTGAAAGAGGTTGTGCTATTTACCAATGAAATTTTGTCAATTCTGAAAGATGAAATGCAGTTGTGGAATTTTTGTGGGGCTAAAGGAGTCTCTCATCTCCTTGCCTAGGCAGAATTGGCATCCACAACGTAACATGGTTGCTTGTTAGGGTCTGGTCCTACCACTTAGTAATGAGTGAATAGTCCTTTGTAAATTGATAGTTTTTTTCTGCTCAGGTTTTTAACTTAAAAAAACCTGGCTGTGCCGTGGGTTTCTTCATACCCCTTTTCTTCTTAATATATTGATACGCAGCTCTCCTGCGTGTTCGAGGAAAAAAATATGATAGCTATTCTCATGGCATCTAGAGGAATTGGGTTTTGGTCAATTAGTTGCTGAACAGAATACGTGAAGAAAAGAGAGCTCAGTACAGAAGTAATGTATGCTGAAAGGTTAGAGAACAGTAGAAAAGTGAGACAGAATAACCGGTTCGCATATACATGGGAGAACAAAATCTTAAAATTTGAGGCAGCGAAAAGTGTAAGTAACCTGTCACTAGCACCTAGTGGTGTGTCAATTTACGTCAGTATACAACAATTGCTCACCTCCAGTGTAGGCTGTTCGTCTCAAAGCCCAAAGCATTAATTTGATGAACTAAATTGAGAAATCCTGGCTTGTCCACTTGACTATCCGAGTTTTTAAAGAAACTCCTTGATATTCCAGAGAAACGTATATTATACGTTACAAAGAGCTGTAAATACCACATACAAAAAATCTTCAGTGGCACATTTACCTTACAATTTGATTTAGTTTATCTTGTTTTTAATAGAGGTTGAGATTTTATATTGAACTGTACCTCAGTAATAGCTTTCTGGCACTTCAAGGATTCATGATGAGAGCTACAGAAAAAAAGAGACTGGATTAGTAACATACTGATCAGCTCTACTGTTTCAACAAAAACAAACAGCACACTTGTCCATTCTCTAATTACCAAATGCTGATTATTTTTGTCAGTCGAACTGATCTACAACAAAACATGCTTAAAGGGGAGAAATGTAGAAATGATGCATAGAAGAAATCTAGAGTCTACCTTTCCAGAATGCCCATGATAAATGAAGAAAGGGAAACAGAATCCTACATGGAACAATTATGTTAATACTATCCACGTGATGATATTAACTTAGGTCTAAAGCATATTAGTGAAATACACATACAGTGGTCAAGTGTCTTAAAACAGTCTGTGATGACAGAATGCTGCAAGAACCAAGCACCACATGTTCAGGAGCTTTCAGGTCCCGCAAATGTCCAGTAAGTGTGAGAACACAGTTAGAGATTAGAGAAGGCCAGCACTTCAACAATTTTGTTAGGGATCTTCCAGCATACCTGCATAAGAATGTACAAAAACAGAAACAAGATGGTCATTACTGGAAAAGAACTACAAAAAAAGACTATCAATTGTCAAGTGTGCTGCTCATATCCCATATGCAGACATCATATAAAGGAACTAAAGTTACATTAATTTTATCAAAGAAGAGGTGTGCTGATCAAAAAACATAAGATAGCTTGTAAGCTTGTGTGTTGCAAATGCTGTTGACAACACCCAAATGAAATATGCACTACCTCCAACAACTTTTAGACAATATTATGGCTACATTCAGAATACCAAATCTGTTGCCTGAAAGGTCACTTAAATATAACTGAAGGAAGTACTAAAGCTAGCACATTTCCAACTTATTAAAGAGGAGGATGGGGAGAACTTACGAGCGAACAGTCTCATAATTGTGTAGCGAGAGATATAAGAGATCATTCATCAAATCAGTCATGAGGGCAGATGGAGATACATCTGCATTCGTTCTGTATCTGTGATATGATGATTGCGAACACCTCCATGTACTATGCAAGTTTGCTTTGTCGACAAGTGCCCATCTAGGTCTAGTGGGGGAAAAAACATTCTATCACGATCCATATACCAGAATCAGAACCCACAAATTCAGACAGCATACCTCTTTTTTCCTTGAGTGTGAAATGGAACAATGAAGTTGCATGGACGCTCAATAATAGAAGCAGACTCTAGTTTCCAAGCTTGAACATGGCTTGACCATTCCAGATATTCCAAGCTGCCTACACCAATAAACCATCACATAAACAGGGGAAAATACTCAGCTTGAGTCTTTGAGCCTAGTGAACATACCATAGTTTACCAAAGCATCAATGACGCGCACAACAAGTGCTAGGAGAATACTGTCGTCAGTTCTTTCCTTCAATAAGTACCTGTTCATAAAAATGCAATTGGTGAGACTAATTAAGAAATATTGTCAAATGATACAGGATGGGCTAAAAATAAATGTTCACCTGCAAGCTACGTGCACAAATTCTCCTGCCTTTTCACGCATTTCTGAGGTGCCAACAGTTCTACCAGCAGATCCTGCTATAAAGAATGTGGGGTCCACTTCCTTTGACCTCCCGTCTTTATATGATGGCCGCATTTCTGGCAAGCAAGACATGACACCATGCAATGCAGAGTTGATGCGTAATAGGGTTACTTTTAGGTGCTCCTTCTCATCTCCTGCTAAAAGAGAAAAAAAAAACAATTATCAAGTAGGGCTGAGCTAAGGTAGATTATTGAAATCAGCTTCCAGTCAAGAAGGCATGTCTACCAGTCTCAGAATGAACTTTTGTCTGACAAATAGTCAAAAGGTCTTCTAAAGCTGACTGAAAATGAAATTGTAGTAATTCGTTTGCAAAAGAAAGTTCATCTTGACTGGGATCATGCCACTTTGGAGGGAAATTAAGCATTTCAGCCTCCTTATCCTGATGAGCTTTTGAACAACCCCATGGTTCAATAATATTACCAATAGGCTGACAATTGAATGGCCTACAAAGATTTAAAATGAAAACAGGATAGTATATTGGTTGCTGGGTAAACAATTTATAGATCAAATGAAGAAACCATCACGTGTACAGGATGTAAATATACTTGTACTGATCTATTGGATAATACGAAACCAAACTTCCTAGTAGAGAGCGAAGGAGATGATCACCAGCTCCATTGACCTAGTCATTCCAAAGGAAAAGGAAATTTGTCATCTAAAAGTAGTATAAAGTATAAGAGGGAGTTGGAGATATTATCTGTCAGAATTATGAAAAGATAGAAGAAAATATAAACCTTCCATGAAGGGGCTAGGAATGCAGACGTTATTATGTGATTTAATTCTTCCTTGTACTTGAGCAATACTGGACCAGCGTAACTGATGGCTATGGCCAAAACCCTCAAGTAGTAGTCTAATGCTGTCTCCAGGGCCGGAGAAAGTGCATCCTGCAAGTCATCAAATGCAAGTTGTGTGTAACACATTGAATAGCTTAAGTAACACTGTAATAGACATTTTATATTTGAAATAACCTTTTTAGATGATTTGTCTGGAGCTGCTCTTCCAACATAACCTGTTGTTGGGGTGCCCTCAAAGGAGGACATGATTGTCAACAAGATTGGTTTTACAAGGTACACTGAAGCCGCCTCAGGATATGAATAAATACAGGCACAACAAAGAAGCCCAACTTCTGAAGTAGCACCAGGGAGGATATTTGCATTAACAAACTTGGCAATTCTCTTCAGGGACTGTGAATTGGAAAAGAAGGAAACACATGCATAATGGGAAATTCATGTTCATGGACAAGGAAGCAACATTTGAATAGGGGGATGCATTACCTGATTAAATAAGGGTTCTGATAATTTCCCTAGAAGAATTTCAAGCATGCAAAAGTAATATGAGCTGTCCTCGACAAGAAAAGTCCCTGACATGAATGAGGTTTGGTAACCCTCATTACTGCAATATCCAAATGAGACAGTCCATTACAATGCGGTGATAAGTACTTTAATAGTAAAACAACTTTCAAATGCAATCTTTTGCAGCTTACATTGGACTACTTGATTCCAAATTTTGAAGCACAGAAAACAGCCGGGAAAAAAATTCATCTAGCCAGATCGATAGAGTTGTAGATTGGAGAAATGCTGGCACATCATCATTAACACCAACTGTAGCTAGCTATGTACACAATATGATGGTTAGCATAGCATTATCTTTACCACAAATAAGAAAAAGTAAAAAGAAAGACTTACATTTGAAAATATAGAACCAATTAACTGCATTGTAGCTATAGTCTTGGGTGGATCATTGGCGTCCATGCCAAGTAATGCATTTGAAAGGGAAATGACAATAAGATCACTGAATGAATCGGCGACACTACTATCATCAGATTGAGATGAGCATAAAGAAGACAGAAGAAGAGCACGTGCAGAAAATGCAACAGATGTGACAGCATTCTTCAATTGATGGGTGGCTGTAGTCTGTTTGAAAACAATTGAAACGATTAGCAAATAACTTCTAAGTATGCTCTTCAAAGAGTGCAACAATTGAAAACTAAACAGATTGCAGGGCTCTCATAAATCAAAACTACAGAAATATCTATGAAACAAAATGAAGGTCAATGCGTATTTGTTGTTAAACTTACTGTCTCTAAGGCTAGTTGGAAGTTTGTTGCAACAAACGGAAGTATGAGGGTTGGCTCAACATACGACAGGATGGAAGTTGCAACGGAAACTGTTTCTGCAAGAGAATTATCCTTGCTGTACTGACCACGATCCAGTAATTTCAAGATAACTTTGATAAAAACAGCCCTTTCTTCCTTTCCCAGACAAGGTTGATCGTGTTCCTCAACAGTCATATCACTACAGTGTACATGTTGGAAGACATGGACTGCAGTCAATAAGATGCAAATGTTTTTAAGCAGTTGATGAAAGTGAAGATTGGTTCCTTACAATTGTTCATGTTGAAGGCGCTTTTCAAAGTAAAGAACAAGATGCCGCAGGAACCGCTCCAACGAGTAGGTCCATCGACCCCCATTTGATGGATGATAGAACCTAACAACCGAAAGTAGTCGAGTTAAAACAACATGAATATCACTGCATCAAGCTCAAAGACGACCAAAGCTCAGTAGGCCTACTGTTCCAGAAAATTAATGAGCTTCTCAAAATACTCGAATGCTAAACTTTTAGGCTTCAAAAGGTATACCTGCAAAAAGTAACGGGGGAAATAGGTGATTTATTTCTCTTTACTTGAACAATGCAACAATGTGTATACAATTATGATGTAACATGAATATATCATCTCTTTTAGTTCATTTGCCAAGCTTGTTTTATATAAATATACAGGACAGTAACGACTGTGTCACTGAGTATTAAAAAGAAATTAATAGTCTACTGACTGAATAATTGACCCTTCCTAAAGTGGAGCTGTTACTTATAGGTATATTCTGTCTATACCAAGGCATCAATGATTCTGAGTCTAAAATAGGTAAGTCTTCCATGAGCCAGTCAGGTCAAAAATAAATAAGAGCTGAAAAGATGTCAACAACTTACAATGGACTTTGCAACTGCCTTGGCGAGTGTTCTTGTCTTACTGGAAAATAAAAACCGTGTGTTCCCAGGAACCTCCACTGGAAAAGGGTACGACCCGTTCCCACTTGATATAGGAACCTAGAAATACAGAAAGAAATATGCAAATGATTTGGTAAAAAAAAGTGTAATCGACAAAATTTCTGCACAATTCAAAAGTATTTACCAATAACCAAATAAAAATTGTATTTTAAATCTATTGAATATCATAGCATGAATTTTCTAGCGTATTAGCTATGGCATATAAATCATCCACCAAGCAATGGCAAGCAAATACGTTTTATGATCAGTTTAACAGTGTAAAAAGAGTGGGCAAAATATTTTGAAAAGTGTGATAACTCTAAACCTCTCATAAAGCATTGCATAAACCTTGATGTCAAATAACGAAATTTACTGCTGGTATTGGGGACAATGTTCGGTTGACACTAAGGGATTTTTTTTTTGTTCTTGTTTACAGATGCATTTTTTCTATAGTGGCCTGCTATGCGCCAGTAGTGTCACTGCAGCAGAAACATTTCCGATTCTTATTTGGCCATTTATGCCTTATTTTCAAGTGAATACTGCTACTGTCAAGGGCCTCCTTGCCCAAGACAGCAGAGCCCCGGCTACGGACTTTGTAGCCCGAAACGATAGGAACCCTGGGGTTTTTGCCCATGCGATCAATGGTGAGGAGGTGAGATTAGAGAAGAAGGGGAAGGGAAATAGTAGATTGATATTAACTAATTAAAAAAGTGTTGAGTACAATATAGGCACTCAGCCTGCTAACCAAAGGAAACCAAATCCCTAAATAAAAGGAAACAAATTAGCAAATCCTCTCCAATCTTAGCCATGGTTGGCCTGGTCGAGCGCCGGGTCAGGCGCACGTCCACGGTGGCACCGCACATATTGCCGGCCCCACATGACAGCTACCATATCCTTAGCAGTTGTTACCGTTTGGAAAGAAGAATTACAAGAACACACATTTTGGCTACAAGGTCACTGCAAAACACATGAAAGCTGAAGGAATGGTCATTTGGATACACGAAGGAATTATTCTACGAGATATTCTGTGAGATTGGACATCATGTTAGAAGCACTTCAAAATTAATATGGAAATGATCACTCTTAAGGAATTTTAATAGGAACTCTAGAGGCTCCATAGTTTTTTCCACGTGATTTAATACCTTCAAAATTCTCCTTTTTCTCTATGTTCAAAAGGAGATTAATAGTTACAAAATCTTATCTCATATGGCCTCCTACTTTAATCTTCCTATTCAATGCATGTAACTCATTAGCAACTTTAACTCAATTTATTGGGGAGATCAATGAAGAAATCAGGCTTTGGAATCAGGCAGGACCTAGGAGGCTTGGTGAACTCAACATTGCCTCGGTTCCCACATCAGGAGTTCTGTCACTTAGATCGCATCATGATTCACCACCATCCCCCTCAAGCGGTTCCGCGGCCAGAGCCCCGTTGGGCTTGCTTCCTTCCTCAGCGGACTGCAATGTCTCCATCGTTGCGAGCCATGCTGCAGGGCTGCAGTCGGGCATGCTCGGGGGCAGTGGCGCGCTGCTAGCCTGAAAGAGCTCAGGGGTGGCTGGCTCACCGGCGGCATGAGCATGGGGCCGAGCTTCAGTGCGGCAGGCCTGCCGGCGGCACGCGAGGCCGAGTTTCGGTGCGGCAGCGGCGTGAGCGCAATGTAGAAGGTTAGCGACAAGCTTAGTAGCGTCCTGGCCTCCTGGGTGTACTTGCGTGAGGGCCTGGGTGGGCTGCTGCATGAGGGGCACTTGCATCCCTATTCGGCTATTCCTGCTCCTCCGCCGCCGCGCAAGCAGAGGAAGGGGGTAGCGCGATTGGAGAGAATGGGAGAGCCGGGGAAGGGGCCGAGTCTGCCACGGCGCGCGCTGCGGAACAGCACGAGGGGGGCGGCGGTCCAAGAAAGAAGGGGATTTTTTCCATGAACCACTGGCGTGTGGGGCCTACAACGTCGTATAACGGTTCAGACGGAATTATTGACGGCAATGGCATCGAAGGGATGAAAAAGTAGAACCAATGGCATAGAGGGGATGGTGTAATTTCCAATGGCACATAAGGGATCAGTTATATTTCCAATGGCATGTAGGGAATTTGCTCTTAAATTTAGGGGGTTTCAAATATGCAATTTTTTTATTTAGGGACCAGGATGACACCCGAAACTAAGTTTATGGAGTGAATTCTGTGTTTTACGAGTTCGGGGACTGGGATGACACCCAAAGCTAAAGTTCGATTGTTCTGGTTTCTTTAGCATAAACCTGTGAGCTTACAGCAGCTCATGTTGTATTAGGTCTTGAAATATTTATTCCTTAATGAAAAAGATACATAGCTCTCCTGCACCTTCTTCAAATATCCAATCTTATCTTCATATACTTTTTCATACTATCTCTTTGAGCACAATTTATGAAATTTCTGGTTCTTTTGCCTTGAGAGAGTTTCTGGTTCTTTGGCCTCGAGAGAGCACCATAAATGAATGCAAAACAGACTTCTTGCTTTCAGGGAATTTCAGGAAAAAAAATGGCATGCATTGTTCTGATGTTATTTTGGCCCTTTGACATAAAACTAGTAGCTGTCTAATTTTGTGGTTTATTTAAGATAGCGTAATTTTGTATTTATTGCCTTCGTCCCACAATAGAAACAAAGGAATGTATTTAGTTCCCTGGTCTCCGCATCGAAGGCATAACTCCTTCGATGCAGAGACCAAGGAATGTATTTAGTTCTATTTTTCAAGGTGAGTAAGAAACAATAACCAATAGAAACAAAGAGAAGGCAATCAAGGTGACTGTTTACACCCAATGCTTATTCATGTGAACAGGTGCCGAGGAATATACGCCTTGTATTTTGAGACATCAGAAAAAAGTAGTTACGCCTTGTATATTGGGACAGAGGGAGTAGCAAATATGGCCAATCATAATATGAAGGCTGCTATAGCTCTGCCACTGCATTTCCACTACCGCTAGGTAAACCCTTAGCAGCGCACATGAGATAAAATATGGATGGAAACTAACAGGAAATTTAAAAAAAAATATCGAACTAATACCTGCCTCATTTCACCAAGAATATAATAAGCATTCCTATCCTTAAGAAAATTGAGTTGTGGAAAAAAAAATAGTTGTGCAGAAAGACATATAAGATTTTTTGCAAATTACTGTCCACTCTGTTTAAGAATAAAACTGAAAGAAGCAACATACCTCAAACATGTTCAAGTATCTTGTGAATAACAATGGCAAAAAATCATCCCAGTTCACTGATCTAAAATTTTTTATACAACGTGCTATGATGGAAGCCCATTGGATATCCCAGAAGTTACAATTTGTGACAGAATCCCATATGTCAAGGCATTGTTTGATCCAGTCACTACAACAGTGCAAAAATAGTTATAAAATAATAGTACAAAATTGCTCAGCTACATAAGAAGGAAGGGAGCTTATCCATCAAATATGTGATTTACCTCGTAAAGTGCTCCTGATTCCTTGAGTTCGCAGGAAGAAACAGCCTCAGAAATCCAACACCTTCAAATGCTGCATTATGCCATGGGTTATCCAGCAATGGCCTGTAGTTCCAGTACAGTATAAGGTAAGGTACTTTGATGTTTGCCCTTTGCAGCATATTATCTAATTATGATCTGTGCTGATTTTCTGCGCTATTTTTCCAATTGTTAACAAGATAACAGTCTGGAAGGAACAACACTAGCATTATCTATGCAAGGAACAGCTAAAGGTGCAAGCTTAAAACTAGCGTTCACTTGCTGTTACGATCTTACAGATGCTCTAAGGGGGAAGAAAAATAAAGAGTACAGTGCGTTAGAGGTCCCAAGACTAACAAGTTTGGCATTGGCACCCTTATTCTTGTGTGTGTTGGCATTTAGGAGTGCATTCTTTAGAAACCTGAAGCTGTTGGTATCACAAACCTATATTGGACATGACAGTTTTTAACTGTAAGATATTTTAGCAGGTCCCAACTGTGGATAGGAGTGGTACTTAAGCCCCCTAGTCTTGTCAACATTAAGCTAGCCCATCATTGTTTTTTCATGAGCAAATGCTCCACAGAGTAAAAGCAATTACAAATTTGCAAGTTTTGAGAGTTTTTATGCAGGTCACACCAAAAGAAACATAATATTCTTATATGTTGGGGAAAATATAACCAAATATTCCTGAAGGACCCTTCTTCTAGGATATCTGGAAGGGTTTGACACCAATGTTATGTACCTATGGTAGATTTTTAAAGATTGGTACAGGCTTTTTATATGTTGCACTACAGGTGATTAGATACTTCTGTTATTGCAAAACCACAATAAAGGTAAAACAAATACTCCCTTTGTTCCAAAATGTAGGTTTTAGTTTGTCCTAAGTCAAACTTTTCTAGCTTTTATTTACCAGTTCATAGAAAAATATGATCTACAACCCAATAAATGCATTACCAAGACCTTTAACACGGGATTTAGTGGAACTAATTTGATACTGTTGATGTTGGCGCATTTTTTATAAACTAAAACCTCTTACATTTTGAAATGTGTGAACAATATGTGAACCATATGCTTAATTGGTTAAGATGTGATTCTGTCCATCCAAACACTGTGTGGGCCTCCTTTAGAGGGTGGATAACACGGACTATAAGTCTATGTCCCAAAAAAACAGCAAAGCAGTTCGAAAAATGACTGAGCTGGAGACAGTAAAGATTCTTGCTGAATATGCAAAATAGAAGCCACCGAACCTGAATTCTGACCAAATCTCAGCAGCTGCACCTTCAGGAAAGAAATTCCTTGATGCACGCACCAAAGAAGTGACAGTTTCAAAGTGTTGCTTCCTTACTTTCCAGCCCTCAGGGCCCATGTTTCTGAAACAGCCATAACATTAGCTCAGCTAATTTGTCATTCTTTCATTGTAGAAAAATGTGCACTGGTTAAACTATACCTTTTGAAATGAGTCTTTATCAATGTATCATACAGCGGCCTCCATTGTACACCAAGTGAAAGCCTCTTCCCATGTTTCTTTAAAAACCTGACGAGCAAACCTCCCCACTTAATCTGATTATCATTCATTCCACAAGAAAAGAATGTGTCAACAAGGAGCAGACAGATGTGAACTATCCATATACAAATCATTAATTACTTACCTGGACAACAAACTTGTTCTGCGATGCATGAAATATCTCCATGCCAAGCTCTACAAGAGCCTGCACATCCTCAGGAGCAATATCACTCTTCGCTTTAATAAAACTAAAATCATTGAAAACACAAAAACCGACATTAATACACCCCCGAACTCTGTAAACCGCATCATTTACAAACTCCAGGGTAAATGGATCTTAGAGCAAGTGTAATAACAAATGTTTCTATCAATGATATGCACATGTTTTGTCACTATCTTGCAACAGAAATAAGCTGCATCTTTCCCATTATAGCATTACATCAATCAAACAATTTAAACAAGATCAACCTTCTGACTGAAGGTATCCAATTGTCACAAACAGGTAAAAAATAAAATGTACAAACTAAGAGGAAGAGCCTAGTGTAAACCCATCTTTTATTATTAACATCTGTACTCATAATGTGGGTCAAAGGCCGCCAAATGAGGTTCAGGCAAATTCAAGTCAAAGGGATATAAGGCTACATATGTAAACATTTGCAAACAATCCCCTAAAAAGTCTAGAAATGATTTATGAAGTTTCACTTATCTGCATCCCTTTATCAGACCCAGAGGGTTCTTTTATTAGCATCCAAACAAATCAACTGCCACAAATTCAAGAGTCTTCCAAAAAAATAATATACAAAGCATTGTTGAAAAAATGCCATGGTAAACGAATTTGCCAAATAAATTGCCACTCAAAAGGTGGAACCACTACGTCAAATACTCTGCTTTTCGTAACGCCAAATATTCAGAATGCTCTTAGACATATAAACTATTTGCACCTAAATAGGATGCCACATTGGTTTTGCTCGGGATCTTAAAGGAAGAGGGTTGCTCTCCGACGCCTAATTCCAGCAACAAATGTCATGACAAGAAGTCATCAATGCTCCCAGTGCCATGCATGTAGTACTAGTACCTAATGACTCCATCTCCAGGCACTCCAGCCAACTTAAGGTTGTACACAGTGGGGGTTTTTTTATAACGGGTGGTACCCAGAGCCTTGGCAGAAAAGCCTAGATTAGGTGGTGGTCACTTGAACTGTGTCACTGTCACTTCCACTACCATACATTTTCAATCAAGGAACAGCGCAAAGGTCTTTCTGGTCCACTAGGGATGGAGATATGTGTTCAGTTGCACACAGACAGTAGCGCAGAAGAGTTTGTCAAACCAGAACTAGAAGTATTTATCCATTTGGAACATACCCATAAGTCCTGGGCCTGGATAAAGCAAATTATATCAACTTACTTGTGCTAGGCTTTGCGTCCATTTTCAGCCCTGGATGGAGTCAGTGTACGAATATAAACTTTTGCCATATAACTATAGAATTGGTTCGAGCTCAGTGGGATGGAGAAGAGACATAAGGGAGTTCTGGCCATATTACATAAGAAGTGCAGATTTGGGTGAAATTGCACAAATCAGCAAATGTGACATATTATCAACTTCCTAGTTCCATTTTATACGAAAGCACAATATATTGTGTGGTATTTTCTTGAAAAGAAAATCCCAAAAATCTAGCACGTTTTTTATAACATAATTCAAGCATATTCAGCAAACACACAACCTCGCATTTGACTGTATAGTCAATCTAATGACAATTATCATAATTATGAGTTCTAACATTTGCAATAAACTGTTTGGTTAAAAAAGGAGCTCACTGACAACTAGCCATAAACAGCAGTTCTCTGAAATTACTCATTCACTGTCATAATTCTCAATGTCGATTGTACATAAGAAAACTCAGCCGAGAATTATAAAACTTCATTAAACAGCACTTGCAGAATACCTAAATTTAACCGGAAAAATGAACTGCCAACACAACAAAAACAAGCACCAGGGAATTGAGACGGTGATTGCTGCAACACGAAATCCCCCCTACCCAAACGCGATCGCACCAAGCAAAAATATGCAACCAGCCACACATTGGCAACACTACTAACCAAGCTCACACTCGCTTTCCGCTACTCCCTTTCCGCTACTCCACGGACCGGATTGCTAAGCCGGCGGCACTCGCGTAAAAGGAGACCTCTAAACCATGGAACCGCAGCGGGGAAGAAGAGGAGGGGGGCGAGAGTTCGAGGGGGGGCAATTACAGGTCGAACACGGAGATCCACTTGAGCGTGGCGTAGGCGGAGTCGGGGTCGTCGGGCCGCCACGCGGCCGCGGCGGACCGCACCGCCCCCGCGAACGCCGCCGCCTCCCCGCTTGCCGCGGCCGCCACCGGCGGCGGCAACCACGCGTTGTACAGGTGCATCCTCGAATCCTCCGCTCGGAGGGGGTGTCCCCTCTCCTCTCGCACCGCCTCCGTCTCTGAGTCAGAGCTCCGCGGGTGGAGCCAGCCGAGGCGGAAATGGATGGGTCGGTGGTAGGTTTTGGGGGGTTTACTTGGGGAGGATGGGGCGGCGGGCGCGGCGCATTTATAGGTGTGGGGTTTCTTTCTTCGCCCCCAAGACGAAGGTTGCAGCCGTGGAGACGACGCCGACGACCGGGAGGGGGAGGGGGAGGGGACGGGCGGACGGCGACTCGGGGAGGCCGGTGCTCCACTCCGATTGCTGTTATCGGTGACGCACGAGGCTCGTATGGGGGACGGGCGGGCCGGCGGGGACAGGAGCTGGAGGGGGGAGGGGCGGCTGGGCTCGGCGCACGGTGGACTGGGGAGGCTCTGAGGCTGACCAGACGGTTAGGCTCGGGTCTTGAGCCGTACGGATCACGAGGTTCTCTGCTGCTCTGCCGGATGGGATGACGCTGCACGTGCCCAGATTCAGGCCATGTGCATCGCAGGCCGGGCCGGAGAATGGGAGATGCCGATGCCCGTCGGGATCTCGGTAAAATTGCAAAAATCCCCTGAAGTAAGTTTAGACTTTCTGAAAAGAAAACTTAAATTTTCATTTCTCTTGCAAATCTATGCACCCAGACACGATATGTGTATTTTATGAAGTCATCAAAAACTCAAAAATCGAAATAATCCGAATGAATGTATGTGGGATTTTTTTTATTCTTTTTCTCAAGGCATGTGTGTTCATTGGCACCGTCTTGCTCATTGTATTCGTGACTCCATTTCCCCCATCTTAACCTCTCACTAGAAACTCAATTCATTTTTATTGTCTCTAAATGCTCTAAGACTTAGAATGTTCAGCACATGCTGATGCTACAACAATTATGGGCTAATTAGCATCCATGATTTTATCTCAATAATTAACCACGATTTATGCAATTAGTTTTGCAATTGGCATTTATTTAGTTCATTTAATCGGTGTCAAAAAAAGAGAAATCAAAGTTTCATCAATAGGATCCAAACGCCCTTTAACAATCGAAGGTATAGCAGTTGTTACTTGCTGGTTGCAGTATGGCAACTGGAGCAAGCAAAAACACACACAATCGAACAGTGTGTATCGCTTGACCCATCTTCTCAATGTCTCCACTCAAACTCTTATTTTCCAAAGCTAGAGAAAGTGACACTTTTCTTTTCTTTTCTTTTTCCACAAGCCATGATCACGAAACTTGTGCTTGTGTATGTACTTGTATCTCTTTTTCATAAAAAAAAAATTAACCTCTGTTTTCTAAATACTTGGCAATTTTGACCAACATGTTTACCAAGACAAATCTGCATTATATTTTAAATAATGCAACGACCAAAATACCCTTACAGTACTTCTCTGTGTTTCCAGAACATTCCTATAGCACTCTTATGATGGCAAAATAGGAAAACGATTCTTGGAAAGCAATGAAGTGTCAAATATTTGAAACAAATAAAGTGGTCAAAAGTGACACGTGTTTTTTTAGATCAAAGTGACAGGTATTGAGAAATGGAGGTCGGTACTATTGGATATATACACTTTTTGCCGTTCATAATGAATTATTAAGCTCGTCACAAGAATAAAAAAGTACGAGCCCTCTTTGCTCGTCGACGCGGAAGCTACCAACAGAGCCCACAGCCCAGTAGCCTGCATAGGCAGCCCACCTCCTGAGCCTAGGGATAAGGCTCCATGACACTCCCAGTTTCCTTCCCACATGCTCCGGTCGTCGTTCCCGCCGAGCACGAAGCATGTGTTTGGATTGAGGGATGAGACGGGACGGGACGAGACAATCCTAGTTTTCATAGTGTTTAGTCGAGAGTAATAAGGGATGGATCCATCCTAAACTAGGAATATACCCCAAAGATTCGGGGTAATCCCACTTCACGCGTCGTCTGCTCGCGTCTTGAGCTGTCTCCCATCTGGTCACCAAGCACCGAGCCACCGACCATGCGGAGGGTCGCCACAGGAGCGTGACCTCGCCGCCCTTGCTGTGTGGTCACCAGCGCACCACCCTCCGCCCTCGCCACGCCACCTGTGAGCTCGCCGCCCTCGGCTGCGCCACCTACAGCGAGCCCACCACTGCCTTCTCGCGAGCTCGCCCTGGACCGCAGCCACCTCCATGAGCGTAGGTGGGCAAGCTCCGCGGCTCCCTCCATGGCTGCCAGGTCGAGCTCCACGCGGCCCCTCCATGGTTGTCTGTGGAGCTCCTCGATTTAGCACATCCTACCATGGATTCATAAAGATGAGTAATCAAACGGATTCGCAAGACATCGGTGAAGCTTCTATTGCATGTGATTTAATTGGGATTCAACATGGATGGTGAATTTCATATGAGATTGTGAAAGTGCATCTAGCGCCCTTAATTGATTTTGGTGATTCATGACAATGCGTTTGGAAATTTCATGTATTTTGTGATATGTAAGAAAGGAAAAGATGGAAAATTCATTGAAAAATCTATGATGTGAAAGATGGTGACAAATGAATAAATTTTATTTTACGTTTTGACATTGAGTATAGGATCATTGTACTATGAAGAGGGACGCCAAATATGGTTCAGGTATGCTTGAGTGTTTTGATGAGATGGAGTAAAAAAGAGAGAAAAATTATAAGCCTAAGCCTCTGCTCAAAGTCTCATGTGCCATCTTGCGTCCCACCGGAAGATTCGGACTGGACCTTCCGGCAGCCTCGGCCGCCCACCGGAAGTTCTAGTGGTTTCAACCAGAAGCTCCGGAAACCTACGAGCCGTCCAGTTTCAAAGTGAATTTTGACAATTTGTCAGAAGTTCCGAGCATGGGTCGGAAGTTCTGGAAACCTGAAATACACACAACGGCTAGTTTTTGGGAGGTGACCTGTATATACCCCTTCACTTCTTCCTTCACATGGTGCTAACCTAACTTACGCCAAACACCTTCAAGAGCCATAAATTTCCCCTCTCTATTCATTCTTGAGCTTTGCTTAGCTAGAATCCATCCAAGCTTTGAGCCAGAGTGAAGATTTGAGAAGAGTGACTTGAGTTCATTGAAAGAGCAAGCAAAGACTTCATCTCTCAAGCATTTAATTCGTTCTTGGTTCATAATTTGCGTTTGTTACTCTTGGAGCTTTTCTCCTAGACGACAAGGTGTCTCCCTTGAGAATCCAACTCGTGTGGATTGCCCGAGAAAGTTTGTATTACGCTCCTCCTTGAGAATTTAATAGTGGAAGCTCAATCTCGATCTTTTTGATTGATTAAGAAGAGGAAAAGGGTTGAAAGAGACCCTACCCTTTGTAGGTGTCTCAATGGATAGCTCCTTTGCGGAGTGAAGTTCGGAGTGAAAATCTTGTGTCTCTTGTTGTTCTTCATATTGTTCATGCTTATATTGTCTCGATCTACTTGATTACTTGTTTCTATTGCCTAAGATCATATTGCCTACTCTACTTATGCATTTTACAACACTTGTATTCAAGTAGAGTCATCTAGAAGCATTTCAATTTTGAATTTCAAATAGGTTATTTCTCCTGTAGTAAGTTCCGGTGCTCCGAAAGTTCCGACAGTGCTGATATCTTCGAGAAGAATTTGTAGGTTTATTAGATAAGCCTATTCACTCCCTCCCTCCCCCCCACCCAACTCTAGGCATCCAGAAGATCCTTTCAGATTGATTAGTAGTTCTCACATGAATGAAGGAAAAAATATGCAAATGAAGAAGATGGGGTAGGGAGCGTCTAGGCCTGGGCAGAGGAGTCGGCCAGAGAAGGAGATCTGAGCCTAAGCCGAGGAGTTGGCCAGAGAATGAGCTTCAGAGGCCGCGGCGGCGGCCTGTCGAGCTCAAGGGCGATGATTGGGGGCAACAAGCCGAATCCAGGTGACAACCCGAGAAAACAATTTTGGATTAAAAATAAAGAAAAAAGAAAATAGAGGATGACACGTGGGACCCATATTTGACAGATGGGCTCCGTCAATGACAACATCTGATGATGTTAAAATGATTCTCTTCATCCCTCTTGTCCTTCCAACCAAACTGTAGGATCGAGGATTACCGACTAGAGGGGGGTGAATAGGCGGTTTCAAACTAAAAGCACAACACTAGAAAAATATAATTAGCAACACAAAATAAATTCTACCACTAGTGAGGCTAGTCTATGTCAAAGGTTTACAACCTAGGATGACAAGATATAAATCAATAATTAGGAGATAAATTGCCCAAAATAAATTTCTTGTATGAAATTGAGTGAAAGAAATAACCGAAGACACAAGCAATTTTTCACGTGGTGTCGATGACTTGCCGGTCACCCCTATAATCCATGTTGATGTGGATTCAAAGCTTTCAATTGCTCCTCTACCAAGAATCAGCTTGGTGTATGAGCCAATCTCGGAATCAATGAACCTCTCCAAACCTCTTTCCACTAAAGATGCTTTTCACCACTCCGGTGAGGCAAAGCTCAAGAACCTCTTCATAAAAATGAATCAAATGCTGCTTCACAATATTCTTGAAGAGCTCAATGAAACCCAATCTCCAAGCCGTCTAGGAGGCGGCAACCTCCAAGAGTAACAAATCAATCACCTTGCTTGAAGAACTCCTAGTGCCCCAAAGCTCACCCCAAATCCAACCGTTATGTTCAAAACCCATGTTTTCTGCGAACTCGCGGACAGTCCACCCCTACAGAATCGGATTGTCCGCCGTTATAAACTATCGGCTACATGTCACATCAAACGTTTCAGAACCGACTGTTGTTTCAAAAATAGGACCGTCCGCCACCACGAGGCGGACTGTCCGCCATTCAAAACCGTTTCATCCAGAGCGTGCAGCGATCGGACAAGTCCGAACGTTAGCTGGCAGAGCGTCCGCCACCAAGGGCCGGACCGTCCGCCGTTGTGTCTCAAAACCACCAGAGAGCACTGATCCTCTGTCTAAAAGTTAGTTCAACGTCGGACCGTCCGCCACTCCTGGTCGGACCGTCTACCGTTGACTATAAAATCCACCAGAGAGCTCACCGGCTCTGCTCAACTTTTCTTATAGAGGTGGACCATCCGCCAAGCCTGGCCAGACTATCCGCAAAGCCTGGGCGGACTGTCCGCCTTGCACATTTTCAGCATATTTTGTCAGTCAGTGACAACTCTCATCTATATGCATGCAATCCAAGTGTTTGAGCAATGTGGCACTATTGACTCGTCAAGCAATTGTAAATTGAGTCCTCTTGATAGTACAACTATCTAGCCTACAAATCCGGTCAATTTACTTCTCTAATCACCTCTTGACCGGCAAAAAGAAAATCATATCTTATACCTTTGCCTTGAGTCTTTCGCCACTTCTTATCATCTTTTCTTTGCGGCAGCATTCTTGCTTTTTACAATACCATCTCCATGGCATCTCATACCGCATTCTTGTGATTAACCTTAATTCATATACTCAATGAAATTGTTAGTCCACAAGATTTTGTCATTAATTACCAAAACACTAAACTAGGGACCTAGATGCTTTCGCAAACAAAAAACAAGGATGATTACATCTCTTTAAACCAAACATGAGATGAGATGATCTTATCCCCCAAAATTAGGACATGAACATTCCATCCCACCTTGTTCCGTAACCAAACACATCAGCAAACATGTGAGTTGGGTATAGGTTGTAGTTCTAGGGGTGTGAGTGCGTTGTGTAGAGTTTAGATACTACAACCTGTATACTAGGGCTCCAGGCTCAAAAATAAGGGAAAAATACAATTTTAAACCCGCAACTACCACATTCGTCCAATTTTCACCCTTGAACTACAAAACCAGATACATTGCACCATGCAACTGTTGAAACCGGACACTTTACCCCCCTGAAACCAAACCGTCCGGTTTTAGGGATGACATGACACTGGTTTTGTTGACGTGGCTTAGCACATGTCATACTCATTTGTCAATAAAATTTACCAAATTGCCCCTAACTTGTTTCTTCTCTTTGCTTCTCACATTCTCTCCCTTCACCGGCCGGCGGCTGCAGCAAGATGGCTCGAGGCCATGGGATATAGCCGCGCCACTCACTAGGTCTTATCGCCATCAAGCCGTATCGCGCAGCCGGAGCTCGGTCCCGTGGCCGTGGGGTCGCTGTAGAGCCTCTCCGACGTTGTGGCCGGTCACCGCCATGTATGCTGCTGCTCTCGCTGGATTGGGAGGTGCATGTGATGGTGTCGTTGGATTCGGTTAGAACAATCAGGCAGAAGGCTGGGCTCGTCGCTATAGCTAGTGCCGCTTGTTGTTGCTACCGCTCGATTCGGCCTGGATTTGGAAGCTGGGCTTGTTGTGTGCTACAATTTAGCTTAGCGGAGGGGGGATGAAGATAATGGATTGGGCGATACTTATTGCTTCCTCATGATTAGAATGGAGAGAGGAATCAATGTGGAATTGGACAGTGCCAGCTTGGATTGTCTCATCAATATAAGAAAGCAACAGGCCATCAGAGCTCGTTGCGCCGCTGTGCCCGAAGCCTTGGGCTGTCGGAGTTCGCTGATGGCCGAGGTCAAGCTCGTGCGTGCTCAAGCCACCTTACCTAGGAGAGAGATAGAGGGAGAGGGGAGAGTGTGGCAGACACGATGTCAAAACCGCCGCCACGTCATAGCCAAAACCATGTTATTTGTGCTAAGAGGGGTAATATATCTGGTTTTGATAGTTAGATGGTGTATGTTATCCAGTTTTGTAGTTCGAGCGTGAAAATAAGATGGATGCGATAGTTACGTCTTGGAAAATGGACTTTTTTTTAAAAAAAAAACATGCGAAGAAATCAGCCGCATCGCAGGCTCGCAGCGACCAAACCAGCCGACGACTTGGACACCGTCCCTCTCCTTCTCTCTGACCGCCGCCTCCCCACTCGGAGCACGAACCAGAGACTCCATTCCGCACGATCCGCGCTTCCCAGCACGCCCGCTCTCTCCCGAAGGCGCTTTTGGCCGCGCGAGCCCAGCCCCGCGGCGGCATAGGCGATGCCGGCGGCGCAGATCCGCGGATCCGCCGCGCCGGTGCGGGCGACCGCGACGGCGAGGCGGTGGATGGCCCCGGCCAGCGCCCGGGTCCTCCGCTTCGCGCCGCTGGCCCCGTCAACCGGCCCGGCGTCGCTTCGCCGGGGAGGGTTCGGCGGCCTTGCCGCTGGTAACGCGTACAAGGTGGGTCGAGTCTCCTGCTTCGGGTTTTGCAGCGGTCTCCCCGGGTTTTAGAGATGTTCGTGCTGCGATGCTTGTGTTGTATGCTAAAATGAGGTCGGATCGATTAAACAGGGATATTGCGTGGCGCATCGAGTGAGCTTAGGATAATGGTTTAGGAATTTTTTTTCTACTCAGAATGCCTTAAACAGTGGGAAATCCTAGATTCAGATAATGCACGGAATGGATTATTAAATTTGGGAATAAAACTAATACAGGTGGCGAGTTTCAGAAAAAGAATCTGTAGTTTGAACTTTGAACCTCCTGTCAATAAGTTCATTTAACGCTCCCTGACAAACAAATAAATGTTAACTTCATGAATTGTACCCCATTTTCATTAGTAGCACAGTTATTTTCTTATGCCTTTGTCTGGGGGCCAACATGTTAAATGTCCTCTCATTGTTGCCACACTTCTGCACTTTTATTCCCATTGTTACCAAGGCTGCTGTATAAGTTATGAAGCCAATGCCGTGGAGCATGATAGAAACCATGTTTGTGCGGAATTCCCAGTAGGCGCTTTCATTGCCTTTCGATGCAGCGATCAGCCGATCACACAGTCTTGATTTATCCTGTTTTCCAATGTCATGTGGTTTGGTTTTATTTTCAGTTTTTATGTTGATCTGCTCATAAGAAAGTGTAACATTTCAATTTGTTGTGGATATTGAAGAACAAACTTTCAACTCAAAACAAGTCTACAGGTTTAACTTCTCGAATTGTCAGAACTTCTGTTCCTGTCTCAATATGATAATTTGGACTGCTATAAGAACTATTGCTGCATGCAGTCATGCACTAGCACTAGTGTCCTTGTCTTATGGTTTTCAATGATCTTGCTAGAGTTTTCGATGAATGTTTGCATATTGTTAGTTCAAAGCTAGCTGTATTCTTGTGCAGTCTTTCCTGGTCTCTATTCTTCAAATCTGAATTTGGTAACTTGAGATACAGAAATTGTGTAACTTAGCAGTAGACATCAATGACATGATTGCTTGTGGTTTAGTTTTCTTTAGCCCTTGATTAGATAGGTGTGTGTTTTGCCTAAATCCTATAGGGACTAATCAGTCTTTGTACAAATGTGCTCTTTATTTATTCAGTTTATCTGTGCTGCAGTAGGAGTATTCAGAACTGTCAGTTGTCATGTTTATATGCTATTATTTGGTTCCTAATCTGGAACTAGATTCCAAAGTCCAAAGTAATGAATATGCCTATTTGGTGTATACTAAGTTGAAGGACCAGAGTTTTATATATTGTTATGACTTTACTATCTCTTTGATCCGTTTTCTAAAGGAATATATGCCTATGGTGCAATATGGTTTCCTGGTGTGCATTGCATTACTGAAGTTAAGTTTTAAATCCGTGTTTTTTTTAGCTGTCGTTCTCACGAGTGGCCTTGATACCCATGAAATCCTTCATGTTTTTTCTTGAAATATTGATCTTGCTGATTGTGTGATAATGCTATTGGATGCTGCTTTGATCTGAGTACCAGAATTAATTTGAATAATTTCTTGGGTTCAAGATAGGCAGTTAGTGAAGCTAGCATTGAATCATACGAGTAAAGCTAAAGAAAATATTTTATCTCTTCATGCATACAATGTTTATAAAATTTTTATGTGAAGTGTTGTTTTATCATCATAATAAAAAGCTATATTTATGATGAAAACAAGCCTTTTGGTGAATCCCATGAATATATGTACACGATTATGAATGTAATGTACCTTCGATGCAAATAGCTCAGTGCTCTTCCTTTATCGAGTAGTAAGTTTCTTTTAGCAAAAAAGTTCTGATATATTTTTATCTACTCTTGTTTAATATTTCATCTGATGGCAATGATGTATCTCACTGCAGCCATTGACTACAATGTGCATGAAGGCAGACTATACCACTCCTGTTGATTCTGTCACCACTGCAAAGCCAACGGGTGGTGAAATTGAAGAGCCAGCCATTGTGGCACCTGCTAATGAAGAGATAAATACAGAGGAGGTGGTTGTTCCTCAACAAAAGTGTGCAAAGATACACGACTTCTGCCTAGGGATCCCTTTTGGTATGATTTCAGTTTTGTTTGGGAAAATTTTAGTGTTAATACCTTCAAGCAGAAGTTAGTCGCTACTTAATGTCTTGCTGAGGTAGTAACACAGTTTGTTGCTTTTACTTTTGTATGATGTATTCTTGTTCCATGCCCTAAATAAATCTTTAAAGAGTCTGTAGGGTACTTGGCAATCTTTATGTCCAATTGTTGAAGATTTATATGTCTCAGCCTTTTTGTAAGCTTGTTACCTTTTTAATCCTATGCTATCCTTCTTTGTACAATATTATCTCTTGAAAATTTTATTGGGAGTCCTAACAACACTAAGTTTACCTCTTTCAGGTGGATTTCTTTTTTCCATGGGCCTCATTGGGTTTCTGTTTTGGAGGAGTCCTGTGAGTCTTACTTTTGGTGTCGCACCTGGCCTTGCTATATTAGCCCTTGGTGTGCTTAGCCTTAAGGTTTGGAGGAGTGGAAAATCCAGCTTGCCATTCATTCTGGCACAAGCAGGTAATTTACTTTCCCCAATATAGCATATTATCTGATTCATTGAGTCAGAGTGAAGAGTTCCTGTGCAAGCTTTCTTATGCATGTTTGAGCAGGCAATATCACGACTTCCCTAAAAGTTTGGTCCTGCTGTAATGTGCTATCATAAGTTGATTTGAGGCTCTGAATTCATCTGTAATGCTCATGATCTGCAGGTGTTGCTGCTGCGGTAGCATGGAAGCACTGTCAAGCATACGCCACAGTAAGTCAAACTGTAATTTGGTTATCAGGGACCACTTCGACTCACTTCTGATCTATTTTACTCTCATCTTATAGACGAAGAAGCTGCTACCCTGGGGCTTCTATGCTGCACTCAGGTACTACTAAACCCCAATTCTCTGTGTCTTATTTCAAAATCACATTTCTTAGTTCTTACCTCCACTGCCCTTCTGAAAACCTTTTTATTTCACCAGTGCTGCGATGATCTGCTTCTACTCCTATGTTCTGCTTGCTGGAGGGAATCCACCTCCAAAGAAAGCAAAAGTTGCTGCTTGATTCAATCTTGAAGACCTTACGCTGAAGCTTCTCATGATTCTATTAATGTTGATGGTAGGATTATGGTTTTCTATTTCTCTGTATGTTTGTGAATACTACTGAACAACACAAAGTTATGTTGTAGCATCTTTTACTGTAGAATAAATTTCCCTGATTTTACATTACTACTGATGTCTCCTCTTTGTACACCCACAATTCTATTCGGGTCCATAAAAAACTTATTTTTGTAGAAGCCCCATTTTTACTGTACCTTTTTTTTTTTACTAGCAGAGACACACGTGCGACACGCATGTGATACTAACGACTCCAGTTGCTAACGAATTTGACAGAAACACTTCCCAACTGAATTTGCATGGGTCCATAGTGAGGGATGCGATGAGTTAAATTTGATGAGAAACGTTTCTTATGATTTTGCCACACATGTTAACTTACAATTTTTGTCTATTATTATTCCATCTGCATGATTCTCACAATTGGATAATCCTACTCTGCCGTTCAGTCATTGGACACGACAAAAAGAAAATGATGTAAGTTTCTGTCGTCCACTTGCAGGAAACTATTGGCGATAATTTTTCATCATTCACGTGTCGGTTTGCAAACTCCTTGGCAATCGATTTTATGTGCAAAAATAGTAGCTGGTCCAACCATACAAGTGCAACACAGATTCGTTTACAGCATGCATGCATGCACTGGAGCACAAGATTACATCGATCCTTTACAGCATGCATGCATGCATGCACTGGAGCACAAGATTACATCGATCCTCTACAGCATGCATGCATGCATGCACTGGAGCACAAGATTACATCGATCTTTTACAGCATGCATGCATGCACTTGAGCACAAGATTACATCGATCTAACTGTGAACATCCTCGTCTATGACTTTGCCGCTCTCGTCGTCGTCCTCATAGAAATCAGAGTGTCGGTTGTTGATCTTCAATCCTGGAACAAGTCCAACACTCACCGAGGACGCGTGGCCCAGAAGTCAATGACCTCCTGCGCGTAGCCCTTGTTCTTGCCCTCCTCATCCTAGTTGCTCTGCTCCTTCGACGGGCCCTCTTCGCCGCCTCCCCGGCAGTCACAGATGGCACCACCTTTCGGTTTTGGTAGAGGACACCTCCGTCGTCGTCAGGTCCTCCTCGCCGCCGGCCACAACGACCTCTGATGAGCAGAAGCACAGCCTGGACTGAGATTTTTGGCCGGATCGGAGAGACGAGACAATGAACAGAGCTCGATGGGTGCTTGTTGATTCATAGGATGGACGTGGGGTGCACGCAGTTCCTGCGCCTTCGTTATAGAGGCGGGTTTTACGGGTTGGAATTCATCAGGATGGGAGTCGGAGTCGGCTCGGACGCTTGGTCGTAGTTTTTTCTTTTTTACCGGAGTTGGCTCGGCTTGGCTAGGGTGGGTAGAGATGTCTGGGTGAGAAAATAATTATGTTTTTGATAGAAACATTTTCTAAATATCAGTTTGGCGGGTTTGATATCCTTTCCACCTCCGTTGATCCTTACAGGTAGGTCCGGCGTGAGGGAACCTGTAGACCCAGATTGGGTGAGAAACGTTTTCAATTTTATTCGTTCTTTTATAGATAGAAGGTAGATCCAGATAACCGATATTTTCTGTACCTTTTTTATCCCTGATGAATTACGAAGAATTTTCTCGACTTCGCTCCCTAATGGCAATTGGCTTTTGTTTCTTCCAATGATGATCATGCTTACAAAGAGTTAAAAGTTGCATGCAGAATGCGGACTGATATCTCTATTTTTCCTAAAAAAACGCCGATAGGCGAGCCGTCGCCCAAGCGACGCGTCACCCCCTCCCGTTTTGCCCGGTAAAAAATCTCGCACCCCCGACCCTCCTGGACTTGCTTTTGCTTTGTTGTGTGTTTTGCTATAATTCGTGGAAGTCAATTAGACCATAAAGAGCTACGCAGTGCTTTGTTATTTCGATTTTGGATTTGTGGTTGTTTAATTTGGTTGCTGCAGGACCGAATTTGTCATGGCTTGTGCTTCATCTTCATTTTTTGCTTATCGATTTGGAATGCTTTGCTATTAGTTCTGTCGCGACCAAGATGACCGAAGCCGAATTAACTCGGTCTTAAAAGTTTTTTTTATGACCGATGGCTCCTCAACTTTTAACTTTGTGTTACCGCAAAAAAAAACTTTAACTTTGTGAAAGATTTTTTTTTTCGAGTGCAACTTTGTGAAAGATTGAGGAGACGAACCGATCGGACTCGAGCAATCCGTAATCGAATGCTCATCCCTACCTCTGGCCATCCTCGACGTTTCTTTTATACACGTGGAGGCTACTAAATGGCGGTACACGTGGAGGCTACTAATTGGTGGGAGACACGTAATCTGTGCAGCCCACCACGCCACGTCGGTGCTCACACTCGTCACCGCGAAAAAAGAAAAATCAGATTGAACGAAAAAAAAAGAAAGAAAAGGAAAGGAAATTCCAAACAAACCCTCTCCTCCTCAATGGCAGCGGCCGCTTATCCACCTTGATCGAGTGCTCTCGCGTCGATCAGGTGACCGCCTTACCGGGTAAGCGTTTGACATCGTACTGCACTCTCGATCTGATGCGGCCTAGGCACCTAGGGTTGCGATTCGCGCATTGATTTGGAGAGATTTGTTTCGTATCCTGCTTGTAACTTGGATTGCTTGTTCTAGGCGTTCCGATCCGGTGGTGGTGTGGTGTGATTCTTTTTGCCGAAATTTTTGTTGGGGAGAATTCCTGCCAGCGGCGAAGATGATCCGTCTTCAGACGTACGCGGCGTTCAGCCTGCTGGCGACGGCGTCGGCGGTGTACTACGCCATTAGCAGCCGGGATCAGTTCTACCCGGCGATGGTCTACCTCTCCACCTCCAAGATCTGCTTCGTTCTGCTCCTCAACACGGGCCTCGTCGCCATGGGCGTCGCCTGGCAGCTGGTCAAGCGCCTCTTCCTCGGCTCGCTCCGGGAGGCCGAGGTCGAGCGCCTCAACGAGCAGTCCTGGCGGGAGGTCGTCGAGATCCTCTTTGCGGTCACCATCTTCCGCCAGGACTTCTCAGTCTCCTTCCTGGCTATGGTCGCCGCGCTGCTCCTTGTCAAGGCGCTGCACTGGCTGGCGCAAAAGAGGGTCGAGTACATTGAGACCACGCCCTCTGTGCCCATGCTTTCGCACATAAGGATCGTCTCCTTCATGGCGTTCCTGCTCATCGTCGACTGCCTCTTCCTGTCCAATTCGCTCAGGTCGCTCATACTGAAGCGGGAGGCGTCCGTTTCCATCTTCTTCTCCTTTGAGTAAGCTCAATTTCCAGTTTTCACGTCCCTGAAAATGCCTTCTTTTTTGTATCTCAACTTGTCTGTGTGCAAATGCTTGAGATGAATCTGGATTTCCGATTCTGTTTTCACTTTATCACTGTATCAATGTGATATTCTACATAAATTGTCTAAGTACAACAGTAGAGTATGGGTAGAGATTGATTACAATGAACAAACACTGAAATGACCATGCCTTCACAAAACGAGAAGTGCTGCTTGTTAGTCCATATATCACATTGTACCTACCCTACCATAAAAGGTCTTTAGTAATTTATTACTAATTCTTAAGTAATGCATCCTCTTTCCTTTTTGTGAGCGTCCACCTTACCCTAAGCCCTGCGAATAATGCCAGATTTGCAGCTATTGCTTTTTTAATCGCTTGATATACATACATATTAAGCCATGAATAGATCTTAAACTTTCACTACCTCATCCGTCTCATGCTCGCTAATCTGTCCATATGTATTTATGCTCTGGTTGCCACATTACAAGAAGCTATCCCAGTAACTTGTGTGATTATGTCTTTTTTTTCTTTGAGCAACAGTATGTTATAGCACTTTATTGTATCAGGTCCATTTATCAAGAAACCTAGCTATAGAATTTCTTCTTTGCGTGTTGCTTCTAAAGCAAGGGACATGCTTTCCAGGCAAGGTAGTAACCCTATTTGCTAACTTTAAGATGGTCTGGAGATGTGATTATGTTGTCTTCATCTCTAGATGTTTGATTCAAAGCACTTATAATATAGTAGCTCTAAAATGTACAAATCATGTTTCAGGTATATGATACTAGCCAGTAGCCACATCCTTGTTCTGTTTTAAAGATGCCTGCCAATTATTTCATGGTGTTTATTTCTAGATTGAAAACACTTATAGAGCTCTAACATGTACAAACCATGTTTCAGGTATATGATACTAGCAACATCCACAGTATCAACATTTGTGAAGTATGTATTCTATGTCAGCGACATGCTAATGGATGGTCAATGGGAGAAGAAGGCAGTGTATACATTTTACTTGGAGCTCATCAGTGACCTTGTGCACTTGTCATTGTACATGCTGTTCTTCATAGCTATCTTCCTGTAAGTTCTCTTAGTATGGTACTACCACACACAAAACTATAATGTAATATGGTTGTTGATCCATTATACTGATATCAGGAACTATGGTGTCCCACTGCACTTGATTCGTGAGCTATATGAGACCTTCCGCAACTTCAAAATCCGCATTGCAGATTACGTGCGCTACAGAAAGATTACTTCCAACATGAATGAACGCTTTCCAGAAGCCACAGCAGAAGAGCTCAATGCGTGAGTTTTATATTGCGTTATTGGCACTATTTAGTTTACTCCACTATAAAAAGTGTTGTAATTGATTCTATTGTATCCAGGAGTGATGCTACATGTATTATTTGCCGTGAGGAGATGACTTCAGCAAAGAAGCTGCTTTGTGGGCATCTGTTTCATGTGCATTGTCTAAGGTCATGGCTAGAGCGCCAACACACTTGCCCCACGTGCCGAGCTCCAATCATTCCCCCAGATAATGGACGTGCTGCATCAGTACGACAACATGGAGCTCAGCATGGAGTTCAGCAAGGTGAGCTTCATTTTTATTGATGTGATCTTTCTGCGTCGCATGTTCTGATTTTAATCTTCTAGCCTACCCTAACTTTCTTGGGACTCCCAAGGCTTTTTTGCTGACTGAATGACTGTTGTTGCCATATATTCCAGTTTTAATTTTAAAGTTTGTGTCTATTGCAATGTTTGTGTGTGTTTTGACAGTTCTATTTGTGATTGCTGATTTGATTTGAGAGAAAACAGCTGCAGGTACTGGCACTCCTGCCTCAGAAGGAGCACCAGGTGAGAACACGAGCAGGCGCCAAGCAAAACTTGAAGCGGCTGCAGCAGCTGCTTCGGTATATGGAAGATCTTTTGCTTTTCCTCCGGCAAACGCTCTAAATGGGTATGTTACTTAACAATCTAAATGCAAGGATTTTCTTGAGTTTGATTACATAAAATGCAGGGGTCTTTTGTTCTAATATAAGTATAATACTAATAAGTGTGTCGTATTTAACCATCAGGTCCATAATACTAATAAGTGTGTTGTATTTAACCATCAGGTCAGGTCCTTCCCAGATTAAATCAAGTACACTGCAATCTGAAGCAAGTAGTTCCAATCAATCTCAGAAAGACCAAGAACTGCAGTTCCACAACACCAGCAATGTTTTAGCACCTCTGCCTTTTAATGCACATGGTGCCATTGGTTCAGGAACAAACACCAGGGATCTTGAAAATTCACTGCAGAAAGCGCAAGAAAACTTTATAAAGAGCCAGATAGAGGTAAGAAAGAATCTTGATTACAAAAGCACTCAGCTTAAATCTCTCTACATTACTTCATTATGTGACCAACAAGCCATAAGGTGTTAGATGTACATTGACTGCTTGCAAGATGCAACATCGTAGATATTTCTGTTTTGCATACCATATAAGGTGCTTCCAACCTCCTTAGGTATATGTATCATTGAGTAAGCTGGACAGATTAATATGTAGCACACTTGTCATGCATGCAGATATGCAATCTAGAATCATGCAAATTATGAATCGCATCTATGATCTGCATTTTACTGTAGACTCACATATTTGAACAGCTGGTCTATGGCACTGCTACCAGATTGTGTAACCTGCAATTATATCCGACATAACTCATAAGTTATACCTCTTCTTCGCAGATGTTGCAAATCCAACTACAAATGGTTCAGCGTGGCGCTGTTGCATTGGAAACTTACAATGAGAATGCCAAGCACACAAAGAATGACTGAAGCTGTAAATAGGTGGAGATGAGGATGCTGTAAATAGGTGGAAATGAGTATGGGATAAACAAAGATAAGAATTGGCGATACATAAGGGGAAACAGTTAGATGATGTCTTGCCTTGAATCTTGGTACGCTTGTTCATGTGAACTTCCCTAGTGCCTTCTTACCAACCTTCTTACCAACACCAGATTTTCTTCTCTGTGCGGTGGCGTTGTTTGGATCCGTCGAGTATAATCCCTCTAGATGGGGCAGAGGTTGTGTTGTAACAGTGGCTAGTTTCACAGTACTTATGAGATTTAACATAATCCATCTACCAAGGAAAAATAGAAATGACTTTCTTTCCCTATCTCTGATGTCAGAAAATGTTTTTTGTTGTTTTATGTTACTGGAATGAAGTTGGACATTTAATTCATGGTGTGGGTGCTAAATAGAGTGGAGCTTTCGGTTCTATCCTTTTCTGATGAATAGGGGGGAGGTATTTGAAAATAAGTGTCATGGTGCTTGAAAAACCGGTTGCAAAATTGTATTGATTGGGTTGTTTCCGCCGCTTTCTCCGAATCTGATGGGTTGAAGCTTTTGACATGATGTTCTACAAAGTTCTTGTGCTGTTTGAGCTTGCCTGTCCATACTATTCTCTTGTTTTCGAGTGAGTGCAAGTACACCAAAATATATTTTTGGATGTGCATCACGTGGACTGGTTGCTAAAAAGAGTGCTGCAATAGTATTTACGGTATTTAATGGTTGGATTTGATACAATGTCAGTATATTATCGGCTTAGTGGTTGTTACCCTGCGGACCAACTCGTCTACGTTTGATGCAGCTAATTTAACCAAAAGACATAGGGAGCAAATACATTTTCAATTTTCATATGAAGCACTTGCTTGTTTATCTCTAACACGACACCACCCTTTTCCCTTGCTGGCTTGCCCTCGCTGATTCCCCGTCACGCGAAGGTGAGGCTGGTCTATATATCGCTCGCCGGTGCGCCGGCGAGGCGGCCCGAGATGTTTTGCGGAGACGTGCTTGCTGCAGCGCTGAGCGTGCCAGGTCCGATCGAGGTGGCCATGTGAGCGCGGATCGAAGCACATACACGAATGGAGAAAGTGGAGCGTGTTGCGCAGGTCCGGGGCGGCATAAAGCCCCGTGCGAAACTTTAAAGTGGGGCCTATCACAACCATTCTCTCGTGGTGTCTTCTCTTTTTGTTGCGTCCAGTATTAATCCGTCTGAGATCCTTTACGCTCATGCAATTAAGCCAATACAATTAGGATTCTCATGTCTTGTTAAACTAAAGGACCGCATGAGACGATGGAGGGAGTATGGGCGCTTGTAGGTCGTGAAACCAATTGAGAGACACTTGTCAGCCGCGGGAGTGGTGACGAACAGCCAGCAAGACGTCGATAGGAATCAACCGCAGAATCGCAGGACTTAGGGGTGCCCTTTGCACATTAGATTTTTTATAGTAATTAGGAGTATTAACAGGTTAAGTACAAAACTAATTCCACATATATAGCTAATTTGTAAGTCGAATCTATGAAGCCTAATTAGTCTATGATTTAACATGTGGTGCTACAATAATGATTGATGATGATAGATTAATTTAGCTTAATATATTTATCTCTCGAATTATCGTTGCATTTATGTAATTAGTTTTTACAATAGGGCTAATGTTTAATCATCTTAATTAGCATCTAAACATTCGATTGACAAAACTAAACTTTAGCTAAAGATTTAAACACCCTTTTTAATCACCTAGGACAATATTAAAACTAAACTGCATACAAAAATATAAGGCCCTTCAAAATTGCAGAGCCTGTGCCATTGCAAAGGTGGCACACCCAACTGGCCCGAGCCTGGTGGCGAGCTGAGCTAGGACGTGGCAGCCTCCGGCACGCGAGAGTGTCACTCGCTGCACTGCTGTGGTGTGACACCGGAGTACGGATGAAAGTAATAAATATATCGTCTAGGTATCCGTAAGGGTTCTGACACGGGTGTGTTTAGATTGGGAAAGATTCTCCAGAAAAACACTGTAGACCCAAAAATACACTCTAGATAAATAGTGTTCTATGAGTAGAAAGGGTGGGATGAATAGGGAAAAGTTGGATGAATAGTGTTTTTTGGGGTGTTCTGAATGTAAACGCAGCGTAATGCCTTGCTTAGATCGTCAACTTTCACCAACTTTTCAGTCACATTGAGTCACATCTTCTCTCACAGATACGTTTACCAATGCACTATTCACACCTCCAACTTTCTCCAACTAAACAAGGCCTAAATAGTACAGCCTGTATTTAGATCTGGACCTTCAATATCCGTCCATATCCGTACCATATCCGTATTTGGATAATCAAAGTAGGATTTCTGAAATCCGAATAGTATAGCTATAATATCCAGCATATTTTTCGCTACTCGTTTTCGAATCCATATCTGAAAATAATAATTAGTATTCTTATCTGATTATATCTGTCCGTATCCGATCCGTTTTTATCCCTAGCAAGGAGACATGAGGAGAACTGATGTAGGTGCGCCCGGTCGTTAAGCTGGAAGCCTTCTCTGGTATGGACCACAGAATGAGCAGTGGAGCAGAGACACAGCGACGGATCAGCTCGTCGATTCTTCATCAATGGGTCAGTGATGGCTTCATCCAATACAAGATTTCGTAAGCACGGCTGTGCAAGGGCGGATGAGCCATCTTCTAGAAGCAGGGGTCCTCACCGTACGTACTCCCATCCATATCGCCCCCTAAACCAAGCGAAAGCAACTGCCCCTGGCCACAACAATAACTTACAGTGGGTGGGTTGGATGGATTATGGATGTAGATGGAAAAAAAGGAAGCAAACCTTAGACGATGCGGACAGTTGAATATTCAGCTCACTCCATCAGCCACCCGGTCTCCTTGTAGCCTTTATCTTTGCTCGGGAACACCGAACACGATAGGAAGACGTGGCATTGGGTTTTCTTTCTTCCATACATGAAAAAAAAAAGTAATACTCCCTCCGTCCACTATAAATGCAACTTTAGGATTTGAAAAATGAAATTAGTATAGATGCACTACTATCCCTCTATCAAAGGAAACTGAACGTCTGGAGACTAATCTTTGCAGCGCAGTCAAGGAAGCATTATTGTCTAGATAAAAGTATTACATGAAACTAGATGTGGTACACCTAAGGGGATGAAGTACGAAATAAGCAGCGCAGTTCACCAAAATTCTGAATCTTTTCAGCAGGCTTCTTCTCTCTAAACATTTTAAATCCTCTAATTACACTTAAAAGTATTCTCTGTGACTTCGTGGATGCCTACAAGGTTGTTGTATTGAGGCCTGAGAGTCCAACTCATGCTTTAAAAGGAAATACCAAAGTGTCAAATGGAGCCTTGAGCTTTTTTTTCAAGTGCAAGAGCATCATAACCTTCTAGAAGCCCCCTGGTGCGGGGTCACCACGGCGACAGCCGACACAAGGCAAAACCAAAAGCAAAAGCCCAGCGGCATGCTCCTCCCTCCGCGGCGGACAGACGAACACCGCGCGGCGCGTCGCCACCTCTTTCTCCTCTCCGCGTGGCGCGTCCTCTCTCCGGCGGCCTCGAGCTCGGGAGCTGGATCTCGGAGTCAGGCTTCTGCTGCTGTGCGAGGCAAGGTGACCTTGATGGAGCTCGATTTGGTTTATGTCTTCTTCGATTCGACCTTGTTAGAGCTCGATTTGGTTTATTTCTTCTTCGATTCGACCTTGTTGGAGCTCGATTTGGTCTATTTCTTCTTCGATTCGGCCTCCTGAGGCTCTCTCACGGTGGATGTTGCTGCCTCTGTTCTTGAGTAGCAGCAGTTCAATTTGGGAGGGGATTTTGGTGCGAACCGAGGGTGGCAAATCAATCCTCACGCGCGCACAAGAGATCCCCGCCGCCGTCGTCTCCCTGCAGCGGCTGCTACAACGCACGCCGAATCGTCGCTGGGCCCTTGGAGCACGAGCTCTGCTCGTAGACGAGGGAGACGCCAACCAGGCCTCGGCGACGGGCGTGCGGGGGGCCCTCTGCAAAATTTCCATGCATGGCGACGGCAAGCGACGCCGCGTTGTACGTGCCCTAATCCTGCCGTGCTGGCTGCGTGGCTGCCACTGCCAGCTCAGGACCTCACCTGACCAATGAAGCAACCGTCGAACCAATCAGTCCTTCTAGAAGAAAGCGATGACCAGTCCGGTCGTCCCGGCAGCGCCTCGCTAGTGCGGCGCGCACTCCCACGTCTACTCCAGCGACGTCCCACCTCCGCATAGAGTCTGCAGGTGGGCCCCGGCCTCCGCGCTTTATAAACCCAATCCACCTCGACCAAACCAAACCATCACTCAGACTGCTCGCTCGATCTCACTCGCCATTACCCCAGCTTGGACTCGGGGCAGAGCTCTGAGCCTCTGAGCTCTCTCTCTGTCTCCACCTTCCCGAGACAGTAACCCACATCATGGCGGGAGCCGTGCCCCTGGCTGCGCCGGCGGCGCTCGCGGCGGCGGCGACGGCATGGAGCCCGTACGAGGCGCTGCGGGTGGGGCGCGCCGCGACGCAGGTGGAGATCAAGGCAGCGTACCGCGCCATGGCCAAGCGCCTCCACCCGGACGCCTCCCGCGCGTCCGGCGAGGCGGCGGCGTTCCTCGAGATCCGGCGCGCCTACGAGACGCTGTCGGACCCGGACGCCCGGGCGCGCTACGACCGCTTGCTCCGGCCGCCCCACCACCGGGCGGGCCCCGGCGTCGCCGCCGTGCGTGTGCGGCGCTGGGAGACAGACCAGTGCTGGTAGCAACCATGCCATGTCGCTCCTTGGCGCTCTGCAGGGGCAGAGCACGTGTCCAGTGTTTTGTAGATTATTGTATATATGTACTAGTATAATAGTAGAGCAGGGTCTAAATCTTTGGTAAATAGTGCTCCCTCTGTTCTATTACCTTCATCCTAATTTATAAGTCGTTTGACTTTTTTGAACTCAACTTTGACTACTTATCTTATTCAAAAAATTTGTGCAAATATAGTCAAATTTAAATCACTCTTGAAGAATATTTATTAATAAAGCAAGTCATAACAAAAAATTGATATTTCGCATAATATTTTGAATAAGACGAATGGTCAAAGTTGGATCCAAAAAAGTCAAACGACTTATAAATTAGGATGGAGAGAGTAATTTATAAGTCGTTTGATTTTTTTTCTCAAACTTTAACTATTCATCTTATTTCAAAAATTATGTGAAATATCACTTTTTCATGTGAATGACTAGATGTCATCAGTCATGAGATCCTCATTATCTACCATTATCTTTCACGTGCATAAAGATCACACTGTAGTAGATGTCTCTAGTCAGATTGGACTTCGGCTCCGTCATGAATAATCCGTAGGAACATATATTAAAATATTGAAAAAAAATTGATACGTCTGTGAATGACTAGGGGTTTAGTTGACAAATTTTGCACTCAAATTCGCATAAAAGAGGATTGGAGCTCAAAAATATGCGTCTGCGCCAACTGAACTAGCCTGGGGTATTTCACATTGACGCGGTTCTTACTCTGAACCAACTGAAATAGCCTAGGTATTTCACATAGCGATCAATGACGTAACACATAAATGTAGCTTCGAGAAACCAAGTTCCAGAAATTAAGAGCAGCACAGGGACCTCTCTTTCGATTCGAGAGGAGAGCGCAGCAGACCATGCACACAAGAGGTGAACCCATTCGATTCGAGAGGAGAGCGCAGCAGCATAGAATGATAAACCACGCCTTCACATGCTTCAGGAAAACAATTCTCTATCCACAAAATTTGGAACTTGGATTGTAGTTATGAAACTACACTCTGTATACCATTTGCACGGGACCGCGGAACAGATCCATGTACTCAATATCCAAGATAATGAACCTGACATCGAAATACTACTCGGTACCATGTCACACGACCAATTTACACCGGAAGATACCTTCCACATTGCTAACTAGCCTCCTACTCCTGTCAGGCTTCCTCCCTTATCAGATTTCATTTGCTATGCAAAATTTTCTATGCACTGCAATGATGTAAATTTGGAATGTGCCTTATGATCATCACTTGTGACTCATGAGCACTGAGGTGATCACATGCATGATTAAGCGGATGTTTGTTGCGTCTGATGCATTGGTTGTTGGCAGCGACCGCTGATGTGCCAGGGCGCCATAGACTTGATCGAATATTGGCCTTACATGCATAGCGATTATCGGATCTGTAGGTTGGATTGCCACGGCGACGTTTGTCATCCATTGAAGCTTCCGGGACGTGTCGTTGGCAATGTCACACGCTAGTTGCTGGAAAAGGGCTAGGAGGACCCCTTGGTTAAGTGGGATAGGTACTGTTCCACATAATGCTTGCAAATCAACCTGAAACAAAGGTTTTAAGTCAAAATATCCACACGATAGTATCTATAGAATGATAAAATGCACAAATAACATGACAAAGTAAATGCTTAATGTGTGAAACATGTTCCATTAACACTAATTGGAAGTTTGCATGACGATGTACATCTTTTTATTTATTTTTTAGCAAAAGATTATGGGTCATGCATGTGTGGTAGGTGTGCTAAAGATGATCTTTAAACGATAAATTTGACACTGTGGTTACCTGTGAACACAACCAAGAAACTATTGAAACATCGCTTCTTTGAAGAGCCATTGTAAATGCCTCATCAAACTTCCGTTCAGCTATCAGTCGGCCTAGTTCCTTAATAGGATCCAATGGAGCATCAACCTGAAACAGCAAATACACCAAATGGATCATTCAGTACATTCTGGGGAACACTGTATTTGATTTCACAAATAATAAAAGATTATCATCATCATCTATCAATGAAAGTAGAAAGTGCAAACTTCTAAGTATCTCCTACCTCAGGGAGATTGGCCACTGGTCCATTACTGGGCTGCAAAGCACGTGTATTCTGTGATGTTGGGCTCCCTGATGCAAATACTGACAAAAGCTTGCGCTGGCCATCAAGTAACTCTGAATTAAGACCCTGGTTCGTTGACGACGCTGAAGTGATTGCTTCCTGAGAAAATCAAAATGAGACAGAAGGCATGTCATTCAACACAAGGGGTAAAAACTGAAAACAAACATGGATAAACCATGGAACATTTGTTAAACAGAAGACAAACTTACCCTTAGAGTTTGTGCTAATGGAGTATGTGCTGCCAGAACCTGCTGCTGGATAGCAGCACTGTGCTCAGACATGCCCTTCTGGAATGCACCATCTACTTGCTCAAATATTGTCTTGCATGATTGTTCAAAAGCTGGAATAACTGATGACTCAAAGCTAGAACGGAATGCGTCCTGCAGGGAAAAAAAATCAAAAGGATTCAGGTGCTTAGTATCATATTCACCAAAACACAAGACATCAAGGTACAGTTTTAATGCGATATAATTTTTTTTTTAAAAAAAACAAATATGCAAATGGAAGGTGCTTGGTGCTGTAATAAGCTGGCATTCTTTATAGTTGAGGGTACAAGTTGTGGTATTTGCAAGGTTATGTTAATATTATTGTTTACTTGACTTGCAAAACCAACAAATGATGTGGTGTTTCAAACTTGGAGTACTATACCAGTAAGCAGTTGTTTACATGACTGAGTTCAAAAGTGTAGTGTTTAGACTGATTGGTTTGTGCCCTGTGTCCACAAAACACACATGCTGCATCAAATGATGTGATGACTGACAAATATGGTAGCGCAAGACGATGCAGCATAATATACTTGCTTTGCATATTCTTATGTAAGGATCGAGCCACATGTTCTCAATAGAATTTCTTAAATCAACTCTGTCATGTGCGCTAATGAGAAGTTCAGGCAACCAAATAACATTCAGTATGGGCGCAAAGCAGACCATATACCAGTAAGCAGTTGTTTACATGACTAAATTCAAAATTGTAGTGTTCTTTTGTTGAAAGTGTAGTGTTTGGACTGATTGATTTGTGTCCACAAGACGCACATGCTGCATCGAATGACATAACTGACAAATACGGTCGTGCAAGATGATGCAGCATAGTACACTTGCTTTGCATATTCTTATCTAAGGATTGAGCCACATGTTTTCAATAGAATTCCTGAAATCAACTCCATCCTGTGCGCTGATGAGAAGTTCAGGCAACCAAATAACATTCGGTATGGGGGCAAAGCAGACCCTATATCTATAGCTCATTTAGACCTAATATCTTAACTGAGACTGTAAGGAAAAGAACTAAACAAGTACCAAAGACATACCTGAAGCGTCTGCTTCACAGATGTCTGAAATTGTGCTTGGATCTGCCTAGCAATGCTACCTTCAAGTTTTGTGCTTATAGACTTATCAAGCTGATTAACAACCTTGTCACCCAGCACTTTCTGGAAAGAGAATTTAATGAGATGACGAGCAACAGAGTGTCAAGAAAAAAAAATAAACACAACCTGAAGTGAATCAGACACAGAAGAAGATAAGGACTTCTCGATGATAGGTGCTGTTGTCCGAGCAATAGCAGGTCCCAGTGAAGATATTTCTTTCTTTAGTGACTTCTCCAGCATAACAGGAATATCCTTGCTTACAGAAGTTGTGATTAGAGTAGCCATCTGCTGCATTCGCTCCCTTTCAGATTTTTCATGTCTTACATTTTCCTCCTGGAAACGGGCCCACATGGCATCAATATTAGCCTTGATCGACTTTTCCATGTTTCGACCTAGTGATGCTTCAATTCTTTTGCCTTCCTTTGCAATTGGAGCAGACACAATTGTGCTCAATTGTTTTTGAAGGTTACTATATGTGGCCACAAGCTGCAACAAAAAACTATAGCATGTAAATGAAAAGCGTAATGTCAACACATTACAGTTATCGTCTGAGTCAAATAATATCCAGGCGATTTAAAAATTTAGTGCAGTTAGAATGAACATAAGTACTGACTAACTTCATACATCTATGCAACATTGCATAACGACACTAATGTACTACCCTGTATAAAGAACCATAAATCAATTATCCAAGACGATATTCACCACAAAAAAAATGGAGGCAGCCATTGCACTGAAGAAAGCCAATGCAGGGCTCAATTCACATTCGCCAGCACATATTTTAAATAGTCAACTAGAGCATCTATAACTTCACATAAGGTTGGCACAGAGGGCAAAAATATTTAATGAGGAATCACCTGTTGCAGTGTTTCTTGAATAGCTGCAGCTTGCAGGGAGGAATCAATAGGTGGGTTCCCATTGCTTCGAGGTTCATGCAACGAATCAGTAGAGCTGAAAGTGCTTGTAGACGGAGACAATTGTCCAGATACTTGAGGTTGAGGATGAACGACTTTTGCTCCTTTGTCAGCAGAGGTTAACGGTAAATCCCTTGAAGCACAAGGGCCATCAATTCCCTTAAAAGCTTCAGTTGCTCTCCTCACAGCATCTTCATCTCCAGCCCCGGAAGACTGCTTCAAGATGGTGGGTACCGATCTATCAGCCGGAGGCTGTGAATCTTCTACACTGTACTTGTCAGTTACTATTGTGCGCTCACTGGTGGTGTCTACAGTTTGCTCGGAAGGTTTGGCAGGTCTCTCTTGTTTCTCAGGAAGAATGTGGGTCTCATTACCAGCATCAAATTCAACAAGCCGATTTGATTTTCTCTCATCTACATATTTTGCTTCTGCTTCCACATTCTGTGAGCTGCCACTCACAGCTGTTTCAGCAGAAGTGAGCACACCTGAAATAATTTCAGATGGAGTTATCAGGTGTGTAGCATTACCTCCCACCTGAAGCACAGGATGAGGATATGAAATTACTATACCATCACTCTGGCCGCCTCTTGGCTCTTCTTTTCCAAAGCTATCCTTTCTACCAAATGATGACTGGTCTGCATCACGGTCACGGTCACTTCCTGAGGGATGTCTACTTAAGACAACTGGAGATCCAACCTGACTCGTCTTTGATTTAGGAGCTATACAAATGGATCATGGGGAGAAGAATCAGGTTCTGCATAACAAATGGTGGAATCGATACTTATATCCTACCGCAACAATATAAATTAAGTTACTACTGCGTTACCTGTGCTCTGACTATCACTTGATGGTTTAATCATGGCAGTTGAAGAATCAACATTAGTAGTTCCTGCAGAAGATTCTAGTGGTACCATTTCTTGAAGCCTCTCATTCAAATGAGAAATAACAGGATCTTTTCCAGCTGCAGTGTTATCGGCTGTAGGAGGAAGACAGAGTGATAACTGCAACCCATACTGCTGGATAGCCATTGTCTGGACACAATAAACTTGAACAACTTGTTCACCATCAGGTTGGGCTTCATATGTTCCCGTGAGACTCAAAATGGGCATTGCAACAGTGAAATCTGCTATATAGTCCAAACGAGTTGAGGCGGGATCTTGACCATATTCAACATGCACAGCATAAATAGCATTCTTTTTGGCATTTGCAAGCAATATAAGGCTAGCCTGTGGTAACACCGCAACTTGGTTGAAAAATGCCTCCTCGGACCTATGTTCCAGAGAACTTACAAGTTCCAATGTTTGAGTGCATTTCCATTCCTCCGAGTCACTTGGCAACAACCAGCCTTCGTCATTTGTGGAGGCCCAAATTTTTAATTCTCGGTTCAGCGGGCCCTGCATCATAAAAAGCCTATATTACTAACCCTAATCAAGAAATATGATAAACAAGAGGCATGATATGAGTTTTTATTCTAAGCTTTCAAGAGTGGAATACATTGTTATAACGTAACATGAATGAATAGTGTGGAATACTATCCTTTCCGAAATATATTCCCTTCCCTAGTTGCAACAAGCAAATACTAACAGAAGAGGCATGAGATTTATAATGAAATAACCAAGTTATGGCTATGTTTATGAAATAATTGTTCTTTTCAGATTATTCAACTATGGTTTTGCAGGTACAATTATAACACTTTGTATGGATAATAATGTATAAGCTGGAAAAATGTCATGGTTATTCATTAATCATTACAGCATAAAAGTATCTGTTAAACACATTCAAATTTTTTATCCTGAGGACTAGTGTATATGACTTCAAGCAAGTATTTCTAGTCTTGTTATTTGTCAATAAAATGGAAGTCATATATGACTTCACATATCCTTGATAGATATTAAATATCGACCTTGTACTGTTTACATGCATGCATGCATGCATTGAATAGTCCATCGAGATAATAGTTAGCCAATTGTCCAGGATAAAATATGTGTTGGATTTGTTAAACACTAAGTAACACTTCTAAATTAGTAAAGATCTCTAAATGATAACTTATAAGAATACCAGTTACAATAAGAAAATGTCAAATAAAAAATATGGCTCAAATAAGAAAACAATAAAGTGAAAAGGTACAAGAATCATACTGCTGTAACGAGATTTATATGATTTGGTCGTTCAGGTGCTGTGAGGAAAGAAACCGAGTAAACTGCTTGACCATCATGTGGTTTCAGCACAGAGAGAGGAGCTGCCCTGCGATCATCCCAGACCTTTACCTGTCACAAACAAAGGAAAGACATTATAAACTGCATTCAGCAATAATTATAATGTTCTGTAATCTGTATATCTAATATGGTGCCAGACAAATGCAACGATAACATATGCCCTAAAAAGCAGAGAAGTACAACAATTCTCTTATCAGATAAAGTGAATTTTGTTCAAGTGCAGCAGTATCAGTATGATTGATGAAACTAAGATCAACAATAGTTACATTAAAATTCCGTGTCTTGGATGCACATCAACTTGCACTGGGACAATTTTTTTTTTATCATTGCACTGGGACTAGGATATGTTGAGTAACAGCAGCTATAAGCACTAGCGTTTTGCATTCCAGAATGGTCTTGTAGCTCTAAGGCAGAAACCAAGTAATATTTGAAAACAAATGTGCATAATGAAACAGAATTTGATGAAGACAATTTTAGATTTGTAGTTTTCTGGGCAACTTAAAACATTGTGGCCTAGTCTATCATGTAGTTTCCTAACCAACAAGAGGATATCCTGTAAAGAGTACAAACCGTGCCATCTTTTGATGCTGAAGCCAGACGTGTAGTCATCCACTGAGATATAGAGAGATCAGTAATGTCTCCACTATGTTTACCAACTACGTTCACACCATCAATGAGCTTGTCAAGTGGGCATCTTAGAGGCTCTTCCGTATGGAAGTCCCTTCCTCTTCCCACTTTTGTTATGTCTATTCTTAGGATGCAATTCCCAATTCCAACATAGAGAATTTCCTACAAGATGGAATCTACATGGATCAATATACAGGAATAGAATCAAGACATTTAAGGTGGTAGAGGTCACGTTGATGAGGACTTACTTGCTTATGAGAGTGCCAACATATTCTTGGATGATATGTTTCAGCGTCTCCTATAATCTGGATGGCGATTTCAATCTTTCCAGTGATTTGGGATTTATTTTCTTCATCAGATCCCTCATCAATCTTCCATACATATACCCGCCCATCTACACTTGCACTGAAGAATAAAATAGGTAGGTAAGTTTACAAGGGATAGAGAAAAGGTTTATGCTGTGCCAATCTTGTATATTATGGTTATGGAGTAGTTTTGGACTAGCAAAAGGAGCATGTTTATATTGCACCAATAACTGGATGACAAGAATTGGTTCCTCCCATTGTCCATTCCAAAAAGGCAAGGAGAAGAAAACAGATACATGTGCCCTAAAGCACTAAACCGAGAAGAAAACATGTCTGGAACATCATATACGTCAGCAAGAGTACCTTGCTAAACGATGGACATCTTCTGCAAAAAAGGCCATGTCCGTCACCCTCTGCAGCAAACACAAATTACACTTTTCAAATAAGACAAGCTACTTCATGCTAAGTAAACTCAAGAATAGCACAAGCATGGGGCGGCGCCAAAAAAATATTTACATCAAATAAATTGTAGCTACGTACTCGACTGGGATAAACTAATTTGAAGGACCATAACTTAAGTAGCAGTAGGATTCATGCTATGTGCACAAGCAGCAACCACAGCAATTAATTTATAACATACCAGCCTGTGATAAGCCAGAGTACAAAGGTTATAAATAATACTGCATTTACTGAACTATGCCTGAGGTGTTTATGTGCTACCAAAAAAAAAAAAGCAATAACACACTTCAGGATCACTATCAACAGTTCAACACTGGTTCATGCACCACAAACTAAATAACCAATGCTACTCTCAGCAGCCAGCACAACACAACTATAACAGTAACAAATTCATACCTCTGTGTGCCCACGGAGGAGGGAGCGGAGAGCGGTATTGATGTTGAGCACGCGGATGTTGCCTAGCTTAAGTCCGTACACGATGTACGACCTGTTAACCGCGATCTGCCTACCGAGCACCAGCCCGGGATCCGAGGTGTACTTGGTTATGGGCGTCACCTCCAGCTGCGGTGGCTCCGCTTCCCCTGGTAGCCGCGAGTCCACGTCGTGCGCCGTCCGGTCCCCAGGTCCCAGCAGCCTCCCGCGCGGCATCTTGCTGCTGAGCATCCTCGCCGGTGGCGCGGACGACGACGCCGGGAGCACCGCCGTAGGGGCGGCCGCGGAGAACTCCGACGAGGGCGGCATGGACGCCGCCGACTCGAGGTGGATGGGCGCTGTGTTGCCGAGCAGCTGCATCAGCCGCACCCCCGGGTTAGGGCCCGGGCCGGGGTTCGCGACAGGGTTTGCGGTCGGGTTAGAATTGGCGAAGGCGGCCGCAGCGGGGTGGTGGAAGGCGTGGGGGTCGTTGGGATAGTGGAGGTAGGGGCCGCGGTGGAAAGGCGGGGTGGCCGGCGGGTAGGAGTAGGGCCCTGTGGGCGGTGGCCCGGCAGCGGGGCCAGGCGCGCCCGGGAAGATGCCGGTGGGAGTCGGGGCGGTGCTGGGCTGGTTAGGGTTTGGCGGCTGCCGGAAAAGCATGCTGAGCTCGAAGGGGGCGCTCGGGCTGGGGTTAGGATTCCCCGACGGTGACGCCATCTGAGGCGGCGAGGGGCGGTGGTGTGGATCTGCGGTGGGAAAGAAGGGAAATGGCGGAGGAGCACCGGAAGAGAGGTGCGCGGTGCGCCAGAGAGGGAGGGGGACGAGGACGACGAGGAGTGATTTTGTAGTTTACCCCCCTGTAGTTTTGTGGTTTCAATTGATGGGGTCATGGCCTGGCCTCCTGGGAGCTGATTGTACCAGTTTTGATCCGTTTTTGCAAAGTTTCGTAGGAGTAACAATGAATCGGCAGTGTGCTAGTGTCTGCCAAACTTTTCTTATTGAACACATGGTTTTTTAGTGAGCCCCTATCTCTGCTCCTAAAAAGAATGTAAGGAAGACAAAAACGGCATCCCTCGTCGTCCGTCCCCTTTCACCGCACGTCTTTTTTTTTTCGTCGTACGGCCCACTCGTCGCCCACCGAAAATCTCGCGTCGCCCGTCACCCCCTTCCTTCGCGTCGCCTGCCTTTCCTCCGCGTCGCATCTCGCAAGAATAATCGCCCGTCTCCCCCTTCCTTCCGCCTGCATGCGATTCCTCCGCGTTGCATCTCGCCCCGTCCGCCTGCCCACGATCCGCGTCGCAAGTCGCCCCGTCGCTAGTCGCCCCCTTCCTCCGCGTCGCAAGTCGCCACGTCGCTAGTCGCCCCCTTCCTCCGCGTCGCAAGTCGCCCCATCGCCCGTCGCCCCCTTCCTCCGCGTCGCAAGTCGCCCCATCGCCCGTCGCCCCCTTCCTCCGCGTCGCCAGTCGCCCCATCGCCCGTCGCCCCCTTCCTCCGTATGACGAATCTGTGTCTGGGGATCGCAAGCCAACCTCGACGCCCAGTCACACGCGCCTTTGGCTCCCTCGTCGTCCAGTCGCAGCGCCGAGTCGATCGACAGACGGACGCCAGCCCCGACCGCTCGGCCTTCCGGATTGACGACGGCCACACCTCCAACCTCATACGGCCCTCCGAATTGATGACGGCAGCGCCGCCCTCCTCACATGACCCTCCGGATTGACGTCGGTTGCGCCGCCCATCTCGCACGACTTCGAGATCCATCTCAGTGTTCAAGGTGATTTATCCATCCTGTTTTGCCAATTTTCCTATTACCTATTCTACCAATCTGTATGTGTCTGTGTTCGTTGTGGGGAATGCAGACTTCCTTGTCTCTACTCCTAAAAAGAATGTAAGGGAGACAAAACTTGGCATCGCTCGTCGTCCGTCCCCTTTCATCGCCCGTCTTTTTTTTCGTCGTACGGCCCACTCCGTCGCCCACCGAAAATCTCGCGTCGCCCAACACCCCCTTCCTTAGCGTCGCCTGCCTTTCCTCCGCGTTGCATCTCGCGAGAATAATCGCCCGTCTCCCCCTTCTTTCCGCCTGCCTGCGATTCCTCCGTGTTGCATTTCGCCCCGTCCGCCTGCCGGCGATCTGCGTCGCAAGTCGCCCCGTCGCCAGTCGCCCCTTCCTCCGCGTCGCCAGTCGCCCCGTCGCCCGTTGCCCCCTTCCTCCGTATGACGAATCTACGTCTGGGATCGCAAGCCAACCTCGACGCCCAGTCACACGCGCCTTTGGCTCCCTCGTCGTCCAGTCCCAGCTCCGAGTCGATCGACAGACGGACGCCAGCCCCGACCGCTCGGCCTTCCGGATTGACGACGGCCGCACCTCCATCCTCATACGGCCCTCCGGATTAACGACGGCCGCGCCGCCCTCCTCGCATGACCCTCCGGATTGACGTCGGCTGCGCCGCCCATCTCGCACGACTTCGAGATCCATCTCAGTGTTCAAGGTGATCTCTCCATCCTGTTTTGCCCATTTTCCTATTACCTATTCTACCAATCTGTATGTCTGTGTTCGTTGTGGGGAATGCAGACTTCCTTGTGAGGGTTAGAGTGCCGTTCATTTAATTTATTTGTTAAAATACCTAAATGACAACCGGTCTTTTGTAATCTCTGCTGGCAAGTTACTGAAAGAGAGAATATATATAGTGAAATTATCTCTGCTGGCAAGTTACTGAAAGAGAGCATATCTATAGAACTGCTCTTTCATATCTATAGTTGTGCTCTGACATACTTTCTCCCATCTGAATTGAACACCTTAGTCTGGCAATTCCAAGATACACGTACTAAAGGATGGGAGAAAACACTTGCCTGCAATAAATCCCAATTATAAATTGGGAAGACATATCATGGTGTCACCATCAATTATATTACTGTAATTCCTCTCAATATTTGTTTACATGCAAATCTGTATGTGAATCGCTGAAATGTATTAACTATGTTTCTCTTTATGTTTACCATTGGCCTTTGGTAACTAACTATGTTTTCCAAAGCTCTTCACTCTGTACTAACCTTGCTTTTTAATTCTTTCTTGTACTACGATGCAGGCCAGATTATTACTTGGAAGCAATGCCAATGGATTATTTTACATGTGAACAAAACAAAAATTAATCACCAGATGTAATTCATCTTATAACATTGTTGGCAACATGCAGGATATAACCAATGGAACCTAGAGAGTTTGGCGCAACACCGTTACGAGACTTGACAAACACCATCGATCAAGGTGAGTAATTAGGTAATCTTCTGATATGTTGCAGTACAAAATGCTAAGTTTGCATAAGCTTAATGAAAAAGTCTTCCAATGTAGATGCAAGAGAAGAGGTGCGTAGAGCCGTAGAGAAACTAGAAGACAGATAGATAGAGCGAGATATGCATCCATGTCGGTTGAACAGCGGAGGAGCAAGCGTGTATTGCCGTCGGAAGAAAAGAGGGAGGAAAGGAACAGGAAAAGACGTGAAGCGTATAAAAGGAAGAATACTAACAAAGAGAACATTAACCTGGATGCACAAAACTCATGCAATGAAAATGCACCTGTCCATGCCTCAAGTACACAGGAGACCAAAATGCATCACTGCTATTCATTAGGAAACATCAATTGATTCAGTTTCAAAAAGCGTCAAAAGTGCAGAGTTTCTGTTCAGAAGCATACTAAGATAGCTTCGTTTTTTTTTGGGGAACATTCCATGGGGAAAATGTTTTGGTATTGCTTGCTTAGTGCTTATAATGAAGTAAGATTATACTAGGTATATAATGTTCTCGCCTCAGGAAGATGTGATTTAATTACTAGAGCAATTTGTGGTATAATATGACCAGTTGTGTTGATGCCACAGTTAGAGGGGCGCCAGATGACTTTAGTGCTCCTACAAGGCTACTAGGTACTCTTAGTTATATGATCTTGTTATATAATACTTGCGTGTCTTCTTAACCTGGATATGTTCAATAATCTATGTAGACACTAGCGACGTTGAGGTTCTTATTGCTCCTGCTGATTGTGTTGATGCCACAGTGGTAGACATGGAAGTTGAGTTTAGTGCTCCTGCCGGGCTACCAGATTATTCCAGAAGATATAAAAAATATCTTAATCACGTCTTTGATTTAAATTTTAATAGAGTATATTGTTTTGTTTTATAACAACAAACTTATAACAGTGAATTATTGTCTTCTGGATTGTTCAATGTAATTTCTTATACAGTTATTGCCGTCCCGTAGCAACGCACGGGCATGAAGCTAGTTTTAATAAAAAGGAGAGAAAAATGTATATCAGACAAAACAAAGTAATTGTGCATATATTGTATAGCTATTGACGTGGAGAGGTTTATCTTCACTTTAATGGCCTTCCATAATTACACCGATTTATTATATGCTATTACGGATGATGCATTTTTCTTCTAGCACCAAATTATTTTACGGTATCACTGATGCATTTTACCCTAGCATCAACTAATACTCTGCAAAGCATTTGTGGCCTGTTTTGATCGTTTTTTGTGGATTTTTGTCCGGATTTTTTTCTACTTAGTAATAGATTAAAGAATCTTTTTTTCAATTATTTATATGGATTCATAACATCCTTGGAACCTAATAAAAAATCTACAATAATACATATCAGCAACACATGTTAGTTCCAATGGCTATGTTGTTAGTCAATTGATCATCAAAATCACAAACATTGGTCTAGGCCTATTTTCCTTACATTCCGCCTACAAGTATTGTAAATACGGGGCATGTGAGCCTTGAGAGGGAGGAGAAGCCTTGGGTAACTTTACTGAAGCTCTACCTTGTGAAGCTAGCGAAGAGCATCCAAAAGGGACGAGCAGAGACCCACTTCACATGAAAAGTCGTGTCCATCAAAGTAGTTACTTGACGAGCTTGGACTCTGGACGAGCAATCCCTTGAGGAGCTCCAATGAGGACTACTGAAGAGCAAGAGCTTTTTCGACGCCGTGGTAAAAAGTCGTCATGATGAGAGTCTGCACTCTCTATCCATTTGCCTTCCACATTACTTATTACAATTACATTTTGTATCTACCATTAATAGAGTTGTCTTGTGTGTAGAATTTGACCTAGGTTACAATTTTTTTGTGTCATAGAGACAACAACACATAGAAAAACCTAGTGCATATTTAGATAAAAATTAGAATATGTTTTATATATGCAGTTCGAGCCTTAGTTTTTAGAACACTTAATTCATCACGCCCCCTCTTAAAGTGTCACAATCCATTCATGGTGACATGGGCCCATTTGGGAGAGATTATATTGGCTTCTGCTTCACCTGTTTTGCACAATCAGGGGCACTATAGCGTGAAGCCATTTTTTAAATTGAGAAAAAAATGAACAAGGAATTGGGTGAGGCATTTTGTTGCCGGAAAAGCCGTTTTCGGAGAATCCCTCTCAAAAGTCCCTTAGCTTGAATGATTATTTTTGCCTGACTTCATGCCATATGGTAACATGCAATTTTGGGATTTTGGCAACTAAATTCCATCGAAGAAAAAAAAGTAAGGAGGGAGACCACATTGTCTTAGAGCATGATCCTAAATGGGTATCTACTCTAAATTTTAGGCGTTCAACAAAAAAAATTTCTCCAGTGGGACTCCTAAACTCCATCTTATTTTGCATACCCTCCTAAATTTCCCCTCCAACCCCTTGGATTTGGGAGCCCAAATTTGCATGCCCCGCTGGAGATGCTCTTAGGCTACTAGCTGCTATAACATGCCATTGAATAGGGATGAAAAACGGATATACAAGATACGAAACACACATATACATCGGATATTATGTACATTACATATCTACCATAGACATTCAACTTTAGTTATATGGATTTGGATACTGATGAATTTTTATTGTCCGACCAGATACGAACTGTAACATTTAAGGCTTGGAGCCCTTTGGTCGAACGGGCAGGCGGACAGTATATACCACTTTCAACATGGCCACCAAAGTAACTCATTCTCTAGTAGACTATATACAGTAGGAAATGTAAGCTTTCACCTCCCTAGTATCCCTAGTAAGACTACGAAAACTACAATCAAAGGCATTATTCCGACTTAAATTTCAGCTAATATGCATGTGATAGATAGATGAGTATCACTATAGCAACACGACTCACGGCGGCATAACAGTTTGGCCGACAACGACATTGAGACGATGTGGCACACTAGCACATCAGAACTCCAGTCGCAGCGCGACACGGCGCACCGCCACATACATGGAAGACGTAGACCCTGACGAGTGCCCTCTTCTCCATGGCATCCCAGGAAAAGGATAGCCCAGTGTGGCTCTTTGCCATGGTTTCACTTCTCAGCACAAGCATATCATGCCATGATGCAGTGTATGCAGCATGCGCTAGTCAGCTAGTGGCAAAATATTGCGCGACAGCACTAGCTATCAAGTAAAACAAACACCAAAAACTTTTGAAACAAAAAAACAACAGCAAAGGCTTCTAGATCACATTGTAAAATGGATGGCACCATCGACCATCCTCACAATGACCATATACTGTAATTACTGTGCAGAAAGGGTAAAAAAAAAAGAATAAATTATGCACGTGAGCTAGTTCGAAGAGCTCATCGCAAGGTATTGCCTGATGCCAACAGCTCGCCTGAAGTCTTAACTCTTAAGGTAGCTGGTGCCAAGTTTTGTAGGGAGGGGGTAACCCAATCAACAATGACTATATTCAACCTTCAAGAGTAAAAAAAACTTAAGAACCAGCTTATAAAAACAACAGAAGACCGTCAGCATACTTTGTCAACCAACAACATAAGTACAGCACAAACCTAATAACAGTGACATAAAACTAAACTTTCATTCGGTAAGGACTACCTAAGTTCAACACCAGCAGTTGAGCTACCTTAAAAATATCAAATAAGAGCAACAGCGATGACTCACCCAGAAAGCACACAAATGTATGCAATTTTACATAGCAAGTGCCATAACCAAATAAACCTACCCACATAAAGAAATACAGAATATCAAGAAAAGTTTGGCTAGGCGGTCAGCAGGGCATTATAATGTCGTTATCCCTAAGTTAAACCAATAAATTGTTACTCAACACCCAACCAAAGAACCAATCCAAAACCAACACAAACGTCGGAGTTTGCATCATCATTTGATAGCAAAATGAACCGTTCAAGTCACATCATAGGTACATCTGACCATAACCTCCACCCTTGTATATGGAGAAGAAAGCATAGATAGATAAACCTGGAGCGCACTTGTAAACAAAACCATTACGATACTACCATCGAGGAAATGAACTAGTACAGGATGAAAAATATTTTTGCTTGGGAATTCACTGTACTACAGAATACAAACAGGCAAGTCACAAAGACTGACCAATCGTTTCAACTTTCAAGCAAAGGCAAATTCTTACTTATGGGAGAAACAGGCATCACCATCAAGATAAATCTAGCACCACCATCAAGCATCTAGCTTACCATGCACAGTGAAGGCATGGGGCAAATCTTTGATGTCGATGAAGGCATCAGAGCTTGTCGCAAATGAACTAGACAGAATGAAGTATTCTTGTACTGTGGTACCAAGGGAACAGAGTTCAGAAAGTTCTCTTATGATGTTGTCATAAGTTCACTAAATTGAGGATGCAACAAGTGAATCCAGATATCCATTTGACTAGTCTGGATACATCATGGATATTGGCAACCCGAAGTAAAGAGTGAACCAGAATCCAGATTTCTAGCCTAGGTGATGCTTCAAAGCACCAAAGGTACAATTTGGATAAACTGATTTGGGCATGATCAAGATCTACATGTTTATGCAATGCCTACTACAAACTTACATCAATAGCATGATCACCTAATCCATGTAAACTTGTGAATCCACCTTTCATTTTGGTTGTCTGAGGAGAGAGAATCCCAGGAATAAGTGAGCAACAGGTGGATTGCTAAATAGGCAGCTGCGTTGCAACTTGATTCTATTGTTTTCTTCTCATGCAAGCTCAAACTCAGCTTTGCGGATCTAATAAGGGTTCACTGACATTAACTGCTTCAGTGTCAGCTGCGGCACCAGGGTTAGAATCGGATCTAACATTTTCAACTTGATCAGGCTTGTCCTCCTGCATCTCTACATCATGGCTTCCAGATACTTCCTCAGCTTCTGCATCAGCCATCTCTTCATCACCATCTCCAGCTGCATGCTCTGTTCCATTTGGTACTGTTGTACTATGTTCAGGCGTGCTCTCAGGCTCTTCATCAACAAGGCCAGAATTTTCTGTAATTTGTGTGCAATCCGAACTTGGTGGCCCATGAGCAGCTGGATATGGGTCGGTGCACTTGGCTATTGTAGATGTGACTAGGAGATTCTACAAACAAGAGAGGCAAGAATTGGTCATGAATGGTTCAGAAGAAATAAAACAAATCATTAATAACTATGAAGAAAGCATTTGGATATCTTGTTAGCAGCCATGCACCAATTCAATGTTCACCTAGAATGAAAACCATATTTCATATTTCTTTCTTACAGCAGATCCGAAGCACTGGCTGACTGGCACCTGTCTAAACTCAATGAGCTATTTATCATCAAGGTGTCCTCAATGTTATTTCATTCCCTCAGCTAAGGTATGCTACTTTGATTTCAGGTTGTAAATCAACCATTGCAGAAACATGCAGGGAAGACTCACATGATAACATAGGTAAGAATCACATGTACTGATATTTTTCAAACAACATTGTAAGCTTAGCTAACAAACCTTCTCCAAGGCCAAAGCAAGCTTTGGCAATTTTGTATAAGTTCCTTTTGGATTCAACAAAATCTGTCAACAGAAAACTAGTGTAAGACCTTTGCTTCGAAATAAGGTGAATGCATGATATAAATGAAACAAAGTGAGTTTATTGTTATGAATAATTGCATCACTAAGAATAAATTATTATGACAAGTTTTACAAGTAAACAGAAAGGGAAAAGTCTCACCTCACAAAGCCTTTGCAGTGTGAATGGAGGGCCCTCTTCAAACCGCCAGAGGGCTGCAGGATAATTCAACATACAATCACATGTAAGCTAATAGTCCAAAAAATTGCAAATATTCCACAAAAGTAGCTATCTCTCCTGATCTGTAACAAATAAACCAGTTGATGTGCAAGTAAGTCTTGTACAAGCAGCAATGGAAACCTACCGCCAGCTGCCAAGCCAAGTGCCTACTTGGTTGAAAATATATATCCAAAGTTCTAAATCCTTTTGAACATTGCAATGCTAGAAAACAAGTGAAAGAATCGCCAAATGCTGCTCTCAATTTAACAGTGTTTGGCAGAAGTAAAAGAACAGAGGAGTACAATCTACTTATACTATATGAAATATAAATACAAGAGTACCATTTTTGTATGTTCTTAGCAACTAAAATAAGTTAAATGAATGCACAACTACAAGATATGAACTGATGGTTAGGCAGAACTCAAAGTGCAAACCAAAATGAATCTGGTATTTGCAGTCAACAAGGATAGTAGAACCATTCTAACTGGAAGAATATATGGAAATCGAAATGCCTTACATTAACTAGATACTTGCTGGAACTAATTGTTAAGACTAAACTACTAAAGGCCATACCGTCACTAAGTCGGCTAACAAGCTCAGAGTATGTCTCCCCTGAAAAAGACCTCTGTTGTTGTACATCATCTTGGCTTGCCATTTGAGCCTCATAATATTCATCCAAGACCTTCACATCATGACTAACAGTTTAGATGATAAACATGCACTATCCCATCGCCACAGCCAGCAAAATACACACATACCTGCTTCAATTGGAGAGACAGTAAACTCTTGAGGAAATTCCAGTCATGCCTGCAAAGAAGTTAAGAGCATGCGTAAATGTGCGACTTCAAATATTTTGTCCCAATGTTCTGCATGCAGTAACTACACCTTCAAAACTAAATGCAATGGACCTCATCAACCAAGAACATGCTTGCTTCACTTGAACCTCATATAAACTGATTATTCTTTCAAATGCTACATATTAACATATTACAGCAGATTCTACTTAAAAACCGAACAACAGATATACCAGTTGTTTAAGCGAGGAAAGTATGAAAGAAACTAAAATAAATTATATCTTGTTAAAAAATGAATTCACTTTCACTCACAATGTAACTTTAGAACATGTGATTCAACGAAGAATCGTAAGTATGAAGCAGTATAGGAAAGGTTTGTACCAGAATTTTCCTGTGTCAGCTATAACTTCAATGATGTTTCTCATTTCCTCAGGACTGACATCTACATTTATCACTGTATCCCTGACATGAAATTCATTGCAGCAAAGTTCAGAAGCAAAATGAAAAGCTAGATAAAAACTCAGTAAGCTGGCATAGTAAAACATGGAAATTTTATAGCTGACTATGAAAAAATTGGAGAATTAGACTAACAGCTATGTTTATGCTGTCCCACTGTATTCCAGACATTTTTAACCAATGTATGAAAGAGATGCAGTTTCATACATGAAGAAAGCAAGAACAATGGTGATGTTCTGTAAATTCCTGAACAGTTCAGAGTCCATATGAAACTTTCAATTGTGTCACAAAAAGGTGTCTTCATGAGCAAAATGCAGTCAGCATTGAATTTGACCAGCACTTTGGTGAACATTTGATATTGCCATTCACAAAATTATATGAACATCATCATGGTTCATAAGGTGTCGCCTAGGCGCCCGCATAGGCGATAAGGCGCCCGCCTAGGCGACAAGGCGTTGGCAGAACGCCTCACCGCCATTTGAACCAGGAACATCATAGTCCTGAATTGCGTTCAGTAATGAATGGCTGCATATTTATTTTGTATACTGTGATATATTGAATGTAACCAATCAAACCTGGCGGGAATATCTTTGTCTGACATTATGAAAGAACTACTTGATTAACAGTGGGGTCAAGAATTTTTAACCTACAAGATTACATAGTATAGAAAAAGAAACAGGGCGAAGGTGTTTTCATGCTTGGTAATTTGGTGGCCACAAGGACCCATCTGATGCAAAGATGGGTTCATAACATGAAGCTAAATGGGCTCAAAAGGTTTATTGAAATCTAGTATTTGAATTCAAGCCATGCAGAGTTGAAGAAACCAACAGATAGATACTGGATATCACAGGACAGAAAAAACAAATGTGTATTTGTTCATTGATTGTACAATGAACCAGACCAGGCCAGCACTTTTTGACGCAATCATGGAGGGATGCTTTCTCTGATCACTCTTCGATATTTTGTAATTTTTGTCGCATTTGGGGTTATTCACTTTTACATCTTTGCCAGATGTTACATTCTTCTCATAATCAAAATGCACAAAAACGACATCCAAGGATTTGCATCCTTTTGTGACATCAGACGCATCACAGAGATATTGCTATAGTACTCTACGTGTGCAAATTTAGTTGCCACTACCTAATAATCATGAAAGACTGCGCATGCAGATCTATCCCTAAACTAAAATTCGCGTCACTTACCCGTGCCCCCCGTCGTCCTCCGGGGCTGTATCCTCGATAATCTGATCCGCGTCAGAAGTTGCCTCTATCGCCACCGTGGGTGCTGCCGAGTCGTCCACCACAGCACCACCCTCCACGCGCTGATCCGCGTGGACAGCCGCTTCCGGGGCTGCGGCGCCCACGGGCGCCGCTGCATTCTCCGTCATCGCACCCTCCATTCCCGGTTCTTCCGCCTCTGCAAGATAGGAGCAGAGAATTCTGAGCCCACACAATCGAGCCGGCGCACGTCAGGAGATGGTGGCTAGGGTTTCTACATTCCGAGGGCGAGATAAAATTGGAGCGGGGGAGGGGAGGAGTAGCGGGGCGGCTCCAATCTACGGTTACGGAATCATAACAGAGGCGGTGGTGATCTAGGGAGCTCACCTGGGGCTTCGTCGCCGGCGCCGGGGCGGGAGGCGGCGGAGGGGACGGCGGAGGGGAGGCTGTGTTAAGGGGAAGAGGTGAATAAGTATTCTTTTTTCTCCAGGGGATGCGGGGATGAAATAGGAAAGGGGAAAAAGAAACTCTTAGAGATGTGGGTTCTGTGAGGAGAATGGATAGGAATTAAAAAGTACTTTTGGGAACTTAACACAGCCTAGAGGGTGGCTTCGCAGCCCGGCGAAGGAAACATTACAAAATGGTTTTGAATGTCGGAAACAATATAGTTTCTCAACCATCCCAATCAACAACATAGAACAACAAATACTGGCATATACTGAACAAGTGCATGAACAAAATTTGAAGAATTGCACATGCTACGAGAGACTGACTCTCAACCATCACAATCAAGAAGGTAGAATAAGTTATTCTGTCATATATTGAACAAGTGCGGGAACTAAATTTGAAGAATGGCATTTGCTACGAGAGACTAACTCTCAACAATCACAATCAAGCAGGTAGAACAATTAATGCTGTCATAAATTGAACAAGTGCAGAGACCAAATTTGAAGAATAACCGTTGGTATGAGAGATTGACTCTGAGCCATGCAGATAGAATAACTAATGTTGTCATATATTGAATAAGTGCAGGAACCAAATTTGAAGAATGACACTTGCTACGAGACAAACTCTCAACCATCACAATCAAGCAGATGGAGTAACTAATATTGCAACTTATTTGAACAAGTGCGGGAACCAAATTTGAAATTTGGCACTTGTTACGAGAGTTGTCTCAGCTGCAAGGGTGTGTAGACATGTTTATGTGTAGTCATTCAAACAGAAAACACAGAAGAATGAAAGTGTTACATTACAAGCCTGTTGACACTTACGTATGTATGCAATTGTACAACATAAGAGCGAGATCCTGTCACATTATGACACCTGACTTTACCCAGGTTTAGCTTGTTCTGTTCACAGATTGTCTGCAAGAGATGTCCCTGTGTTATTTAGTCTCCAAAACTATTACCTATTGGATAGCACAACAAGAGATGTCTTTGTTTGACAACATAACAACTGTAAAGTGGGAAATGTGAAGCGATAGAGAATACCTTGTTCTTTGAAGGTGACCACTTCGCAACAAGCTCACACCATTGTGCATAAGTCATGGTATCAACAGGAGAGGTTGTCAACACCTGATCAGCAGGGATGCCAACAAAGTATGTCTCCTTCGATTCATACCGCCTCTACCGCACATGTTTCTTAAGAAAACTGAGACATGCAGCGGATGTTACCACGTCTGTTCTGTCAATTCCTATCCTACCCTGTTGATTAGAGTTGCAAATAATATTACGCAAGGGATATATAACAAAAAAGTAGCACAGGGAGTGTAGACATGCAGTCATAGATAGCCTGATCATGAAGCCTTGAATGTGTTCTTCTTTGTTCTTGTACTCTTTCCAGCTGGGAAGGATAGAAACTTTAGACCTAACAGTAATACCTTCATCTGATGCGAACTTGGCAGCTTGCACCGGATCATGCGGCCTCGAATTCCCTGAAGCAAAAATGATGGGCAACCTTCTCCCCATAGCTTTGTTCATCTTGTCAAGCAAAGCTCCAGTGGATGTTTGCCTCTTACCCGGACGGTCACCTCTTCATCTACGGCCTGCAATTACATTCAAGTTTCCATTAGTCATATGTCATGGAACTATATGAATGCGAAATAGCTTCACATTCTACAAACCAACCTGTACGGCTGGACTCGTCTGTAGGTGCTTGAAATTCATCATTCATAGCCTGTTGATGTGATTGTGATGCTATCCTTGCTTCTTCTACTTCCTTCAATCTCTCGGAGAATCTGGTGACGCGAGCAGGCATGTCACCAGTTCTTTTAGTTTTCTTTCTACAGCCCTTCGTACATTCAGTGAGAACAAAGAACACAGTTGTCAGCATGCTTAAATCAAAAGCACTCATAAAGCATTGGAAATAGCTGGTCCTACGACGCATGTGATATGTGTACAAATGGATGAACCTTATTAGCTTCGGCTGTCACCTCCTCTTCTAGGTCTGCGTCGTCATCTCCATCAGCTTCTGGGCTATAATCTCCATCAGCTTCTGGGGTCCCCTTGCTGACTGAACTTTTCCTCTTTGAAGTACCCCTTTTTTCCACCCATACCATCAAATTCTGCTGTTGTAGCTAGAATACCATGTTCTTTCAACACCTTCAGATTCGCCTTCCGTTTCATCCCGTCATCTTTCATATTCAGTTTGTTCGGGCATGTTTAAACAAATTGTAAGTATTAGGCTCAGCTCCGAAGAGTGCAACATGAAGGAAACTAAGTTCACCGAATAGAACTCCCTATTCGGATTACAAACTAAACACTATTGTCTCCAACTTTTCACTATTCAACTATTCCTCCCTCACACAGAACACGCTTCCCAGCACTTAGTTGCAGTGTTTTCCTGCAGCTACAGAGCTTTTACCCCAATCTGAACATAGATTTTGCACTAACCAGTTTAGTTTCTAGAAAATTTCCCTAGAAATTCACTATTCCTCCACCTCATAAAACACACTTTCCAGAAAAGTTACTACAGTGTATTTCCCCACTTCTCCCCCATCTAAACTACTTCAATAGAACCCCATAATGTAGACTGATTTGCATACTTGTTCCCCTAGTCCCTTGGCATGTAACAACAATGGCGGTAGCCGAAGACGGGGAAGCATAGCCTCGGTTGCGGAGTCGTGGATGAGGAAGAAGCTTCGTGGTGGTGGTGACTGGGATCAGGAGTAGGTCCGGTGCGGCAGGAGTCGTCGGCCAGGAAGAAAATCTGGTGTGGTGGTGGTGGACAGGGAAGTAGCTGCGTTGTGTTCAGCATCGTCGGCGATGTCGAAGCTCTATTGGGGTGGCGTACAGACTATGGTGGAGGAGAGTGGAAGGTGGAGGCGAATGGGGAATTGGGGAGAGGTGGAGGCAGGAAATAAAAGGAGGAAGGGAAAATAAGGTCGGAAACAAGGGGCGACATGTCGACACTGCCCTTGGTGGTATGCGGAAAAGTGCGACACTCGCTGGACGAGAAGTCTAGATTTGCATGAGGGTACAACGGGCTTTTGGGATGAAATCAGGTTGGGCAGGGGACTTGCCGCGTGAAATTTGGATTCAATGTTTGAAGCCAAATTTGGTTCGAAATGTTTTCGGCTTGGCCGGGGCAGCGAAAGTGTTGCCGCGCGTGGCCAGATGGCATACCGATATGGTCGGGTGACTAGGCAAGCACGGCCAGGGGATATTACGAAGCATATAAATCTCAAAAATAAAATAAAATTAGATTCACCAAATCAGAGCTGAATGACAAGAAAGATTAATCAAAATAAAACATTAGATGAATAGTGTTTTTTGGAGCAAATTTAAAAAGAAGGGAATTACTAACACATCCCCGTCACTTCCCCCTTCCCCTACCTCTCGCTCTCACCCCTCGCAAGAAAACCCCCGCCGATGCCAAAGCTCATCACCCAAATAGATTCTGACTGCGAGTACGGCTACTACTTGTCTGACTCCAGCACGAGCATCTCCAACTCCGGCATGAACATCTCCGACTCTGACGTACCGTCCCGGCTGACCGGTGCGGCGGAGGCAAGGGACCCAACCTGGGCACTCCCGCTGCAACACCGGCGGCCAAGCGCCCGATCGCCCACCAAAGGCGAAGTTGCCGTCGACGACCTCCGCAGCCTTGACACCGGCAAAATGACCACGCGGAAGACCGCCCAAGGCCAGGTCTCCCTCGACGACCTCACCGCCGGTAAAGCGACCAACTGGACGACTGCCCAAGGCCATGGCTCCCTCGACGAGCTCAGTACCAGCCAAGCGACCACGTGGACGGCCGTCCAAGGCCATGGCTCCCTCGACGAGCCCGGTGCCGGTAAAGAGACAGCAAGGACGGCCGCCCAAGGCTATGGCTCCCTCGACGACCTCGCATAAGGTGAAGAATCCCCATGGCCGCCCAAGGCTATGGCTCCCTCGACGACCTCGCCTAAGGTGAAGAATCCCCATGGCCGCCCATCGAAAAAAGGCAAGAAGGAGGCCGGTGACTCCTCCAGCTCCTCGGACACCCCGGTCTCAACCTACTCCGCCGACTACAGCGACCGTGGCTGTGATGACAAAGAAATTTATCTCCTAAAGCAAGAAATGAACTTCGCCTTCGATCACGTGAAGAGCCTTCGCGACAGGCTGAGTGAAGCCGAAGCCCAGATTACTACACTTAAACGTTACATTAGGAAGTCACAGAGAAGGATCAGGCAACTTGAAGTTGTACGGAAGAAGGAGTGATGTGGCTGATATGTTCTGTTTTGTAGTGTTCTGAATGCTGATGATCTTTTGTGTAGTCTGGGAGTAGTTGGTGTAGTCATGGTAGCCTACTGATGATCTTATGTGTAGTCTGCTAATCAGTAGTTATTGTAGTTATGGTGAACAATATTAATGTTGAATTTTCTTGAACCAGAATCACTTTTGTCGAACTGTTTGGCAAATGGCTAGTTATTCCTGTTTCTTTCAATTTGTGAAGAAATGAGAATCGGTTCAAAGTTCTTTTATAAGCGTTTCGTAGTGATTCTAGAGATTCTCGCATATCAAAAGTAGATTTTTATCCTTACTCCTCTCACCATTCCAAGGCGGCTTCTTCCTCCTTCTTCCAATCCATGGCTATGCATGGTCCTTCGTCCCCACCTCCGTCCAGATTCGGGGGCACGCAGGCGGGGCCGGTGGTGGAACTTCGCTGGAGGTGGAAGAAGGTTCGTGGTTCTTCTCCACCCCCATCTAGATTCCATGGCAGGCAGGCAGGGGCGGAGGTGGAACTTGGCTTGAGGTGGAAAAAGGTCATATGCAAGAGGCATAGAAAACATCTACATGAGTCTTTCTCTTTTTAATCCGACATTTAAACTGATAACTCGTTTTTCTCCGTCGTATGAACTCTGATTTTGACGATTTTTTTCTAGTGTTTTCCTAAAATAACACTCTTTCTATGTAACTGTTTGTTTGCAAGTGAGATACTATTCCATATATTTCTTATATATCTCATAATAGTTTCTTACGTATATATAAGAATATTGCATTGTCATTACTAATATAAATAGATATTATATCTCAAACAAAACTAACCATGAGGTTGTGTACAAAACTATAATGATGTTTGCATACTTGAAATTAAGTATAACTTAAGCTATAGATAAGGATCAACACTATGATGCGCAGGAGAGATGCATGTTCTTTTGTAAACAATGTGTGTATATGTAGCCCCACTTTGCTAAAACCATATGATCTTTTAATAACAATATAAAGCATCTAAAATACCCATTCTTTTCATTTGTTGCTGTTTGTTTTCAAGTTAGATACTATGTATGCCATAGATCTTGTTCATGTTGCTTAGTTTGACTATTTATTAATTACATGCACCTGGCTAGCTATATATGTATATATATGTATATAGAATTATTCTTACTAACATGACTTCATAAAACAAGGTTGTGTGCAAAGGTAGCTATATAATATATATAAAATAGTAGTTTGCACACTTGGCTCCATTATTCATACCCAAACAACCCTTCCAAATTATAGCCATTCCAATAATATTGTTGGAAAGTCAAACAACTATTTTTACATTTGACCAAAGACATAGATAGATGATCATATAGACTTATATATCACATATCACACCATGTACTATGAAAATATATCTAATTAACGAATTGAAGAAACTAAGTGTAATATAATGGGCACTCCCTCATTTTGGATCATGAATGTCAATACTTCATTGTATAAGTTGGGTCAAACTTAAGATAATTTGTCTCTCCAAGAATCTTGGAATGACTTATAATATGAAATGGAGGGAGTATTTTTTTATCTACCTCTCTAGGCTTTGGCTACAACAATGGTATTTCGTATGGGCCTCAACTGCTTTTAAACACTTATTGGAGGAACAAGTAAGTCAACTTGAAAATACTTTTGATAAGTACGTAGAAATTAATTTTAATCATACGTTGAAATATATTGTTTAAAACAACAAATTATCGTGCATTTTAATCAGCAAATTAATTGACACCAAGGATGGAGGCTGCCGGCGGTGGACGGGCCGGCCGGGGGTTCGGCCGCAGAGCAATCTATACAGGAAAGGAGGGGGACGGATGGCTAGCTAGGGCATGCTGTAGAGCTCCTTTCTTAATCCTGTCCCATCGCTCAACGCTCCTCACTCACCTGCTCACAAGAAAACTGCTGCTGACTCCTACTGACTGCTGAGATGACTGATGAAGATGAACAGGTTCATTGTACGTAGTACTATTATGATGATGTTTGCGAAGACAGACAACTCAAGCATTGCGCGCGGTGACCAAGGACGGGCTCAAGGATTCCCAATTGCCATTTAATCGTAGCTAGCTTTGCTATAATTGCATTTCCAAAAACTTTGCTAAACCCCGCTCCAAACGCCGCTATTACCGATCGCGCGCCCTTTCACCGTGCATGCTGCGAACACATCGCGATTATCATATTCTGTTATGTTGTTAATTAGATTCACCAAATTTGTTTAATTGTTTTGAACTATAAAAGGATAAATTGTTGGGAACTAAACAAAACCTTGATGTCACCAAATACACCAAGATAATAAGTCCGAACCCAATACAATATATTACTATGATTAGATAATGTTTCCTATTTACAAACGCATTTCTCTAACACAAATAACGTCCGAAGAAACATTGGCACTGATGCTGAATCCTACACTCCTTGCTGCAAAACACGGAATAGTAGGAATAGGCGATGTTCTTGTCGCAGTTGCCGCTGGCGCACTAAAGTCCGCCACACACGGCGGGCTTTGCCACTCTTATGTTGTCCGACCGAACCGCCTGTGCTAGATGACGGGCGTTCGAAAGACATCGCTGCAACCTAGGGTTCCTCCATGGCGTCGGCCTTCCTTCTTCGCCGCCGGCAGCTATCGCCTCCCTTGCATCGCCCTCCTCCCCCTCGACCTGGCGTATAAGTTGCATCGCCTTGTCGTCGTCGCCGACACCGCTATTCCTCCTGTAGAGGCAGAGGGTGCGCATGTAGACCGCCAGTTCATGCCCCTCATCGGCGGCGGTCTCGACCATATTGAAACACGGGTTGAGAGAGGCGCGATTAGCCCCAGCAAAGATGCCACGCAACCCGGCGTGGAAGCAAGCCTCCGGGCTGCCGGCCTTGGCAAGGTTGTCGATGAGGGTGTGGGAGAAAATGGTGAAGTCATCGATGTTGTTATGGTGCCACCCTCCATGAGACAGCTCCAAGCTCAGCAGAAAGCACCACCCGACCTCCTTGGCGACGCAAGCATCGTGCATGGCTCTGCATGTACTCCTCAAGCAGAGGAGGTCTTTCAAGGGGCTCCTAGACGTAGCAGCGACGCGGACGGCGATATCGACGGCCAGATGGTCTAGGAGTTGCTGCAGTGGTGATGATGATGACGATGCTGGGGCGGCGGATCTTGTTCTTCTTGCGGGCGGTGATGACGACATTGCAGGCGTGTCTCGGAAGCGAGGGATGCCGCGGGAGAGGTGCTAATGAGTTTTTGGCGGGGAGGGAGGCACAGGGGGCAGCGGTGTAGCGACTGGCGACGGCGAGAGGACGCCGGGGAGGGGCCTTTTATTGCTACTTCCCTCTCCATGTGAAACGACGGCAGTTCTTTGGCGCACCGATTGGAAAGGGGAGCCGGATTGAACATCCAAGAATTCTACAAAATAGGAGATAGAAATGAGAGACTCTCATACATGTAATACTGATGTAATAGGAGGCCAAAAAATAGGAGGTGTGTTCGAGTTGCGCTCACGCATGTGTGTAAATTTGACGTGTGTATCTATAATGCACACATGTCATGCTACAGTAACTCCATCATTAAAAATATGCTAATGACTATCAATATTAGGCTCAAAATACTCCTCTCGCGATTTAGAGCCCATCTATGTAATTGGTTTATAATTAATCTATGTTTAGTACTCTTGATTAATGTCTAAATGATTCATGTGACAAGCTCACCAACTTGGCACCTACTTGTCGGTAGAAGTTGGCACATCAAGTTGATGATAATTGGCATGAACTGGTGGGCACAAGTTGGAACACCAAGTTGACGTATTTATCAGATCGCTTCTTGAGTTCCGGTAATCTCCTCCCGCTTTGCCACTTCCGGAGTTCCGGTATAGTGCGTCTCCTTCCGCACATATTAGACTTGATAGACTCGTCTCGTGATTTCTAGCCCATCTGTGTAGTTAGTTTTGTAGTTAATTAATCGTTTACATTCCTAATTAGTGTCAAACATTTGAGGTGTCATGTTGGCCAACTTTGGATTGAGGCGGCCAGCCAGGCTAGAGAGACCGTCGGGTAGCCCTGATCCTACTCTCAGTAGGGCTCGTTTGCTTGTAGCCCTAGCAAAGCTACCTGGCACAGGCAACATCGTCAGGCGCACGATTTCGTCCTGCGGTGAAGATTGCTGCCTGGCTTTGCAGCTGCCTACCTGGGTTTGCAGCTACCTGCCAGGCAGCATCCAAACAGGCCCACAGCACCACTTCCCTCTACCAGTCTACCTGTTCTAGCGCAGTTCATGAGAGGAACGCTGGACCCACAATGGGAGCGTGTGTCCTCTCATCATGAGGCATGTGAAATCTTTCTTTTCTATAAAAGACAGCTTCTGGAGTTCCGGTACAGTGTGTCTTCTCCCGCTTTGCCGCATCCATTCGGTGAGGGTCCTTTTCTGCCACTTGCGGGCCCAATATGTCAGTGAATCTGGATGGGAAAATAGAATTGGAATGCACGTTCAAATCAAAGGATTCAAAACCTCTTAAGTTTTTGGAGCATATCGCTAAGCTTGTGAATAATTGATCTTTCTCTTTTTAATCAGTGTCGAACTACTTCGGGTTTGCCTAGGGAATCTTGTTGCCACACTTTTCTCTCTCTATGACACGTGCGTACAAGTAGCCCAAAAGAATCATGCCTAATGATGTTAGGTGTCAACCAAAAACACGCTTACTTAACTAGGTTCTTCGTAGTCATCAAGTCGTCACTTGCCCTTCACCCTTGCCTCGTCCATATATCGATTCAGCGCACACTAGATATATAACACCTTAACCATTCGGCCAACTAATTAAGTTTCACATGAATTGCAATACAATATATGCATATATATGAGTCTTCTTTGTATACTTGTTCTTGATTGATAAAGAATAAACCATATATTTGCAAGCTTCCAATAATTAGACCATCAACTAAGATATAACCATCCCATGTCCTTGTATATATATTGAACTCATGAAGCCTAGCTTGCAATTAATGCTTATTTGATAATAAACCCATTCTTTTTGGTAGATGCATGATCTTTTCATCATCACTAGTTAAAAATCAAGCTTACCAATTATCTTAGAGACTTATCAATGTGTATCTTCATCATGAAATATATCCATCTCTATGTGTAACTCGATTGATCTTTGCTTGACATTTGTGTTCATAATATCATCATGAGATCATATATAATTGCTTGTTTTTCCAATATTGAGAGAGCCATTGTTATTACCTTTTTGTAATATTCAACATATGAGACAATATTTGCGATGTATATATGACAATCTCATCCTGCTCAAATTCTTATTAGATAATATAATAAACACATTGGTCATTTAATTGCTTTGTAGTAATTCCTATATGGAATGGCTCAATCGTCCATAGGAATTTTGGAGGAAATCTAAACACGAGGTCCAACCTTGGAAACTTCCCTTTGTTCTTGCCCCAGTGGATCCTATGTTTTTCAATACCAATCCAAAGGCTCTATCATTCATAGTGTATTTTGATGGAATAGGAGGCCAAATCCTACATGAGTTGCTCTCACGTGTGTGCAAATTTGAGTTGTGTAGGAGTAGTACAAATATGCAGAGGCACTGGCGTGCTACAGTTACCTGTCATTAAAAAGATGTGCTAATGACGGCACATATTAGACTTGATATATTTGTCTCGTGATTTCTTGTCCTTCTGTGTAGTTAGGTTTGTAGTTAATTAATCGTTTACACTCCTAATTGTTGTCAAACATTTGATGTGTCATGTTTGCCCACTTCGGATGGAGGCGGCCGGCCAGGCTAGAGAGACCGCCGGGTAGCCCTGATCCTACTCTCTGTACTCCTATGTCAGTAAGTGCACCACTTCCCTCTGCCTGCTAGAGAAGGCTCGACCCTATTTTTTTTATTAATGGAAGCGTCACCCACATTTGTTTGTATATGCCATTGGAAATTATACTAGTACTAATCCCTTATATGCCATTGGCCCTACATGTCATAGACACAAAAAAATCCCCTCTATGCCATCCAGTGGCACACAAGGGATGAGTTGTATAATTTTCAATGGTATAGAGGGAATTTACTCTTGTTTCCGCGTGCGGTTCACGAGAGGAGCGTCTAGAGATTTGTACCCACAACGGGAGCGTGTGACCTCTTCATCTCTTTTTAGTTTTTGAAACAAATCGCAAAGCTCGTGAATAATTGATCATTCTCTCTTTGACTTCAATTCAAACATTTTACTATATAACTTGTGCAAAGTGATGGAATTTTGGGGATTTCCAAATATTCACCCCAATCTGAACAAAGAATCCTACAAAATTCCTATGGAATGGCTCAATCCATAGGAATTTTGGAGAAAATCTAAACATGAGGTCCAACCTCTTTGGAAATTTTCCTTTGTGTAGGATTACATATGTATAGGCACCAGCGTGCTACAGTTACCCGTCATTAAAAATATGCTAATGACGACACATATTAGACTTGATAGATTCGTCTCGTGATTTCTAGTCCATCTGTGTAGTTAGTTTTGTAGTTAATTAATCGTTTACACTCCTAATTAGTGTCAAACATTTGAGGTGTCATGTTGGCCAACTTCGGAAGGAGGCGGCCGGCCAGGCTAGAGAGACCACCAGCGCAGATGGTTGTCGTGAGGAGCTTCCCAGGATATTCCCTGTGTTCGAGGTCCTCGGGCAGGCCTCCATCGCGCTTCCGCCGTGGTTCCCCGCCATTGGCTAGTTCACAACCTCCGGCGGTGGGAACGACAGTTTCCTCCTCCTCCCTTCTAGCATCGGCGGCTTCTTCCTCTACCCCCGTGGCCACGTCGCCGGCGGCTTCTTGCATTCCCTTGGGCAACCAGCTCCCGGTGCCGGCGCCGGCGCCGGCGCCGGCGGCTGCTTCTTCCTCAGTCTCCGTCGTTCCGGCGTCGTCGGCTCCCGCCTCTGCTGTCCTCCCTTCAGTGCCGATTCCGGAGGTTGCGGAGGAGGCCGTTATCCTCCTCGCGGTCCTGATTCCGGAGGATGCAGAGGAGTGGTCAGACGAGGACTCCAGCTCGGAATGTGAGATAGACTCGTCCAATGATAGGCTCCATGGCCACAAGCATCCAGTCTCTTCCGGCGACGATCTACACATCTACTTGCACCCTGAGGACCTGACGTGGGGGCGCCCAATCTGCCCCAACAAGGGGCCCCAGTGGGAGACCATTCATGCGCTCAGGGACCACGTCATGGGGCAGGCAACGTCCATGGCCCTGAGGGAGGACTACAAGAAGAAGTGGAGCCGCCACCGCCGCCTATCCCGGAACATGGGGTGGTCGCTGCCGGAGCAGCATTGAGCGCGCCACGGCGTGCGCCTTCCGTCGTCGATCGCCGTTGTTACCCAAAGGCAATCTACCTCTCCACGTGTGCAAAGTTCTCATGGGAGCTAACTTCAAGTAGTAGTACTCCGTAGTAGTTTGTTATTGTCATGCGTAAATAGTATGTGGTTGATTGCAGTGGGAATGTGGGAGTAGCTAGTTTGGGTATTTTTGTTCAGCGAGGTGATGTGAACTCCCCCTAGCTGTGTTTACCACTTACTAATATGTATGTTTATGGTTTTATCATCATTAGTGGATGTAGAATTCCTGTGTTATGTTTATATGGTATATGCATCATCAGTTTTCAGCATCACCACATATTTATACCTTCAGCGCCACGAAAGAAAGGACTAGAGCGGAGCGTGCCGAGTTTTAGCAGGGGAAGTTGCCTGTTCCGGCTCATCATTAAAATGGCTGGGCTGGAACCTCAAGCCCACCGGTCACCTCGCTCGCCGGCCGCATCTCCTTATTCCCCTCCCATCGCCAGACGCCCTCCCTCCTCCTTGCCCCCCACCCCCCGGTAGTGCGAAGACGATGGTTCACCGAAGCAAATCCCCGTACGTCGTTGTTCGTCGCTGGGAAGTTCCTCGACCTCGTGGTCTTGGTCCAGGCGCGGCCCTGTATTCACCACGCGACGGAGTCACAGTCGCGTCGTCCAGGCACAGGCCACCAAGAACAAGCACAACCAGGTCATGGCTGAAGTGCCACCGGCCACCCCAAGCAACAGCGGTACAAGAGTCGCATCCGACTCATCATTTCGCATCATTGCTGACCAGGTGAGCACAGTCTTGATATTTTTCAGTACTGCATTCATGTCGCAACAAGTTGGGGTTCAGGGGGATTCCCTCGGAGGCGTGTAGATTGACATGTCAAACTTGTGATAGGCGCAACCAATTCTCATCTACATCGGCGAAGTAGAATGGCCCATTTTTTACAATCTGTACTGCAAACCAGGCAATTGTGCCGAGTTGGTGAGTGCTAAAACATGTTCCGCAAAATTGGGGTTGTTTTTCTGGTGCCAGGTTTAGTTTTGGGCTGCTTTCTTGTACTGTACTTTAGATCAAACTAGACCTATTTTGCTTTTAGTGTGTAGACCAGAGGAAAAAAGACGTATGAGATTTGTCTCGGCAAGATCTCATGTACGATGGAGTTGAATGGTGCGATCTATGATGAGGGTAATTTACCCCTGCTATCTGAAAAATAAGTGCTCTTTGTTCCCCTTTAATTAAGTTAATCACGATCGATATATATATGTGTGTGTGTATATATATATATCCCTTCAAAATAAATCTTCATTATGTTTGTCATTGCTACTTAATTATTATGGCAGACTCAAGTGAAGGCGAATGAACTTCGCCTTCTTGTCAAGAAGTTTTGTGGGTGATTTCTGCGTAGACTGTTGATGATGATAATTCCTAAATCTGATTAGTTGGTCTTTAGAAAAAAAAATTCCTAGATGAGTTGGTTGTCGAAGATGTGTATGCATTTGAATTAGTTTGTTATTAACCTATATGTGTCTGCTTCATTTTGGTCACTAAAGTGCATCCCATGATTTTGGTTGGCAACAATCAGACAGTTTATTTATGTTACTGGAATTGAAGATATAGTAGTATTTACAAAGGCATTTTATATTCTACCAGAAATAGCTATTGAACACACTGTTGCACTCCCTGTGAATCCAACACTTCTCGCTGCAGAGGGAAGCCTAATATTCCCACATGTCCACACTGTGTGGAAAGCCGTAGTAGTAGTGTGGGCATCCCCATTGAAGTTCGTCGCCGCGCACCACGGGCCTTGCCAAGTGTACTGGATAACCATCCAAACCTTCCCAGATGAAGAGCTCTGGCACCGGAAGCAATGCCCGCAGGTCCCTCCGGATCGTATACCCGAACCGCATGCATTCCTGGTTGTTCCATGCCATCGGCGACCTTCCTTGCCTGCTGGCAGCCACCGTGGACGCACCTGTATCCTCATCTCCCTGGACCTTGCATATAAGTCAGAATGCATGGTCGTCATCGCCGACGAGGCTGTTGCGCCTGTAGAGGCAGAGGCCGAGCATGTTGGCCGCCAGCTGATGCCCTACCTCGGCGGCACGCTCCAGGAGGTGGAGGAATGGCCAGAGCCTGGCGCGGTTATCCACGAAGACCTCACGCAACCCGGTGAGGTAGCAGGCATCCGGGTTCCTGACAACATCGAGAGTCGGGTTGGTGAGGAGGGTGTCACGGAATAGGCCAAAGTCATGGACATCGGCATGGTTGTCCTCGTAGGCATGCCACAGCACACGCCGTAGTGGTTAGCACCGGCCGACGTGCGCAGATGTGCAAGACCTGTGCATCTGCTTGCTTTTCGCCCATAGGCTGTGGAGGTCTTCCGTGGCTTGCGGAGAGGAAGCTACGACGAGGCCCACGACACTTTCTTGCAACTAGAGAGGGAGATCCTGCAGCGAAGACATCACCGGCGGGGTGTTTTTTGGCCTCTGTGTGGTGAGGACATCGCCGCTCCACATTTTTTATTCCGACCATGCGGCCTAAAGATCTCTACAAAACATTGCCTCAGCTACTGTTTCCATAGGTCCTAGTATTCACTACTATTCCTTTAGACTTTTCGTTCCATTGAAAACCATGATTCTCCCCTCCTCAAGGGCAGTCCTAAGACCCAACCCAGACTACCATAGAGTCTGATGAGTACAGTATATGTTGAAGACTCTATCACAAGAAACCCTAAACTTTTACTACATAAAATTTTTGCTACAGGAACTTTTCTCCCATCTCTACAAACTAAACATTTAATCAAAATGACAGTCTCCACTAGGATTAGCGTGACAGTAAAGTTTTGCTGCGCTCAACTTTCCACTGTTTGTACACCCTCCCCCCCATAACGACGCTCGGTGGGTCACACATATCAGTGACTAATAGGTAGTGTGACTTTGGAGGTCCACATTCGGTGGGTCTCACATGTCAGTGACTAGGTAGAGTGGGATAGAGTTAGAGGTTGTGTTTTGGTTATGAAGCCGAACCGACATGGGCACGTGGCTTTTACCACCGCTCACCGCCACCGATTGCCTTTTCGCGTTTTTCTTCTTCCCCCCAAATTAAACGTCCCAACAAAATCCATCGCTGCGCCATTGCGTTCTCTTCCCCTTCCGGCCCATCACCAGCCTTCTTCTCTCCAACCCCACGCCTCCCCCACCCCATGCAGTGCGGATGATGGTAGGCAAGCATCGCAAGCAAGCCTCCACGAGGCTAGTCCGCGACGCGCGTGGTCGCTTAATGCGGATTCCAACGACCTTGTGGCCGTCTTGGAGGAATAGCAGCATCAATGCCACCAGGGGAGCACACGGTGATGCCCCCACGAGGGGACCTTCCTGCCGCCGTGTCATTGACGCGCAGGCCACCTTGCACATCGTCGACCATGCCATGGCCATGCCCAAAGGCCAAAACCCTACCGCCTCCATTGTGAACAGTACCGATGAGGTAGTCACCACCGCCTCGTCATCAGGCAATTGTGCCAAGGTGAGCATATATACTCTCTCCCAGCACCTCTGTAGTCTTAGATTTGAAAATTATTCTAGTACTGAATGAATCTCGGAAGCAGTTGGGAAAATGGAGTAACATGCATTGGGGTTTTTCTAGCATATGTGTAAAATGGAGACAGATTTGATGCATGCATATCAAGCTTATTCATTTTTGCTAGATTTTGCTTTGTCTAGAATCACATTTGCTTATTGACAATTGCTTTGTCTTGGTATGAGGATTGGATATCAGAGTGGTAAACATACATGGGCAGAGCTTTTAGTTTTCTGTCGCCGCATCTATATATATTCACTTTCGCTAAATTCAATTTGGTTAGAATCACATGTTGCTATATACAAATTGACACAGTTGCAATGCATGCTTTAGTTTATTTTGGTATGATATGATGATTGCATCTCTTTTAATTATCTCTTGTAATCACAGTGATCACATATATAGCTGGTGTTACATTATTTATGATAGCAGCAAGTAATCATAGGCAGGACCATTAATTGTTGGGTTGATGATCTTTGTTTACCACATTCTTAATATAGGCATATCAACATGAATAGCTCTGACATGTCAAAATGCTTCATATCATAGGCAGGACCATTCCACATTTACACAGAAAGCCTTCCTATCGATGATGATCCAGATGCCAAATGGGACTGCCCAGGCTATTGTAATGCGAAGCCTGTGGTTGAAGTGGTTAGTGCCTGAAGTTGCTTACTTGATCTACTGTATGCAATTATTATTGTTCATGATTTTTAATATATCACCCTGTTTTTTTGCTTGTCTCATGAAGGCACGAGACAGACCTTTGAGGTCTACCTGGATAAGATCACCTTGACAATGGAGTGGAGCCTAGCAAGCGATGATGAGGACGACCTACCAGTGCCCTGTCCAACTGAGGTGATGTTTGTTCACATTTCTTCCACAATTTAGTTTCTAAACCCATGGAATCTTTGATTATATATGTTTTGTCACATACTGAGTTTATGATAGATTCAAAAAAGGCTGAGGAGCTTCGCCTTTTTATCAAGAGGAAATGGATATCGGGGCAATGGTATCATGTGGATGAGGACGCCTGATGATGCCTCGTCTTCTTTTGTTAACAAGGGCAACAAGTTGCCCAAAATGTATGTTGGTAATGCAGTGAAAATAATGGTGTTTGGTTCGTTACCTTAACTCAAAATTTGTAATATCTTAATTAGTATGACATATGGTGTCCCTCTGGCTTGCATGAGGATCAGTGGTGTGCCAATTTTTGGTGGACGTTTTCTCTGCCCATGTTTCGCCCTTGCCTTTGTACTAGAGCTGCCAATTTTTTGAGGGCACGCCAATAGACGGCCGTGAACCAGCGACAACCAAATTACATTGGCGTGCCAATATTTGGTAGGGTGAGTGTTGGCTTCAATCTAAGCGTTCCCATATATATAGCTGTAGGTTAGTGGAATCAGTATTGCATGCTGACTTTGGCTGATTATGGCTATTATATTAGAATCAGTATGGACCCAGTATTGTTGTTCGAATCAGTATCAACGATGATTGTACGATATTGCTGTTTGTATAGCTTCAATATTGAGATCGAATGCTCTGTCATCCCATCTAGAACAGCCCTAGCTGCGCGTCCGCTTGCCCTCAATGTCCTTTCGGGCCTGTTAGGTCCAAGACAGCCTGGTAGCTCCCCGCGTCCGCAGCTACTAACAGCCCAAGACATCTTGTCACCTCTCCTTCTCTGCAGCTACTCAATCTTTTTCAGCCCGGTGAGGCCCAAGAAATCCCGGCTGCACTCTGCGTCCGTGGAGTAGCACTCAATCACTGACATATGGAGACGAACTGGCAGCTTCATCCCCACGCGGAGTAGCACTCAATCACTGACAGATGGAGACCACCTGGCAGCTTCGTCCCCTCCGCCGTGTCATCGTCTTCATGCCCCACCTGAAGCACGCCCCCGTAGTATTGCCTCAATGACCGCCGCATCAGTGGAAATATATCGCCAATCCGTCGCATCTCTAGCCTAGACGGGGATTCATACCTCAGCCACGCACCGTCCTCAATCTCGAGCCTATCAGCTTCGTTCCCTCCGGCGAACTCCACCATGGACCCTCCGTAGACTTGCAGCGCAGGATCCCGCCTGTCTGGTGCTAACGTGGACAACCGCCTAGTCCCACCTTTCCACTGGGCCCTATACAGGTGGACCGCCGGGTCGCAACTATGCGGTCGACACGTACATGTGGAACCATACACATCGGACGTTGGGTCCCACCTCGCCGGTGGGCCCCATACACGTGGCCTAGCGCTTTCACACGTCGCCGCTGGGACCTTATACACGTCGACCACCCTGGTCCAACCTCCCTACTGGACCCGTCTCTGACATGTTTGACCGGTCTTCTATCACCCCTGGTCGCTAGACATGGCAGCCACGGGGACATGCTGGAGCCTCTATGGACCCATGGTTCCAACTGCAAGATGTGCCCCATCGGTTTTACGATGAAATGCGAGCGTCGCAGACACAATTTGTCGGTGGCGCAACTTTTGTTGACGACATGAATGTTGTTCGTCAACGTTTTTTTTTAGTTTTGTCGTTATTCCGAAGCCGCCGAGGGTTGTCCCCTAAGATCCTCAAGGAAAATTTTTGTTTCATCGTAGTAGGAGTATATCTAACGACGAGATTTCAGAATGTCAACAGCGAAACATCAAGAGAAGTCCCTTTTCTACTAGTGTTCATATCAACCTATAGACACGTTGACTTGGGCAGTACTTCATGACATGTCCCATGCCCTTTCAGCGGTGGCACACAATGTTGGAAGAGCGACTTGATGTAGCTCCAGCAGAGTCATCCTTCTTCCTTAGTGGGGGTGACTGCAACTTTAAAGTACACACCTGAGAAGGCTCTGAAGTAGGCAGCGTTATGGTAGCTTAGCAACATGGGCCTTCGACTTGTTGTTGTCTCGTCTGCAGAAGTTTCGGCCATTGTTGGACCTGAAAGAGGGCTGCAAAGAGGCCTGCGGTTGAAGTCCGTGTACTTCCCTTTCAGCTTTAAAAGCAAAGTGATACAATTGGGTAAAACGAGCCCAATCTTTATAATCCAGAATATCCTGGATTTCAAGATTTAAGCCACCAAAGAATATCACAACGAGCCAAAGCAATAATGAGCTCCTGATAGTATTCCTCTACTTCTTTATTACCTTGTTTTAAGGTTTGCAATTTCAAGCGTAGAATACGTTTATAATATGGAGGAACAAATCTAGATTTCATACAACGTTTCAAAGCAGTCCAATTCAGAGGCAAAGCATTATTAGCATTATTATTGTTTTGGCAGCAGTACAAAATTCAGTCCACCAAAACAAATCAAAACCAGTAAACTCACTAGTAGCAAGCCTAACTCCATGCTCCTCACGAACTAAAAGTGGATTAAATTTTTGTTGGTGCCCTTTAGCTATACCTTTCTACTCTTGTTTATCTTTAATAATGGCATAAAATGAAGATCTAAACCATTGCTCATGCTTGATAATTGGGCCATATTTGCATGTGCATATGTTTTTTGAGGAATTGTGATTTTGCAGGATTTTTGGGCTACTTTTGAGTACAAAACGATGAAGTCACAAGCCCAAGGACCCAAGGCTCGTTCATGGTCCACACCTGAAGATCCAAGACCCCCAAAGAGGCCCAAGACACAAGCCCAACCAAGATTACTTTGGGAATAAGGCAAAGCAATTGAAGATTAAGGAAAGGTTCACCCCTTCATCCTTATCTCGAAGATATCCTGAAGAAAACATCATCAAAAGCCTATCATCAGAGAAGGATGCGGATTCCAGAAGACTCAAAAATACTCTCAGAGAAAAGGATGGGCGAGCCGGGCCTGGAATAGGCTAGGCCGGCCGGCCCACAGGCCCCCTAGCCGGCCGGCCTAGGTCCCTCTGGCCTCGACTCGAGCCCCCCTTTGACCTAGGTCATCTCGCCTATAAAAGGAGTCTGCATTCCCACGTTCGAGGAGAGTTGACATTCACAGCAGCCACCTAGGAGCAGAGGAGTAGAGAGACACCTTTCAAAGAGCCAAGGGTCATTGCTAGTTGTCTAGGGTTCGCCCTAGTCGACGTGGGAACCTTGCACCGTTCTCCCACGTTGGAGTTCACGAGCTTGGATCTGGATCAAGGTAGGCCATGGATGGGATCTTGCGATGTTCTATCATTCGTGGTGAAGATGTTTGTGTTTCCGAATTTCTTGCGATCAGGTATCTCAATGGTTGGCGCCGAGGAGTGCCTCTTCTATTGATTTCGTTCGATCTTTATGTGCTTATTTTAGATCTATTATCGAGATAGATCATTTGGATGTTCTTGTAGCCGTGGTGGCTAAGGGTCCATACTGGACTTATCAAAGAGTGTTTGACGCTACTTCGTGCCTTGAAACTACAACACTGAAGGGGTTAGTGCCATACAGGGTGTATCCTTGTGTAAGGTTGGGGTTTTGGAAGTCAATTTGGAGGTCATGATTTAAAGATACTTTTTATTGAGATTCACATCTATCTTCGCTCTATCTAGCTTGACCTACGACTATGTTTTGGTCTAGGTGATCTAGATCGGTTATATCTATCTCTTTCTCGCTACCTTGTATGGTTGGTTGACTCCACTAGATTAGGTTCGATTTCATTTGACTTGATCTTTCATTAAAGTAAAGGATTTCATGCATCTTGGATTGTTTCTTTGTCTTTAGTTCTACGGATTGATAAACTTTGGGGGAATTACTCAAGAGAAAGAGCTAGAAACGTCTCGTGCACTTGCGGTTAACAATTGGCGTATCTAACGGGCGTCAACAATTTTTTATCAACAACAAGTTTCCAATCTAAATATTCCTCAGGATCAGCATTACCGATAAAAGGAATCATACTAAATTTGGTCTTAGCAAAAGGATCATTATTACCACAGTTACCTCCCATACCATGTGTTGACGCAAAAATCAGGAAAGACCTTCACGTGCTAGCACACGAAATCAGCTGTGGCCGATGATGCAGGGCGTGCCAGTGAATCTGACCTGTTGATTGACAAGGAAAATCGGACGTTAGTATCACAGCGAAATCGACTGGGTTTCCGATTTAGCGATGAAGACCAGATCGGAACTAGATTCTGATCTACAAATAAAGAAACGGCTAGATCAGCCGATTCCGATGCAAAGCAGAGTAAGATTACTAAAATGTAACCTAACAAGCTAAGCAGAGCAACACTTAGAATAGATCTAAACGGCTATATCAGATCCGATAATGAAGTATAAATAACAGCTGATCAAAGCCTATTCTAAGCTGGATAGAAGTTGAATAAAACCTAAACGAAGTAACAGCGATACGCCAGATACTAAAGCTTAGATGTTTACTCGGTAACTGTCGAATAATTCCAAACGAAGCAACAGCGATACGCCGGTTGCTAAAGCTTGGATCTTACTCAGTAATACGGGACTTACAGGCAAGCCTTGAGATCTGATCACCCTCGACGTGCCCAAAAGAACTCGCGAAAAAGAAAGACGAAGTCGCCGACAATTGTATGTAGATGCGAAAAAAGTGTAAAGGTTTGTTTGATATTGGTGTGTACAGACTTCCATGACCATGCAGGGTCGATACTTATACCCTGATAACTATGACTCCTAAACATATACGACAAACTTACTTGACGCAAAAGAAAAGGTCTTTCTTACAACCGCTTACGACTCAGACTCTATAAAAACAACCGACTCTTTATTTCGGTCCTTCTATAAGCTTAACCTGGTAACCCTCCAGGATTCCTCCACGTCATCATCTTCTTCTCTGATTCTAACTCTCAGCGGACTCTGATTTCGATTCAAACTACTCTTCCTCTCGGACTCCGATTCCGATTTGATCAGCTTCATCTCCCATACTCCGATTCCGATTCTGTATCTCTGCTTCACCTTTGGCACCGGGGGAACCTGCTAAAATCCGGTGTCAACACATGCCCCCCTAATTTCGTGGAAGAATCTGATTCTGACTCGAAACTATTTGATCCTTATCCTTTAGGTCAAACATTTTAGGTCAAACATCTTCTCTTTCCTCTTTTACCCTTAGTGAAACCTATATAAGGCCAACCCTTTCGTCTTCCTCATTCATCTTCTTCCCTTAGCCGCCACTGCTTCGTCTTCCTCCGCTCCCTGACCTTGGACCATCGAGCACGAATACCCTTCAGCATGGATCAACTCCCGAAGACTTCGGCAATCTCCTCCATGGCATCTCTCTCAGAAATCCCTGAGGTAAGCCCTTATCCAGCTTTCAGATCTAGACTCATCCTGTTCCTGCTAGATCTGTTCTTACTTTAATAACGCATCTCTTTTAGGCTCTCCGCGATAGCATCATCATTCCTGTAGCAGATATGCCAGGCCTCGCCATATTAGGTCCAGTAGGCTCTCCAGATCCTACTGATTTCATCAACCAAGAGACACAAAGACTCCCTTATCAGTCATTTGAATCAGAACAGGATTGGAGCAATGCTTTTAGATCTTGGCCAACTCTTCCTGCTGGATGGAAAGCATGGTATCAAAGGGTTGCCAGATCCAAAGGAGATGAGTGGGAGACTTATGATTTACGCCAGTGCATCGCTCTCTCTTTAGCTGATATGGATCGGAATGAACCACTGCTAATCGCTGCTAGCTACTTTTGGTCAGACGCTTTGAATGCCTTTCTTTTTGGTCAAGGTCCGATGACTCCCACACTGGCCGATGTACTGATGCTCATAGGCTTGAACATATTGGCATCGGATACTACTTTCCAACTTCTATCCAAGGCCACCCATAAAATTGACACTAAGCAGATAGGAGGTTGGAAAGGATATGTTGAGAAGTATTCGAAGGCATCAGGAACAGTGGACGCCCGAGAGCATTCTGCTTTCCTCAATATGTGGCTGGAGCATTTTGTCTTCTGTGGAAAAACAATAGGTCCAGCAATTCATTATCTCCGATTGGCCGAACACTTGGCTTCAGGAAACAACTTCCCAATTGGAAAATATCTCCTCGGATCAGTGTACAGACTTCTTCATGAGGTATCTATCCGATTGAAAAAAGGCAGCAAATCGGACATCTTGGAGGCCCCAGGTGGTTTATCAACCTTTGGCTGAATATGCATATGCAGAAACTAGTGAATGACTCTGTGATCAGCAAAGTATTCCCAGCCGATCAACTAAATGAGGTAGATCCTGATGAACGACGCTGCATGTCTTTTGGTGAAGCTGCTTCGAGTTTTGCTGGCGATCGGCTCCCTTCTACTCGCACTGCTGAGTACTTCAGGGGTTTCTATAATGGTTTCAAAGAAGATTCCATGCCTTGGTATGTGTACGATGATCCTGAAGATCATTTTGAACTCCCAACCCAATTCCGATTTGACAACATCGGCACAGACGTTGATTGCCAAAAAATCTTCAAACAGATTATTACTCCTTAGATACTTCCAGCCGATGTCTTCTTGGGAAAGAAGAATCAATCCTTCGAGTACTATCATCCAGCAATAGCTGCCCGCCAACTCGGATTCGGCCAAGGGCCGATTTCTTTGTATATGGCCAACTTAGTGAAGCCTTGGGAAATCATCCCTTCAAGCCTGGCTTATGAGAGGTTGAAAAACTTGTCACCTTCTCAAGAGGCCATAGATTTATCGTCTTGGTGATTTTCTAGCTTCACCATGGCTTTATTCAAAACTTGGTGGCAAGAATAGAGGAATCACCTCTTCTATCAACCCGCCCAAGATTACTGTCTGCTTCTCAACCCTGACTTCGCAACTAATGATCAGGTAAGAAATTTCTAATCCTGGCCTTCTCAATTATTAACCACTTTCAAACCTAATCCTTCTTTCAATTGCAGGATGTGTCCATCAACCCTCCTTCTGTTAGCAACAGGGGCCGTCCGATCAAGTACCTGCCTCCCTCAGACAATCCTCACATAGGCAACTCCAGCCCATCCGTGTTGGATATCATTGCTGGCCGGAATAAGAAATCGGCCAAGAGTACTCGTTCACCCAAGCAACAAGGCACCAGCTCCTCCAAGCAGCCGAAGAAGAAAGCTCAAGACACTTCTTCTTCCATGACCAGTCAAGAAGACATCAAGCCATCGGAATCACAGGCTACGCCTTCAATAATAATCGGAGAGAAACGTAAACTGGTGCTATCAAAGACACTTTCGAGGAAGATACCGAAAGCTGTCCGAAAAATCTCAGCTTCAAAGGCTGCCAGACGCATATCAAAGGCACGTTCAAGTATTGGTGGTTCATCAACCATTCTTGAAGCTAGCACCATAAATCCGATTCAGGAAAATCCATCGGATACCATTGCATCGGAACAGGTAGAACTATTTCCGATTTGTTGCAATTCTTTTGCTTTTTCGAGCTAATTTCATGTATATACAGGCACCTCCCCAGACTCAAGAACAATCAGGTCAGACGGGAACTGCCCCAACTTCCTCTTCACCGCCGATTCCTCCATCGAGCGTCGTTCAACCAATCCAAGCCCCGGAATCGGCCCAAGAAACCATAGTAAGGATGATTTCTAAAATCTTTACCACTACGAACGTCAATCCATTCCATTCCTTATATCTGAATTTTTATGCTTAGGAATGAACGACAATTGCTTCCATTGGAACTGCAATTGGCCTTCCAACTTCTCAACCATCCCAGTTCGACGAAGTCAACTTGAAGCAGGTAATTTTTCTTTCCTCGTTTTCCTTTTCAGAATAGAAGAAGACAATATCCGATTCTCACTCTTCTTTTTCAGGCACAAGATTCTCCGACTCCTAGTGCTCTTGCAGCAGAACTGGTCGGTCCTTCTACAGCAGAATCAGCTCCAAGCTCCGATCCGATCAAGCTCTATCTTGAAGAAATGCCAAGTCATTTGAATACTGAAATTGGACAACTCGTGAAGAACGTTGATCCCGTCCGATCAGTTTTCAAACACTTGCAAGGCCAGATATCTGAATCAGTTGAGGAAGTTCTTTTTCCAGCTACCTTCATAGAGTTTAACTATTACCAGGTGACAAAGGCCCAAAAGAGATTATCCGATCGAGCCGAGTTTGAAAAATCTTCTAAGGACCAGGAGCAAATTGAATCGGACATCGAAGGCCTAGGAACCCAAATCGGACATATGAAGCAAACCCAGGAAGCTCTAGAGAAAACTAAGTCCGATTTGGAGTCTCAGCGTGAAGCCCATATGCGAGCCATAGCCAAGATTGACGCAGAGCTGAAAACTATGGAAGCCAACCTGCAACAAATCCCTCAGGCCCTGACAACCTTTGAACAAAATAAGCAAGTCCTTATTCAAAAGGTTGATCACCTAAATAAAAACTTGAAGCCGATTGAGGGTTCGGCTGATGAAGATCGGAAAGCCATTTCCGATGTAGATGCTATTCGCCTGCGCACGATCAAAGCGATCCAAGATTTCCTTGGGTCGTTGTAAAACTTATCCAATAACATCTTTTGTAATGTAATGTATTTATTGAGGTTACCAAACTATTCTGCATGTGTAAATCTTTGACTCATCTTTTGACCGATCTCTGCCAAGTCTGTAGCGTATTTATTGCCTTTAATCAATGCGATCAGCTTTTATAGCAAATCTTCTGAAAATAACAACTTTTGACCAAAAATGGATTGGTCCTTGCACTCATCCATATCAAAAATTGAATGCTCTGAATCAGGTAGGTAAATCCTTTTGCCTATAAATAGAACCATACGTAGAATCAACCATATCACCCCTCTTACTATCAAACATGGCATCTTCATCCAATGAGGTACAGAATAGTTCTCTTTCTTCATTACATTATTGATTAAAGCAAGCTAATCTTTCCAACTTTCAGGTTCAACAAAGACTTGAGCTCATCATCACTCAGCTTCAATCTGGCACTCCCCTTTCCTCCAATCATCGGCTTTTCTTGGCTACCCACAAGTATGAGGTTATGAACTTACTCCCCGAAGGCCTTACCTCAGTGTCATCTTTCATCCATGGCCAAGGATCCCCAGGTGATGATCTATCCAGGATTCAATGCCAAATTCATAATCTTGAAGACACTTTGAACAGAGAACAATCCCGACCCATCCATCTGCAGAGTAGAAGAGATCGACTTTAGGGAGAAATCCACACAATCAACCAATCTATATCTAGGTCTGAAGCCAATATTAGCCAGATTCATATGTCTATTGATTCTAGAAGTCAGATCATGGAGAACCATGAGCGCCATGAGTCCCGTATGCAAGCTATTCAGACAATTCAAAACTCTCTGAACACTCTGTAATGTTTTATATTTTTGCCTTAAGGGCGATGCATAACGCATCGGCCATGTATCCCTGAATATGTAATGCATTATTTTCACTTATTTTTTTCTGCTAGAGGCGATACTTTGTATCGGCTATGATATGTTCCGATCCTCCAAAAATCGGTTCATGCATCAACTCAAATACTGGGATAATATTTTTTCAAGTATTTTCCATTCAAAGCTCGAGGAAACTCTTCTCCTTCTAAAGTCTCCAATATATATGCATTACCTGGAGCACACCGATTTATCCGATACGGACCTTCCCAAGTCGGAGACCATTTACCGAATTTAGAATCTTTAGACCCAATCGGCAAAATTAGTTTCCATACCAATTCTCCCTGAGAAAATTCCTTAACTTTGACCTTTATTATACCATCTGGCAATACGCTCCTTATTAGCTTCTAGATTTTCGAGAGCTTTCAAACGATATTGAGTCAAATCCTCCAACTCATCTTTCATAATAATCGAGTATTCATCTGCTGTTAACTTATTTTGAAACTCAACACGTCTAGAGCCGATTTTCAACTCCCAAGGTAGCACAGCCTCATGTCCATAAACCAATTGATAAGGTGACATTTTAATTGCACCGTGACAAGCCATCCGATATGACCATAACGCTTCATGTAGCACAGTATGGCATCTTCTGGGAAACTCATCAATCTTTCTTTTTATTAACTTGATCACGCTTTTATTGGCCTTAGCGTAATAAGGAGAAGAATTCAATATTTTAATCCCCATGCTTTCAGCAAACTCTCCAAATTCCCCTGAAGTAAACATAGTCCCCTGATCGGTCGTAATCGTTTGAGGAATACCAAACCGATAGATGATATGCTCCTTAACAAAATCCACCATATTAGCTGGTGACACAATCTTCAAAGGAATTGCTTCAACCCATTTAGTAAAGTAATCAGTCGCTACCAACACAAACTTGTGTCCTTTACTCGATGCAGGGTTAATTTGTCCGATTAAATCAATGCCCCATCCTCGAAAAGGCCAAAGCCTTAAAATCGGATTCATAGCAGACGCAGGAGCCCTTTGAACATTCCCAAATCGCTGACAGTCCTGACATTCCTTGTAATATTTAAAGCAATATTCAAGAATTGTAGGCCAAAAATATCCATTCCTTCTGATCATCCATTTCATCTTGAAGGCCGATTGATGTGCTCCACATACCCCTTCATGGATTTCTCCCATTAACACCTTAGCTTCCTCCGATCCAATACATTTGAGCAAAACTCCATCAATCGTCTGATAATAAAGATCATCTTCAAGTATAATATACTTTACTGCCTGAATCCTTATCTTTCTTTGAACCTTCTTCGATGAATCTTTCAAATATTCATAAATCTGTTTTCTCCAATCGGAATCTTCTAACTCTAGACTTGAAATTTCTCTGATCGGACGATAACCAGATGCTCCTTGAGCCAATCGGTTAGCCTCCTCATTATAACATTTAGGAATATGCTCAATCTTAACAAGCCTGAATTCTTTCAACAACTCGAGACATTCATCGTGATATATTCTCAAAATATCATCATTGCATTCATATTCACCCATCAATTGCTTTACTACCAATAAAGAATCTCCGAATATTTCAATAGCATCGGCCTTGATCTCTTTGAGTAGTTTGACACCTTTAAGAACAGCCCGATATTCTGCTTGATTATTGGTGGCTTCTTTCTCAATCGGAAAAGAGAATTCAAAGCTTGCCCCCCGAGGCGAGATTAACACAATTCCGATTCCAGAGCCAGCTCCACAAGAAGATCCATCAAAAAACAAAGTCCATGGAGCAACTTCTACTAATCCAATCTCTGGACCACAATGATGAGTGACAAAATCGGCCAAAACTTGCCCCTTGACTGCTTTCAATGATTCAAAGCGTAAATCAAACTCTGAAAGAGCCAAAATCCACTTTCCGATTCTACCATTTAAAATCGGCAGTGATAGCATGTATTTTATAACATCATCTTTACTAACAAATACGCACTCAGCCGATAGTAAATAATGTCTGAGTTTGGTACAGGAAAATTATAGACACAAGCATAGCTTTTCAACCGGAGAATACCTTGTCTCTGCATCCAAAAGCCTTCTACTTACAATGTAGATAACACGCTCTTTTCCTTCAAATTCTTGAATAAGGGCCGATCCGATAGAAGAATCTTCAGCCGATAAATATAATTTAAACGGCTTATTTTTCTGAGGAGGAACTAAAACAGGAGGAGACACCAAATATCTCTTAATCCGATCCAAAGCTTCTTCCTGTTCCTTTCCCCAAACAAACTCCTGATCGGCCTTCAATTTCAATAGAGGTGTAAACGGCTTAATCTTCCCAGAGAGATTAGAAATAAATCTCCTAATGAAATTAATCTTGCCGATTAATGATTGAAGTTTAGTCTTATTTTTCGGAGCAACAATCTTATTGATGGAACCTATTAGAGTTTGACTGATCTCAATTCCTCTTTCGTGAACCATAAATCCCAGAAATTGACCAGCAGAAACCCCAAATGCACACTTCATCGGATTCATCTTCAAGCCAAGTCTTCAATATAAATCTCAACAATCTTGCCGATAAGTTCATGGAAAATATAGTTCATAGCACGTTGATATGTAGCTCCATCATTTTTCAAGCCAAAAGTCATGACTACCCATTCATATAAACCAACATGCCCCGGACATCGAAAAGCAGTTTTATGAATATCTTCTTCAGCCATAAAAATTTGATTATAACCAGCACTACCATCCATGAAGCTTATGACTTTGTGCCCCGCTGCAGCATCAACCAATAAATCGGCAATAGGCATAGGATATCCATCCATCGGAGTCGCCTTATTAAGATTCCTGAAATCAATGCAAACACGCAATTTGCCATTCTTTTTATATACAGGAACCACATTAGAAATCCACTCAGCATATCGGCATTGCCTAATGAATTTTGCTTCAATCAACTTAGTAATCTCGGCTTTTATGTCATGTAATATTTTAGGATCACATCATCGAGAATCTTGCTGATATGGCCGATATCCTGGCTTTATAGGCAACCGATGTTCAACAATAGATCGGTCTAAACTAGGCATTTCATAGTATTATCAAGCAAAACAATCTTTAAACTCTCTTAATAGAGAGGTCAATTCTCTCTTGTACTCAGGATCTAATTTTAGACTAATAAACGTCGGCCTTGGTTTATCACCATCCCCTAAATCTATTTTTTCTAGTACATCGGCCGACGTGAAACCATACCCTAGCTTCCCTTCATCTTCTTGAAGAAATCCATCCATCAGGACGATTCTTCTAAGCTGACTGCTTGGATCGGCTGTAGACCGAAATCGGCCACTCTGAGGAATTTAGTATCCAAAGCTCTTCCCGATATACACATCACTTATTCATAATTCCATGGCTGTGCTTCGACAATGGCTATGTTATATGATGCGTCTACTTTGACAACTTCTACTGTATCCTCAATCCATTAAACCAAACATTGATGCATAGTTGATGGAATGCAACAATTAGCATGAATCCAATCTCTCCCAAGCAACAGGTTGTATGATCCTTTGCCATTGACTATGAAGGAAGTAGTAGGCAAAGTCTTACTTCCAATAGTCAACTCCACGCATAATGCCCCCCCCGAGCCGGAGAAATCTTCCCTTCATAATCTTTCATCATCATATCCGTTTTGATCATATCACTTTCACTTTTGCCGATTTTGCGAAAAACAGCATAAGGCATCAGATTAACAGCTGCTCCACCATCAACCATCATCCTGGTCATTGGCCTACCATCAACATGTCCCTTCATAAACAAAGGCTTCAAGTGAACCCGTTCTTTTTCTTCTGGTTTCTTAAAAGTCGCTTGCATCTGTTCTAAATTTCAATTGAGCCATTGCCTCTTCAATCTCAAAATCTTCTACATCACTAGCCGATGCCATGAATTCCCTTGGTAACATGAAAACCATGTTAACATCGGCTGCATTATCATCTTGAGCACGTTGTTTAGGACGTCATACTTTAGATGACACCTTTTTGCTCCTCAAAAGCTGGCGCGACTTTTCTTCTTGAATTTCATCAAATCGGAGCCTTTGCAGCCTCCTTTTCTATGATTTTGTAACTCCATCCGGGCACCACCTTGGTTGAGGTATTTTAGCTTCGCGATGAATATTCCGATCCCGATTTGGCAAAGGTTCTTCATCAGAAACCAAATTATTAGCACGCTCTTCTAATTCTCTGCTCATAATCGGCTTATTTCCCAACCGATCATATACACTCTGCCTGCCTCTGATTCTTTCATGAACTGGAGTACGCCGATATTCTTCATCTCTATCCCAAATAATCGGCCGACGCTCCCTATCTTCAAATCGAGGCCTTTTGAATGACCTATCCCTTCCATAGCCTTCGTTGCACTCTGGGCAATCATCTGGAGATGGTAACTTAATTCCTTCTTCCCAGCAGTAAACAAAAAAAGGACATCTCCAATGATCCTCATGCCGATACATTCTTTCCTCTTGCTGCCTTGTTCTCTCTTGCTGACGTTGGTATTTCTTGATCAACCCTTGAGAAGTAACATGTCTTTGAGGATTTCTGGGATAATCATTTTTTCCATCTTTCCTTTATCCTTTAAGTTAGAAGCAGAAATTTGCAATCTAGGATCAACAACTCCTTTTTCTTTTGCAGATTCCGATGTCAAAAGCTTCGTCTGCAAAGCATTTCCCTTAACTGGCTCTACCATATTCACTGGGAAAGGATGCCCATCAATCTTCATCGGCTTGAGTGGCTTAGAAGGAATCTCAAATTGCAACTTTCCTTGCTCAATTGCCGATTGGATTTGGTTTCTAAAAACCTTGCAGTCATTGGTATTATGAGAAGTAGCATTATGCCATTTGCAATATGTCATCTTCCTGAGCTCTTCTGCAGATGGAAGACTGTGATTGGCCGATAATTTGATCATCCCTTCTTTAAGAAGCAGATCAAAATCTTATCAGCCTTCGTAATATCAAAACCAAATCTTTCTGGTTCTTTCTTACCAAATGGACAAGCAATCGGCTTCTTATTTTTTACCCATTCTGCCAAGCCGATTTCTTTATCTTCATCGGAATCAGAATCGGAATCGGAACTATACCCAAGGTAATTTACCTTCTTATGATAAGGTCGCTTCTGCTCATACATCCGATTCTCGTGCCTTGACATCCTTTGCACAATATGGCTTAAGCTTTCAAACTCCTGAGAATCATATTTCTCTTTGAAATAAGGAAGTAAACCATCAAAAGCCAACTGTGCCAATTGGGAATCTGTCAAGTTCAACCCATAGCATCTATTTTTTGTTTCCCTGATTCTCTGAATGAAGTTTGCTACTGACTCATCATTCCTTTGCTTCAAGCTTGTCAAATCAGTAATAGTCTTCTCTTGAACACCAGCAAAGAAATATTGATGGAATTGCTTTTCTAGGTCAGACCAGTAGATAATTGAATTTGCTGGCAATGTCATAAACCATGAAAAAGCTGGTCTAGATAAAGAGCTTGAAAATAATCGGACCCTTAATGCATCGGTAGCAGCAGCCTCTCCACATTGCACCAGAAATCTATTAACATGCTCAATAGTGGAGACATCATCGTTACCAGAAAACTTGGTAAAATCAGGGATCTTGTAACGATGAGGATAAGGTAGCGAATCATAAGCAGGTGGATAGGGAGTTCTGTACATCACATGTTGAGTCTTGGGCTTCAATCCAAACTGATTTTGCATTATTTCAGCAATTTGAGCTGCCCAATCCACTTGATTTGCTCCCTGTGCTATCTCTTGTATTGGTTGATGCGCTCTCGCTATCTCTTGACTTGGCTGAATCGGCCTTACATATCCGTTGGTGCCGATTCATTTTGTCTAGATGGCTCTGGTTGACGAATCATATGTCCTGAAGATATATTCTGATTAGCCATCTGACCCTGGACTTGATGTTGGGTATTGCGATAAATCTCCATAGCTGATGTAGTACCATGCGACCCTGACTGGTTCGGCATATTCATATCAGGTGCTCTTACCGATTCTAGTCTTGGAGTCCATACTTGATGTATAATTCCTTTTTCATCAACTAAAACCCAATTAATTCCATCAGTATGCGGTACCCATGTCATCTTTGGCCCCTCAGGTTGAGTCTTCTGATTTGATTTAGGAGAAGTCACGAAATATTCAGGAGGCATTCCTAACCCAGATTTAGGATCATATCCTTTGAAAAAGTCACCTCCCTTTGATGCCGATGGAATCGGCGTTGATTGGGTGAACACTGCTGAGCTGTTTGGTGGGATTCGAATTGGAGGCATAGAGAATGATGTTGTTGATGGAAACTCTCCTTGCATAATCGGCCTTGATGCCGATTGCGTCTGTCCGATCGGCTGATCGGATGTTGAGCCATTAAACACCTGAGAGAATGCATTCTTTGCAGCCCTTGCCTGAACATCCTTTGCTGAGGTGTCAACTTCAAATGGAGGAAGTTGTTGGCATGATGGGCCTTTAAATTGAAGATCACCATCACGCAATGAGCGAATCACTTGGTTATGTAATTCATTACCTAAGACTCTGCCTTGATTTGCAAAAGCATGATGGACTGCTTCATTTATCAACTCATTCATCATTCCAGGTGTCTCAGCTATCTTGACTTCACGAGGTAATGGAAATTCAGTTTTCTTGATAGCTTGGCCTCGTTTGGTAGTACTGAATGACTTTAAGCATAAAAGTTCACAATCTTCGACTGCTCTTGCCATGTCAGCTTTTTGCTCATCAGTAAGATCTTCTTTAGTAGTATCAATGACATTCTGAGGTCCAACGTCAAAACGACCAGCTTCCTTCTTTGACATAATTGAAGCTTTCGGGTCCCACCAGGCGTGCCAAAAGTATGTTGACGCAAAAATCGGGAAAGACCTTCACGTGCTAGCACACGAAATCAGCTGTGGCCGATGATGCAGGGTGTGCCAGTGAATCTGACCTGTTGATTGACAAGGAAAATCGGATGTTAGTATCACAGCGAAATCGGCTGGGTTTCCGATTTAGCGATGAAGACCAGATCGGAACTAGATTCCGATCTACAAATAAAGAAACGGCTAGATCACCCGATTCCGATGCAAAGCAGAGTAAGATTACTAAAACGTAACCTAACAAGCTAAGCAGAGCAACACTTAGAATAGATCTAAACGGCTATATCAGATCCGATAATGAAGTATAAATAACAGCTGATCAAAGCCTATTCTAAGCTGAATAGAAGTTGAATAAAACCTAAACGAAGTAACAGCGATACGCCAGATACTAAAGCTTAGATGTTTACTCGGTAACTGTCGAATAATTTCAAACGAAGCAACAGCGATACGCCGGTTGCTAAAGCTTGGATCTTACTCAGTAATACGGGACTTACAGGCAAGCCTTGAGATCTGATCACCCTCGACGTGCCCAAAAGAACTCGTGAAAAAGAAAGACGAAGTCGCCGACAATTGTATGTAGATGCGAAAAAAGTGTAAAGGTTTGTTTGATATTGGTGTGTACAGACTTCCATGACCACGCAGGGTCGATACTTATACCCTGATAACTATGACTCCTAAACATATACGACAAACTTACTTGACGCAAAAGAAAAGGTCTTTCTTACAACCGCTTACGACTCAGACTCTATAAAAACAACCGACTCTTTATTTCGGTCCTTCTATAAGCTTAACCTGGTAACCCTCCAGGATTCCTCCACGTCATCATCTTCTTCTCCGATTCTAACTCTCAGCGGACTCTGATTTCGATTCAAACTACTCTTCCTCTCGGACTCCGATTCCGATTTGATCCGCTTCATCTCCCATACTCCGATTCCGATTCTGTATCTCTGCTTCACCTTTGGCACCGGGGTAACCTGCTAAAATCCGGTGTCAACACCATGGTGATTACGATGAAGATGCTCACGATCACGATCATCACAGGCGTCATCCTCATCGTCTTATTCATCTTCTGGGCATCGCTGTTTAGGTGGAGGTCAATTCTCAATATGCTCAATCCGAGTGGCCAGATTATTCATATGATGCATCATCTCATCAAAACGGCTCTTAATGAAGATACGCTGCTCATTCATCACCTGGGTCAGTTCCTCCTTGGCCACACAATCATTGAAACCAGTGGGTGAACTTGAACCTTTTCCTGCAGACATGGTTAGAAGACAGCAAAGACAACACAAAAGGTATTACCGCTATTGACTAACAACTACTAGAGGTGTGTGTGGGAAAAGATGGCCTGCAAAATCTCAAGTGGCTTACTAATGTCTTGCAAGTGTTCTTATCAAAGTCAACAGGTCAGTACAATCCGTTGTAAGATTGAGTGTAGCAGTTGCAAGGAAGATAACTTGTTCTAACATAAGTATATGTGGAGCTGTGGGACAGGCACAATATGTAACAAGGAGTAACAATTAACTAATGCAAATTAGCAAAGTTCAATAGGTATCCAAAGCACAAGTCCCAGTTGATGGGCTAAGACGTGTCCCTAAACGCAACACAACAGATAAGAGCAAGGCACGGTGATAAAACTCAGAGAACCAGCACCAAAGGTAGTACCGTAATAATTACACTAGGATGGCGACAAAGGCACTAGTAGGAATCACAATTGTATTTAATTTTGTTTTTTATTTGACTTTTTTTAGATTTTCATACAACAGATAACACAGGAATAGGAACTCCACAGAGTAGCTCTGCAATCTGATGCAAGATGTGATCTATAGAACTATTTTTTAAATTTTGGCATGACCGGCGAAGTCGATGAACGTAGGTGTAAATTTTTGAGAGCTTTCTGGGAAAAAATGCCGGAATCCGAGTTCCGAGCAAAAAGTTATGCCCGTTTTATTGAAGGGTAACTCAATCAGGGTCCATAGAGCAAAATCAAGAGCACTACTTGGCTGTGCGGCTAGAGCAAAGCCTCCCTATTTCTAGGTGTAGAATCATGACTGAGCCAAGTATCTCAACAACAAGTAACCTAGGGCAAAGTATCCCGGGGATATGCAACAATATGTATCGCCAAATTAGTCAAGAGGAACTAAATGCAAGGCGAAAAGCACACGGCGGCTTGCAACATATCTAGGGCTTGCGCGGCGAGACTTCACACAAGGCGGCTAGAGAGGGCAAGTCGAGTAATGTGGTGGCACGACTTGTAATCTGGTAAGGTGGATAGGACAGCGACAGAAACAAAGGGCGGTTGAACTACGACTATGAACAAACCCTGAACCAGCAACAAGGACTCGACCACGGATATGAACTCAACAAAGCGAATCTGAAACGAAAAATTGCAAAGGCTAAAACGGGTTGTAGGAAAGCGGAAACTATTTTTTTAGGGCTTTTTGTGGACTCTCGGGAGATGAACACGAACTGAATCTAAAGGGAACAATGATGATATACCTCACGGTAAATCTGGAATCGTGATACCAAATGATAAAACACGACCCGATCTTCTGAGAGGTGGTGGTAAACTCAATAGGTGAAACATCGACGATGGCGATCTGGCTTCAAATCAACACGATCTGAACCCTGCAACCATTACACCGCAGCTCTATTGGTTATCAACCAAGCACGACTTGATTGACCTCACCGAGAAGGCTTTTCCTGCAAGCAAATCGAGAATACAAGCAAGAAGGGATAAACATTCAATCTGAAATTGCAGATTAATATGAAGCGAAAGATGAATACGGGGTTCAAGCGCTGAACAACAAAGGACTAGTCGCCACGGGTTGTCGAACAAGAACAGGGGCCTTGGATCACAATAAACAGACTTGGCGTCACAGTTACAATGATAGATGAATGTTTCACACTGGAAATAAAGAACAAAATAAACTCCGAGGCTAGGCGGTGGCGGCTGCTAAGTTTATGAAACAGCGGAGGCATCCTAGTGTTGGGGGCGACTAGGAGGCTCGGCCACAACTTGGACCAAAGGCCCAAGTTGGTCCAAAACACATTTTCGTGGAATCGCATAGCATGGCCCACGAGTCATCTGGAGCATGGACCAGATCCAAAAGAAGCTTCTCATCATTAGCTTTCCAACGCATCCAAGAACATCTTGTTTAAACGCAGGATGTGGTAGATATCATCAATTTGGTGTAGTGTTGCCAGTTGAAACCGAACCGAAGTTGTTGTCCAAGTTGGCAACGAAATTAAACTTGGAGATGAAACCGGCTTGTGCATGTCCAGCATAATGATATCCTCCTCATAAATAAAAGACCCACGCTTGTAAATAAAGTGTTGTAATATTTATGTATTCGAACTCTGGCTTGTATCCTGAATTTATATGGTTGTAATGACATGTTGTGCGTATTTAAGTATACTGATCATGGCATTGGAACTTGGGTATTCAACGCCTGGGCCCTGACATAACATATCTTGGCACTGAAGAGCAAGTCAAACCAATAACGACCAAACTGAGCAGGAGCAAACCGACCTTTTATATTGCCCATGCAGTTTGGAAGCATTAATAACGAGAAAAAATCTTACATATAAATTATTGAAGAGGCAGACTTTATTAGTCAATCAATGAGAAGTACAAGAAGTACATTGTTAGAGCAACCCGAGCAGGTGCTCCAAAATTGGTGCTGTATATCCAGTTTTTAGAGATCCTTTAAAACAGAATTTTAAGGATCCAAAGTGATATGCTGCTGCAGCTACTTTAAAATTGGTGCTGTATAATAGATTTCCCTCCAATTCCCTTCCCTTTGAATGTGTATACTCTCCATTTTCAGCCCATAAATATCCAAACTTGAATATTTCAGATACTGACAATGCAACCATGTTCTGAAATCTGACAATTTTAAATTCAAATTCAAATTCAACTCGAATTTCACATGGAGTTCAAATAAGCTGAAAGTTTCAACAAAAAACATGAAGACATCTATCTCCCATGGAGTTGCCACAAATGCTCGATGAGATCCTCATGAAGTTGATGATGTGCTTCTTGATCCTTGATCTCTTTGTGCACTTGAAGAAATTTCTTGATACGATCTTAATTCTTTTTGGGACGCACTTTTTTCCCTACATATTCGTACTTGAAATCTGATTGATGCCCTCGCTCATCCTCTATAATCATATTGTGCATTATGACACAAGCTGTCATTATCTGCCATAACGTCTTTTGATCCTAAAATCGAGCAGGGCCACGAACAATAGCAAATCGAGATTGCAAGACTCCAAAAGCTCTCTCAACATCCTTCCTAGCTGCATCTTGGGCTTTGGCAAAGTGTGCTCTTTTATTAGTTTGAGGCTTGGATATTGTCTGGGAGCTACGGGCGTGCAGCACAAGTGTCAGGGAGCTACGGGCGTGCAGCACGGGGACAGTCGGCACAGCGCAGAGTCGTCGGAAGGTCGGACGGCGAGACCCCGCCGTCGCCAGGGCTTTGGCGGGAGCCACGGGCGGGAAGAAAAGCGTTCCCACCAATGCCTTTTGGGGGAAAGAGCAGCCGACACAACAGCTCTCTTGGTGCTGCATATGAAGCAGGGAAGGCAACATTTAGGGAGTCTGTAAAATATTTTAAAGCACATCTTGATTTTACAAAGTCTGCTGGAAGGAGCTGCTGCTGTATAATCTCGATTTTTACAGCACCATGCCGTTTTAAAGCAACTGCTGGGGTTGCTCTTATAAGCTGGTAGTTTCATGTACACAACCGGTATTAACAGGAGCACAAACATAACCTGAGAAACTTGGAATATCCTTGTGAACCCTATAGCAGATAATATTAACGAGGAGCAACAATGAAAACAGGGTCACATACGAATGTAATATTAAACCACATACCCTTAGGCTTCATGGTTAATAACATACAGATAATCTGCATAAGCAGAAAACTGTTTCCAAACACGCCCACGCAACGAGGATGAAATCACCATTACTAGTACATACAACACGCTGCTAAGTTCAGCAACCAGCATTCCCACAAATAATTCAAGCATAAATTAGCTAAGTTTTATTACAATACATTCAACCTTGCTCTGCATGGGCTCCAGGGGCGGAGCCACAGGGGGGGGGCGCGCGGGGGCCTGGCCCCCCCTAATACTCCCGTAGCAACACTAGACTCCCTAATGAATGCACTAATCAGCCCTACTAAATAACAAAGGCACATAAACCATGACTTAATTGCTAGAGCGCCAGCCGGCCAGGATGCACTCGTCACGTCATTCTGTCTGGCTAAGGGCCAACGCTACAGCAGCATTATCCTTGTTGGTTGTTGCACATGTCGGGTAAGTTTTCTATTCTATATATCTTTGGATAGGTTAGGGGCTTAGGCATAGCTGGGTAGGTTTTAATCAAAATAGTTAATTGACAATTGATTTACTCCAAGATTAGATTAGACAACTCTGTCCCTTTTATTTCTTGTTCTCAAATTACAGAATGCACTTTTCAATCTTTGATGTTTGCTGATTGTTAATCCAAGATGAAGAGGATAAACCCTGGATTGTTGGCATAAGCCCGTTGTTGCTACTGAAAAGCCTAATGTCAACGATGACGAAGCTTCTACGCAGGACAAAATGCCTAATTAGTAGACAATTGCACGTTTTTAATTCATGCTGATTTATTTATTATCAATGCTCTTCGAGTTAATAAATCAACTTTTGTATTATCATGTCATATTCTTGTCACTCGTGCCTATGTCTACTTGGCCCCCCCTATATCAAAATCCTGGCTACGTCCCTGATGGGCTCTAGCTACATCTACAAAACAAGACGATAGTTTTGATCCTACATGATAACTTAGCAGCTATCAGTGGAAGCTTCATCCATACAACATGCTGAAGAGGTCGATCAGTCCATCCTTGGCCTCTTTCCGCTCTCCCCCACCTTGCTTGCTTCGACCTCTCTCTATAAGAAACAAACGGAGGCTTGAGTCAAAATAGAATAATTCAAGGGTGCCCTCACAATATCGGAGGGTCAGGCTACTGCTGATTTCTTCTTAAGACCAAAGCTAAAACAATAAGACAGAAAGACAGTGCACAGCAGGTAGAATAAGTACATATAATAATGATTTGGATTCACCATGTAGATTACTTGCCAATGTCCTATTCTGCGGTATTCTCCAGATGATGACTTACTGCTAATCACGGTTTTTCCCAAGATGTAAAATAACTGAATCAAACAAGCTTATGCAGTAGGCAACACACTGGACCACGGATAGGTTTCATTTCAGGCAAATTCAGTGCTCTCTTTTAGTTTTGTTGAACTAATAAATACAGGCTAAACCTCTCGACAAACTTAGCTACATACTAATTCTGAATTGATGATCTCTCGATTTAATTTCAATGGGTACCTCACTTTACATATTTTCTTGACAGCTCGTCAGAGCTTAAAGTGAGGCACAAACACAACTAGAATAAGAGATACTTGCACTAAATCAAGATAGATATCCTAAACAAGCAGAAGAACCAATATGTTTTCATAGTGTGAATGAAAACAATTGAGCTCTTCTGAAATCACAACTGATTTGATCTATTAAAATCACGGCCAGCAACGGTGAGCTTGCACCCATCTGCCCATAACAGTTTTTTTTAGAGTAGCCCATAACAGTTTGAATGTGGAGAAAATTGACCATGCCAGCTAATATCCAAATTATCCTTTGAATTTCAATTTAACTGGATTAAGATAGAAAGGGCAGAACTGACAGACATTTTAGTAAAAAAAAAACAACTGAGCGAATAATTAGTTCTAGAAAAACACATTCCTTCATTCATATGAAAATTAAACACAGCCACGTAGTAGTGTACATCTAGCACGTGCGTGTTGGGTATAGTAAGTACCTTGTGATCCGTTGCGCCCAGCAGAGAAGCACAGAAATCGGCAGCAATGAGTCTGGGCATAATCTCCATCATTCTGTCTGGACGATGACAGCTGGTGGAGATGATCTTGTTGTGGTGCATGTCGAGGCCAAAAACATACTGGCCTCTGAAGTCGACCTCGGTGAGCCGGACCTTGGAGTAACCTTCACGCGCGCGCAACTGGTCATGCACGACATCGTTGACGACAACGTAGACCACAGCATCCTCACGCGGGCTCAGCACGGGACAGATGGGCATACGCTGAGGCAGATCGAGCGCACGGTACTCATCGGTCATCCAGAGGTCCTCAAGGGGGAACACGCCGTCTTGTCGCCACTCCCTGAGGTCCGGCGACAGTGTCCAGGTGGTAAGCCTGTATCGGTGGAAGTGCCAGCCTTCGAGGTAGCCCACCATGGACACGAGCTTGATGGCGCCGCCGACGCAGGCAGCGGAGCGGATCTCTGGCATGCGCGGGCGGTTCGGGCGCTCTGACGTACCAACGGAGGGACACCCCTCGGGAAACGGGATGAAATGGAACACTGGGTCTTGCGGCCCCCAAGGGTGGTGGCAGATGACGATGCCGTGGAGCAGATCGACCCAGCACAACGAGTCATCCGGCCCAGAGAAGGAGGCGTCCAACTCGAAGTCGTGCTTCCCGGGTGCCAGGCTCACCTCGGAGGGGAGGCGAATCTCCTTCTTGACCCACTGTGGCGCTGGCGAGTTGGAGCGCCACAGGTGGAGCACGGCATCAGGGAGGTCGTGCTCTGGCGTCGTAGCGAGCTCGGCGAGGAGATAGGCGGAGGAAAGGGGGTGGCGACGCAGGACAACGGCCCCGTTCCCAATGGAGCAGAAGTAGCGCACGAGCGGGGGCGGCCGCACCGTGGAGAGGAAAGTTGATCCGCCGGCGGCGGCATCATGGACGAGGTAACACCCGTGCGTTGAGGAGCCCGGGCCGCGTTACTTGCCGGCGTAGAGGACAAGCAGGCCCTTGTCGGCGCACGCGACGTCGGAGCGGAAGGCCACCTTTCGATGCGGCTCGGAGCCCAGCAGCCTGAAGGTGGCCCTACTCGGGGGCTGGGGGGCGAAGGGGACGGCCTTCATGGTGCCCAGCAGAGCGATGGTGGACTCCACTAGGGCTGGGAGATACGAACCCTTGGCGGCTGCCTGCTTGGCGTTCTCCATCGCCAATGCCTCCGCCGCTGATCCATCATCTTCCGCGTCGAAGGAGAAGTCGACGTTGCGGTCGAGCAGGACCCAAGCAGGAGGCATGGCGGCGCCGGACGAGAAAGAGGGGTTGAGGAGGGACGGACGAAAGGAAATTGCGTCTAGATCTGGATGGATGGAGGAAGACTTCGCCCTGGCAAGGTTGCCGGAGATAGAGAGAGATAGGGGGAAGAAACCAGGGCCGGTCAGTCCAGATCGGAAACGGAAGAGAGCACACGGATCGCTGGGTTACTGGACGGTGGATTCGACTCCACAACAAACACAGCAGGCCTTCCGTATTAATTCGGCTTTGCCGCTTTGGCTTGTGTTTTCGTGAGCGATGCCAAAAGGTAGTAGTATGTTACTTATGAAGAAATAATTATTAAACCAATCCAGTCGTATATAAGTTTTTAGAGACCAAAGCTAAAACGATAACAATTACAAGACTCCTACACGACGCCAAAAATAGGACGAGCATTCAAATCTCCTCCTAATTCTATACGGAAAATCTATCCTATATACTCGAGAGTGTTAAGCCCGGTCAGCACATGATTTTTTTTATCGTCTGATCTTTTCTTGCATTTGTTAGTACCAGTAGAAACGTATGTGCTATATGCACATGATATAAAGGTATAGCCGGCCCCATGTTAATTTTTACAAACAGCTAGAATAATTCCAAAGAATAATCACTAGTATTTGGTAGTGTGTTATTATTCAAACAATTAAGTCTGAAATTGTATGGGATAGTTGCATATTGGGTTCGAAATTGAACGCCGGACCTGATCGAGTATATACCAAGTTAAAGTACAGATCGACCGATGGACGATTAGCGTGCAAGGTGAAGTACATGTCGAAGACGACAATGTACGTGGAGCTAAGGAGCCTGTTTTTTTATTGTCTGTTTTTTTATATGGAAAATCCTTTACACCATGTAAGTGTGTCACCCAAATGAACAGGCATATGTGTGCTGGTTTTTTTTTACCGTGGGTGGAGCGGTTTTTTGGTCCGGCTAACCGGTGAAAACGACCGCTTAGCCAAGTGGTCTGGTTTTATAGTGTCTGGTTTGCATACTCGAAATATTTGTCCACTCTATGTTTTAACTGTTCTTAGGGCAGTTCCAATGGTCTAAAGTCATTAATTATGCTGCTATATAGGTTAAATGTTGATGTGGCGTGACATTTATTGAAGAGAGAGGGGAGAAAATGAAGAAACCAGGTCTAACTAAGAAACCAAGTCTTCATACAAACCAAGACCATATGTGAGAGAGACAAGTGGGCCATAGAACATAGAAACCAAGTCCTGTATTATAGAAGATAGTTTCTTGACACGATGTCATAAACTATAGAAACTATGGTAGTTTCTAGCATTGGGACTGTCCTTTGGTCCGCTGGTGCTCTCCAATCTTATCCTCTCACTGCTTCGCATCCTCCTCCTCTGCTACCCCTCTTCTCTGTCCACAATCCAGATTAGCAGGCGATGCCGTCAGCGGGAGCAACTGGCGAGTGGCGCATAGGCTCTGCTCATATTTACTCATATGAATAGTTTCAGTCAGTTAAGTATAATTCATTTATATGCTTCAGGTTTGAATTTTCAAAAACAGTACCTACAGGGTAGGTTTTGAAGGTTTATAACTGCATGTAATGATATTCTGTGTAACGTAAGGAAAACTTAAAGCGTAACTTCTCCCCACACCAGGGTTCACAAAACCGAACCGGTTGGCCGAACCGCCGGCCGGCGGTAGCGGCTAACCGTCCGGTTCCCGCGGGAACCGGTCAAAACCGGATAAATTTAAATTTTGAATTCAAATGTATATGAAATCCTAGTTCAATCGGTTTGAACCGGTAAGCCACCCGGTTTGACCGGTAAGCCGAGCGGTTTGGGCGGTAAGCCGGTCGGTTTGGACGGTAAGCCGACTCAATACATAATTTGTCATGCTTTCAAATTTAACTAAAAATTTAAAAAAATAAAAGAAAAAATTCCTAAAAATATTTCAAGGTGCGTAGAATTTAATGGTGTCAAAATTTTTCAAATATAAGTGTATTTAGTATTTTTTGTGTGCATTAGAAGTTCAATGAGCCGATTTTTTTCTTTTCCTTTTTTTGTTGAACTTCTAATGCCTGCAAAAAATATCAAATGAGCAAATATTTGAAGATTTTTGACACCAATAGATTACATATACCTTGAAGTATTTTTAGGAATTTTTTTGATATTTTTCCATTTTAAATTTAAATTTGAATATTTTAAATTTAACCGGGTTTGAAACCGCCCCGAACCGCTACCGGTAAGGGGCGGTTTGACTGGTTCCCGCGAGAACCGGCCGGTTTTGAACGGTTTTGTGAACCCTGCCCCACACTGGTGCCAAAGGCGTAATGTACAAAAAATACTTTATGGTTTGAATTATTTAATCTCTACTGCAACTCAACCAAATTGAACACTGGCTAAATTATGTTTTGTTCCTAATTTCAATTATAAAATTTCATGTTAACATGGTTTTGGTCTTGATTAGTAATTGCAGAGAGGGTATCCTAGAAATTATATTTCTACTTCCACCATTGCTACTACCTTCATTCTAAATTTTAGGTCATTTGATTTTTTTGACCCTAACTTTGACCACACATCTTTTTAAAAAAATAATTGTGCAAACATAGTAAAATTTAAGTCAATCTTAAATAACTTTGATTAATAAGGAAGTTATAACAAAAAAAATGATATTTTACATAATTTTTTGAATACAATGGACGGTCAAACTGGGGAAAAACAATTTGGAATGGAGACAGTAAGTTTCTATATACTCTTATAGTATATTCCAAGAAAATGGAGTTTGTTGCATTCATTATACTAATAATAGGCACACGATATAGGATATAGCCTTTGCAATAGCTTTTACTTCCAATATATTTATCACCAGTGCACTGTGCAGTTTACACGTAAATTTACGAACATACATTCTTTTCTTTATGTATAGAAAAAGCAAAAGTAGAACGCAGGTAGAGAGTTATCACGGTTGAGTTAAGAAGTTTTTGGTAGAAGGAATGGAGATGTTTTATAAGATTATTGCAGTCCAAATATGGTGGGTTGGCTTGCCTTTAAAGTATCGTTTGATCACTGCCTAGACAATCCCATCATTTTTCTGAAAATACAAATCCATCATTTATTTTTTATTGTATTCTTTAATTTGTTTTGAAAAGGTTTTCTTTAATTTTTAGACCTAGCATGCTAGCTGTACGCGTAGCATCAGAATTCAAATGCAGGTACAGTATTTGACGATCACCCCTCTGGCCAGTGGCCACGTATCGATAGTATGAGCCTGCTGCTTTTGAAAAAGAAGAAACGAGGGCCAGCCCGGCTGAGGTACGCGGTACAGGGGGGGGGGGGGAGAGAGAGAGAGAGAGAGGTCCACAAAATGGTATTTACTTAAATTCATCAGTCATTTAGTCAGTGTTCAAAGCACATATACTGGCCTAGAGTCTTCGTAATGCACGAACCTGTTCTAACATATAAGACGTAGTCTGGTACTTGCTCAAGAGTCATCCATTGTTTCATTGCATGCTTTTAACACCACTGGTGCACCATAAACAACAGTCATGGATATAGATAGTATAGCTACGTGATAAAATAATTTCATAATGTTTTATGCAGACCATAAGTTCTGTAGACAACATAAGATTTTGTTTGTAGAAAGCATAATAACAAACATTTGTCAGTTAGCTTCGATTTTTGTAAGAAACTGTACAATACGCTGGATTGAGATCTTTCTCATAAACCATGTGGCCGATGCACAAGTGTCAAGCTCGCATGAATATGTTCATTTATTATCTAGAATGCATCTAGGGTCTTCATGTAGTAGACCAGTGTGGAGCAGGGTGTGAATTAGGGCAAAGCAGCAACAGTAAAAAAATATTGGGCCGTGTTTAGTTGAGGGTGAGAAAAAGTATTTTTTTTCTGGATTGCGTGTTATGTGAGGGAGATGAATAGGAAAGGTAAAAATGAATTTCTGGGGATGCGTGTTCTGTGAGGAGGATGAATAGGAAGTAAAAATTACTCGTACGAACGAAACACGCCTTGGCCTCATCCTTTGGTCAACACGGAAAAAGGACTTGTACGTTGGAGAAAAGGGAGCAACCCGACAAGAGACTCTGGGCTGGATGGCGCAGACAGGGGTGAGTGGCGACAAGGTCTCTGCTGGTTTCCGTTGCAAGCATGTTACATGTACGCCTTTCCGAAAGCTAAGGTACTCTCACCCCTCGGGCGTACAGAAGGTTAGTGAGGAGGTGCGCGTAATTGTAGTTTGCAAACATTGCTTGAAGCTTCAAATGTATTGTTTTAGAGCTCTTTTACGGTGCCTTATACTACCAACCAGTAGCATGGAGTATAAAGAAGATTGAACGGTTAATTATCAGGGGCAATTTAGGAAGTAAATTACGCATCTAATTTTTTGTCCATCCCCTGACGCCTTCCTTCCTCCCCCGTCTCGACGCCCAGCCACGACTCGCCTTCCCCGCGACACCAATCCCGACACCCCAACCACGCCTCACCCTCCCGGCCTCCCCGCGCCGCCAAGGTCGTTTGGCCCCCTACCTGTGCGCACCACCGTGACGGCGACGGCGACAACTACCGCATCCCGTTCGACGTCCACTCTCTCCATCCCCTTCTCGCCGGTAAGTCGTGCCCTAATCTCCCGTCCTTGCGCTTTCTTGTTCTGGTTTCTTGACTTGGAGCAGTCAGCAGCGGCAACTTCATCCGTGCGGGGTATGGGAGAGAGTATGGAAAATCTTGGGTCACGGGATGTTGTTGTCGTTGAGTGTTGAGAGATTTGGTGTCTGGTAGGGGGAGGATGGGTTGCAGGTTTCTGGCTCAGGATGTGTTGTTATTATTAGAGCTGAAGGAAGTTGCAAAATTGGTGTTTGATGCGTGATGGCTGATGGGGCTGGGAATGTTCGAACTGAAGATGCTTTGCCGTGGCAAGAGTAGATTTTGAGTATTGTAGTGAAAGAAGCAAAGTTTGAGTGGTTCTGCGTGCTTCGGAGTGTAATGTCGCTCCTTCTTATGTTGATCAGGCAATACTCCGTTCGTCGGGGGCTCAATTCTACTTTTCTTGTCACCGATACACATTGAGACTGAAAATTGCCTATTTTGCAGTCACTAGAGTACGTGCAAGCACTTAATTAGTCTTGTAATTTCTAAGTAGGATAAAATATAATCATTTCTAGCAAACTATCATGCTGGTAAATGAAAACATATATTTGTCATTACTACTTATAGTAGTTCATTCTTCATTTCATTCAGTGTGTCCTTCAACCTACGCCCAGCTTGCAGTTTCTGTCTTGACTGCATATTTTCTTCATGATTCCCCATGCTCTTTACTAAACTTGGTTGAGATGGCATAAAAATGACACAGAACCTTTTCCAGTTCACAGTAAAGATTTGATTTAAAAATTATATATAATATGCAAGGCCATGGATTTGCTAGGAGTTTGATTCTGGTTTCAAAGCAATGTTAATTTTTCGCTTGACTTTTTTTATGTTTTGTATTCTCAGATGTTAGTTGTGGTACTTAACTGAAGTTTAGATAGGATTTTAAGCAAATATGGAACAACTCCAGTTGCTCCTGTTAGAATATGCAGTTATTGATGATTTAAGTTAGCCTTCTCATGTCTATACTTGTTTCCTGTTACAGGGCCAATTGCATACACATTCCGTGGATTCTGAACGGAATCACTGTATTACAAAGTTTAAAGTTCCAGCAGCTGTAATTTCATGAGTCAAGCTTGTTTTACCATTTAACATATCTCACTGTCTTAGTTCTATAATCAGTTCGTGGTGCTTTGCTCTGTTTTGATGTTATTTTCTAGGGGTTCGGCTCTATTATACATAGCTAATCAGTTCTTACAGTCTTGATTGATGATGCAGTTTCTCAACCACTACGGAAGCGACATCAGCAAGGTCCAGTTCTACCTTGACATGTTGAACGAGTGCCGCCAAGGTGGTGCGACTGCCTAAGCTTCCTCTTCATTGGAGTAGTGGCTGTTCTGTTAGCTGACCTTAATGTCTATGTGCTGTAACACTATTATGTTCTCTTATCCTGGGAGTAATACATTCTAGTAGCATCCTATATTGCTAGATGTTTATGGTTTGTTTATGTAACTTCTGGATAGCTCTGTTTATGGTCTGCTAGATTTGTGTCATCCGCTGGTTTGAACACATTCCCCTGTAAACGAACGTGTCCTTAATCTGTTATGGTTGATGACAGAAAGTGCATGTGGTTCAACTGTTAACACAGTAGTGAAAAGGCAATCGAATCGAGATATTAATGCAAATGTTGATGACACAATTGTCATCCAATCAAAGTATGAGTCAAATAATGCAAATGTTCAACAGGGCTATTGATATTATCAGTTTTAGTCTGCATCCACCCATTCAATCTTTATTTGTTAGGGAACAGAATGGTTCTGCTCGAAGAAATGCTTCTGATGAAATAAAGGATCCCAGTCCAGCGTAAGTTGTACACCACCGTGACCTCGTCCATGGCCGGCTGGGCGCGGGGCTCCCTTACCCAGGCCACTGTCCACGTCCTCGCCGCCAGCGAACGGAACGGGAGCGCCCCGGCCGGATCCGACGACACGCACCCGCATCACGTGTGCCGCATGATCCATTGCCCTTCTGACCTCCAGTGCCGTCGCACTCGCTCCGTTGGTTCCGTCGGCATCTCAGGCGAACGAAATTAGGGCGCCCCAGCCGGATCCGTCCTAGGGGAGCAGCGCCACACGCCGCCGCCGTGTGCGCCGCCGCCGGTCGCCGATTTGCCCGATGGAGTTCGGCGCCTCTCTCGGCTCGACTGTCACCGATCCACGGCTGCCCGATGCAGACTTCCAGGCAAGAGCGAGACGAAGGGGATGCGGGACGCGCATGCCATCCCTCCGTTCACCACTATTCCTGTGCCGCCCCTCGCCGCAGGCAGCCTGCCGCCGGTATCCATGAATGAACGAGCTCTCATGAATGAACAGGGGAGGAGAGGAAAAAGAGTGACCATAAAAGAATGAACAACTTTTGATGAAATAGTTATAGTCGGTAAAATATATACAGGCTTACTTTTTTTTCTATAATACACTAGTATTAAAAAATATTAAACAATTATGATTATGTTTTTTAGTCCATAATGCCCTCATACTTCTCATACTTACATGTATATACTACCTATATTACCAGCCAACTTGCTAGGAGTATACAATTATTCTGGAGTGTTAAATGCTTTCATACTAGTCCTTTTTAATCTGTAGTATAGCCTAGTATAAGGCACCGTAAAAGTGCTCGTTTTAACAACTGAACCGCAACTTTTACTTTGTTTTGCATTTATTTATTTTCATGTGTTTCAATTCCCATAATTTAGATGTAATAATATAATATGCCAATTAAGAGCTCTTTTAATTATGGCCAGTGAATTGAAATTTACTGACATAGTGATGCTCGCTAATATAATATGAAATGTACATCCTCATCATGCTGTGCGCTTTCCATTCTTCTTCTGCCATCTAGGAGGGAAACCTCTTCGATAACCTATTAATGCCCATAGATTATCCCTTCTCTTCCTTTTCCGAATCTTTCTTCTGTCACGTGGCAACTATGTTTAGTTTGTTTGTGGATTAGATTTTAATAACTAGACTTTGGTAGTTACCGCATTATATATTAATAAATTATATCAATTAGATTTTTGGTGGTTATCACATTCTATCATACAAATTATGTTAACTGTAGCCACTATATTTAGAATGCTGACATCCGCTTATTAGGTGTCACAACATTTTACATCCTCGAATTTGTGTCCAGTTCAACATGTGTCTTATGTTTCCCCGTTAATTTTCATGTCAACTATTTCACATGTTACTGAATATATGCCATCGTCATTAATAACTAATATAATTGTCATGTGTCAACTATTACGCATGCTCTAATACACTTGTCATGTTAAAAAAAATTATGCTGATGTGCTGCATTTTATGTAAGTCCGCATTTTTTTTCTACCACGTCTCTTCCGGCCCATTCCTTCAATGTTGTTGGATGCCATGGTGCACATGATTGTCTATGTTTTGTAGTTAACTAGGGACAAAGAACTCAACTGTTTTCCTCGCATACCACAAGTTCCAAGCGGAGAAATATGATAAATATACTTATAATAATCATGGTGTTTCAAGAGTATGTAAAAATAGGGAATCATACTTGAGTGGTCTCTTTACTGGTGCATCCAACAGTTCCATACCCTCAACCCATAAACTTATTAGTAACAGTTCCTCATCACAACCATTTTTTTACGATGACTAGCTAGGTTTTTGACGTTTTCTGTATAGTGTTCTTTACGTAGAACAAATTATCGTGTTGGATACGAAGCTTATTTCTCTTCTCGCATCCCATCCCAGGACACTGATTACCAAGCCACAGTAGCAAGCAGTAAGATAAAGTTGATAAATAATTCTTTTCCCTGCACCCAGCCAGCAGCAGGGACAAACTTCAAAGACTGTTGGGTTTATCCTGCAGGCTGCAGCCTTCCGTGCTCCCTGTCCAGTGAAGTACAACAAGATCGATATTGGGTGTGTTTAGTTGGTGGGGGAGATACTTTGGCTGTGTTTAGTTGGTGGGGGAGAAAGGAACTTTTTCTCGGAAGCAAGCGTGTTCTGTGAGAGGAATGAATAGAAAAGTTGAAGAGAATTGGAGAGAAACTTTTCTGAAAAACGTGTTTTCTAAGAATGGCGTGTTTTCTAAGAATGGTGAAGTTCAAAAGAACTTTTAGAACTAAACACAACATTTATTATTGCCCTTTGGCTACTCTCTCTAACTCTCCCACCATCATTCTTCACCTCCCCGTCCTCCAGTGCTCACCCAGACTTCCATTGCATATCCCTCTCACCTCCATTCTTTCCTCCCTTCCCCAGTAATGGACCGTCCACCAGGACAGTCCCATCATGGGGTGGCTGAAGGAGCTGGCGATGGATCGTCACCAGTTGCGACGAGCGTCCCAGATTGCTTCGTCATGGGATCAGGGCCTAAATTTGCTCCACGGGCTCCCATGTCGCCACCATCCATGGGGCTCGCACTGGAGCCGCAGCTGCTTCCTCTCGCCGATCATGGCGCATCGCATGGCTCACACCAGGCGCAGGCGGTGGCAGCAGATGATTTAGGGGCCCAGCTAGCCACCATGAATGGGGAAGCCCCCGTCCAGCTCCACCTTCCTGCGCCGTGTGGATGTCCACGGCTACTGGACATGGAGAAGAAGGTGAAGGTAGCGGCTATGTGGTTTTCGTTCGCTCTTTATACTCCCCCCATCCGATGAACTAAAAGAACGGTGATAGTTTTCTTGTTTGATGGGATGCAAGCCCACTGTGCATCTGTTCTTTCAATGTCTTGTCTTTTTCCCGCGCGGTTCTTTTGTTGGATCTGTTCTTGCATCCCTGCAACAGTTTCATGCATATCACCTGGTCGAATATCAGGTGTTTCACTTCTTGTACTTCGGTCCATCGTCTGGTGCTGTAGACTTGCTTCACACCAAGCTGCCACTAGATATATAAAAAAATGGCGCAATATATTTTCATTGCTCAAGCAGGGCCTTTTGCATGCGACAACGTTTCAAAACGTGCGTGTTGCACATGTTTCACTGCATTAGTTTATCTTCTTTGTTATTCTGAAAAGAAAAGATTGTCTTTTTTGTTTAGGATATGCAGTCCTTTTTCGTGGATTTTACGAATTGTTCCCCATCACCCTAGCCTCCCAAACCAGTTATTCGCGTTTCCACTCTTCTAGCTATTTCATTAGCCTTGATTCACATTTCAAGCAATGCTTAATTTCATTTTGCTCTAGTTATATCGACAAAAAAGAACGAAAATGCAGTCATATGGTGTAGCCAATTTAATGTTCCATTGTTATATATTCATTACTTATTTATTTTGTTGCCATCCGATCCTTTAGTTGGGTTCAATACACCTAATAGATACCCAATTTTTTTCAATAGTTTACAATTCTATTTATTTGGTGGGTTGCATTTCAACATAGAGTCACTAAACTGGATCCATATGTATGGAGTCAAATTATGCCGCATCATATGTAAGTGGGTCCAGTTCTTAAACATGTAATAGCATTTATTTTCTTGGGCGATGAACTTGTTGACGCGCTTTTGGTCAACACACGAAAGCGCTAGATGCGCGGTCGTCGAATTCTCCTCGCCGGAGCTCCTGAGAGCAGCCGGACAGACCGCCTGTAGGGGCTGGTCAGACCGTCTGTAGCAGGGGCGCCGCGAAAGCCTACGATCACAACCTCGGGTGGGGCCCCGTCGGAGGCTGCGAACCTAGGGCTGTTCTAAGGTCGGCAAGGCCACTTAAAACGTCCTAAAACGCTGTAGAGACGAAGAAGGAAAGCAGAGGGGTTGGAAAAGTTAGGGTTTGGAGATAAAAAGTAAGGCAATGATTTGTTCGATTGGGTAGAGGTCCTCAATCGGCCACGGTCCTTTATATTTATAGGGTGGGGAGGTCTTGCCCCGCAAGGAAGTCCTTGTACAGATCTAAAAACGTGCAAAAACCTGATTCTACTCGGACTCAGGGACAGGCGGTCAGACCGCCTGTGACAGGCGGTCAGACCGCTTGGCACATTGCCAGATCGGCTACAGGGCAGCCGGTCTAACCGCTTGTACAGGCGGTCTAGATCGGCTGTCCCAGCCTGATCGGTTTTAAGCCATTTTTGGTCGTCAACAGAACTCTTTGTTCTTGGTGTGGAGACATGACCCATATATGTTAAGCTGCATCATATTAGAATAACAGTCTCATCACAAACTTAATTTGCTTCGAAGAAATTAGAGGACAGAGGTGCGACTTATAGCAGAGCTGGTCTGACCTTGTCCGCCAAAGAAACTGGGCTATTTTGTCGCCTACCCACCCTGTTTTGCTTATTGGATGTTGTGTAATAAACTAGGTTTCCATGAAGCTAAGTAGTTCAAGTACGTCTGCTACTCTGCTTGCAGTAATTTTTCAATTCTTTTGTATGAAATCATCACATCGCGAGGTTTGATGTGAATAACAATGTAATGACGAATACATGACAACTGAAACCCAATCCTGTGCAATTTTTATGTTTCCATACATGCCTAAGGGTTTTGGAACGCTATTACTACGATCTAGACTTCTGTGCAATGAATTTTTCATATTAGATCATTGCTTAATTAATTGAGCTGTTTTACAATGCTTGGCAGGTACCAGGAGGTACCAAGAGGTACTTTTTGTCTAATTAATCTTAACCATTGATCTTAATATATATTTGACTAAGTATTTGTTTTTTAGAAAAACAAAAGAAAAGGCTATTAAGGGAAATATTCTTCGTTTGCATCTGACGAGTGGCCACGCGAGACTTTCCCGTTCGTTCATATCGCGTTCCTCCCTCCACGCCACCTTCCTCTGCTTCGCCGCCACCGCCACCTCCGTCTGGTCCACCGCCGCGCCGCCGCCGCCGCCTCCCTCTGGTGCACCATCGCTGGGGCCTCCTTGATGCTCATCCCCGCTGCGTCTCGTCGGCCTCCTCGTTCGCTCCCATCGGTCGCCGTCGCAGCTCAGTTTTTGTGGCCTCCTCGCCGGTCGTCCTCGCCGCAGGTTGTTGTCGTGGCCTCCTCGCCGGTGTCCCTCGTCGCAGGTCGTCGCCGTGGCCTCCTCGCCGGTCGCCCTCGCCACACCTTGTCGCCGTGCCCTCCTCGCTGGTCATCCCGCCACAGGTCGTCGCCGCTTCTCCTTGCCGAGCTTGTTGACACATGTCGGTTCTTGTCCTTTTTCACGACTCTTTCATAGTTCGTTCAAGTGTGGTTCTTTTGGCTGAGCGGTAATGTCGGGATTACCATAGATCTTCTATGTGGAAGGCACGAAACAGGTCCTCAAAATAGTAAACTTATTGTTCATGCTTCTATTTATTTCTGTATTTAATGCTATACTGAAATATGAATTGTTGTATGCTTTTAGGAGCAAATCGATATTTTCAGGTGGAAGATAAATTCTAGTCTCATGTTTCCAGTGCTGTAATCACGTGATATTACCTTCCTTTGCTGTAATCACATGCTACTACTTCACAGTATGATGCAAGGCAGCAGGAATCCTAGAGGAAAAAATAAAAGTTTGCTATGCTTCTGAACCCAAATTTAAATGATATTAGTTCCTGAATTACACCGTAAATGAAAGATGTCATCTTTCATGGACTTCTAATGGTACACAGTTAGGTGTTTGGACCGTTTGAACAACCTCTCTGTCAATCAGTAATACAATTATAAATTCCACACGACATCACCTCACACAGGCGAAAGATCAAGCACCTGGTGCGCACAACGGAATTGAGCAGCCATGAACGCGTTCACATGAGCCTTGTGACTAATTCATATAGTTATTCCACACAACATCAACAAAGAGATGAAAAATCGAGCATCTCGTGTGCATAACTGAATTTAACAGCCAAGAACACATAGCCTTATGATAGCAGGCTGGCCTGTTGCTGCGCGTAGTCCTTGCCTGCGCTCTCTGTGACTCCTGCATCCTGGGCTGACAAGCACGAACACGGACCATGGCGGCGGCGAAGGCGTGTCACCGGTAGACGCTGCTGGGCGTGCCCGACGGCCATGTGCCGCGGGTGGCGGCGGGGCACAGAGGAAGCCCCTCGACCGTGGTGATGCACTGATGCCTGCGGATGCGAGGTGGTGCCACTCCTCCTTTGCGCTGGCGGCGGGATTGGCGAGCTCAAGGGCCAGCGCAGCGGGGAGACTGTACGGCGGCGCGGATCAATGCCAGGTGGCGGGCTCCTCTCGGCCGGACTCTCTCTCCCATGTGGCTCTCGTATCCGCCGTGGGTGTAGGAGGAGCAGGGTATGAATGAGCGAGCAGAGGGGACGAGAGGCATGGCGAGCAGAGAGGTATGGCGAGCAGGGAGGTGGCTACAGCGAGCGAGGACAGGGAGGTGGCCGCAGCGAGCTAGGAGGAGCCGCCGCTCGAGGTCGCCCACGCGCGACACTTCGGCAATGGCCACCAACTCAGATCTTCGGCACTTCGGCGATTGCCGATTGGAGACGAGACAAAGCATAGATAGAACGGAGAGAGTGGCGAGGTTTTTTTTTTTTAATTCGCGAGAAAAGGGGATCAGCGAGACAAAGAACAGGTAGTCTCCCATCCATATAATACTCTCTCTATTAAAATTACCAATTTACCCTTTTCATTAATAGGGACAATTATTTTTTGATGGTACCTCCTGATACTTTATCTCCTGGTACCTCCTAGTACCTCTCACCTTAGCACCATTGGATCTTTGAGAATGAATGGTTCTCCTTTTTTCCAAGCATTCTAATTATATTGTTTCACACAAACCAAATAACTTTTATCAACTTTTGGTTGTTTTATTCTACAGTTGAAGGAGAGTTTCACATGCTCAAGGGAAGTGACCTGCTCCCAGTTCAAACAAGCCACTGAGTACATGCCTCCTAAGTTTCTACTTTGCTCTTATTTTCTTTATTTCAAGCATATTTTGCCTGTTAGTTTTTACACCAAGCATTTTAGCTATTGAAGTACACAATTAACCTGATACCAAAGACAAAAGTCACTATAGAAGTATCCATTTTTACAAGTCTTTTATTTTACTTTGAGTACTCAAGCTTTTTGTAATAATGATTACAATATTTTTGAAGCATTTTGCAGTACGCAATTTAGAATTTACAACTCCCTTACTTGATAGTGATTCCGAAGTGCTGCTGTATCATTTTTATTTCAGAACAAAACCTGCTGCATTGTTGATATACAACATAGTTGAAGTTATTTAACAGAATAATTGATTCATCCTTTGCTCAATGGTGGCACATATTTTCAGGGAATGAAATACACCTTATCACAACACGCTAATTGTTAATATCTCTTGTTTATGCTACTTTTGTGTGTATTATAATGTTTGACAGACTATATTTACCTAATGTTACCTTAGATTTTCTGTAAAACCAAAACGTTACTTATACATGGATGAACTTGTGTTAATCTAAATTTTAACCAAAGTTCAATAAGTTTCTGTAGTGTGTTCGAAATATATATTCATACTGGTACACAAATATCAGCTGTTTGAATATTGATTCGCCCAACATTTGGAAATTAAAACTAGTTAATATTTTTTCCATTTCAGTGTTCAAGCCAAACTCGTCAATAGATTAAACAAAAAATCAGTTCCCATTTTAGTTTTAAATTCTAAACTTAGTCAGGGATGATTATCCAATTGTAATTGATACCCGCAATATGATTTTTTTTTTGCGTGGCTACCATCAATCTTTCAAACACTGTTAAGTTGTTTGAAAAAATAACTCCCATTCCTTTTTCAGTTGACCAGTCAATTACCTTGATGGTTATTCCCTTCAAATTTGTCACCAGTGCATGATATGCTATGTTACTCCATGCTTAAACTACAAACAAAACAAGAAGCCGGGGTTGTCTTCTATTATATACAAATCCTGGGTAGATGAAGCTGTGGTATCATTAATGTTTCTTATCCTAGACACATATCAGCGATGTCAGCTGATCCAGTTTGTTGGATAGGAACATCTATCTGTTTGAAAGCTTATAACTATTTTTTTTTAATGATTGAAATCGTTTCAGAGATGACAAGCACTCATGGATCGAGGCTAAAAGACTAGGAGCATATTCATTATGTGATTGTGAGTATATATACATGATATTCCCGCAAAAAAAAGAGAGTATATATACATGATAAATACATCTTTCAGGGAAAACATTCCTAATTTTATGTAGTTTTATAATCTAATTTCATTGGAAGATATTTGAGTATAATCCGGAACCCATTATTCTAGGGCCACCCTTTAACTCATTCTGTCCTTCAGCAGTAACATTATCCGGAAATGGAGATGCTAGCAAAAGAGGGCTGGAGGCGCAGAGAAATGACACAGAGTTCTACTCAGGTTTGTGTGACTTCATAATCACCATGCCCCGACAAACCTGCTCACTACTAACAGCAATGCTCGAGGTTGGGAGCTTCCTATTTATATTGCTGCGTCGCAGTAGGATCCAAGTTGGCCTCTGTCATTGAGGCACTAGAAACCTCAAAATAACTGTGCGTTTAGTATTGTTTGTGTTCTGTGTGTTGACGCAAGCGGTGTTATGACTTTGTGGTTGCATCCTTTATTATGTAGCTGCTTGTTTTAGCCTCACATGTAAGCAACGTTCACACTTTGCATTTTAATCAAATCCTGAATAAAAATTCAACCGAAACTTTGTATGATTCCAATTATTCCTACCATCTTGCGTGTTTGTATCTTGCCTTATGTTTCCTCATGGAGTTAAACAGATTTTGACATCCTGTGTTTCCTTAATTCCATGGGGATCTTGAGGTGCACAATTCCTAAGTACTCTTAATTAATCCACAATTATTATTTTGGATCTAAACCTTGGACGTATAATATGACATCTTGAGGTGCAAAATTACTAGGCAGCCACAGTTTCACTTGGCTTCATATATATAAGGAGAACCATAGAATTCTGCTGTTTGTTGACTGGGCTTTTTGCTAGCCTACATGGCCAAGTTGTCAGTCATTGGAATGACGAACTAACAGTTTTAGTAGGTTTGTTTGCAGTATTACTTGCTTGGACATATTATGGTATTGTTAACCCTGTGCTTCTATACCATTATCTTCTATAATAAGATCCAACAGTATTTATGTATTGGTGAAATTGCAATTCTTTCTGTTTAAGAATTGTCTATATATATCCGATCATTATATATATCATATTGTAAATTGGTACTATACTCCCATATATCTACTTGAAACAACATTTCCTTATTCCTTGTACTGCAGGAAACAATGACATATATAAGAAATGCAAAAGACAGTTATGAGTTTGAACAAGATTCTGCGTAAGTTTTCCCTTTGCGCGATCCTGTAATTAATTCTTAAACTAATCTTACGTATCATAGGTACAGTATGAGTAGCTTTTTTTGTTAATTTCCTTTTTTGGACTGGGCACCTTAGACACATACCAGTGATGTCAGTTGATCCAGTTGTTGAGTAGGAACATCTATCTGTTTGACAGCTTATAACTATATTTTTTTTCTGACTGAATGAAATCATTTCAGACACAATTTTTTTCTGACTGAATGAAATCATTTCAGACACAATTTTTTTCTGACTGAATGAAATCATTTCAGACACAATAATGCTTCAAGGATCAAGGATAAAAGACAAGGAGCATACTCTATCTGTGATTGTGATTATATATACATGATAAATACATCTTTCAGGGAAAACATTCCTAATTTTATGTAGTTTTATACGCTAATTTCATTGGAAGATATTTGTTTATGATCTGGAACCCATTATTCTAGACTCATTCTGTCCTTCAACAGTAACATCTGAAAATGGCGATGCTAACAAAAGTGGGCAGACAGCACAGAGAAATGACACAAAGAGTTCTGCTCAGGTTTGTGTGTGACTTCAATTCTAAAAAAAAAAGTTTTCTGTGACTTCATAATCATCATGCGTCCCTGACAAACCTTCTCCCTTCAAACACCTATGCTCGAGGTTGGGAGCTTCCTGTTTATATTGCCGCATAGGCTCCTAGTTGGCTTCTGTCATCCGGTGGCCTAAGGGCGACCGCAATGTATTTGGACCAAGTCGTCCTTAGTGGTGGGACCATATGTAAGTGGTCTATAGTTATGGTAGAGATCACAATGTGCAGTCCAAAAAGTAGACAATAGTGGTGGGAGGAGAGAAGAGAGATAGAGAGAGAGAGAGGAGAGAGATGTAAGAGATAAATTGATATTTTATTCTCTATGGGCAGCTCATAAGCTTATGGGTACCTTTTGCTATGGACTACTATAAGGACTACTTCCACAATGTCTCAGCTAGGTTGGATGGAATATTTTAATCACTATGGACTGCTTTACCATCCCATTGTGGACGCCCTAATGAAACCTCAAAACAAGTAACTGTACATGTAGTTTTGTTTATGTTTGGTGTGTGGAAACAAGGGGTGTTACGAATTTGTGATTGCATCCCTTATTATGTATAGGTGCTAGTTTTAGCTTCACATGTAAGCAATGTTCACGCTTTGTATTTTAATCAAATCAAGAATAAAAATTCAAAACCAAAACTACCATTCTAATTATACCGTTTGGCTTGTTTATTTCTTGCCTTCCTCATGGAGTTCAACAGATTTTCACATCCTGTGTTTGCTTAATTCCATGGGGATCTTGAGGTGCACAATTCCTAAGTACTCTTAAGTTATCCACAATTATCAGTTTGGATCCAAAACTTGGACATATAATACGACAACTTGAGGTGCGTAATTCCTAGGGAGTCACAGCTTCACTAGGCTTCATAATAGAACCGTATAATAATGCAGCTTGAACTTGGTATACCCAAATTGGCCAAGTTCCCAGTCATTCAGAGTTTGAGTAGGCCTGTCTGCAGTACTAGCTTGGACACATTTATGGTATAGTTAAGCCTGTTCTTCTACCATTATATTATAGTATTATATCAATAGGATCCAACAGTATTTATGTATTTGTGAACGAAATTGAAATTCTTTTTGTTTAAGCTGCAAAGAAGCATTGTTTAGTGATGTCTTCGCTTGAACGTACTATTGCCAGATTGCGGTCCCGTATTCGACACATCAAGGATGGTGATGCCAATACAGTGCTATTCCACAGGGAGGCTAGTTTTCGCAAGAAAAAGAATTTTATTCCACGTCTCATGATGGAGGATCATCTGGTTACGTCTCAGGAAGATAAGGAGGAGGCTTTTTTCTCCTACTTCAACGAGGTGCTGGGCACTGCCTTACCTAGATCATCTTCTCTGAATCTGGATTACTTCCATCAATCTGGTACTGATCTCACAGCCCTTGACGACCCAATCATGGAAGAGGAGGTGTGGCAAGCCATTAAGGAAATGCCCTCCGATCGTGCGCCGGGACCGGATGGCTACACAGGTCGCTTCTACAAGACTTGTTAGCAGGTAATCAAGATGGATTTTATGGCTGCGATCATTACCCTGCAGCAAGGGGATGCCCGCAAGCTTTGGATGCTAAACTCGGCTTATCTCACCCTCATTCCCAAAAAGGCTGATGCTATACTGACCAAAGATTATAGGCCGATAAGTCTGATACATAGTTTTGCCAAGCTAGTTACAAAGATTCTAGCCAGAAGGCTGGCGCCCCATCTGGACACTTTCGTGGTAGCAAACCAAAGTGCATTCATTCGTGGAAGATGCATTCATGATAATTATATGTTGGTGCAACAAACAATCAAGCTCTCGCACAAGCAGAAGGTACCAAGTATATTCTTGAAACTTGACATCTCGAAGGCGTTCGATTTAGTTTCATGGGCTTTCCTGCTTGAGGTCTTGTCACATTTGGGGTTTGGACTGGGTTGGCGAAACTTGATCTCCAACCTTCTCCGATTTGCCTCAACTAGGGTGCTGGTCAATGGGCAGCCAGGACGAGAGATTCGGCATCAACGAGGACTGAGGCAAGGAGACCCACTGTCTCCCATGCTCTTTATCATAGCTATGGATGTGCTAAATAGCCTGTTCACAAAGGCCTGTACTCTTGGTCTCCTTCAGCCGCTTGCTAACCGTAATGGGGAACAACGTATCTCCCTCTATGCGGATGATGTCGCGCTTTTCATCAGGCCGGCAGAGGAGGAGATAAATCTCACCATGAAGATCCTGGAGAAGTTTGGTGAAGCCTCAGGACTGTGTACTAATCTTCAGAAAAGTTGTGCAATACCAATCAGATGCCAGCCGCAGGAGCTGTCAAGAATAGAGCTCAGTCTGCCCTGTGCACGATCAGACTGCCCTGCAACCTACTTGGGTCTACCGATCTCCAACAAAAAATTCTCCAAGGCTGACCTTCTCCCTTGGATCGAGAAACTTCATGATAGGCTACCAGAGTGGAAGGCTTCACTCATGAACTTGGCAGGGAGAGTTACCTGGGTTCGCTTTGTGTTGACAGCCATCCCAATCTATGTGATGATAGCAGTAAGCATGCCAAAATGGTTTATCAAGGCTATGAACAAAATTCGTCGCGGTTTCACTTGGAAAGGTGGTGATCAAGCTAATGGTGGGTCGTGTTTGGTCGCTTGGGAAAAAGTGCAGCGACCTTTGGAGCTTGGGGGTTTGGGCATTCTGAACCTAGAATTCATGGGATGGGCATTACAAATGAGGTGGCTGTGGTACAAGAAGTCTGGGGTTGATCGCCCGTGGAAGGGTTTGGACATCAGTATACACTCAAACGCTATCGCGCTGTTCAACATGTCGCTCACAACTCAGATTGGAAGGGGCACCTCAACTCGGTTTTGGTTAGATAGATGGTTCATGGGCTGCCGTCTGAGTGATCTGGCGCCTGAAGTTGTGGCTGCAGTTCCTCCGAATATCAGGGAGTGTCGGACTGTGAATGAGGCACTAACCAATCGATCGTGGGCAAGAGACATTGTTGGGGGTTTATCTATGGTTGGTTGGTATGATTACTTCCATCTTTGGGATGCTCTGTATGACTTGACTTTGAGTGATGAAGAGGACCAGCACCTATGGTGCCTTGAAGCCTCTGGCCAATTCTCCTCCAAGTCTGCATAACGTGCTTTCTTTCATGGGGCGATTTTCTTTGAACCATGGAAGCTAATCTGGAAAACATGGGCACCTGGGAAATGCAAGACCTTTGTGTGGTTGGCTGTTAATAACAAGTGTTGGACTGCTGATCGCCTTAGAGACAGAGGGCTCCCTCACCCAGCCGTGTGCCCGCTTTGTGATCAAGAGGAGGAAACCGCACAACATATGCTCATCTCTTGCGTTTTTGCTTGGGAATTCTGGTTTACAGTTCTCTCTTTGATGGACTTCGCTGCAAGGGCACCCGACCCCCAGGAAGTGAGCCTAGCAGAATGGTGGCGGGAGGCTAATTCAAGAGTGCCCAAGGAAAAAAGAAAAGGGTTCAACTCCATTGTTATCCTTGGAGCGTGGCTGTTATGGAAGCAACGCAACGCTTGCGTCTTTGATGGAGTTAGTCCTTCTTTAAATGGAATGGTCAAGCATTTTGAGAATGAGGTGCATCTCTGGTGTATGGCTGGAGCCCGAGGGCTGAGTGCGCTGGGTCGCAGAATACCCAGTCTCTAGGGTAGCTCTGGTTTGGTGGTCAAGTTGATATTGTAAGAGTGTTTTCTAGGTTACATCCTTCCTATGTTGTTAGCCCCTCACAGCCCGGTCCGGAGTGAGGTGGCGTAGTTTGTAAGGGACCGTTTTTTCCTCTCTATTAATATAAAGATACGCAGCTCTCCTGCGTATTCGAGAAAAAAAAAAGATTGGTCATATATCTGATCATTATTCTATCATATTGTAAATTGGCACCATACTCTCATCACGCTGCCTCTAACAACATTTCCTTATTTCTTTCCACATTGCAGGAAACCATGACCTATATAAGAAATACAACAAGCAGTTTTGAATTTGAACAAGATTCTGCGTAAGTTTTCCCTTCGCTCGATCCTGTAATTAATTCTTAAACTTATCTCACATATCACATATTAACTTGAGTAGCTTTTGTTAATTTCCTTTTTGTACTGGGCACCTTGGCCTGTCATATCTAAAATATACCATTAGTCGTGCATAAACTTGTAAAGGGAATTGCATTCTAGATTTATTTCTATATTAACTGATTTCTGCCTTTTATTGTGCTGAAACTTTCAGCATGCATGCTAATAATCCTGGTGAGCTGCTTTACTTTTACTGTTTCAGGCAAAATGTGTAACCACTGAAGTTCTGGAACTAATTTATTTTATCCATCCCCGTTTAATAGTTGCAAACGCTTTTAGGCAAAGTGAACAGTGTATTGTTTGTCCACTCCTATTTTGTGTTACTTTATATAATATATAGTTTTAACCAGTCGTAAATGTCTTGATATCTCCCATGCTAAACAAAAATGTTCGATACTGAGGCCTATATCATGAACTAGTATCAAGCAAAATTGTGTTCAAAGTTCACAAACTCTTCACAAGATATATATTTCTATAAACGTATTTTCCGCACACACATTCTAGCTCGAGTACCCTATCTCCTTGCAAGCTCATCGAATATTAGGCAATTATGAAAACTATTAAGTGTTGCTGCATTTCAGCCTTTAATTCAAAACACAAATGCAAAATAAATGACCATTTTAATTGATCTTCATTATCTTGGAGTTTGCTATAACAATTCTTAACCTTTTAACAATAGTAACTATTAGAAAAAAATGTAGCTCCATCCTACTACTGATTGACCATTAATACATTTACATAGGGTACTATCAGAATATTATTAAATATGAAGTGTACAAGTGCGTGATATGCTATTTTTCTTAAAAAAAATCAAACTATATGTTACAAAACTGAAGGGTGCACTAGAGTTCGAAGAGACAGTAAGCATGGTCTCATTTCAATTCTTAGTAGAGATGGAAGGTTGAACCCATTTCTTGGATGCATATATAACTATTTGTTTGTTTGACACTGTACATATTTCAAATGTTTCAGAGGGAAGAACAAGGGCACATTACGCAAGGGTAAAGGAATTTCAGGTCAAGATTCAGCATATGATTGTGAGTGCATGATGAATACACAATTTCAATTTAGTGTAGCTTTAGACTCACAATCACAAAATATATATATTAATTTTACAAAGGCAGGATCTACAATGTGTCCATTAAAAAAATTATTAGACAATATGCTATTGAAAATTTAAAAAAAGAATTACATGTTATAAAAATACATTACATGTTCTAATAAGGCGGAATAGACATTTTGGTCCCTCAACTATCGTCTAATGCTTTTCCGCAAAAAAAAAAAACTATCGTCTAATGCTTAGTTTTGTCCAATGTATGAAGTAGTGGGCTATAATGACGCTATAGCGTTTTTCGACAAATGGAGCTGCAATAACAATGCACCAAATAGCGGTCTATATAGGGATATAACACCGCTATAGCAGATGAAAAGAGCTCTCAGCTTATGTCATAGCCCTCTATCTCTTACATTGGTTTGGCCTCATACTACCAAAATGACTATTTTAGTTGTTACAGTTTACTTTTAGTCTCAACTTCATCTCTAAACTATAGAAATAGTCTATTTAAGCCACTCATTATACTATGTGGTATAACATATTTTTCATTTGAGACCATAAAGAAAATCGTGGAGGCGTTTAGCTCAAAATAACCCTACACCATAAAAAAATCCAATGCCTGCTACACAATCTGCCACCTATCTTTGGTATGCACACACGTTACTTTCGATTAGTTGAAAGCCATGTGTAGACATTGACCGTGTGAGTACCTGTAGCCACTAAACTCATCTATATCACCCGCATATATCTCAACCTTCCGGTGTGACACGGTTTTGTATTTCTGTCAACGACAATTGTACACCTTTGCTCGTGGTGGTGCTAGGGTTGAAAAGGCATACTAATGGGGAGGGAGGGTGAGCGCCAAAAAGAATAACATGAGGATTGAAATATCTGTTTCGATAGTTTAGGAATGAAAATGAAACAAAAAGTAATTTTCTAGGTCTAAAATGATCTTTTTTATATTTCGGTGATGAAATTGAGTCTAAAAATAAACCTCAAGGACTAAATGTACTAAAATGGTCATTTTGACACTTCAGGGATAAAATTGAGCACTACATGATAGTTGAAGGGCGAAAATAGCTATTCTGCCATGTAATAACATCAATATTAGATTGTCAGTCCACATAACCATTTATGTATTGAATGTGGAAGTTACAATAAGCTTGACTGGTTGATATGGATTAAAATGATTTATTTTTGGAATCACAAGTAGTATAATAACTGATGATCAAAATATTAGGGTATAAAAATAAGGCATCACCTTCTTTGTAACCGTGAACTTACATGTTGTTTTACTTGACTCATTGTGTTTCTTCAACAAAAGCAGCTGCGAATGGACACATAAGCAGTATTGGACTGTCCATGGAAAGAATAAATGATGCTATGAGGTTTACTCAGGTATTTATTATTAATCTTCAGGAATGTGTTTCACTTATTAGGATCCTCTTTTGGACGGCAAATCTAGTTCTTATATTTCGTGTATTGGACCTGTGGGCATCAAATAGTTTTTGTCTTTGTTATACCTAGATTTTTATCAAAACGCGTGGAAAGGAAGTATCAATACGAGAATATCTAAATTCCGTAACTGTTAAGAATTGACTGAATCTGCACGTCATAAAGGCATGAAGGCCTGCAATTTGGTGTGATCGATTTCCTTATAGATTCACTAGGTTCTCACATCTCAAGTTTGGTTCCCAGATGCGATGTTAATCTACAAAACTCTGCTATAACACTAAGCCACCACTATTTGTGTAGATCTGATTAACAAACTTGGATAATGAAAATTTTGCTCTGAGAGATGAGAGCCACTACTGCTTTAATTTGTTCAGTATGCTGCAATATACAACCCTATTTTTTTATCAGTAACTTTGCTAGTTTGCTTTATTTGAACAAATTATGGGAGGGGTTTTAGACCACACATGAGCAGGCCCAACCTCACCTGGCCTGGCATGGAAGCTTGTTCCTTCTAACCCTTGCAATAAAAATTTGGGTATCAAAAAATGTTTTGCCTGGGCTTTTTGCTGGATTAATTGGGTTACTTCAATGAAACTAATATACGTAGAAGTTTGTATACCGTACTTATGGATTAATTATTCCATTGCCTTTTAATTTGTATGAACAATAAAGCGATAGTGTCTGCAAAATATTGAATGAAAGAACCAATCCTATTGTTTTATTTCTAAATAGGATTAATGATGTGTTAGGATTTATGCATAACATTGTTATCGAAACAGACAAACAATCATGTTTAAAGACTTTTCCTATATGATATCACTATTTTATATTGTAAATCAGCACATGTACTCCTTTACCAGTAATTCAAATAGCTTTTGGTTCGATTCTTCTACTGTTGCAGAAGCTGCAGAAGGCTAGGACTGATTCAAGAAATGTCACCTGCTCCCAGCTCAAAAAAGATACCAGCACCAAGCATCAGTGAGTTCTTCCTTTGCTATTATTGCAATATGGTATTAAAATTTTCTGTTTCTTTTGTTGTGCATTTCTTTTTTCAAATCTATGATTAACCAATATGGCTTAAAATTGCAAAAGGGAAATGTGCTTAAAGAATTATTCTATTTATTTTATTCAATTTTCATTTAGTGCAGAAATGTTGCTGTTCTAATTTATTTGAAGAAGCTTTTAATGAACGTGTAATTAGTTGTTTAGATTTTACAGCTTCAAATCGCATTCTAATAATCCTGATGAGCAGCTTTCACTGTTTTTGTTTGAGAACCGAACGTACTGCATTGCTGATTTATAACATGGTTGACGTTCTGAATCTAATACATTGATGCTTTCATATTCCATGGTTCAATTTACATTTCATTTAGGAAATGAACCAATGTATACTTTTCTGGAGAGAAATAAATATTGATGTATTGCATTATTTCCCTTTGATGTCGTATGTACCTAATTTTAACTGATCATAATAGTATTGATGTCTCTTATGCTGTAAATACAAATTTTCTACTTGTTTGCAAGAACTAATTCCAACATAAATTCTAATCTGAATTCAGAAAGTTTTGGATGTTGCTTCCAAAGTTTTTTTGTTAGACATATATAGCTGTTTGGAAATTTAAGTATTTACTATATATATTTTCAGCCACTACTAGAGAATGGAGCATTCGTCCCTCACACGTTAGTATCGGTTGTCTTAAAACCCGGTACTAACGTGTCCCAGGGGGTTCCCGAGGGCCCTCGGACCATTTAGTACCGGCTAGTAACACCAGCCGGTAATAAATGGTGCCATTTAGTACCGGTTGGTGTTACCAGCCGGTACTAAATGATCCCGGGGGGTTCCCGAGGCCCCCGTGCATTTAATACCGGCTCGTAACACCAGCCGGTACTAAATGTTGGCATTTAGTACCGGCTGGTGTTACGAGCCGGTACTAAATGGGTCCGCGGGGTATAGTTCAAAAGGAAAGCATATCCCACTCAATCACAAGTGATGCATTGGTGGGATGGTAGAGGGGTTACGCGCGAGGCCAGAGGTTGTGAGTTCGAATCCAACGAACCGCGCACGCGCATTTACGCGTGAAAAAATCGCATGACTTGTGACTTGTCATCTTGGGCGTGTGCGAGCCTCCCGGTAAGCTTACAATTTTTTTTTATTTTTTGGCTCGAAACCCGTTAGTACCGGCTGGTGTTACCAGCCGGTACTAACTGGCCGACCCCGCCGACCCTGCGGTCCCGTTAGTACCGGTTGCTGCAGCAGGTACTAACGGGGCTGCCATTTAGTACCGGAAGCTCGGTACCGGGCCCATAACCGGTATTAACGCGGCTTTGCGCCCGGTACTGAAGGTCTCTTTCCTACTAGTGAGCATTTGTGATAAAACAGACAATGCCAAATTGATTTTGTTTTAGGAATGGCTAATACAACTAGCTACCATAATTATTCAATCTAATATCCAGCATTTGCTAAGTAATGATCTATAGTTAGTTCTCTTAATTGAATATTCCTGAATAAGTGAATATTCGTGAAGTTCATACCTGTGATTTTATTAAGAAAATAGCTTGATTTTATTAGGAATATGCATGAAGTTCATTCCTGAATATACATTGTTGGTTGAATCTCTGGTCATTTGGAATATTGTTTAATGTATTGAAATGTACCACCTCTGATAATTGATGTGCTAGCAACCAACGTACATTTTTGTAAGAACTAATTAAAATCTGCAGGCCCATCTATATTTCACAAAAAGATAATGATAAATCAGACTTCAGACTGGCAGCAGTCATAGTCTCATCTGTATTTCTAGATTCTTCGTACTATTTATGGCCCCCGTTCATCATCTTACAATGGTTTTCTCCTGTCGAATTTAAATAATTCAGAGAGCATGGAAATTCACTGCTTGATGGCAAAGGAATTTCAGGTTTGTGTGATTGTGAGTACACAATGTCTACATATTCTATGTCACATGTTACTAATCTTATGAAGTTTTATATTCTAATTAGTGTGCAATATACCATGGTATTACATAGAAGGAATTGCCATCTCTGTGATATAAAGTATCTTACATGATATTTTATTTGACTTGCGTATGTGTTGCTTCAACAAAAAAACAGATGGAGATGGAATTGTGAACATGACTGGGCAGGCAGTGCAAAGCAAAAATGTTGCAAAAGGTTTGACACAGGTAATTTTCTTAGTCTGATTATCCATCAAAGTGGTTCATGCAAATAATGCATGCTTTGACTGCATATCTGATTCTTATTGTTTTTGTCAACATCCAGTTTTTTTGTCAAAGTTTGTGACAAGCAAGTATCAATGCAAGAAGATTTCAACACGATGACCATAAAAGAGTTAATAGAGTCTGCATGTCAGAAAGCAGGGATCAATGCGTGTGATGATTTCTTTGCAATTTATGGTGGGAAGCGTCTAAAATATGACAAGCCTATTGCATGGTATCCTATTTTTAGAGACTCCGCAGTTTATGTCAGGCCTAGGATAAGGGCTGGAAGGTAAATACACGCAATTCCCATATATATTGTTTATTGAATTGCTTTAGAAGGTTCTTAAGTAGCACTGTATCTGCAGGAAGGTTGAATATGACTGCGAAACATTTGCTGAACTGATGAACAGGAACATGGGGAACAGATTCCATCAAGTTAACTTAACTCATCTGTAAGTAAATTCTAGTAAAAATCGAAACTCAGTTACTTTCTTGTCACGGTTCTCAGCATATTACATTCACAAAATATTGGCATTCATATGTGAGAAACATCGTCTGAAGAAAAGCTTTAATGGAAACTTTACCATACATGACATACTAGTTGTGAACAAGGTGATGATTGACATGGATTCAAATGTTAGAGAATTTGACTTCGACGAAATCACTTGCAGTAATGGTTATGCAAGGCTCTATGATATCTTTTCCACCAAGTTCGTTGAAGCTGGAGCAGATGTACCTCTTTATTTTGACCACTTGCTTACCTATCTGTTTCATTGCCCAGCTAAAGTTGGATCAAACAGTGAGCCTCTTATCAGGTTCTTGACCAACCATCCCTCTCTGACATGTTATATGGATAGAATAAAGCAATGCCTTTTATTGGACAACATGGTTCATCGTCTGAAGGGCAAGCCCGCACTTTCGAGAAAAATTCACAGAGTATCGACTTGGTGGAATGAGGCAAGGAATGCTCCTGTACTGGAAAAGGTCTTATTGTATGATTCCTGGAATGATAATGCTGGAAACACAATTTTAAATTCTGAATACACTAATACAGCAGTTGGTTTCATGCATTTCTCAAAAAATTATTTTACTCATGATGATTATCAGGTATGTAATTAGTTTGATTTTGCTCTTCTGCAGTAAGATATATACATTTCTTAAAGAAAGTTTCAACATGTTGCATTATATCTCAAATGTAGATGTTCCCACTAGAGGAAAAATCGGTACTAAGGCCCATTTAGTACCGGTTGGTAAGTACAGTACCCCCCGAGGCTCATTTAGTACCGGCTCGTAACACGGCCCGGTACTAAATGGTGGCATTCAATACCGGTTGGTGTTACGAGCCGGTACTAAATGGTCCAGGGTGGTTCCCGAGGCCCTTTTTGTATTCAGTACCGGTTGGTAACACCAACCGGTATTGAATGCCACCATTCTTTACCGGTTGGTGTTACCAACCGATACAGAATGCACCACCTAGGGTAACTTTAAAAGGATAGCATCCTTCTATCAACCACAAGTGCTCTATAGGTGGGGTGGTTAAGGAAGAATCGCGCGAGGGGGGAGGTGGTGAGTTCAAGTACCATGGACCGTGCACGCGCATTTACGCATGAAAAATACGCGTGACTTGCGACTTGCGCGTGTGCGGGCCCCCCCGGCGAGTTCAAAATTTTTTTCAATTTTTTTACACTCAATCATTTGGTACCGGTTGGTATTACCAACCGGTCTGTACCGGTTGTCGGTACCGGTTGTTACAACCGATGGGCGTGCCCATCAGTACCGGATTGCCAGTACCGGTTGCATAGCCTGCACCGATTGATGCCTAGCAACCACTACTGGGGCCTTTTTTCTGCTAGTGTAAATTTCTTAACCCTTATCTGGCAATTATTTTATTTCTCATAAGACTAAAATGATTTTCTATTTTTTAGGCTTGGGAATTCACTTGCAGATTCTTTTACAGTGACATTAAAGATAGTATCTAAATAAATGGTCGATATCTTACCTTTACAAATGTTAAATAAGTTAATTGAAGAATGATCATGACTTGCGACTTGCGCGTGTGCGGGGCCCCAAGGCGAGTTCAATTTTTTTTTCAATTTTTTTACGCTCAAAATCATTTGGTACCGGTTGGTATTACCAACCGATACAGATAGGCGCCCATCGGTACCGGTTGTAACAACCGGTACATATCGGCGCCCATCGGTACTGGTTGTTACAACTGGTATCGATGGGCATGCCCATCAGTACCGGATTGCTAGTACCGGTTGCATAGCCGGCACCGATGGATGCCTCGCAACCGGTACTGGGGGCCTTTTTTCTGCTAGTGTCTTGGAAGAAGTTGAAGCTGCATTCTCTGAAGCAACTGACGATTATTTGCGTGATCTCCTATTTGATATTGCCAAAGACTATGCAGCCCCAACGGGCTTTGATATCATAACGTTGTAAATTTCTTAACCCTTATCTGTCAATTATTTTATTTCTCATAAGACTAAAATGATTTTCTATTTTTTAGGCTTGGGAATTCACTTGCAGACTCTTTTACAGTGACTATGTAACAGTGTACCTCAGGTAACTGTTTCAGACAAGTAAAATAGCTAATATTGTCCTGCATCATCTTTAGACATTAAAGATAGTATCCAAATAAATGGCCGATATCTTAACTTTACAATTGTTAAATGAGTTAATTGAAGAATGATCATGACTTGCGACTGGCGCGTGTGCGGGCCCCCCGCGAGTTCAAAATATTTTTTCAATTTTTTTACGCTCAAAATCATTTGGTACCGGTTGGTACCAAATGGTACAGATGGGCGCCCATCGGTACCGGTTGCAACAACCGGTACAGATCGGCGCCCATCGGTACAACTGGTACCGATGGGCGTGCCCATAAGTACCAGATTGCCAGTACCGGTTGCATAACCGGCACCGATGGATGCCTAGCAACCGGTACTGGGGGCCTTTTTTCTGCTAGTGTCCTGGAAGAAGTTGAAGCTACGATTATTTGTCTGTTCTCCTATTTGATATTGCCAAAGACAATGCAGCCCCAACGGGCTTTGATATCATAACATTGTAAATTTCTTAACCCTTATGTGGCAATTATTTTATTTCTCAGAAGACTAAAATGATTTTCTATTTTTTAGGCTTGGGAATTCACTTGCAGATTCTTTTACAGTGACTAAGGAACAGTGTACCTCAGGTAACTGTTTCAGACAAGTAAAATAGCTAATATTTTCATGCAACATCTTTAGACATTAAACATAGTATCCAAATAAATGGCCGATATCTTACCTTTACAATTGTTAAATGAGTTAATTGAAGAATGATCATGACTTGGGACTTGCACGTGTGCGGAGCCCCAAGGCGAGTTCAAAATATTTTTTCAATTTTTTTACGCTCAAAATCATTTGGTACCGGTTGGTACCAAATGGTACAGATGGGCGCCCATCGGTACCGGTTGTAACAACCGGTACTGATCGGCGCCCATCGGTACCGGTTGTTACAATTGGTATCGATGGGCGTGCCCATCAGTACCGGATTGCCACTACCGGTTGCATAGCCGGCACCGATGGATGCCTTGCAACCGGTACCGGGGGCCTTTTTTCTGCTAGTGTCCTGGAAGAAGTTGAAGCTGCATTCTCTGAAGCACCTTACGATTATTTGCCTGATCTCCTATTTGATATTGCCAAAGACTATGCAGCCCCAACGGGCTTTGATATCATAACATTGTAAATTACTTAACCCTTATCTGGAAATTATTTTATTTCTCATAAGACTAAAATGATTTTCTATTTTTTAGGCTTGGGAATTCACTTGCAGATTCTTTTACAGTGACTAAGTAACAGTGTACCTCAGGAAACTGTTTCAGATAAGTAAAATAACTAATATTATCCTGTATCATATTTAGACATTAAAGAGAGTATCCAAATAAATGGCCGATATCTTACCTTTACAATTGTTAAATGAGTTAATTGAAGAATGATCATGACTTGCGACTTGCGTGTGTACGGGCCCCCCGGCGAGTTCTAAATTTTTTTTTCAATTTTTTTAAGCTCAAAATCATTTGGTACCGGTTGGTATTACCAACCGGTACAGATGGGCGTGCCCATCAGTACCGGATTGCCAGTACCGGTTGCATAACCGGCACCGATGGATGCCTAGCAAACCGTACTGGGGGCCTTTTTTCTGCTAGTGTCCAGCTGTATTCTCTGAAGCAACTGACGATTATTTGCCTGATCTCCTATTTTATATTGCCAAAGAATATGCAGCCCCAGCGGGAATTGATAGCATAACATTGTAAATTTCTTAACCCTTATCTGGCAATTATTTTATTTCTCATAAGATTAAAATGATTTTCTATTTTTTAGGCTTGGGAATTCACTTACAGATTCTTTTACAGTGACTAAGTAACAGTGTGCCTCAGGTAACTCTTTCAGACAAGTAAAATAGCTAATATTATCCTGCATCATCTTTAGACATTAAAGATAGTAATCAAATAAATGGCCGATATCTTACCTTCACAATTGTTAAATGAGTTAATTGAACAATGATCATGACTTGGGACTGGCACGTGTGCGGGGCCCCCCGGCGAGTTCAAAATATTTTTTCAATTTTTTTACGCTCAAAATCATTGGGTACCGGTTGGTACCAAATGGTACAGATGGGCGCCCATCGGTACCGGTTGTAACAACCGATACAGATCGGCGCCCATCGGTATCGGATTGCCAGTACCGGTTGCATAACCGGCACCGTTGGATGCCTAGCAACCGGTACTGGGGGCCTTTTTTTCTGCTAGTGTCCTGGAAGAAGTTGAAGCTGCATTCTCTGAAGCAACTGACAATTATTTGCCAGATCTCCTATTTGATATTGCCAAAGAATATGCAGCCCCAACGGGCTTTGATATCATAACATTGGAAATTTTCTTAACCCTTATCTGGATATAATTTTATTTCTCATAAGACTAAAATGACTTTCTATTTTTTAGGCTTGGGAACTCACTTGCAGACTCTTTTACAGTGACTAAGTAACAGTGTACCTCCGGTAACTGTTTCAGACAAGTAAAAATAGCTAATATTATCCTGCATCATCTTTAGACATTAAAGATAGCATCCAAATAAATGGCCGATATCTTAACTTTACAATTGTTAAATGAGTTAATTGAAGAATGATCATGACTTGGGACTTGCACGTGGGCGGGGCCCCCCGGTGAGTTCAAAATATTTTTTCAATTTTTTTACGCTCAAAATCATTTGGTACCGGTTGGTACCAAATGGTACAGATGGGCGCCCATCGGTACCGGTTGTAACAACCGGTACTGATCGGCGCCCATCGGTACCGGTTGTTACAATTGGTAGCGATGGGCGTGCCCATCAGTACTGGATTGCCAGTACCGGTTGCATAGCCGGCACCGATGGATGCCTAGCAACCGGTACCGGGGGCCTTTTTTCTGCTAGTGTCCTAGAAGAAGTTGAAGCTGCATTCTCTGAAGCAACTTACGATTATTTGCCTGATCTCCTATTTGATATTGCCAAAGACTATGCAGCCCCAACGGGCTTTGATATCATAACATTGTAAATTACTTAACCCTTATCTCGCAATTATTTTATTTCTCATAAGACTAAAATGATTTTCTATTTTTTAGGCTTGGGAAGCCACTTGCAGATTCTTTTACAGTGACTAAGTAACAGTGTACCTCAGGTAACTGATTCAGATAAGTAAAATAACTAATATTATCCTGTATCATCTTTAGACATTAAAGATAGTATCCAAATAAATGGCCGATATCTTACCTTTACAATTGTTAAATGAGTTAATTGAAGAATGATCATGACTTGCGACTTGCGCGTGTGCGGGTCCCCCCGGCGAGTTCTAAATTTTTTTTTCAATTTTTTTAAGCGTAAAATCATTTTGTATCGGTTGGTATTACCAACCGGTACAGATAGGCGCCCATCGGTACCGGTTGTTACAACCGGTACCGACGGGCGTGCCCATCAGTACCGGATTGCCAGTACCGGTTGCATAACCGGCACCGATGGATGCCTAGCAACCCATATTGGGGGCCTTTTTTCTGCTAGTGTCCAGCTGTATTCTCTGAAGCAACTGACGATTATTTGCCTGATCTCCTATTTGATATTGCCAAAGAATATGCAGCCCCAACGGCCATTGATATCATAACATTGTAAATTTCTTAACCCATATCTGGAAATTATTTTATTTCTCATAAGATTAAAATGATTTTCTATTTTTTAGGCTTGGGAATTCACTTACAGATTCTTTTACAGTGACTAAGTAACAGTGTACCTCAGGTAACTGTTTCAGACAAGTAAATAGGTAATATTATCCTGCATCATCTTTAGACATTAAAGATAGTATCCAAATAAATGGCCGATATCTTACCTTTACAATTGTTAAATGAGTTAATTGAAGAATGATCATGACTTGCGACTTGCGCGTGTGCGGCCCCCCCGGCGAGTTCAAAATTTTTTTCAATTTTTTTACACTCAATCATTTGGTACCGGTTGGTACCAACCGGTCTGTACCGGTTGTCGGTACCGGTTGTTACAACCGATGGGCGTGCCCATCAGTACCGGATTGCCAGTACCGGTTGCATAGCCTGCACCGATGGATGCCTAGCAACCAGTACTGGGGCCTTTTTTCTGCTAGTGTAAATTTCTTAACCCTTATCTGGCAATTATTTTATTTCTCACAAGACTAAAATGATTTTCTATTTTTTAGGCTTGGGAATTCACTTGCAGATTCTTTTACAGTGACTAAGTAACAGTGTACCTCAGGTAACTGTTTCAGACAAGTAAAATAGCTAATATTATCCTGCATCATCTTTAGACATTAAAGATAGTATCCAAATAAATGGTCGATATCTTACCTTTACAAATGTTAAATGAGTTAATTGAAGAATGATCATGACTTGCGACTTGCGCGTGTGCGGGGCCCCAAGGCGAGTTCAATTTTTTTTTCAATTTTTTACGCTCAAAATCATTTGGTACCGGTTGGTATTACCAACCGATACAGATAGACGCCCATCGGTACCGGTTGTAACAACCGGTACATATCGGCGCCCATCGGTACCGGTTGTTAGAACCGATAGGCGTGCTCATCAGTACCGGATTCCAGAACCGGTTGCATAGCCGGCACTGATGGATGCCTAGCAACCGGTACTGGGGGCCTTTTTTCTGCTAGTGTCCTGGAAGAAGTTGAAGCTGCATTCTCTGAAGCAACTGACGATTATTTGCTTGTTCTCCTATTTGATATTGCCAAAGAGTATGCAGCCCCAACGGGCTTTGATATCATAACATTGTAAATTTCTTAACCCTTATCTGGAGATTATTTTATTTCTCATAAGGCTAAAATGATTTTCTATTTTTTAGGCTTGGGAATTCACTTGCAGATTCTTTTACAGTGACTAAGTAACAGTGTACCTCAGGTAACTGTTTCAGATAAGTAAAATAACTAATATTATCCTGTATCATCTTTAGACATTAAAGATAGTATCCAAATAAATGGCCGATATCTTACCTTTACAATTGTTAAATGAGTTAATTGAAGAATGATCATGACTTGGGACTTGCGCGTGTGCGGGGCACCCCGGCGAATTCAAAATATTTTTTCAATTTTTTTACGCTCAAAATCATTTGGTACCGGTTGGTATTACCAACCGATACAGATCGGCGCCCATCGGTACCGGTTGTAACAACCGGTACATATCAGCGCCCATCGGTACCGGTTGTTACAACGGTATCGATGGGCGTGCCCATCAGTACCGGATTGCCAGTACCGGTTGCATAGCCGGCACCGATGGATGCCTAGGAACCGGTACTGGGGGTCTTTTCTCTGCTAGTGTCCTGGAAGAAGTTGAAGCCGCATTCTCTGAAGCAACTTACGATTATTTGCCTGATCTCCTATTTGATATTACCAAAGACTATGCAGCCCCAACGGGCTTTGATATCATAACATTGTAAATTACTTAACCCTTATCTGGCAATTATTTTATTTCTCATAAGGCTAAAATGATTTTCTATTTTTTAGGCTTGGGAACTCACTTGCAGACTCTTTTACAGTGACTAAGTAACAGTGTACCTCAGGTAACTGTTTCAGACAAGTAAAAATAGCTAATATTGTCCTGCATCATCTTTAGACATTAAAGATAGTATCCAAATAAATGGCCGATATCTTAACTTTAGAATTGTTAAATGAGTTAATTGAAGAATGATCATGACTTGGGACTTGCGCGTGTGCGGGGCCCCCCGGCGAGTTCAAAATATTTTTTCAATTTTTTTACGCTCAAAATCATTTGGTACCGGTTGGTATTAACAACCGGTACAGATGGGCGCCCATCGGTACCGGTTGTAACAACCGGTACAGATAGGCGCCCATCGGTACCGGATTGCCAGTACCGGTTGCATAACCGGCACCGATGGATGCCTAGCAACCCGTACTGGGGCCTTTTTTCTGCTAGTGTCCAGTTGTATTCTCTGAAGCAACTGACGATTATTTGCCTGATCTCCTATTTGATATTGCCAAAGAATATGCAGCCCCAATGGGCTTTGGTATCATAACATTGTAAATTTCTTAACCCATATCTGGCAATTATTTTATTCTCACAAGACTAAAATGATTTTCTATTTTTTAGGCTTGGGAATTCACTTACAGATTCTTTTACAGTGACTAAGTAACAGTGTACCTCAGGTAACTGTTTCAGACAAGTAAAATAGCTAATATTATCCTGCATCATCTTTAGACATTAAAGATAGTAATCAAATAAATGGCCGATATCTTACCTTTACAATTGTTAAATGAGTTAATTGAAGAATGATCATGACTTGCGACTTGCGCGTGTGCGGGGCCCCCCGGCGAGTTCAAAACTTTTTTTCAATTTTTTTACGCTCAAAATTATTTGGTACCGGTTGGAATTACCTACCGGCACAGATGGGCGCCCATCGGTACCGGTTGTAACAACCGGTACAGAACGACGCCCATCGGTACCGGTTGTTACAACCGATAGGCGTGCTCATCAGTACCGGATTCCAAAACCGGTTGCATAGCCGACACTGATGGATGCCTAGCAACCGGTACTGGGGGCCTTTTTTCTGCTAGTGTCCTGGAAGAAGTTGAAGCTGCATTCTCCGAAGCAACTGACGATTATTTGCTTGATCTCCTATTTGATATTGCCAAAGACTATGCATCCCCAACAGGCTTTGATATCATAACATTCTAAATTTCTTAACCCTTATCTGGCAATTATTTAAGTTCTCATAAGACTAAAATGATTTTCTATTTTTTAGGCTTGGGAATTCACTTGCAGACTCTTTTACAGTGACTAAGTAACAGTGTACCTCAGGTAACTGTTTCAGACAAGTAAAATAGCTAATATTATCCTGTATCATCTTTAGACATTAAAGATAGTATCCAAATAAATGGCCGATATCTTACCTTTACAATTGTTAAATGAGTTGATTGAAGAATGATCAGGACTTGCGACTTGCGCGTGTGCGGGGCCCCTCGGTGAGTTCTAATTTTTTTTCAATTTTTTTATGCTCAAAATCATTTGGTACCGGTTGGTATTACCAACCGGTACAGATGGGCGCCAATCGGTACCGGTTGTAATAACCGGTACAGATAGGCGCCCATCAGTTTCGGTTGTTACAACCGGTACCGATGGGCGTGCCCATCAGTACCGGTTGCATAACCGGCACCGAAGGATGCCTAGCAACCCGTACTGGGGGCCTTTTTTCTGCTAGTGTCCAGCTGTATTCTCTGAAGCAACTGACGATTATTTGCCTGATCTCCTATTTGATATTGCCAAAGACTATGCAGCCCCAACGAGCTTTGATATCATAAGATTGTAAATTTCTTAACCCTTATCTGGCAATTATTTTATTTCTCATAACACAAATGATTTTCTATTTTTTAGGCTTGGGAATTCACTTCCAGATTCTTTTACAGTGACTATGTAACAGTGTACCTCAGGTAACTGTTTCAGACAAGTAAAATAGCTAATATTATCCTGCATCATCTTTAGACATTAAAGATAGTATCCAAATAAATGGCCGATATCTTACTTTACAATTGTTAAATGAGTTAATTGAAGAATGATCATGACTTGCGACTTACGCGTGTGCGGGGCCCCCCGGCGAGTTCAAAAATTTTTTCAATTTTTTTACACTCAAAATCATTTGGTACCGGTTGGTATTACCAACCGGTAGAGATCGTCGCCCATCGGTACCGGTTGTAACAACCGGTACAGATCGTGGCCCATCGGTACCGGTTGTAACAACCGGTACAGATCGTCGCCCATTGGTACCGGTTGTTACAACCGGTACCGATGGGCGTGCCCATCTGTACCGGATTGCCAGTACCGGTTGCATAACCGGCACTGATGGATGCCTAGCAACCAGTACTGGGGGTCTTTTTTCTGCTAGTGTCCTGGAAGAAGTTGAAGTTGTATTCTCTGAAGCAAGTGACGATTTTTTGCCTGATCTCTTATTTGATATTGCCAAAGACTATGCAGCCCCAACGGTCTTTGATATCATAGCATTGTAAATTTCTTAACCCTTATCTGGCAATTATTTTATTTCTCATAAGACTAAACTGATTTTCTATTTTTTAGGCTTGGGAATTCACTTACAGATTCTTTTACAGTGACTAAGTAACAGTGTACCTCAGGTAACTGTTTCAGACAAGTAAAATAGCTAATATTATCCTGCATCATCTTTAGACATTAAAGATAGTATCCAAATAAATGGCCGATATCTTACCTTTACAATTGTTAAATGAGTTAATTGAAGAATGATCATGACTTTCGACTTGCGCGTGTGCGGAGACCCCCGGCGAGTTCAAAAATCTTTTACGCTCAAAATTATTTGGTACCAGTTGGTATTACCAACCGTACAGATGGGTGCCCATCGCTACTAACCATTTCCACAAGTTTTTGTGATTTGTGCTATGCAAACCTCTACAGGTGAAAATATCAAGAAAAGACTTCAATTGATGGGCTTAACGAACTCAATAGGAGCCGTCATCAACATAAAGTGGAAGAAAAGCCGAGACAACAACCCATCACACGAAGGTGGTGGCCGAGGTGGTGCATTGTAGCACAAGTCGGGCCCACGGATTGGCCCCCAGTCCCATAATTGGCAGGCCCACCACTGACACCATTGGCGCCAAGATTCCTCAAAGCGGTTCCAAGGCGGTTACCAAAGTCGGCAATCCTAGCTACCATACTTAGATCATTTTGAACCGACCTATAGGCCTATATAAGCATGGATATCCCTCATGTACTCAGTATCAGAGAATTCATTTGTAATTCAGACCTAGAAAAGCTTGTTGACGGCGCTTAGCCGCGTCAATTTCGTACTACAAGCGCACGGGTCGGTTGTAGCTTTTTCCTTTAGAGTTTCCCCCAAGGTTATCAATCCGTGGAACCAGCAGATCGCTACGGTTATCTAAGCACTAACTATATTGATTATTAATCTTTTTGGGTTTTGGTTGGTGTATGAATAGATCTAATCTACTAAGTTCAATCTAAATAAATCTAGGGTTAAGAATGCGAGGTTAGGTTAGCGAGAGCACAAGATATAGAGAATGTTTTCCCCTAGGGTTTTAGGATCACTAGGATATGCAATCGCTGAATTAACAAACCAATTCTAATCTATCCAATTCCGAAAGCCGATGCCGTTTCCCTACACTCGTCACGCATCACTAGGTGTAAAGGCACATCAAACCTAGGGAACCGAACTCTATGTACAAGATAGATTGAATTCATAAAGGATGTCGACAATTACAAACCAATGTCACCTTACAAACCCATGGACAAACTAGGCCTTCACCCCATAAAGCTAGTCTTGGCGACGGAGTTCATGGTGTAGAAGTCCTCGACGAATTACTCCACCGCCCTCCAATCTTGTCGGGGTCGTCGGCTTCCTCCGGTGTGTATTTCGTCGATATGGCGACCTTCTGGTGGGAATTAGTATCGGGTTTCTATAATACATAAGCTTTAAATAGTCCGAGGGAACCCTAGCTCGAAGGGGAGGTGGAACCGCCACAAAAATGGGCTGGGCCAGCCAGCCTATGGGCATGGGCTTGGTCCGGCCGGCCTAGGCCTTTTCTGGCCTGTCTCGGCCTACTCTTTCGTGTGCAGACTCCTCTCTAAATTGGTAACTTATGTCCTTCACATATGTGGGCCTTTTGATATCGTTTGCTTCGGGATATGATTGGATCTTTGATTTGTCTGCTGGACTTCCTCCGATCCCGAAGTCATCCGAGTGTGTTCTTCAAGCCTTTGCCCGTGCACATCTTTGGTGGTCGGTCACGATCTCGGTCTTCATCCAAATGTACTCATTTATAGCTCAAAAACCTGAATAAACCAACATCTTCCAGAAATATGTGCATATGCGACAATGGGGTTATTTCACGTGCCAAGTGGCGGTTTAGTATATGAATTAGTCCAAAAACTCCACCTAAATGGCACTAATAAGGTGTAGCATAGGAGCGCCAACAAAAGGATAGTTCCAAGAGGGATGGAAGAGGAGAGAAGCCACTGATGTATTAGAATTAGATGTGTTTAAGGGAGAGATTATACAAGGTGATTTGAATGTGATGAGAAGAGGATCCAAGCTTGATTGGATTGTTCTTTGGTCCTTAGATTTTGTACCTCATTGGATTCATACACTTGAGTAGGTCTCCAAGTTATTCTTTTGATTATTTTATTGTTAAGTTATTTCCTGATACTGATTGCTTGTGGGAACGCGTGACTGCTATTCTAGTGTACGGGACCCTCACGCTAGGGCCCTCACGCTAGGGCAACCCTGTGTGGCATCGTGGATAACTATTTCAAGTGTAGACATAGTGTCTTGGCTTAGAAATTCCATTTGCTTTTTATCATATATATTAATGTGATAGTCTATAGTGTGCTTTTAATCGGAACATCAAGTAACATTGTATCATTGCTCTAACAAAAACCACAAGATCAGGTTGTTTATCCTAAATGTTATTGAGGGAGCACTTTGTTATTTGATCTTGGGAAACTTGTAGACCTTTTTGTGTGCCTATTAGTGTTTGGAGTCTTTTCTTTTTGTGTCTTTTTAGAGAGATCTATGAAGCATGAAACCTTTGTGTATCTCTCGACCAATAACATGACGTCAAGGAGGACAATCTAGTGTTGTTTTTGTTTTAAATAACTATTGATCACCATCATATTATGCTCACCATGATGATTATACCTTGATATATTTTGCTTATGGAAAAATGATGAAAGTTGCCACCTTGTTTTGCCTACACCACATTGTATGTGACTTGACTATTCGCTCTCCATTAAATGGAATTAAAATGATTAAATACTGGCTCTTTTATTTGTGGAGGTTAAATGACCAGATCCTAGACCCACATACATATCATTGCTCTTTTATTTAAGTTTACCGATGACCTTACACTTTGCATTGCTTTATTTAAAATTAATTTCTATGCTATCGACATTTGTGAACCTCTTGCATAGTTCAACCTACCAAAGCCTATACACATATGTTCTTCATGATGAAACCTATAGATTGCAAACTTGTATTTTGATGAGTTGAATTAAGATTGATTTCTATGGTACGCGACTAAGAACATGGTCATTCCTTTGCGTAAAATTTTTCATGCTAGTTGTTGGCGCTCCTTAGTTACAACCTTCTTGTAGTGCTTCCATGACATTTTTGGGAACAATCATGTACTAACCCACCATTTAGCACCCGAAATAACCTCATTTTTTATTGTGTCTTGTATTTTGGAGAATATTGGTGTTTTGCAGGAAATAAGGCATTTTCGATGGATTTCTGCACGAAGTTGTAATAGGACACGACTAAGGATTGATGTAGGATCGAGGATTACCAACTAGAGGGGGCTGAATAGGTGGTTTCAAACTAAAATCACAACACCAGATAAGTTTAATTAGCAACACAAAATAAATTCTATCACCAGGGAAACTATCTATGTCAAAGGTTTGCAACCTAGGATGACAAGATATAATTCAATAACTGTGAGATAAATTGCTCAAAGTAAATTGCTTGTATGAAATTGAGTGAAAGAAATAACCGAAGACACAAGCAATTTTCCCGTGGTGTCGATGACTTGCCGGTCACCCCTAATCCACGTTGAGGTGGATTCAAAGCTTCCAATTGCTCCTCTACCAAGAATCCACTTGGTGTATGAGTCAATCTCGGAATCAATCAACCGCTCTAAACCTCTTTCCACTAGAGATGCTTTTCACCACTCTAGTGAGGTAAAGAACACGAACTTCATCACAAGAATGAATCAAAGGCTTCTTCACAATCTTCTTGAAGAGCTCAATGAAATCCAGTCTCCAAGTTGTCTAGGAGGCGGCAACCTCTGACAGTAACAAATCAACAACCTTGCTTGAAGAACTTCTAGTGCCCCAAAGCTCAAACCTTGAATGCTAGCACTAGATGCCTCTCTATCTCACCAAAAATGCCAGCCCAAGCTATGTGAGTGAGAGAGAGGGAGTGGAGAGCTCAAACGTGTGTTGCAAGTGAACGGAATGGCCAAGAGAGACTCCCCACGCTGGCCACCCCTCTATTTATAGAGGGGGACCCCAAATCTAACCGTTATGTTCAAATTCCATGTTTTCTGTGAACTTGCGGACCATCCGCCCCTACAGAATCAGACAGTCCGCTGTTATAGACCAACGGCTATGTGTTACATCAACCATGTCACAAACGACCGTTGCTTCAAAAACCTGACCGTCGGACCGTCTGCCCTTCATTTTTTATTTATACAGAACGTCCAATGATCGGACAAGTCCAAACATCAGCTGGCGGACCGTCCACCACCAGGGGCCAGACCGTCCGCCGTTGCGTATCAAAGCCACCAGAGAGCGCCGAGTCTCTGTCCCAAAATGCATTCAACGTCAGACCGTGCGCCACTTTTGGTCGGACCATCCGCCGTTGACCATGAAATCCACCAGAGAGCTCCGAGCCTCTGTGCACATTTTCTTATAGAGGCGGACCGTCCGCCAAGCCTGGCCGGACCATCTGTCGTGCACATTTTTAGCATAGATTCAATTAGCGAATAACTCTCATCTATATGCATGCAAATCCAAGTCTTTGAGCAATGTGGCACTATTGACTTGTCAAACAATTCCTCTTGATAGTACCGCTATCTAGCCTACAAATCCGGTCAAATTACTTCTCTAATTACCTGCTCTTGACCGTAAAAAAGAAAATCCTATTTTATACCTTTGCCTTGAGTCTTTCGCCACTGCATGTCAACTTTTCTTTGCGGAAGCATTCTTGCTTTTTATAATACCATCTTCATGGCATCTCATAGCGCATATATGTGACTAACCTTAATTCATATGCTCAATAAAATATTTAGTCCACGAAGTGTTGTCATTAATTACCAAAACACTAAACTAGGGGCCTAGATCCTTTCAATCTCCCCCTTTTTGGTAATTGATGACAACCACATATAGGAGAGATGAAAAAGTTGATTTAAAGTCTACTTCATATATGAAATATGAGGAAGATTTGGAGTGAACATTTGATATACCTTATCCTTGATCATATGAGAGACATAAAGATAGATCAAATCCAATTTAGAGAAAAACTCCTCCTAAATATGTGCATCCAATGTTTGAATATATTTGATGCACATATTCGTGATAGATAAAATATTGATGGAGCTTCTCATGGCACACATACAATTTTTGAAAGATATATCCATCTAAGCATAAAAGTTACTTGCTTTGCTACAAACCAAACATAGATGTTAGAACACATTATAAGATGCAAACGTTAGTTCATAGATAGATCACAGATAATTCATCACATAAAGTTCTAACCACACACAAACCATTAAGTGCATAAAAGGTTATTACAAGCCAAGCCAAAAAAAAAGTCCATGCATTGAAAATAAACGTGCATGAGTTCAAGTTCATGATGCAAATGAATAAAAACATGACATGAGCTCCCCCTACATCCATGAATCCCATCCATCAAGATCTTCAAGAAACTCCCAATCTCTTCATCCTCCCTTCATACTCTTCTCCCCCTTTGTCATCAATGACCGAAAAGCAGAATTTAATCATCCTGAGGCGGTGGAGGAGGAGGATAGAATGGCGGGAACGGGTACTGCTGTGGAGGAGGCACTGGAGTTGGGTAAATGGAGAAGCAATGATCGGAGAAACCCCTGAACTCAGCCTCAAGTCTGTCCTGGCGATCAGAGAGCTGCTGCTGACTAGTGCTCAGACCCTTAAACTGCTGACTGAGATCATCAAGACGAGTCATCATGGGCTGATACATGGTTTGATGGATGTGCTGCCCATGGACTCAAAACAAGCATGTACATACCCCTGAAACTGCTGATTCATAGAATTTATCTGACCCTGAAAGTTGTGCTGCATATTCTGAAATCTAGCATCAACATGTGCACTCAGGCCTTGCTGCACGCTTGCAAAGTAAGGATCGAAGTACCTTGCATGAGGCACCCACCATGGCTGCATACGAGGAGGAGGCATAGCTGCTGCATCTGGATCCGGCTGAGCATCTGGCAGTGGCAAATCATCAGGACCACCAACATCAGGGAAAGGAGTCAGAGCCCTTTCAAGAAACCCCTTGTCATTGCAATATGGCCTGAGTGTGAGATGATATACTTCACAAGAACCCTCAGTCTTTGCCTTGATGAGAGACATAATGTATGGAGCAAAGTATATGTTGATCTCAAAGTTAACCTTCTTGTTTGAAATTTGATTCCTGATCAAGGTAATCACATTCACTTTCCTCCCAAACATAGCATGATCTACAAAGTTTCTGAGCTCTCCAACAAATCCATCAGCTCTCCAACAAATCCATCCTTATATCCACTCTTTGGCAATATGGTGGCTCTAGCAATCTTGTTTATAGTAGGTGGATGATGCCTGAGCCCCTTTACTTTACTATAACACCCTAAAAATGAATTTATAGAATTTAGAGAAATAAATTTCTTTTTACATTTAAGGGTACATAAATAATGTAGGAAAACTAAAATTTCTGAAGAATTAAAAGCAAATATAAGGTATAGAAATATTTATTGTGCATTTCATGCTGGTGCATTTCTTTTTGGTTGTTGCATTCAAATTTGAATTCAAATGAGTGTTTGAAAAAAAATAAAGGAAAAACTCTCTCTTTTTCTTCCTCTCTTTCTGGCCCGGCCCAATTCTCTTTCCCTTCTTCCTTCTTTCTTCTTGCGCAGCCCAGTCTCTCCCTTCACCGCATCGGCCCAGCTCTGGCCCAGCCAACCACCACAGCAGCCCACGCCTTCTCTCCCTCCTGAGCCGCTGATGACCCGGGCTGACCCATCAGCCCCGTCTTCTACCTCTCGTCGTATGCGAGCAGGATTCCTCCCCTGATTCGCGCTCGATTCTCAACCGCGCCCATGCTTCCCGAGCAAGGAAAGGGATCGCCGCTTGCCCCTATATAAGCGCCGCAGCATCCCCCTCGAAACCCTCTGCCAAACCCTAGTCGCCGCCACGCCTTCGAGCTCGCGCCGCCGCCCAAACCCTAGCTCGCTGCGCCACCGACAACTCGCCATTCCGCCGTAGCTTCGTCGTGAAGAACAAGCTCGGGAGCTTCGCAAGGTAGTAGGTAGCACGCCAAGCCCGTTCCTCCCTTCTCTCTCGCTCTCTATCCCGTGCAATCGCTCGTCGGAGTTCTCTGACCGCCGCCGTCATTTAATCCTCGAGTAGAACCCCAAAAACAGACTCCCCATCATCTCCTCTCTCTCCCAAGCCTTTTGCGGCAAGATTTGGAGCCCTGCAGCGCCGCCTTTGCTCGACGCCGGCGAGAACGCCGCCGCGCGCCGCCGCCAGCCGCCGTAGTCCGGCGAGCCTAGAGCCCAGTTCAACCCGAGCTGCCAGATCCTAATCCAACAGCCCAGATTAGATCTGACCTAGGTCAAACGAAAGCGCACCGGTCAGCCATGGAGCTTTTGCAAAATAGCCCCCACCTTTTCGCAAATCGACCCGCAGTTCAAGCCAGTTCAAAAGTAAGTCCAACTAGGTCCTTTTTCTTCTGTTTTAGCCCCTGTGCTTTTGAAAAGTAGTAGCCGCCATCCTAGTTGCTGGTTTTACACATAGGCCCTCGAGTTTCAATACAAAATTTTGTTTTCGGTCCTCGGTTTCTTTCAAAAACACCCCTGGAAGTCTAAAACTTTCACCAGCAAGCCCCTAAAGCTCGTTTTAAGCGTCGTTTCTTCGTTTTAACTCCGATTTGAGTGATTTTCACGCTCACATGTTCGTAGTAAAGTGTACAGTAATTCTAAAGCCTTCTTTTCATCATTTATTATGTTTGGTGTACTGTTCTAATTAAAAATCTTGTTTGCATATTATGTGTGTATGCTTGTGTGGTGATTGATGTGAGTAGTTGACGAGCCGTTCGAGTTCGCCAACGATCCCGTTCCCGAGGAGCAAGTGCAACAACAGTAGTTAGTTGAGGAAGGAAAGTATAACACGGACAATCCTTGTTATCTATACACCTTTTAGATCATACGTTCATATGCATGTGTCTAATATTGCTATACATTAAGGTTGTTCCCAGTCTTTATTACCTTATTCCTTGTTTACCTAGGTTATATGCATTATGGTTAGTATTTGCTACGTGCTGCGAACAACATTTATTTTATTGTTAATATTGAATTAATGGTTCACTTCAATGACGGTTAAAAGATTCTTTGTTATAATTGTCTCTCCGTAAGGTCCGGTTCTTAAAGCGGGAACCCAGGAACTTGTTCGCCGCCGTTGGCTGTATAGGATGAGGAGGCATAGCTGCTGCATCTGGCAGTGGAAAATCATCAGGACCACCAACATCGGGGAAAGGAGTCAGAGCTCTTTCAAGAAACCTCTTGTCATTGCAATATGACCTGAATGGGAGATGATGTACTTTCACAAGGACCCTGAAATCCAGTCTTTGCCTTGATAAGAGACATAATGTATGGATCAAAGTATATGTTGATCTCAAGGTTAATGGTGGCGTTTCTTAATGTCACTAAAATTGTGCCGTTAGAAAGCCAGTGGGAAACTCTTGCCCTTTAGAATAAAATATTCCGCAAGCGTACAGAATGACCGTGTAGCACTTCACCTTGGAGTATTCTAGGGTATCATAAATTTCCACAGGGAAGCACTATGGTTAAAGTGATATTGAAGAATTAGACTAGGAACACAATCTAGAAATATTCACCTACTATCTTAGGGGAGATAACTGGGGCGTAAGGATATGATATAAAGTGCCCAAGATAACTTAGCTTATCTAAAAAGGTAAGCTAGATAGAAGGTCAGAATGACCAGCGACACAGGAGACTTCTACACTTAGAGAAAAGGAAAGACGTTGGGAGAACAACAAGTGAGAAAGATTCCTAAGACACTTCTAAACTTATCAGAAAGCCTCTAAAGATCTAGACTAGAACTCTACCAAGCTGTCAGGAAACTAGAGCTTACTTCGGCGGCTGGAAGAGGAAAGGTCGCATACGGGGTAGAAGGGGGACCTAACGGCAACCTGCAACTACTACTATGAAAACACCCAAACGTGGTGGTCGCACAAACGATGGACAAGGTTGTCACCACTTGCCGCCTACCATTCTACTTCCGTGGGGTAGAACACACTTTCTAACTAACACCTAGCCAAACACCACGTATGGACTCGATGCTAGTTTTTCTCGTGACGCTGTTGGCACTCCTTAGCGTCACTTATTAGTAATGCTTTCGAGTGGCCTGGTTTATCGTTGTAGGCTATAAGAAAAGGATTCCGCAAGCACACAGAATATACCGTTGTAGCATTTCACCTTGTAGTAAATCAGGGTATCGTATTTATATTTCCGCAGGGAAGCACTATGATGTAAAGAGTATTGATGAATGAAATCATAGATCAATCCAGAAATATCAACTCACTAATCCTAGGGGGTATACACTGAGTGTATGATAAAGGTCAAATGAATGACCGAATAGAAGGTCTGAACGACCAGCGACACAAGGAGACTCACTCTAAAGAATAGGAAAGATGTTGGGAGAAACAAGAAGAGAAAGGATCCGGGGGTGCTTCTCACCCTAAGAGATAGCCTCTCTAACTTTACCTAGACCCTAACTTAGATATCGAGAACAGAGCTTGCTTCGACGGCTAAAGCGGGAAGACCTCAGAAAAAGATGAGAGAGGGGGTCCTCCAGGCCCAGCACTACTGTTATGAATACACCCGAACGTGGTGGATTACAAGGGACGGACAGGGTTGTCACCACCTGCCGCCTACCACAACTGTTCCGTGGGGTGCAACAGACTTCCTAGCTAATACCAAGCCAGACACCACGTCTGCACTCGATATTAGGATTTCCCTTGAGTCCTACGAGGGAAATCCCCGTCCTCCCAGCGGCGTCTTACGGCCCTGGTCGAGGCGAGAAAACCCGCGAGATAAAACCCGATAGAGCTAAACTAGATTCTAAACTAAAGCTAAAGGACAACTTAACCCAAAATGGGTAAGTAAAGAAGAGCTATAACTCAGAAAGTAGAGAAGATAAATTACATTAAAAATGAAAGTTGAAATACAAGAAAAGATACAAGAGCTTTACCAGAACTCCAAAGACTCCGGAACCCCGAGTGAAGCTCGACTCAACTCTACTCCCAACACTAATCCTAAACTAAGTAATGGAAAGGAAGATCCTCTTTGGTGTGTGTCTTGGAGTGGATGAGAGGGCCTTTTATAGTTCCCCATGTCGGTGGACCAGCGTAACTGCCAAGCCAACGACCGGAGTAACCGTCATGAAGAAGCCCGACATATTCGGTGGAGTTCCTAGGCCGGCCGGCTATGGGGTGAGCCGATCGGCCCCCACGTGGCTCGGTTTCGCACCGCCTTTCTCCTAAACGGTCTTGATGTAGTGCTGAGGTCGGTAGTCAAAGGGTCCAAGGCAGTTGTGGCTGTTGGAGGGCCGGTCGGACAGGGACTAGGCTAGTCGGCCTGGTCCTGGTGCCTCTGGTCCCTTCGTTCCACCGACTTTGTCCTTGAACGGTGAGATGCTCGTCCATCTAGGAGTTCACATGGATCAAGCTCTGGTTCTTCCTGCATGTGAGCCTTTTGATCCATGGTGGTCTTGGGTCCTCTGATCAACTCTCGTTTGCCATGTGACTTTGTCCATCTTAGTTGTGCAGCGTGTCGGGAATGTGTCCTTTCGAGACAAAGCCGGGTCAATCGGTCATGAATATGGCCGGTCAATCAGCCTTTTCATCTTTTTGTGTCTTTTTCACTTAATCTCACATGCAAGCACAACTCATTCAAAACTTTTGGAGTTTGGTCAAGTATAAGCATTTCATGCATGGAACATAGTATGATTTTCCTTTTATTCCCGAAAAGTTGACGGTCACTAAACGATCATAATGGCCGTCAACATAGGCCTTCACGAGAAATCCCCCTCGACCTAGGAACGATTAAATTCTCTAGTCCGGGCAAGAAAACCCGTAAGGTAAAAGCCTGACAAACTAACTAGACTCTAGCTGAATCTAAAGGATAAGATATGAAAAGATCACACTACTCTCCTAGATAAACTAAAGAAAGCAGGTAAGGAAAGCTTACCTGATAAAGTAAAGAAGATAACTATATTGATAAAATATTCGAAGTATAAAAGAAAAGATACAAGAACTTTACCCGAACTCCGAGAGACTCCGGAATCTCGAGGCAAGCTCGACTCGACTCTAACTCCCAACTCTAACCTACTCTAGAAAATATGGAAAGGTAGAGAAGCTCCTTCTTGGTGTGTGTTGAGAAGTGAAGTAGAGGCCTCCTTTTATAGCTTAAGCAGGTCGGTTGAGCATCTTGGCGGTTAAGTTAGCTTGGCATGCAGCCGTCCTCAGAAGGGCGCCTGAAACGGAGTCGGTGGCCGGCCGTTCGGCCGGTTCCTGGCCGATCGCCAGGGATGGTGGCCATCTGGAATTATGAGACGATCACTGAAAGCTGGGTCCACCGTTTATGCAAAATTGCCAAGCGGGAATGAAATAACCGTTTTCTTCCATGATTCAATCCTTCCATCTACATGAAATAATCGGTATTCCAACATCCAAATTCCAATTACCTATACTGACATTAGACAATAATTTTGATTTTCATACAAACTCATATACACACATACATTTACCGCTATAGATACACATACTGCCTCTTTAGTACCTCCGAGAAATTGATTCGGGTGATCTTAGGCACCTACTACCGGAAGAACAGTAGCAGTCAGATTATGGAATACACCCAGAAAAATATGAGTATTTGTACTAGGTCAATGGCTTGAACCTGAGTGGGCAAATCTATCATAAAAACGCGTCAAGTAGAGATATGTCCAAAATAATTAAAAACATGTCGTTGATGCTGATATTGATAGCAAATGTGTCAAAATTTTTACCAACTTATGTGTTAAATCTCTAGAGATTCAGTGATATCAAGTGTCTGCCTGCTATGAAACCTATAGATATGTTCCAATTGAAATTAATAAACACGTAGCTAAGAAATATAACAATACACAATATTCCTAAAAACGGTAACCATGATTGTTATATACAGATGAGCTTAGTAAGACAAGTGCACTTTGAAGAAAAGAAATAATTGATAAAACATTAGTAGGCAGTTTAGTTGAATAAAAATAAATAATAAACATGTTTAGAAGATAAAAAAAAATTATATATTTACAATGTAAAAGAGTGAGAAATATATGGATCTGGATCAAAGGGTTTGGCATTCAACATGTTTAAAGATTAGTTCATCCATATATTTGCCTGAACACCCCAAATAATAGTATAACATCGGTTAACTCACTAGTTATATTTTGATTCGAAAAATCGTAAAATTGCACTCATTGATCATAGAGCCATTCATCTTTTTAAGAATATCTGAAGATTTATGTAGTGTAATGTTTGACTTTAAATTATGGAGGTAAGAATTTTATCTTCTTACACTTCCAGCCAACCACAACCACGTCTCATCTATGATATGCAGTTCACATGAAAACATACTTGCAATAGTGTGTTAAATATAATAGTGTATTATTTTTCCTATGACATACATTAGTCCTTGTTTTTCCTTAACTATTTTTATGGCCTTCTTTTTTATAATCTCTTTATTGAATGTTGCTTTTCTCAACGTGGGCACTATGAATAACCACAAAGATCACCAGAGCTTAAATTGTAAACATGTTTTATATCAACGTTTGATCTACCTTTACATTTCTTAGTACAACATATAATATATTAGACCAAAATAAAGGTGTAACCTTTGCAAGATATTAGATCAAAATTATACAATGATATAACTTTATGTACGTGGGTGCACATTTACAACTTATATAGGATCAAAACGGAAACAACAATTCAACTTCCCGTATGGTAGACACACTTTACTCATTTCCCAAACACACCTATCTGATTAATCACAATACCATGAGTATAGGTTGTGTTTGACTTATGTATAGCCAGTTTAAACTATCAAATGGAATATAATAATATATACAAGTTTTATTTTGATATAGTACCAAAATTTGCATATAATTATTTTTTTGGAGAGTTATAGAGGAGAGAAGCGAAGTTGTTGCGGGCTTGTGGGCCGAAGGGAAAAGGCCCACGAGGCCACGGTTTAGGCAGGGTTCTTCCTCCCTCCGCCAGTTATCTTGTCTCCTTCCCTCAGCACGGTGTTGCGGCGCAGCGCGGTGCGGCCCCCGAACCCGACCGCTGCTCCCCACCATGTTGTCCCGGTCGCCGGCGACGGCGAGCCTTCTCCTTCGCTCGCTGCTCCTGAAGCCGCGAGGCTTCAGCTCCTCCGCGGCCGCTGCGCCGGCGGCGACGAAGGGAGCGGACAACGGGAAACTTGTGGCGTCGGTGCTGTTCGAGCGCCTCCCCGTAGTCATCCCCAAGATCGACCCCGTCGTCTACGCCTTCCAAGAATTCTCGTACGCCAGATCCGCTCTTCTCCGTTTCGCTCCGCCTTTTCTGATCTCACCCCCCCTTTATTCTGATTCGGTTTTGTGTGGGAATGGTTCGTTTCTCTGCTAGGTTTCGATGGAGGCAGCAGTACAGACGGCAGTACCCCGAAGAGGTCCTCGGCAAGGCCGACGCAAGGTGATCCTTTTTTCCTATCGTGTTTTTATGTATCTTGGCCTTTTTGGTCACCATTCCTGACTAGCAGATTCATGTTTACAATGGGATGAGGGCAGTTTTGTAGTGCATTGGCGTCAGGGCTTTAGAATGGGGTATGTCAAGAAGCTGGTTAAAAAAGTACGATTACTTAGTGCCCGTGCTTTGTGGAAATGTGCAAATAGAACACCATTTGCTAAGTAATGTCTTTATTAGTATTTACACGGTTAACATTGGAAGCAGTAGTTGGTAAATATACGAGGCAACTATCTCATTAGGATTTTTGTCTTTATTAGTATTTACACGGTTAGCATTGGAAGCGGTAGCTGATAAATATATGAGGCGACTGTCTCATTTGGATTTTTGGCATGTACCAGTAGTTCGGAGCCATGACTAAATACATGTATAGGTTTTGTTTATGTAACAGTCTATGATGTGACCAAAGATATTCCAAATATTCAATAGGACTGCTGTATCATGTGAGCTAGGGACTAGAAGTTTCAGGTTCATATGTAACTTCCAGATGCGTGCTTGTGAGTTGTCAACTGGTAGTCCTAAACGAGGCTGCAGATCGATGAATTTCTGCACACCCAGAGTCTTTGAAACTTGAACAATATGGCTGTTAATGTTCTGTAGTGTAGCTTTAGAATGAATGTCTGTAAATGGCACAGGATCCGTTTCATATCAATTTGGCATGACCTGGCCAGAAATTAGTTACGTCTGATAGCATATTACAACTCTTGTTTGTAGGGGTAAGGGTGATTATCAGATTGATTATGTGCCTGCTCCAAGAATCACGGAGGCTGATAAAACAAATGACCGGAAGTAAGTTTTGATCTTGCATTTATGTTTTAGTTTTTGCTTCTAGCATTGGCAGTTGCATCTTGAGACTAGGATGTTTTGCGTTGATTGTATGTATCTGTTACTCTACAGTTATGCAAACATGTGCTAATGGGCACTCTCAGTTACCCAGCATGTTTCTGATTATTATGGTAACTAGCCGAACTGCTTGCATGATTTTGCAGTGAAGTTACAGTTCAACAGATACAGTTAAAATATAACTTTTATATGTTTGCAACCACAACAATCTTATCCTTTGTTACCAATACATGTATTAATTATTAATCAAGATATGCAATTTTATGATTTGGTCATGGTAGCAACGTGTATCAGTCTCTTTTCCTTTTGGTTAGTTATATCACTTCTTGGAGTTGTCCAATCTATTATTTAGGAAGATTGTGACCTATATAAACTATGGATCTGTCCAATTCTTTAACAATATACAGATAATCTTGTTTGACTTCCTAGTGTGGCAGATAGATTGTAATGATCCTCACTAGCAATGTTGACATATGCATCCTCAGTTGTACCTGATTACTAGCTGGTTATGACCCACTTATCTGTGCCACCACAACTTTTAAGGATCATGTGGTACAGCTACAGGTGTCCAAATCTTAAATTAATTTGTGGTTAAGTAGCCAAGTAAAGCTACAATAATACATATTAGAAGTTGCTAGCCACAATTATCAGTTCATCAAAATCTGTCTGCTGTAAGAAACTTAAATTGGAGAGCATCCATATCTCTTTCTTTGTTAAAACATCAATTGATTCCCGTTGCTTCTTTATATAATGGCAGTAATAGCTATTTCTCATATGCATCTTGGTACTCAGTATTATGAGATGACTTTTTTTTACCTTTCAAGCATTTCATCATAGAACTGCACTGGAAGTTGACATATTTTATGAATTATATCATGGAGTCACGTGCTTCTTAGTCTGTCAACATTGCTGTACAAACCTTCACTAAATCATTTTTTTATGTAGGTCTTTACAACGAGCTCTTGATAATAAACTTTATCTCCTCCTGTACGGCAACACTTATGGGGCTCCTGATGGAAAGCCAGTCTGGCATTTTCCTGAAAAAGTATATGAAAATGAAGAAACTATGCGATTGGTATGCATTTGTAAAATTATACAGATAAAATATCCATTGGTTCATGCTGCATTCTGGTTCCAGTTTCTTTGACTGGTTGAAGTTGCTGTTTGAAACTGTTTCATATGTTCTTGGATTTTATTTCAGTGTGCTGAGTCTGCATTAAAATCAATTCTCGGCGGACTTGACAATACATACTTTGTTGGCAATGCTCCAATGGCTCATATGGCAGTTGAACAAACAGATTCAAGTGTTTCATCATTCAAGGTGCCTAATCAAAACTTTGTGCAATGCATTTTAGATCCTTGCATGCTGTAATGAAATTAATTTATTAATATCTTGCCATGGTTTGCTCATTATTTCTTAGCACTAGCTTCAGCATTGTTCTGTTCAGACTTTGTATGCTGGGAAGATCTGTTCTCAGGACATTCTCTGTATCCTTAATCCCGTTATGCTTGCCGCAGCGTTTCTTTTTCAAGTCACAAGTGGTCGGCACAACAAAATACCATATTGGAAAATGCAAGGACTATGCTTGGGTAACCAAGGATGAGCTGCTGGATTATTTTCCTGAGAACAAGGAGTTCTTCAACAAGATGATCATCCACATAAGATAGCTCTCTAATCAGGCCAGGGGCAAACTAGGGGCTCTCTGGACAATTAGTATTTTGTTTCTTGAATTCGTACAAGTCAAGCGCCACTATTTATGGTCATGGGTATTGGGGCAGAATCTGCAGGAAACTATTACCCAAAACCTACCCATTTTACCACTTTTTTTTGGGCCAATTCTGTATCAATGTATGACAATATGGAATTGCTGTAGCATTAGTACTCTCCCAGCTGCTGTATCTTCACATGCCATATTATCAGTTTGCCCCATCGGAGGAAAATAATTAACAGGGTGGAATTCGATTCCCCTGATTTGATGTGCTTTTATCTTGCTAAATTGTGCCATGCTTGAGCCTGGAATCTGCATTTCTGAGTTCTGGTAATGCTCCTGTCTGGTAATGCTTTATTCAGTTTTGTCTGTCAGGTGTCAGCAACTAGGCCTTCTCCGATGGTAGACTCTTTATTCAGAGTTAGCAAAGAGACAACTCAATTAGAAAGAGCCAACTTAATTTTATACTGTTTCGACACGAGCTAGCATATAGTGCCCCGTTCGAAAAGGCCTACGAAACGCAGTATGCCTTGTGATGCACAGAGTTCTGCTACTCATCTTCAAGTTTTTCTTCCCTCCGTTCTCATACATACCTTGTTGACCCGAAATGCTGGTTGTCTCTGGACGCACGAACAGCTGCTCAACATTGTCTTTGGTAGGTTCGCCGCTGGAAGGTGGGCCCACACCGTGGTACCAATAGAAAATGGCATACTCCAGGAGCGTGTGGCCCATGCAAACCAACACGCGTCGGGTCCGCGCGCTTCCACAGCACACCGCCCCTGATTCTTTGCCCACCTCCAGCTCCAGGCTTCCCACCTCCCTCTTTCTCTTCTCTTCTTCTGCCTGTCGTTTACTTGGTCCCTTCGCTGTTCTTGTTGCCTCTTCTCCCAGGGCAGAGTGGGCAGAGGAAGAAGAAGGCTGCAGGAGCGAGAGGAGGCGGCTGTTCTCTTGGCCCGCGCGGCCATTGGCCGGGATCCATGCAGGTCCCTGTGGGCTTTCTCGGCAAGCTCTGGAGCTTCGTGTCCTTCCTGCCCTTCTTCATCCTCCTGTTGCTCCTGGGCTCTGTGAAAGGTAGCAGAAGCAGATGTAGCATTCGCCCCCTTTAATGTCTTGCAGATAATTACAGCACATTCAGAGTTTAAAGTTTATGATGATGTGCAGTTCATACTGAATGTTAATTAGTGAGATATGTAAATGGTTTACTGCTTTCCCCCTGCAGCTGTCCTGATCGGTCCAATTGCGGCCGCCATTGTTTTCTTTGGGAACTCTGCGGTAATTATTGGCCTGTGGCCTGCACATTTCATCTGGACATACTACTGCGTGCTCAAGTAGGGTAACTTCATCCACTTTGGCAAATTTGGCATGAATTCTAGCAGCATGTAGAATCTAGTTCAATGAATTGTGGAACTAGACAACTAGTATTAGGTAGTCTTCTCTTGGATAAGGCGAAGTGAAGGTTTTGATGTCTAAAGAACGTGTGTTTTGCAGAACTGAAAGAATTGGGTTAGTGTTGAAAATCCTTACTGGAATATTGTTGCCATTACCCCTGCTCCTATTGCCAATACTTGCTATTGTTGGGAGCCTGCTGGGTGGTATAGGCTATGGAGCTTTTGTTCCTCTTATGGCAACATTTGAGGCTGTTGGCGAGGGTGTTACGGACAAGCTTGCTCATTGTTTTATGGTATGCATGTGCCTGTTGAACTTCAGATATAGGATTCTCGATTTTATGTTGTGGGTAAATGTCATGAATAATGTTAAAAAGTCATCTCATTTTGACAATTTTAGGATGGAACTGTTGGTACAATAGCTGGAGCTTCCACGGTCGTTTGCGATGTCATTGACTTCTGCTTCCACTCGTATTTCTCCTTCATGGATGATCTCATTGAGAAAATGGGGGATGATGAAACCCCTCTTGACATCAAGTATGTTTTATGTTTTTATTCTCTGTTTTGAGTAATCATGCATGTTATATCATTCAGAATCCAATGCTTACTATGCATATGTTCTGCAACTGTACTTGTACTTTCTAGGCATGCACCCTGATAAGCATACTACATTAAACTATGCATATTCATTACTGATATAATTTGGTGTTTTTCGAAGGTTGTCCTATCTACCACGAAGCACACTCGTTGCTTTTATTGCCATTCCAGTAGATGTACTGATGATAAGTGCAGTGGCTTTGTGGAAAAGCCCCTGTATGTTGTTGAAAGGATGGCAAAGGTTATGCGAGGATCTAGTTGGAAGGGAAGGACCATTTCTAGAAACTGTCTGTGTGCCTTTCGCTGGTTTAGCCATTATACTATGGCCACTTGCTGTGATTGGGGGAGTAATAGCTTCATTTTTCAGCAGCTTCTTGTTCGGTTTTCGTGCAGGACTGATTGCTTATCAGGTCTGTTTAGCATTTTCTCTGATGAAGAAAGTGTACTTACAGAGCATCCATATGTATAGTGTGCATGTCGTGAATTGTTAGTTAATTGCCAGAATAAATGAATAATGATTATGTGCAGGAGGCTTCTTTCCAGATGGGACTGGCATACATGATTTCAGCAGTAGCGATTTTCGATGAATACACCAATGATTTGCTTTACCTAAGAGAAGGTTCATGTCTTCCGAGGTATGTTTCAACAGCTATTTCCACCAGTGTTCTCTTGAAACTGCTCGCTCATTTGCATAGCATTGCCTCCATGCATAGAGATTTTTTTTTTTTTTTTGCATTTAGTCAGTAACCACTTCGACAGACAGGCCCAAATACCGAAAAGCAGATGTCCGGAAGTGTGAGATTAACCAGAACAAGGAAAAGTACAACGCTACAGCTGAACCCGCAGAGAGGCAACATGTTCATCATAAGCATAGAAGGGTGTTGCATCAATCAAAGACGTTCATGCAAACCATCCAGCGACTAAGACCAATTCAGGTGAATCTACCTTGATCTTGCATGACCTGCATACCCTGTTCTAGGCTTCTAACGGTTCAAGATTTACAACACTCCTTTTTTCACTTTACTATGTAGATATGGGATTGGTTCTTCCGATCATGTGAGCTCAATGGAAGGATATTACTGAGTGAGGGTCTTATCACCGCTGGAGATATGGAGGAATATATCATCAAAGGAAAAGGCAAGAAGTTAAGCATCAAACTGCCAGCTTGGTGCATTCTTCAGTGCCTGATACGATCTGCAAAATCTGATTCCCCTGGTTTGCTCATATGTACGACCAGCTACCCTGACATATGTTTATACGCTTTGAAACTTAATGATTCACTGTGATTACCTATTAATTATCTTTATGGTTCGATCACCATATCTCATCTGTTCTGGTAGCTGACAATGTTGAAGTGACAAACTTCAACTGGCCTAAAGACAAAGTATTTGACTGGATGCTCGGACCACTTCTGGTCATCAAGGAGCAAATGAAGAAACTAGATATCAGCGAAGACGAGGAGATGTGCTTGAGGAAGCTCATCATGACGAACAAGAATGAAAAGCCATCTGACTGGGACGATTCAGGTTTCCCATCTGATGACAATATAAAGCGAGGTCAGCTGCAAGCAATAATCAGAAGGTAAGAAGGCACCGCATTGTGATGGCAAACTTCTAAAAATATTGTTTCTGAAGTAACTCCAACTCAACAAAGCCATTGATTCACAGGCTGCAAGGGATCGTGGCAAACATGTCCTTGGTACCAAGTTTCAGGAGGCGGTTTAGCAATCTGGTCAAGGCGTTGTATCTGGAGGCGATTGAGGCGGGGGCCATCGACGGATCACGGGAAGTGAAGCGCAGAGTGAAGGCTGATATTGCTTCTGGTTCTGGAAAGGTTGGGGAGAAAGGAACGGCAGATGTCGCGGGTTCGTCAAATGATGCGTTAGGGAACATTGACATGGTGTGATGATACTGTAACGTGAAGAATTCTTTTTCTCGAAATTTCAGCGTTCACTCTTCTAGGCCTTGTTTTAGTTTTGCAAGTGATATCTCTGCTACACGGACTATGACAATCCATCTTCTCTGTTCACACTTGAGATCGCAATGTGCTCAGTTGCATGAGTTTACTCGAACGAAGATCGCGAAATGAAGACTAAGAATAAAGGAATCCTGCGCTCTTTGGATGGTTGATAATTGAGATGACTGGGCAACTTAAGCCGATCGACATCCACCAGATAATTCTACGCATGACTCAGAATATGGTCTCAGCAAGAGGTACAAAAAAAGTACAAATACAAACTCATCTGCAAGAACACAGCTGGCCTGGCTATCAGGCTCCAATGCTCTAGCCCTTCGGAGGAGCTGGGTCATCGGGCTCTGGTGCTCCAATGTCTTCCGAAGAGCCTGTAGGTTGGTCTAGTTACATAAGCACTAACGCATATTTTTGGAGGAGGCAGATGGAAAATAAAATGGTTAATTACATATCTTGTTTATTTCTCTGCTGTGAACCCATTTGTTGATCCTTAAATTCGGAGCCAATTCTACTTAAATGGTTTGCAACTTTTTTCTTCACAAACAGAAAGTAGTTGGCATAAATTTAACCAATTGCTCAAGATCTCAAGTGCATCATTTAGAGCTTGTTTGGTTGGATGTCAGGCCGCGTTTAGTTTCCAAAAAGTACTTTTTACTTTCTATTCATCCCCCTCATAGAACACGCATCCCCAAAAATTCCTTTTTCCCCTTTTCTATTCATCCCCCTCACATAACACGCATCCCAGAAAAAAAAAGTATTTTTTTCCCACCACAACTTGCCCGTCCAAACCTTGGTATACATACAAACTTTGACTATTAATTGGTTTATTACCAAAAAAGTTGACACACCAATGCTTTGTAGCCAAATTCACAACAAGTCATTGTAAACTTCTTGAAAGATAAGAGTATTGGTTGCATTGTTGGATAATTATGTATTTCAGCCATATTTTAATTCCAAGATTTGATATAAAATTCAGCAATATTTCCATGACAATTGTGAGTGAAATAAGGTATATGCTGATAACCCATGTTGCCATCCAAATGCTCCATATTTGATGAATCTTTATTCCAGAAGAATCAGAGGGTGAAGCACTTAAGGATGTGGCAAAATAATTCAGTGTCAAGTGATGATTTCCCACAATTGTACTAATACTTTCTCCGTTTCAAATTACAATCCGTTTGACTATTTTTTACCCCAAGTTTGACTACTCATCTTATTTTTTTGCAAAATATCATATTTTTTATGACTTGTTTTATTAATCAAGGTGTTCGAGAATGACTTAAATTTGACTTTTTTGCATATATGTTTTGAATAACAGTAGCAGTCAAGCTTAAGATAAAAAAGTCAAACGAATTGTAATTCGAAACGGAGGGAGTACATCCAAGAAAAAGTCAGTGCTAAGTGACTTTCCATACTCCTATTAAATGTCATGGTACAATCACTCTGCCTTCACCAAATCTAATTATTCATTTTTATTATGAGGGGCTAGAGAGTAGAAATAGCACTTTTCTCAATGGACGAATGTTTGGGACCGTAGGCAAACCAAGTGAAAGAGAGGGAGTAGCGTGTCTATGTAGTGGAACAACGTTTCTCAGTACTGATCCTCTCATCGTCAGCAAATCAGTGGGAGCAAGCTAGTTCGTTAGTGTGCCCGAGTACCGCTCGCGTTGCAGCTGCTAGATAGCTTGTGCATGGAGCTGATTGCCTCATTTGCACAGTTCTCCAGAGGGAAGTTAGTTCACACTTCTCTCTGCTCCATAGAAGTGTGCGTGTGGGCAAGGGAGTGGTGCTTTAATTTTGGAGTTTTGGTCGGTCCTAAACTGCAACTTTTTGAAAAGCTAGACCTGAATTGTCATGTGGCCAAAGTTCCTTGGCATCTTTTTGTATTTATTTTCCACTCACAACCAGCAGGTTGCGTGCACGTGGGTCGTTTGCTTCATCACAAACCGACATAGGGTTCAAGCAGGGTTGAGTACGGAAGTTGGTTGCCTTTCGATATAGACATTGTCCTAGTGTCGTCCAATGTCTAATGATACTATCACAATGTCTTTAAATTGCAAATTGAACTTCATCAATGGATTCCACTCGTCGAGTAGATCAAAATCCATACATGGAGCGTCCGATTTAGAGTTCGAACGAGAGAGTTATGACCTTGGGAAGTTCTGCACCCTATGATAGGCGGTTAGACCGGCTGTGCCTGGGCAAACCGAGTTAGAGTTGTATTTTGACGGGATTTCTTTATATTCTTGATTCCTTACGGGCCAAGACCTCCCCACCCTATAAATATAAATATAAAGGGACACGGCCGATTGAGGGCACCCAATTGAATCACAAACAAATCTATCTTTTATCGTTTTACCTTTTATCCCTTTGCCCCACTTTTCCAACCCCATGTGTTGTTCTTCTCTTGTCTCCATAGCATGAGGAGGCACCCTAGCTGGCCTGCCGAGCCTAGGGCAACCCTACGTGCGCCTACCCTGACAGGGTCCCTCCCGGGTGGGCGTTCGTTGGTTTCTCTACCGGGTTGTCACAGGGAGTCTGACCGCCTGTCAAAGGGAGTCCGACCGCCCGTAACAGGGGGTCTGACCGCCTGTCGCACAGGAACTGCAGCGAGCTCCTTTGCGCGCCGCACGATCTAGTGCATTCGTGTGTTGGTCCAAAAAGGCGCCAACATATTTTAGCGACTCCGCTGGGGATGAAGGATCTGGTTTTCATGGCCAATTCATCAACCTCTAATGATATGGTGGTACTTGAAGATGAAATTGAGAAAGCTCGTGACGAGTATGTACAAGAAGCAGAACGAATCTGCAAGGAATCGTTTTTATCTTGTTGGAGTCGGAGCAAGGCGTTGTCGAGATCAAAGAGTGGCAACCTCCATCGGACATCGCCATATTGAAGGAGATTCAATCTTCAGGTACTATGTCTACTCGCTTATCCTATTATGTGAGTCATCATATTGATTCTTTGATTGATAAAGAGGATAGCGTAGATGTAATTCCTGTTGTTCAAAAGTCGGTTATTGATAAACCGGGTAGTGCTATTATTGATCCTTACAATGATTTGCTAACTTGTGATGATAAACATAATGTTGATCAAGCAATTCGGCCGTCTCAAGCCGAATCTATTGAAAGCATAAAGATCACATCTAGTAGTCCTATACTCGGGAGGCAAAGCAACAAGTTGAAACCAAAGATGGTTAAACCCCAAAATACCAAGATAGGTATTTGGAAAACCGTTGAATCTAAAGGCCGTCCCAAGCATCAAAAGGAAAAGCCGAAGCCTGTTCTTGGAGAGCTTCCGCCTAAATCCAAAAAACAAAGAAATGATGCAAGTCGGCCTAAAAAATTCCAAACAATCCAAATGATCTCCAAGACAACGATTCAATGATTGAAATCGGCAAGGGAATAATTTTTCTACATCAATGCGGACTTCGACATATGGATCGCCTATGCGTGTACCATATGGACCTTATTTTAACATGTCTTATTTTTGTCCACTATGGTCTTTTAATTCGTTATTGCCGTCTACTCCTAGATATTTTTGTCCAGATTATATTACTTATAGGGAGCCGGTAATTAATGAGTCAACGTTTATGCGTAATGACCGTTTTGATCAAAAGAATCGGTTTATGCAGAAAAATAAGCGCAAGATGATCAAACAAGTCTATCGTGTCAAAAAGGATGGTAGATTAAAAAAAATCAGATTTGACACTAGATATAGAAAAGCCAAACATTGAAGAATCATCGGCTAGCTCTATTGATCCAAATGCCCCCAATAGTGGTAATGTTTTAAACAATATAGCTGAACAACAATCAAGTTCGGTTGGGGGGCAAGATGATCACAAAGTAGTGGATTCAAAAGAAAAGGTGATGAGAGAAAAACCAGGCTTTGCTGAATTATTGCATACATATCAGAAATTAGCCAAGCAAAAGAAAAACAATCGGCTAGAGATGATCAAAGTAGAAATTCTTCATCACCAAGAGCAAAGAAACATCGACGGTCATCTCGGTCTTCATCATTCATCCCGTCGATGCATATGCCATGGAATGCATATTCAGGTTTATAATCCATAGTTTTGGTATAATCCTTGGTTCTCGCCTTATGGTTATCAATATTATGCTTATGATTTACCAAGGAGCCACAATTTGTCACCATGGCATCAAACCTTCAGTTTTTAGATGTGCTGTTCAGAAAGCCGAAATACTAGTCTTATACATGTTACACTCATGAGAACTTTGTTTTGTCTATAAAAGCATCTATAGAGAATTTAGTGACCGTTATATGGCCGATGTATTGTTCATCGTTGTCTTTAGTTAATTTTGGTCTGGAAGAGTATTTTCTGGCACGCATGCTTTGCCAGAAAACCGATCATGACTGGCTGTACAGCGTACTTAAATTGCAAATTAGACTTCACCAATGGATTCAACACGTCGAGTAGATCAAAATCCATATATAGAACGTCCGATTTGGAGTTCGGACGAGAGAGTTATGACCTTGGGTAGTTCTGCATCCTACGACAGGCGGTTAGACCGCCCGTGCAGGAGGTTAGACCGGCTGTGCCTGGGCAAACCGAGTTAGAGTTATATTTTGACGGGATTCCTTGCGGGGCAAGACCTCCCCACCCTAAAAATATAAAGGGCCACGGCCGATTGAGGGCATCCAATTGAATCACAAATAAATTTGTCTTTTATCGTTTTACCTTTTATCCCCTTGCCCCACTTTTCCAACCCCATATGTTGTTCTTCTCTTGTCTCCAAGGCATGAGGAGCCGCCCTAGCTGGCCTGCCGAGTCTAGGGCAACCTTACGTGTGCCTACCCTAACGGGGTCCCTTCCGGGTGGGCCTTCGTTGGTTTCTCCACCGGGCTGTCACAGGGAGTCTAACCGCCTGTACATGGGTTTGACCGCCTGTCACAAGGACTCCGACTGCCCGTAACAGGGGGTGTGACCGCCCGTCGCAGAGGTGCTGCAGCGAGCTCCTTTGCGCGTCGTACGATCTAGTGGTGTGTTGGCCCGAAAAGGCGCCTGAACACTTTCGATATAGAAATTAGCGACTAATGTTTCAAGAACAGATATGTTGTACAGATACACCAGATTGCCTCTTAACTAGCTTCCTTACTTGGTTAGCCTCCACAAAGTACACCATGACAGCTCAAGTTAAATTATGTGGCTTTGCTTGGCTACTCGTACTTTTTGTTAATTGTTCTTTTGGCCACGAGGAAGTTGACCGTTCATACCTCAAACGGCACACGTACGGAGACCATCGATCTATAAAGTTTTTTTTTCTATCGAAGTTGTTCTAGACATACTACTCTCTCTATAGTTTATGACAAGTTAGTGATCGTCAAAGTTGTAGTTTTGGATTTTGTCAGTGTCCAAGACCAAATGTCACCTTTTATGGTCAAAGAGAGCATGCTGAACAACCGCTAAAAAGCTACTTCTTGGTCATGCTGTGATGTGCCGAGCGGCTGATGTAGATGAATGTGCCAACAAGAGTAACGCTATGTAAGAAAGAGTTATAAAATACAACCATTTCAGCGGCACGACCTCAAAACATGTCTCCAATAACTCATCAGAGACGCTTCTACACCAGACGCCTGACTAATACTTTCGCCCACAAGACCAGGGAAGAAAACGCGTCTCTTATATACCATTATTAGAGACACGGGTAGGTAACACGCGTCACCTATATTATTGTAGATGTGTTTCTTTAACACGCATCTCCAAAGTTAGACGGTATCAGAGACACTTATTCTCCTGATGCGCCGTCTATATAATGGGAGACACGCCTGTAGGAAACTGTTAGTAGAGGAAACAACTGCCTCCGTTCCAAATTATAAGTTTATAGAAGATGTCAGGAGAGGAACATGTCAGAGATGTGGCTGCTAGGGGAGCAAAGAACTCCATCCATTCCAAATTATAAGTCATTCTAATTTTCTTGGAGAGTTGAACGTTTTGTGTTTAACCAAAATTGTAGAAGAGAACACAAAGGTTTATAACACTGAATAATATATAATATAAAATATATTGAATAAAGAAATTAATGATACTTATATGATATAACGAGTGTTAGTACTTTGTTGTATAAATTTGATCGAAAGATATTTGACTCTCCAATAAAGTTTGAATGATTTATAATTTGGACTAGAGTGAGTATTAAATTAGTCCTATGTTTCACTATGTACTGAGGAGGTACGGTACTACTACATGCTTAAAAAGAACCACTGTGATGAAGTGATTATCCATACTCCTATTAAATGGCATAATTACGACAATTAATTTTCCTCCGCCAAATCAAATCATTTAATCAGGGAATAGAGCATAAAAAAATTCAATAATTGACTGTTTCTCAGTGCTCAAATATTTAGAAATGTATCCAAGACAGGGGACAATTAAACAGAGCGAAAACGGAGGGATCAGCGTATACGGTCGTCCAACAGCGTACTATATACTCTCATCGTCAGCAAATCAATGGCAACAAGTTAGTTCGTTAGACGGTGCGCCGGAGCGCCGCGCGCGTGTCCCAGAGCTCCAGCTAGATCGTGCATGGAGCTGATTGCCTCATCTGGACAGTTCTGCTCACGTACGTGCAGTGGAGTGTGAGCGTGGCAAAGCATTCAAGCGAGGAGTGGTACCTTGGTAGAGGTCCGAAATTGGATTGTGGCCAAGGTTTCTTGGCATCTTTATTTCCTATTTATTTGCCGTGGTCACAACGGTTCGGACATGGTAGGCTGGCCACTGGCCAGGCGCATACGTGGTGCAACAAATTTAAGAATACCAAGTAATACAATATGCTTAGAAACACATATCTTTACAGTTTTAAAATTAGATTTTATCAAATTGGATGCTTTTTAAACTTATTTGAATCTTCAATCTTCATGGCACCAAAATAATTTCTGAAAATTATGTGAAAAAAACTAATTTTGCTCACATGGGATTTAGTAATTTATACAGTACTTTTCTATCACAAATTACATGAAGAATTTTGAGGTTCTTATATAATACCCCAAATTTTGAATTTCTCATAATTATATGTGTAACTTTTGTGAGGAAATACCTTGATAAATTATTGCGTCTGATGCAAGGAATGTTAGTTATTATTCCATAATTTTTAAAGTATCTGGGTCTCATAAATTAAGATAATTTCAATGTCGCCCAATTTAGTGAATTTTAATAGATTTTAAAACTATAAAGGCACATGTGTTGGTTTTAGAAAAAAATGGATTTACCTTCAGTTATTTTTATCACTAAAAAATATTCCTGATTCTGGAGGTAATTTGGAGGTTGTTTCACCCAAGTTAGTTGATAGAAGTGATGGAAACAACAAATAAATGTCAATGTTAGAACTCGATGCCACGTTAGTGAGGGAAAAATTTAGAATCAACGAGGAAACTGAGTTATATTTTGATGTCAAATAATTAAGGAATTTCATCTACATTAATTCATGCATAGGTCATTGAAAAAAAAACTCATGCACTACTATAAAATCGTCTAAATCAAACACTCTTTTACAGCCGGTTTTGAGACAACCGGCTGTAAAAGGTCATCACAGCCGGTTGGATTACCACCCGGCTGCGTTGCCCTTATCACAGCCGGTACCAACCACCAACCGGCTGTGATGATGGGTGAGGGCAACGCAGCCGGTTCCAGCTACGAATTGGCTGCGTTGCTACTCATCGCAGCCGGTTGGTGGTTGGAACCGGCTGCGTTGAGGGGCTCATCAACACAGCCGGTTCTAGCCACGAACCGGCTGCGTTGCTACTCATCGCAGCCGGTTGGAGCCACGAACCATTTGTGTTGATCAACGCAGCTGGTTCTATATGCATAGGCACTTGGTAAATACAATTTTTTGAAGCCCTAAACGTTGTCAAATTGAAAAGTATTGAACTACAAAGTGTTCACAGATCCTACATCTCTCATATAGGGTTTAGGGTATGAAACAAGAAGAGAGATGTATGATTAGTGAACACTTTTATTATCACTATATCATATGAACAAATGACCAAAATAAAAGTTATAAAACTCGAAAATTTATGAGACATTATAGTTGTCAACATTTTCATTTGAATTCGCATCGTCAACAAAAACCAAGTTTGAAATTATTCAAATTTAAAATACAAATTTCGTAAACGACCTCGGATGGAAAAATGGACAACTTGAAAGTTGTAGTGTTTGAAAAGTTACGAAACTTTGTAGTTGACAAGTTTATAATTTGAATTTGTTTAGGCCCTCAAATAAGTCATTTACACTTGGATTCGTATAGTATGTGGGGAATCAAACTGTGATATGGTCACAACCACCTGTGTATCATAGTGGTAAGAGGGGGTACACGCGAGGGGAAGGTCGTGGGTTTGAATCCCAGCTATCACGTAGCGTGAGAAAAATCTTATGACTTGTGATGGCTTTGGACGCGCTGGGTAGGAGTGGCTGCCCAGTGGGGTCCCTCCTCCAATTAATTTTTTTTCTATTTTTTTGAGCTCTTGTAAACCGTCCTAGACAACCTCATCGCAGCCGGTTCTAGCCACCAACCGGCTGTGATACACCCAACACAGCCGCTAGGAACCAGCTGCGATAGGTCCCAACCGGCTCCATTGGTAGTAGTGATGCATCGGTCCTTTATGAGTCCAATTTATAGGTTGACTATCGATGCATTATAGTTGTTGTGTTACAATTGTTCATGGATTTGTTCAATAATTATACCAAATTGTATAAGAAAGATTTGATATTTCATTGTCTGTTTAAACTTTAAATCCTAGATCCTCCACTGCAACGTGGCTATTCATGTCTAGACTTCACTAGGGTGTGCATGTGTACGCTTAGTATTCCCTCTACAAATTTACTGTGATTATTAAAACTATTAAATAACTAGTCCATATATACTCAGGTTGCCACACGCTAAAGTCCATCACACACCGTTGTTAGTCCATTACACTTGCACACACCGTTGTCGCCTATATACATGGCTCTGTCTCTGGCTGCCACCGAAGAGTAACAGTACTACTAGCTAGATATACAGAGTCGCTGGTAGCTAGCTGCAGCTAACCTGCAGCAAGGAACAAAAGAAGCAGAGACGAGATGGACATGGCGTTCTGGTTCGTCTCCCTGGCCTGCCTCGGCGCGCTGTACGTCGCCACCATCTGCGCACGTCCCCTCGCCTACCTCGCTCTCTGCCTGCGCCGGCCAAAGGACCTCCACAGCTACGGCTCCTGGGCCATCGTCACCGGCCCGACGTCCGGCCTCGGCCGGTCCATGGCCATGGAGCTCGCGCGCCGGGGCTTCAACCTCGTCCTCCTCGACCTCGACGCCGGCAACCTCCTGGAGACCACCGACGCCATCAAGGCCCTCCACTCCGTGAAGATCAAGACCGTCGTGTTCGACCTCTCCCTCGTCGCCACCCCTCAAGGTGACCGAGTGTTTTTTTTCTTTTCCGGTTGGTTTCGAAAATACACTCGGCAAAAAGATTGTTTGTCGAAGTATCGAGAAAAAACTCGGCAAATACTTCGGCACTCAGCAAAGAGATTGTTTGCAAACCAACGACGATTTCTGGTAGGGTATGCTATGCCTACTGATTGCGATGAGCTTTGTGTGCTGGTGGTAGGCGACGAGGCGATGGGGCGGCTGCGGGAGGCGATGGATGGGCTGGACGTGGGGTTGCTGGTGAACAACGCCGCCGTGAACACGCCAGGCGCGGTGTACCTGCACGAGGCGGACATCGAGCGGTTCGTGCGGATGATACGGGTGAACCTTTGGGGGCTCACCGAGGGTGACGGCGGCGGTGCTGCCGCGGATGCTGGCGCAGGGGAAGGGCGCCATCGTGAACGTCGGCTCGGGGTCCACGGTGGCCGTCCCGTCCTTCCCTCTCTACACCGTCTACAGCTCCACGAAAAAGTACGTGAGCCTTCTTTTTGTTTTCTTTATTTTATTTAATAAAATTCTAATAAAGCCCTTCGGATTTTAAAACAATCAATATCCATTCTAACTTTTTACTATTCAACTATTCCCTCCTCAGAAAACACGCTTTTCATGACTTAGTTACAGTATTTTTCTACAACTACAATATTTTTTACCCCAATCTGAACGCAGCCTAAGGCGAAAGGGGCACATCGGACTTTCCAACATTAGCCATTAGTATGTTTGAAATTTGAAATAACTAAGAAAAGCATCACACTTATACATACGTGAAATTTCTGCCACAGTCCCTTTTTCTAATGACTTTCTATTACTCCCTCTGTTAAATTTGACCACATTTCTTGTTCAAAAAATTATACAAAATATTAGATTTTTTTTTGTTATGGCTTGCTTTTTTATAAAGGACTTCATGAATAACTTATATTTTGATCATGTTTACACACATTTTTCGAATAAGACGGATGATAAAAAATTCAAACAAATTTTGTTTTGAAACAGAGGGATTATATTTAGGGTGTGTTTGGCTACTTGGGTTAAAAGTAGCCCAAGATATAAATACCAATTAGAAAAATTAAACATGGTAATCTAATTGCATAAGTCATAGCAGCAATTTTCGAGACAAACCTAATGATACCGATAAAATGTTTTCATAGAAGTATACCAATTTTACAGACATAAAACTACAAGCTTCCGTTTCCAAAAAGAACTATAAGGTTCCATTTTGAATTTTATTAAAGTGGGACCGTAATAAAAGACAGAAGTCAAGTAAATTTTACAAAGTTGCTAGGTTATGTTGAACTTATTACACCAATTAAAATTCTACTGATGAATTGAAAGATGAGTACAAATTCTAATGTTGTGTGGCTTCCAACTTCCAACCAGGTACGTTGCCACTTTCTCCAAAAGTCTTTACGTCGAGTACAAGAGCAAAGGAATCGACGTCCAATACCAGGTCCGCACTCTAGTACTACTACACTAGACTAGTACTACCATCACTGCAAACTTCACTAGCCGTACCTGATGTATCTGCTGCATCCCCTGGCCGCAGGTTCCCTTCTACGTGCACACGCGCATGCTGTCGAGCGCCGCGAAGGCCAAGCTCCGGCCGTGGTTCGTGGCGACGGCGGACGAGTACACGCGCACGGCGGCGCGGTGGATCGGGAACGGCCCGCTGTGCGTGCCCGGCGCTGCTCAGAAGCTGCAGTGGTGCCTCACCGGCTTCGTTCCGGACTGGGTGCACGACTGGTACCGGATCCGCCTGCACCTGCAGCACAGAGCTGTCACCCGGGCCGCGCGGTCCGGCAGCCGTAACCGCGGGCACGCTGTAGCCACCCGCAACGGCAACTCAGTGGGGCCAAAGATCAGGGGCTAACGAGCAGTGCCCATCCCATGCTGCGATGCTCGTGCAAATTTAAGGTGTGAAAGGTTATGATGGTTTGAGTTATATATTTATGACTATATTTATACTTGTGCTCTTGATTGTCAGTATTTGTCTTGTCTGATGCAAGTAGTAATGTATTGTGAATCCTGTAGTACTGAATTGTTCGCTGGATCATCGCAGAAGTATATATTGTTGTTGATGTGGTGTATATGGAAGTTGTAAACAATGTGCTATCATGCTAATGTTTTCGAGCAACCTCCAAATTGTGTCCAGGAGGATGAAATTTATTCTGGCAATTTAATATCTATGACCTTTCTGATTTTCTCTCTTTTTCTAAAAGCAATCTCCAAATTGTGTCGAGGAGGAAGAAATTTATGCCGGCAATTTAGTATCTATGACCTTTTCTGATTTTCTAACTCTTCTCCAAACCAGCTAGTTTTTTTCCCCTATGAACAGTTATCACTATCGGTTGTAGTTAAAACCCAAGTTCTATAGACTTCAGTTTTAGGCGATTTTCAGTGGGGGTTTAATTTGAGTTTCATGCACATTAAATGATGTTCCATGTAGCAAAAAATGCTGACATGACATGATATTTATTATGTTGAAACAAGATAGATGAGTTTCCATCAGGATGAAGTTGTGTATACACGGTTTCCAAGACTATGAGATGTGTTGAAACTGTGATGGGGGGTTAAAGAGTTTCATCTCATCAAATTTCAACCAATGATGTGCATATTAAATGCTATTGCTTTATCTATGACACTGTAAAACGAAACTTTGCATTGGGAGACCCTGTTTCATTTTTTGTCGCTCTTGGAAATCAAGAAATGAAACTCTCCACTGGCAATAGCATTAATATCACTAACATTAAAGGGCAAAAGTTGTTCACAAATCACAACAAGATTCAGAAGCTCTTGGGGTGAGGTGAGGGTTAAAATCTTGTGAAGGACATTGGTCTTTATGTGAGACTAAACTGGGCGTCCGGGAGCCTGATCAAAATTCTTATGATGAAGAATTCGGTTTATGTCCAATTCAAAACCGAGCACCTCTCTTCCTAAGATACCAAGATCACGTAGCAAAAAGGTGCTACTGACCCTAGAAAGGTAGTAGGGGAGTAGAGGAAACAAGAATTAGAGAGAACGACTCAAAACGAAGCAAAGCAGCTCAGGACAGTGAGCACCGATTAATTTGGTGGTGGTCAGGAGAGACCACCGAAATAGTTGACGATCACAGGAAAACACAGCACACCCGAGAGCATCTACTATTTCAGGGGCGGTGAACTAGGAGAAGTACTGAAACATTTGGTGTGTTCCAGAGTTCAATGAAACTTGTTAGCACCGACTAATTCGGTGGTTGTCAAGAACACCCACTGAAATAGTCGGTGGCCTGTAGAATGCTAGCCACAAATAATTCTCCCGATTAAATCTATGGTTTTAACCATGATTTAGGATAGCCGCAAATATATTTGAAGAAATCACCTCTCAAACCCCATTGAATCAAGAGGAATCGAGAAGATCCGCGGGAAGGAACATGAAGAATGCCAAAATTCTTTGATTCGACACCAAATTCTTAGATTTCTTGGGGGATTTCGCACGGTATAGGATCGCAAAGGATCTATGAAAGATTTTCCCAACAAGAACTCAAAACATTCGACCCAAAAATCGAATAACAAGATCCAAAACAAAAACCTCACAGGAAAAGAGATGAACACGGGAGATTAGCTAATCAAATCATAAATGATTAGATTAATCAAGAAGCATTACAAAGGTTTGTGGTTAAGATCCACCCTTGATCCTACCCACGTGAAGATTTGGGGCTAAGCTGCGGGTGATCACTCCCTTAACCTAGCAAACCTATCATTAAGCACACCTTAGCCTTAGGGAAATATAACTAAGTGAGGTGGGAGAGGAACGCCGAAGAGCTTGTCTCCCCAACCAACCATCTCTCTCTTATATAAAGAAACAAAGGGCTAACCAATGGTCTAAACTACCCCTAATGCAAAAATTAGGATATAATCCCGTAAAGGGCCATTTGGTAACTCTTTGATGGGGAAGCACCAGATGGGCATGACTCCTCTTTGACTTCCCGTCGCCACGAAGCAAGATCGAAGATGACGCCACGTGCCCTCCGCCCGGACCTTAACCATGCCAAGTTCCCCCTAGTTTTGAGGCCCAAACCAGGAAACCTGTCGTTAGGTGTTTTTGTGGTGAAACTGCCTAAACCTTTCCATTCGATGCCACATGATGTGATGAAGCCCCAGTTTTGAGGCCCAAACCAGTGAAACCTGACTGCTTTGGAGGTTTTGTGGGAACCGCCAGACCACCCCTCCCCCCGCTACTAACCGCATGACATTGCAAGGGCCCAGTTTTGAGGACAAACCGATGAAACCATCAACGAATATGCGTGTCTACCTTCCGCCAAGTGCCATGATGCCTTCGAGCTCTTTCACACCTCTGCCGCAACGACAAGCCTACTCGACACTTGCCATCACCACCCTTTTTTATTCGGATGACGCCAACTCCACCGTGCACCCTCGCTTATCCGTGCACCAGCGACACACTGCACCTGCACATCATAGCCAAGAGCATATCATACACGACGGTTGTCAATCGCTCCTCATCTCAGGGGGGCCACCATTGGTTCTCAATCACCCCTTGATGAGTGCATTGACAACACGCCTTTGAAATTCATGATATGAAAACTAAAATGAAATGAATCTGGTAAACTTAGTCCAATGATCAAACAACAAGTCAAAAGACAAACAAAGATCACTAAAGGAGCGAAAATCTCAGTCCCATAAGACAAGGGCAACAACTCGATGCAATTGAGATAGGAATCACATGATTCCCTCAAGAAGAGGCGAAAGGGCTCAACATCGATCATGTGACAATTGAAAGCAAACAGAGAATAAAAAAACCAAACACAACTCAAAATACAAACTACGCTTAACTATGGTTTTGCTCCGATGACAATTGTAGTTCTAGTTTATTCTTTTATGAGGTGGCTTGGCTATGGTTTTGAAAATTAACTTATCATATCTATATCTTTGTCTGATCACTACTGGAGTAATATTATTACCTTATTTTCGTGACAATTCATTCATATCTTAGTCTGATCACTACTATGACCTGTGAGTTGGATAATTCGGATATGTAGATGATAGTTTTATTTAAAGTAATATGAGTTTCCATGGGATAAAAATAAATAACGATATCTGGTTTACTCCTGGTTGGAATGCTATAGTTGTATATCTGTGCACTTGCGGATGATTTAATAAAATAGCAATTCGTACCATGAGTGTTTCTTGGTGCTATTTCTAAATTCTTATTTGCGCCTATGAGTATTTAGAGATGATATTAAGAACTACCAACAAACATTTATGGCGCCGTTGCCGGGGAACTCTTAAAACCTTTTAATATTACCAGATGCATATACAAAATTATCCAAGGTGTGAGTCAACTACTCAAAAATTGGCTAATATTACTCTTTCTATTTTCCTTCTATTTTTGGTGAAGAGCAGGGTATGCATGACTGGTTTCTCTCTGCCGGCAAACTTCAACGCAGATTGGGAGATTGCTGAGATAGATTATGGCTAGACTCTTGTCAATCAGCCAACGGATCGAAGCAGCAGTTAGCTGCTGGTTCACGCTATTGTCTATTGACTGCCTGAAGAATCTCAAAATGGTTGCTGATAAACTCGCAGGGGCAATGTACTGCTCATGATTAATTGATTGTTCCAATTCGGGACCAACGTATTCGATCAGTAGCACATTGTTTTCACAAATTAAATCATACTTTTGTTTTGTTCTTTACATAGATTTTTTATAATAAAAAATCCTAGTCAAAATTTTCTTTCGGCGACTACGTCTATGTCCAAAACATAAGTTTGTTTGTGACCATTTACATGTTCGCACCATCAATAATCGCGCGCGCACACATAGCTAATGCCAAAACTGTCGACCAAATCCTTTTTTTTTACCTTGGATTTAATTAGAACAGAGACCTCGAAATCCCAAACAAAGCAACCAGGTTGGTCTACATGGGACACAAATTTAAAACATGGATCAAGCCGTCAAAGATGTAGACATGCGAAATAATCAATGCAATGCAAGTAGCAAGGTCGTTCCATACCGTAGTAATAGCTGACACGGCCGAGTCGATTACTCATCCCCATCGCACGGACATTGTTTTGTAGTGGCCACATATTCTGCTGCTGCTGCTGCGTAATCCCTTTCAACCAGTGACGCGTCGCAGTCTCATGTCTACACCGTCTACAGCTCCTCGAAAAAGTACGCGAACATTCTTTTTGTTTGAATAAGAAGATGGGGGCACATCGGACTTTCCAAAAGTATCCATTATTATATATGTTTGAATTTTGAAATACCTAAGAAAAGCATCTCACAATTGTACATGCGTGAAATTTCTGCCACGCAGTCCCTTTTTCTAATGACTTGCTACTATATTTTGGGTGTGCTTGGCTACTTGAGCTAAATTAGCCCAAGGTATAAATACCAATTAGAAAGATTAAACATGAGTTAATAATAAAATTAGTTGCATAAATCATAGCAATTTAGGGAGACGAAACTAATGTTAAGGATAAAATTTTCACATAAGTATACTAATTTTACAGCACAGAGCTGGCACGCTGTAACCACCCCCAACGGCAACTCAGTGGGGGCACGCTGTAACCACCCCCAGCCTATGCTGATGCTCGTGCAAATTTAAGGTGCGAAAGATTATGATGGTGATTATGGGCAAGTTATATATTTATACTTGCACACTTAATTGTCTGTATTTGTCTTGTCTGATGCAAGTAGTAATGTATTGTGAAACCTGTAGGACTGAATTGTTCGCTGGATCATCGCACAAGTATATATTGTTGTTGATGTGGTACATATGGAAGTTGCAAACAATGTGCGATCATACTAATGTTTCGAGCAATCTCCAAATTGTGTCCAGAAGGATGAAATTTATTCTGGCTATTTAGTATCTATGACCTTTCTGATATTGTCTCCAGAAGCAATTTCCAAATTGTGTCCAGGAGGATGAAATTTATGCTGACAATTTAGTATCCATGACCTTTATGATTTTTTCTCTTCTACAAAGCAGCTATTTTTACAACCCTTGTTTACAACCCAATTGCTGAAAACGTCAGTTTTAGACCATTTCCAGTGGAGGTTTCATATGGCTCTTGTTGCATTGGATGCAATATGTCAGTCAAAAATCCATCCTCCATCCTCCCTGAAAAACAAATTAAGGTCACAACTGTCGAATGGGGAAGAGGAATGCGGCAGATCAGGGCATTGCTAACTCACCTGCTGCTTCCAGCGGTTTAAGGCGTGTGAAGCTGAGCTAGGAGAGGACGGACTGTGGTGGCACCGTGCGAGGCAGATCGAGGCGGCGGCCACGACGAAAGGTGACGGTGCTGCTGGGCGCCCTGAGAGGAGGAGCACAGATGCGTGCGCAGTCGACGGAGAGGGGGCTCACTACGCGGCAGCACAGATCCACGACAAATAACATTTGCCCACAAGTTTTTTCAGACCCGCCCACAAGTTTATTTAAGTAGCTTCTTAAATAACGTTTGGCCACAAATTTTGTTTCAATCCACCCTACTACGCTTCCTTCCCTATTGTTCATGTCACGAGTTTTACAATTCAGTTCTAACTCTAGTTGTCCGACTTTTTTCTGGATATTTTCAGATGTCTAACAAAGAGGAGCATCATGAATATCATTGACCTCCGAAAGCTATGGAACCAACATTCCAATTCCAAAAACCCATCGATATCCCCGAGTTACATCACTGGAGATAATGTAATGTGATACTACAAACATTTAGGCATTCACAGTAAAGATCCCAACAGAAACATTTAAGATCATGGAGCAATTCAAACAAACTGGGTTGGCACAGATGGCACTGGTTAACATCGAGCGCACAAAGTAACCAGCAGGCATCGGAATTATGCACCACCACTAAAACTTCTCTTAAATCTTCTCATAATATTTGAGAGGCAGACTTCAATAAGGATCAAAGGTTCGCTACCCGGGGGTACAAAACTCAAGTACACGAGTGTGGCAAAACAACTTCTTCGAAACTCCAAAACTACACTTAGAAGACCATTTCATGAGGCTTGTCACCATCCCTGAGAGAGAACCGGGCACCAAGGTAGGACTTCAGCTCTGGGACAGCCTCAATAGCCTTGATCAGAGCAGCATCCACGGCCTTCTGGTCATCCTTCTTGAAGTCAGGCAGAGACTTGGATGCCTGCAGATTCATACAAGAGGTAGGGTAATTTATACATGGAGGAAAACAGATTGCAGAAGGCCAACAAAACAGTTAGGGAACTTGGACGCCTACCTCCTTCTCTGTCTCAAAAAGTTCACCCTCGGTCTTCTTCGCCCTCTGCTTCTTTTCCCTGGCAAAGTACTTGTCATCAAACTTCGCCACATCAACACCAGAGATGTCGACCTTGGTGGATGTAGCAATGACATAAGTCTGGTTCACACGGCGGATCGGCACTCCATTGATCTTGAAAGGCCCTGAAGGACAATAATAACATTAAAATTAAGGGTCTATTATCAAGTGTAACATACAGGAAAAAATGTGCATGCAGCATTAGAAGCTGTGGTTTGCAATGAGTATAAACAATTTACAAACTTTAATTTCTGATGTGTCCAGCACATGTAGATGTTGACAATTTATATAACTTAACAACTTTAATGAAACAAACACTCAGAGGCGACTTGTGAATCCCAGCAGTTCTAAAGGTTGACAGAAAGTGCATAACCTAAATCTATTATGAAGTATTAATTTCTAATAAGGATGTTATAGAAACATCAAAAGACAACACATGGTCATATCACACATTCTTACATCACGCCAAACCTAGAACAGATTCAGAGCACAACATGCGTGAGTCCAAAATGTATTCCTTAGGGACTGTTTGGATACATGGTCAAATGGCACCCATTTTGCCTTTTTTTTTGCCATTTGTCTCCAAACACCACCTTGGGAAAAGGGCAAATGAAAAAAGATATGGCAAAAATCTCTTGACTCCAAATTGTGGCAAAACTTGGCAAAACCTTTTTGGAAAAGTGCCACACCCCTTTTCTCCCTAGCCTACCACTTTTTGCCAAAAGTTTTGCCATTGGATACAAACATCCCTAATGGCAGAACTTTTGCTATCTTTTCTTGAGGGCAAAAGTTTTGCTCTTGGCCCATGGATCCAAACAGCCCCTTAAACACTAAATTCATCATCTATTCAAGAAAACGTAGAGCATAAATGCAAAATTGTAATTAGATTACCAAGTCATTTTATGATAAATGGGATGTCTTCTTAAACCCTCAACTCATCTAGTAAGAAACTATACAGTATAGCTGCAAAATTATGTTTATATTATAACGAAGTCAATTTTTTTACAAATGGGATGGCTTCTCCAAGAGAATCAGGTAATGATAAAACATAAAAACAAAAGGATAGATGCAAGGCAACCTGCAATCTACACACATGCTAAAAAACAACCAAGGTACTGAACCGTGAGACAACTAACTCTATTCGCAAAATTAACTTATATATCGCAGATTAGCATTTAGCAATGACCCAAGGAACTTTGCAGATCCCGAGAACTATAGATCCACGACACTCCGAGCTGGATGTAATTTCAGGTGACAAACACACCGATCAACAAGGCAACACATCATAAGCGCAGCTCACCTGAGACAAGGAGGAGGCCAGACTTAAGCTGCTTAAGGAACACCACTCTCTTCCCCATGAAGCGTCCAGCGAGCAGGATCAGCACCGTCCCGGGCGTGATGGTCGACCTGCACAAACGAATAGCCGATTCGAATCAACCCCCCGCTCAAATGGATTCGAACACCACGCTGGTCGCCACTTGCAGGGATGTTGGGGTCACCTGAGCTTGGTGGGCTTCGGCTTGCGGGTGCTGGGAGCGCGGGGCTTGACGTCGTCGGCGGGGTAGAACTTGGGCTCCGCGGCGGCGGCGGGCTTCTCGGCCTTGGGGAAGGTGCCGCCGTGCTTGGCCTTGATGGCCCACAGCCCCCGGCGGTGGTACGCGTGCGACCGCGACGCGCGCTTGATGCCCTGCGACAGCTTCGACGTCGGCGCCATTGGATCGGAGTGGTGCGGAGCGCTGCTTCGGCTCGGCGGCTGGGGGCGGCGGCGGTCGAAGAATGGAGTAGAGGGTCTGGTCGCGACCTCGCGGGAGTATATGTGTGTGGCGGCGTGGAGGTGGAAACCCTAGGTCCTTGGGCTCCTCTGCGTGCGTGAGTTTTTGGCCCATTAGCAAGCCTCTCTCATGCGTGAGTTTTTGGCCCATTTTAGGATGCAAGGGAGTACAGTGCGCCGGCGTCTGAATTCAATTTATGCTGCTAAAAACTTCTAGATGCATTTTTTCAGCGCGTCTGGAACGCAGAGTTTGAGAACAACTTTTTCAAAAAAAGAGAGATAAATATACTTGTGGCAACGGCTGTAATAGGAATAGAAAATAGTTACACGCTAAATGGGGGCTTCTGGTAAAAAGATAGTGTACTGACACCGTGGCTTTTTTACTCTGTTTACTCTTAAAATTTATTGGGTTTGATCCCCAGTCAATCTTGTTGGGTTTGATCCCTAGTCTATGTCAACATGCTTTGGGTTAAAAGGTTTTCCAGTTATTGTTGACGTCTTGTTGTATGTACTCTTGGGTACATGACGAAAAGGTCTGAAAAAATGGAACGGGAAGTTGATATCATTACAATTTTCGCTGCAGCCAGATATAAAAAGATCAACCCTCCTAGGCCCCTATAGATGTGGAAATGAAAAGTGTAACAAAGCAAGTAGGAAACACAATAAGTAAGGCAAGAGCAATTTTTATCTTTTTTTTTCGACCGTGCCTTGGCATGTATTTCATTAAGAGGGTGGAGAACTACATAGATACAACATAGAGCTCAAGTCATCTGGGATAGATGACTTATGGCAGCGTGATACAACATAGAGCAATTTTTATCCTCATGGTGTACAAATTAGAGTAGAACTTGAATCAGTAGGCAGAGTTCGACTGTGTTTTCAATCAAAATGTACTACGCAAAGCTTCTGCACGCAGACATACTAATACACAACATTTTTGTTGTTGCTTGATACAACCCAACCCAGGTAGTATAATAGCAATCCAATTACCACTACCCATAAACTAATTTGGCAGCCAACTAATTTCAAAACAGCGCTAGAATAACCCCACAACTAATTTCAACACACGTATGCCGAGAGGGCCGCGGCGTACCCTGCATTCTAGCCCAGTAGAGAACACGTATAGTCCGTCATCCCACAAGTAACAAGGGGAAACCTACCCACCAGGGTTTCCCTAAAAAACCAGGGTTCAAATCATTGATTCGGCACTGGTGCTCGTATGTTCCTCGATTTATTTCAGGATTTACCGCACTATGCATCCGGTGGTAGGCGACGTCCCAGTTGACAGCGAGACGCCTGTGGTGACTTCGTGAATATCAAGATCTGCCGGCTCAGTCCTTCGGAGGTGCTCATAGAGGTAGGATTTGCGTACGTGTGTTCATAGGGGTGAGTGTGCGTGCGTGTTGAGCGTCTACGTTGTATTGTGTAATTAAAAAAACAAGAGGGAAAAGGCAAACCTGTATCGCACCTCCGGCCGCCGGCTGTCATCTTTTTTTTAATTTCTTCTGTCATGGCTTCTGCCCCTTGCTAGTGGCCACTGCCTAGGATCCACCCACAGGTGCCTGTCCAGCGAGCATTGGCGAGCATGTGCTGGAAGACCGGCCCAGCCCACTCCGGTCGCCTCAACCCATTTTCAATGGAAGTTTCATAGATATAATTATCTAGAATGACACCTCATCTAAATGCTTGAAACTATGATGAAACACTCACCTCTTGATGTATAATTTCATTTATTATTGTTTCTTAAGTTACATACTTGGCACAAGTTGTTTACTGTGTAGGCAGAGATTCATCATTATTAAACTCATTTCACCTCTCTCATCATTAATACATTGTCACATCATAAAAAATACCTACATGGCACTCTATTATTGCACATAATACCTCCACTGAAACTGGCCTCACTCCTCTTCCTTACGGTGTGTTTGGACTGTTGGGAAAAAAGTATTATATGTGAGAAAAACTTTGTTGAGAACCGTTTTTTATAGAATGAATAGTATGAATGTAGTGAAAGGTGGTTGATGAATAGTGGCTCAGTTCCTATTGCTGGACTACACCACAAGTATAGTATTCTTGTGTTGCTTTGCGTTCTTCTCTGCTTCTCCATTCGTACTATTGTGTCGTTAAAACATATTCTGATGCAAGCATTTTTCATTTTTAGAATTCTTGAAGGATGAAGAGGAACGGGGACACTAAATTTCTTTTCCAAAAATATGCAACAAAAAGGTAAAATGAAAATAATTTATGTACTATTGGAGGAGGTACGAAAGGTTCTCTAGCCTAGTTGGTTAAGCTAGTCGATGTTTGGTGATTTTTATAGACTCGGTCTCTTTTTAACGAAAAACCCTAGGGTTCTTCACCCCACCGGAGGTTCTCCTTTTTAATGAAAAACCTGGAGCTCTTCACCCTACCAAATCTAGTTTTTTTCTATTATAGGTGTCTAAGCTGCTTCTTTATGCTTATTTTGGACTTAAATATTTGAACATGTACATTATAATTCATAAACTTTTGCATTCAAGTGTTGAATTTAATACTTGGTATCTTATTTTTAACAATATTTTAAATGTTTTATCAGATTATATATAGATTGTAATGTTTATATATTGGTTGAACCGAATTATATATGGAAAAATTATCGTGGCATACCCTTTGGACAAATCCGACATACGCCTCTGGGTCCATGCATGGGGTGCATGGGGCCATTACACTAGCACTAAGATTACTGTGGTGCACTCCTAAAGGAATTGGTATAATTTTGTTGCAAGCCATGGTGGACATAACGAAGTCAATGTGTAGTATTTTTTTTTGGAAAAGACCAGTTTCACCCAACACTTATTACAAAATATCATTTTCAACTTATAACTACAAAAACCAGACACTAAATATCGTCCAACTTAGGGATGAAAGTGGTATGGATATTTTCCGTCCGACCGACCGACCGAAGGCCCTCAAGCCTTAAATGGTACATACCGTATCCGGAACCGAAAAATCAATATTCGACCGTATCCGTATCCGCATAACAAAAGTTGAATGTCTATTATAGATATGTAATGTATATCAATATCCGATGCATATCCGACATATTTTGTACTTTCCATATCCGAATCTGATCCGACAAAAAAAAATAAATATCCGTATTCGTATCCAGGCATATCCGTCCGTATCCGATCCGTTTTCATCCCTAGTCCAACTATCCGAACCAGAAAGATTTGGCCCTTTGGGTGGTTTGGACTTTGGAAGGTGATTTTCGATGGAAAAAGGAAAATATTATTTATACATCAAAATTCTTAACTAATTTATTTTAAATAAAAAATGTATCAATGCCAAATATTTTCTAAAAATGTAACCAACCTATTGGCACACTATTTAATGTTATTTGGATATTATTTGTTATATTGCTAATGTTTTATTTCTTTCTAAAAAGCACTTAGAATACAAATAATTAATATGCAAATAACTTTAAATGCTGCACCTATATATAGGTCACATTGTTTTTGAAAAATGGCACTGAGGTCTTATTTTTCATAATTTTAATATGATTTTTAATATAAATTTTTTTATACTTTTAGGCAAATCGAAACAACCAAAATGACCAACTTTGCATAGTTGCGATTGTTGGATGGTCCTAGGTGTCCTCAGCTTTGTAGTTGTGCAATAAAAATCAGACTTTTTTTTTAACTATTAGAGTTTGAAAAATAGATTTTTTCCTATTTTTATTATCCTGATGCAAGTTTAACGTGTCTCTGTGAGCAGCGGCAATTCGGTCAGTGCAATATGGATTATTGGAAGGAACGATTTGGGGCAGGTAAAGATGTGATTCTATATGGTTTATACAATTATTTCACCGTGCTGCCATCAACAAGGGTCGTCATTGTTTGTTGCCGGCGAGTCGATCGGGGCTAGCTCTGCAACCGATCAAGCTCTAAGTCCACAGAATATGCATGACTACACGGCAGGAGTTTGCTCCCCCCGCGAGTCAGGACTCAGGACTAGGAGATGCGGCCACGACGACGGTACTCCGCTTGCAGGCTTGTAGCCACTTGCAGATCAGGCCATGAGCAGGCAGTTAACCTATACTAGCTATAATTTCATCCAGGACAATCTACTTTTATTTTGGCAACCAAATGAGAGCGAACCTATCGTGCTCTCCCTAGACAGAGCCATGACGGCAGATAGGGACAACACCAACCAAATCACGTACGATTCACGCCCATAGGCGTTGGAGATAGTCGACACCTGCCACCTGGTCAGGTTGGCCGGTTGGGCTACACACAGTACACTCTCTCGCAGGTTGCAGTTACATATTTCAACACTCAAAACCCTCTACCACAAAATAAACCACACACAAACAAGAACGAGGCGGACAGGAGAGATGGACGCCGCCGACGACCTCCGGCAGCGGTGCTTCCTCTCGCTGGCCGTCCTCGGCGCCCTCTACCTTACCGCCGTCACGTTCCGGCTCCTCGACCTCCTCGGCATCCCCACCAGCTTCTTCCTGCGACGGCCGACGGATCTCCGCCGCCGCTACGGCGCGTGGGCGGTGGTCACCGGCCCGACGTCCGGCATCGGCCGCTCCATGGCCCTCGAGCTCGCGCGCCGCGGGCTCAGCGTCGTCCTCGTCGGCCGCGACCCCGACAAGCTCCGCGACGTCTCCGACGCCATCGCCGCGGCCCACCCCGGCGTGCGGACCAAGGCCGTCGTGTTCGACCTCTCCCTCGTCTCCACGCCTCAGGGAGACGAGGCGATGCGGCGCCTGCGGGAGGCCGTGGAGGGGCTGGAGGTGGGGGTGCTGGTGAACAACGCCGGGGTGGCGAAGCCGTGCGCGGCGTACCTGCACGAGTTCGACGTGGAGGCGTGGATCAAGATGGTGCGGGTGAACCTGTGGGCCCCGACGGAGGTGGCGGCGGCGGTGCTGCCGGCGATGGCGGCGCGCGGGAGGGGCGCCGTCGTCAACATCGGATCTGGGTCAACGGAGGCCATCCCCTCCTTTCCCCTCTACACCATCTACGCCGCCACCAAACGGTAATTTTTTTTGTTTTGCGGTACACCAAACGGTAATATATTTATGTTTTATTTATCTTCTTTGTTTTGTGTGAGTCCGGTTAGTCTAGTGTCCTGCTCGTGCTGTTTATATGCGCTATGTCTCCCACGCGTCAACATCGGGTAGCGGAATTTTCGACCTTTTCAAGATTCAAGATTCTTACCCACCGTAAACTAGTCCTACTGATATAAGGGCAGCCGCAACAATACAGAGAGCATGCTCTCTACAAAACGATCCACGTCACCTATAGAAACGGCTATAGAGAACCTTCCCAACAGGCTTACTACAATGCACGCCTTCCAAAATTAGTAAAGAGATTGTTGACATTAGAGAGAGGAGCACATGCATGAGACCCACTCAACATCAAAATACGAGCCATCGGCTTCCGCCAGGTTCAACGACGACTGTTTAATCTCTTTCCTCCGCGCTAAGATGAAAAGCTGATGTGGAAGGCTTATAGAGAGCCCCTATCGGCCAGTTGCGGCTGCTCTAAGATAAGAGCACATATAGTGGGCGACTCTGAGTCGGCGAGAACCAATGAGGAGAAAGAAAAGTAGTGAGAGAAGGAAGCCGACGTCGACTCGCCGGCGTCGAGCGGGCGCATGCTCTGTCTGTGGGACCGTCAGCATTGTCCGATGTTTCTATTGGCTGTCATATCTTCCGAAGACATAGAAACAAGTTAATGAACATGGGTCCCACGAGGCGGGCGACTCTATTAGCTTTGCTCTAAGAAAACCTAGTGTGCATATCCTTTTGGAAAATAGTTTTACGTAACAGATGTATTCAATTTATTAAATATTTTTTTCAAGTAACAAGTTTTGCATGCAGGTATGTTGCTCAGTTCTCGAGGAGCCTCTACGTTGAATACAGAAGCAAAGGGATTGATGTGCAGTGTCAGGTAACTTTGGTTTGCTAATCTGCATGAATACTATTCAACCTTCAACAAGTTTTTCCCAAAATTAAAACAGGCAGTTTGCTTTTGTTAAAGATATAATCTCATGCACTTATATTCATAAACCATGTGAAATTGATGTGTGGACTCTCTAACTGTTAAAAGGCATAGATATTAAACCATCTCTCAAGATATGATAATACCTAACTTGAACCACTGGACGATGCCTAAACGCCCGGCAAGTAGTAGCAGGAGAGAGTGATACTCAGCTCATTGATCTCTTCTCGTCAATAAGTTTGCCCTTGGAAGGTAAGTACCTGGCGCACTGGTGCCAAATGTATAGGCCACAAAAGCAATCAGTTATTACTGGTAGTCTCCAGGAGCAAGCTCATTAATAATCGCCAATGCATCCGTCCTCTTGCAGCCGTTTTAACCGGGCAAACCTGTTATAATCTATTATCTAGATTTATTGGATGAATAAATTGGTGTGTACTAGTCCAATAACTTCCATTAAGAAGTTGTACTATCGTGTCATTTTCCTTTTTAGACAAAAAAATTATGAAATTAGAAAGGCTTTTCTGATTTCCCCCCCAAGTGAGCAAATCCTAAGTTATAGACAATTGTGCTCGATTAGTGTGGTTGCCTGATTGATATATCCACCAAAGGGTTTCACTCTTATGAAACAATTTTCCAATTTGTTTTTGTTCACGGGGCTCAAAGCCAGAGCTTCCTCTGTTGCCAAAAATGTTGAATTGAATGACAAGAGATTAATAATGCATAGTCCTTCAGACTGTGACTTTGCATCTCGAATGGTCGCATATTATCTCTGCATTCCTTTTTCTGTATAAACCAAGCAATGCTCATGGCGGCTGCCGCTGCAGGCTCCGCTGTTCGTGGACACCAAGATGGCATCCGGGGTCACCAAGGCCAAGCGCCGCTCGCCGTTCGTGCCGTCGTCCGACGCGTACGCGCGCGCGGCGGTGCGCTGGATCGGCCATGGCGCGCTCTGCATGCCCAACGCCGCGCACCGGGTCCAGCGGTGCATCGCCGCCGCGGTGCCGGACCGCGTCCACGACTGGCTCCGCCTGCGCGAGCACCTCCGGCAGCGAGCGCTCTTCCAGCGGCTCAGGTCGGCTAGGGCTGCGCCGGGCACCACCTCAACGACGGCGTCAAGGAACTCCGAAACGCAAGGTAACTGAATAGCGACATGACTACGTGACCTATAGCAGGTCATGCCGAAAGAACGCATGTGTGCTGATCAGTAGCTTGGTAGCATCGGGTAAGGATGAGATGTGGTTAAGTAGATGTGATGCTCTGGCTCTGTATTTCCTATTCGAGAATTAAGGATTGTTGTACGGATAGGTGGACTCCTCACGGTGCTGATGTACTGTCGCTCTGTCAGTTTAGAAACCAGTTTGATATATATGGGTACGTTCTTTTCTTTTTTGAAACTTTTGGATTGATTGAAAGTTTCGAGTACATTACTACTACTGTTGGAGAGAGAAGTGACCCACAGCTGATCGGCGCGAATGCGCTTGGGCATGCAGAGAAGTCACCGAATCTGTGTCACGAAGAACAACGACACACTGACTTTAATCACTATACCTCCACTATTTCTGTGTCACGATGCGCTTCTGTAGTAAACGGTAAAATATTATTTTCTTGTGTACTCTTGCCTACGTATGACTTTCTCTCGTTCTCTGCGACAAGAGTACCAAAAAAATGTGCTTTGAGATAACCAACGTAGTTGTAAGGAAAATGGCCCTAGGCCATAGTTTGTGATTTTGGCGATTGATTGACAACATAATCATTGGGACTAACAATTTGTCGAGATGATATTTTTAGATATTTATAGGTCCCAAGGATATTTTGGAAGCCATCCAAATGCCTATATAACCAATATCCAAATGATGGTTATCCAAATTGAAGCCATCCAATTCACGTAGAAAAGTGTCCTTAATCATATTCAAGGACAACCAAAAGATGGCAATGAAGATAGAAGAAAAGACCCGCGAAGAAGCAAAGAAGACAACAGGAAACGCAGAGGCACCGACTCATTCGGTGCTCTGTGCAGTAGCCCACCGAATCAGTCGGTGGTGGCGGGAACAGAAGCCCTATGAAGCCCAGTCAGAAGGACCACCGACTCATTCGGTGGTGTCATCAAGGGGCACCGAACCAATCGGTCATTATGCCCAGAAATACCAGTTCAATACTGTGTAGATTCGAAGGGGCACCGATTCATTCGGTGGGCAGCACCGAACCAGTCGGTCTTTCAGCCTGGAAAGAGTTGTTCGGTTCTGGTGAGCACCGATTCATTCGGTGGTACAAGAAGAAGGGGCATCGAACCAGTCTGTGCTGAAGTAGATCGAATACGAAGATCGACTCAGAGACCACCGACTCATTCGGTGGTAAAGGAGGAACGGGCACCGAATCAGTCGGTGGTTGGACCAGCCCCACATGTCAGTGACACAGTGGATCAACGGCTAGTTCAACGGCTAGCTGAGGTGGCACCACCGACTAATTCGGTGGTACCCCTTCTGCACCCACCGAATCAGTCGGTGGTACGCAGAAAGGTTGCAACGGCTAGCTCCTTTGGTTGGGGCTATAAATATGGGTTGCCTCGGCCATTTGAAGTGTGCTTGAGCTCAGGGAAGATATTGGCAAGTGTTCAACACATTCTTAAGTGCTCAATCCACCAAAGTGCTAAATAGAAGATCTAGGTGATTAGCAAAGTGCTTAGTGCTAGTCTAGACCCTTTAGCGCATCTCTTAGGTGTTTAGCCTAGAGTTTAGCGAGGTTTGCATACCTCTTTGCTTACCAGTGCTTGCACGCACCAAGTGTTGTAATTCGGGGCTTGTAGTCTTGCGAGACCCTCCAACCGAGTTTGTGGAGAGGCCGCCGGTGCTTGTGCAAGCGAGGAGAGGCCCTTGGCGTTTGGCCGAAGCTCTACCGAGTGGAGGTGGCGAGGAGCATCCGGGGAGGGACGAGCGGAGACCCACTTGCGCGTGGGGAAGTCCCGTGGTCACCCACGGAGTTACTCGACCGGGGAGTTTATGCCCTTGCGAGAGCATTCCCTTTGAGAGGGGCTCCAACAACGAGGATTAGTGGAAAGCTCGTGAGCTTTCCGATACCTCGGTAAAAATCGCCGTGCCGGGAGTTTGCTCTTCTCTACCCTTTACCTTCCACATTTCATACTCGCACTACTTTCCGCATTTACCTTTCCTAGACTTGCCATGCTAGTATAGGATTGGACCTAGGGTGCAAAACTTTGTAACGGTAGAGATAGCAACACATAGAGAAAACCTAGAGCACATTTAGATAGAAATTGAAATAGGTTTTCATATGTGCAATTGGAGCCTTAGTTTTTAGAGACACCTAATTCACCCCCCTCTTAGGGTGTCACGGTCCCTTCAGTAGTAGATTTGCAGAAGCCGTTTGCTCAAATTTGGCCTTAACCATTAGTGACTATTTACTAAGGCCTTGTTTAGTCCGGAAAATTGACGCCATGTTGGTGCACTAGGAAGCGTGTCCTGTGAGAGGAGGTACGGATCTCAATGTGCCAAGTTGGTAGTAAATTGGGAAACTAAACAAGGTTCACAAACAAGTTTTGGATAGAACCAATGGGGTACAGAGTACTATTCGTGCTGTTTCGACCTCTGGTTGGTCTTCCTTCCTTGAAAGAGAAAAAAGAAATACCCTTCAAGAAAATTGAAGAGTTTCAGCGTATCTGGCGATTGCTTCAATTTGTTATGATCATTCTCATAGCATCTATTATGTATGCTAATATAGATGATAGCTTTGAATTCTCATATTTGGATGGTTTGAAACTTTGAATATCATTCATCAGGTGAATCAATGTTTGAATAATCGCAGAGTCTTGCTTGTGTTTTCTTCAAGTTTAGAGCCTTTGACTGAATGTCATTGGAAGGTAGTATACCTTCTGATGACACTAAACCCGGGCTTTTTCTAACCAGAATACTATAAAGTAACAGGCAGATTGTCTTCTGTTCTGCCTCTACTGAAGCATTCCTTAAACCTGTCGATATGCCAAATGAAGGGGATAGCGTTTCATTCAAGCAAGTGAACGCCCTTTGCATAATTTAGTGTTAAGTAAGCCTAATTGTCACCATAATGTGTCTGGGACTGAATGTAGCAGTGTCAGTACAAACTAGTGGTCTGGGCAGTCCGATCTTATGTCGATCATGCTGAGCTTAAGATGCAGCATGGAATCCCTAAATCTCGTGCAGTGGTTTGAGCAAATGAGTAGAAATAAATGAAATAGATATGATAAATGGATCGCTAAATAAAATCATTGATTAGTTTAGTGAACAAAGTTCATAAAAAAATCATCAAACATAAACAGCCACGTTCTGCATTTTCGATCCATCACCTACACTACCGGAATACAATACAGGTGAAATAAGAACTATATAATAAAGTAAGTTTGGTATATACATTAAAGAATTGTTAACCCTACATTCTGGAAACATAATCCAGAGCAAAAATTGTTATCTAATGGGAGAAAAAAGAAAAAGGATATCGCTAATCACTCGCGGTTGGAGAGAAGCATGACGACGCATCTCCTTATGATGTACAGCCTTGCCTTCTGCTCTTTTAACATTTTGCTAAGTCTTCCACTGCTTGTTCTTGGCCTCATTGCCTTGTTCATCCTGGCAGAGAAATCAGGAATTTCAACTGGGAAATGGGCAGGCTGTAGTGGTCATGCATCTATGCTTAATCAGTGCAGGACATTACAGAGCCTCTGATGTGCTTATATAGGTGACAACCACTAGGAATCTTCATTTTTACGGTTCATGGCCCCATAGAGGAAGCAATGGTTTGAATAATCATCAGGGAGGCGTGTAACTTTTATCTCTTAGGGTGTGTTTAGATTGTAGGGAAAAACACTGTAGCATAAGAAAAACACTGTAGCATTCGCTGGGAAACGGGTCTTGTGAGGGGGGAATAGTGAAAAGTTGGAATGAATAGTGGAAAGTTGAAATGAATAGTGAATAGTTGGGAATTTGAAGATGGCCTTAAGTGTAATACGGGATTGTACTCTGTATTTAGGACACCTCGTAGTTTTTGTTTCAGCGAAAGCTAGCGTTTGTTTTATTTATCAGAGCATAGAAGGCAGATAGAATGTTGCTCCTTACTCCTCAAAGTTAATGTTTGTATCCGCAAAATTCAGTCAAGTGGCTTGTGTGACAATTTAGTGGACTTGAAGCACAGTACACGATTAGTTTCTGATTATAATTAGGTAGATGGAAACTTACAATACCAAAAACACCACTCCGAATCATCCATTTATCTGTTTATGTGACAACATTTTCTCCCGCAAAAAAGAAATATTTTCATGCTATGTTCCAGCGCCTAGAAGCTGTGATGTAATCTTGTTTTGTTTCTTTCTTTTCTCTTTTCTGTATTCCTGTAAGCACTTCCTTTTGTCCTTTACGAATATGAGGAGTTTTATAATGCCGGTAAGGTACCCGAATGTACCACGCGGTACTTTTATGGTTGATTAATGTTAGCCGTTGATCTAGCTAAATGTTTAGCTAAGTATTTATTTTAATATAAAAAATATATTTAGTTAGTATCTTCAGGTACTTTTTTTGGTACCTCCCGGTACCTCTTGGTACTGTACATTTTACCACCATTGAATCTTTGGAAATGAACGGTTCTCACTTTTTCCAAGTATTGTAAAACTCCTCTACGAGTATATAGCCAGTCGCGGCTTCTACCCCCCATGTTTCATTCATAAAAAGGAAAGAAAGTAATAATGAGTTATGCAACAGATCGAGGTTGATACTTCATGACTAGGAGCGATCTGTTAGGTTTAGTCCCACTTTGAGACATTGATTTTGGGACTATGATTAAAGAGCGTGGAAGGACACAGGTTCATGGTTACACCGAGCTCGCTGGATTGTTGCGCACTAGAAAAAAACACTATCAGTGCCCTAATATTTTTCTGAGTCTATGCTTAATGCATGGGCCTTAGAGGCTTATAATGTGGAGAAGTTTATTACTGCAGCTACTTCTTCGTCTACTCCAAGGAGCATAACATTCATCTTGGGTAAGAAACGTGAAGAACCAAACTGGCCCATCATTTTGACTTTTATTTTCTCTCAAGGTAGCTCCTCGGATCTTTTTATTCATGCCAATATAGATGTGATAATGTGCCCCCCCCCCCCCCCCCCCACTTGTTAGCTAAGGCTCTAGAACTCGCCACTGGTTCGATTTGGTTCCACGATGTTTGGGAAGCAATCCAATCAGTTACTGTAACTAATAACGAAATGTTTTGATGAGTTAAGTGCTGCCAGTTATGAATTTAATTCATCGAGAGAGATTATGCATCAATCAATGAAAAGAACCAGGTGGCACTTAAGTCTAGCATCTTGCTCTGGGGTAATGTTGAATAATTGCTGGAGTAATTCACTGGCTACCATATGTAACTAAATAATGTTTTAGATTTATTTGGTAGGCGAGCATCTTTCTCTGGGGTCTCAAAAATTACCAGTCGAGATCACTAATTCCCAAACTTATATAACTGATGTACTGAAAAGTTCAGAGGAACATCATTATTCAGTCCTTGTGCAGCTGTTTGAAACGAAACAATGTATTTTATTTTTTGAACGAATAAAACAAAACAATGTATTGCATTCAAGATATATCAAATACACGAGAGGAATGTCAAAATGTAGCAAGCAGGGGCCAATGGGCCAAAGAACATTGGGTGAAATAATCTCCCTCAGTATATACACAAAAGAATTGTTAGTCATACATCCTGGAAACAGACTATCCAGAACAAAAAATGTTGTTTCAGACTAAAAAAAAAGAAAAAAACACTATACCACAACCCATAATTAGCGACAACTGTTGGTCGTTATAAGTAGAAAAGTACCGAGAAACTGTTGGTCGTTATAGATGTATAACAAACCATTGGTCGGGATATTCGGTTACCTCGAGAAACCATCGGTCGTTATATAAATTTAGATGTTCCGTCACACCATTAGTCGTTATTACCCAATATATACATCCAACTATCAATCGCAATAGATGAACCGATCCAACCTTTTCTTGCGCGGTCTCCGGCGAATTATCTCGCGCGCAAATTTTTCAACATGGCCCACCAGTCAGCGTTTCCAAACCCTAAATCTCAGATTTAGCCTCTTGTGTTCGCGCTTCTTTCTCCGCCAAAATATCGCCGCCGCCGCCGCCGCAGGTTCTCTCCCACTCTCCTCCACGCGCACTCCTCCGGCTCCAAATCTTCTCCATGCGCGCACATGCCCCAGCTCCAAATCTCCTACGCACGTTGGTGTTTGACCTCCAATTTCCTCCACTGCCTGCCCAAAATCAGACCTCTCACCCGCCCCTGCTTATCCTCCCTCTCCAATCTGCAAAATCCCCTCCACCAGTAGACCACCATCGACTGCTCACCAGTCTCCAAGGTGAGAGGACACCTCCCCAGCCAGCAGCGCCAAGAGAGGAAGGCCTCCCCAGCCCCTGCTCATCCTCTGCTCCTGCAGCACCCACACCCCAAGGTGGAGGACGCCTCCCCAGCCAGCAGCGCCAAGAGAGGAGGCATCCCCAGCCCCTGCTCATCCACGCCTCGAGGAGGAGGACGCCCCAAGCAGTGCTACCACTTCCCAGGCAGAGGAGGCTGCGGCTGCCCCAAGGAGGAGGCCGCCCCAAGCATCAGGAACCTCTCTACCCAAGCTCCCCACCGGATCCAATCCCTACAAGGTTTCCCCCCCATCCCTAGTCCATCCCTGACCAATCTGCTACTGTCACACAAGAAGTTTCTGAAAATTTGTTTGATTCGTTGTATAGAGCCATCTTCGTGTATTGTTGTGCCTCGGATCTATTCTCCATTGGCACAACTTCGTTTTATCTAAGAAGAATCCCGGGAAATAAGTATGATTCTGCTTCTCTATTCCTAAGCCTTACTGTGCTTGCTTGGTATGAAGCTTCTGATATGTTGTGTGGCTGAATTTTTTTTTTGTGAAAAGGCATAATCTGAAATCCACTTGATCTCCTGAAGGATAGAACATGGATCAACAGTGATGCTAGGTAGAACCTAATTATTTCACAAATACTTAAATTGTGTGTAGTAAAAATGTGATTTAACAATAAAATTACTTGTAGGCACACCAAGGCATATTTGCAGGGGGTGAACAGTTTCTTGGTTTATGCATTTAGGAATTCAGCAGTAGGCAACAAGATACTATGTCCTTGTAGAAAGTGTGTTAACTCATTTTGGAAAACAGCTAGTGATATACGAGAGCACTTGATATGTGATGGGTTTCTAGAAGGGTACACAATATGGAACTTACATGGAGAACCCATGCCTTCTGTGAATTATGAGAACTTTGATGGTGTTGAGGTTATGGACGAGTCTACTGAGGACGATGATATATCTGGTTTGCTTAGAGACTTAGTTGCTGGTTTAGATGATAGAGGTGATTTTGGTGACAACAGCTCTGAACTAGAACCTTGTGCTGAGCTACTTGCCATTCAAAAGTTGGTAGAAGAGAACAGCAATGAGTTATATCCTAATTGCAAGAAATATACACAACTACGTTTCCTAGTTAGATTACTGCACCTCAAACTCCTTGGAGGATGGACTGATAGATCTTTTAACCTGCTACTAGATCTACTTAATGATGCACTACCTGATGGTTCAGCACTACCTAGAAACTTTCATGAAGCTAAGAAATTGGTGAAATCCATAGGAATTGGGTACCGTAGTATTCATGCTTGTGAAAATCATTGCATTCTTTATTGGAAGGATAAATCAGATTTAAATGCATGCCCAAAATGCAAGGTTTCACGGTGGAAATCGGTAAGGAAGAGTCTTGATGGAAAACATATATATAAGGTTCCTAGGAAGGTTCTTCGCTACATTCCAATAAAGAAATGTCTCCAAAGGTTATTCCTATCCTCTAAAACAGCAAAGCTAACTAGATGGCATGATGAAGGACGTAAAGAGGATGGTCTTCTAAGACATCCTGCAGATTCACCACTATGGAAAGACTTTGATAATAAGAATCCATAGTTTGCTGCAGATAGCCGGAATATCCGTTTAGCATTTGCCACGGATGGTTTTAACCCATTTAGAACCATGAGTATTGCGTATAGTGTTTGGCCTGGTATTTGTATTCCTTACAATTTTCCACCTTCAATGTGCATGAAGCAATCCAATTTCATCCTGTCTTTGCTGATTCCTGGAAAAAATGCTCCTTCTTGTGATATGGATGTCTATTTTGAACCACTTGTTAATGATTTGTTGGATATGTTTGAGAAAGGAGTTAGAACCTATGATGCTTCGAAGGGTGAGTACTTCCAGTTGCGGGCAGCAATATTGTGGACCATTACTGATTTCCCAGGGTTGAGGGCATACACACCAACAAGGCTTCAGATGGAAGTACTGGCTCGTAAGAAGGTTGAAAATGAGAAAGCAGCTTTAGAACGACGCATAGCAGAATTGGAGGCAGCATATGAAGAGGAAAGGATGGCAAGGCAAAATGCAGAAATGCTATCACATAATGGTTCCAATTCAAGACCCCAATCAGAGGTATATTATCTTCCTGCTAGATTTTTAAAATCTGCTATGTTATCACGTGAAGTATTATTTCATAATATTGCCATGTCTGATGTAGAGCCCAAGGTCCATAGGACATGCTAATGAGGCAAATCATGGTGCTGAAAATGATGATGATCCAGATGACGATGAGAATGTGTGTGATGAGGATCAATTACTTGCCAGTAAGCGTTCTACAGCCCCATCAATGGAGAACCCCCATCAGTCCCACCAGTGCAGCCCCACCAGTGAAGCCCCACCAGCCCTTCCAAGGAATGACGATGTCGCTTGCTCGGCACATGGTGAACTTGTAAGCTTCTCATCCACTTCTGATTTCATAGTGGTCCTACATGTTCACTCAACTCATGAGTGTGCCATTTGCTTCAGGTTGGAAAGGAGGTGATATTATATGCCATGTTGAGATCTGATCTACCTGTGGCTAAGGGAATGATTATGTCAACTGATCCGAACACCATGGTAGGAGGTCAGGCACTTGGGAAGCAATTTTGTGAAGTTATTGTGAATATAGTTCTGAAAAAGGATGCAATTCTGCCTCACCCTTATGCTGAGATGAGCACTATGGCTGATGCGAATATGATGTCAATTGCATGGCCATATAGGAAAGTAATAACCTAAACTTGTCTTTGTTTTTTTTTTGCATATGTGGTGATTGATCCAGTTTCTAACTAATGATATCTTTTCTAGTTGAAGGTTAGCAAGGCATCAAGATCGTCTCTGGGTACTGCAGGTATTATTTTTCTTAATTTTCTTTTCAACAAACTTGTCTAGCTTCTACAGATGCAATCAATGTGAAAAGTGACTAACAGCAAGGAACATAGGACTAGACTACATATTTCTGTCTAGCTCCTGTGTGCTAGTGTAATTTCTTGTTTTTCCAAGGTCTTGTACTATGCTAAGTTACGAGCTGCATAGACTAAACATTATAAGATGCTTGCGTGAGATGGCAGTTTCTTTTTCTGTTATTTTACTAGAAATTGTCACTGATTCCATGCCATTGACTTCAGGCGGTTCTGGAAGAAACACTAGGAGGGTCCCTTGAAGCTAGCTGCAAGTGTTCATGACTTCTGTGTTCGTTTGGAGTCTGTGGAGATGATATATTTTGCACTCAACCTAAATGGATGTGAGCTTAGTTGTATGGCTGCAAGCTTACTGGTTGTAGTGAATTTTAGTATTTTGGTTGTGTGGTTTGTTGATCAGTCTGTTGTACGAGTCTTGTTTGTGACCTTGCCTAGCTCATTAATCAATTAGTTCGATGCACAATGTGACATTCTTGTGCTACTGGCTCATGTGTATGGATGACTTAATATCAATACTACATGCTTTTCAATGAATCAATCCAATATGTTTCCTCTATGATGTATCTTGTGATGTCTGCATATTCATTTATGGTAGAATAATTTTTGGGTAATTTTATATAAAAGTGTGTATTCTACAAAATGTGTATTCTATACCATGCGTTGGATTGTTATCTACTCCGTGCGTCTGTTGGACTGTTCGTCGTTATTTCTGTAAGGTGCGTCGGACTGTTGGTCGGTACAATTGTGTTGGTCGGTATATATTTATAGCGACGCCACTTTCAGCGACTTATAGGTGGCGTCGGCATAAGTCTGTAGCGACAGATGATTAGTCGTTATAACGACTTATAGCGACTAAATTATGGTTGGCGCTGTGGGGCTGTGGTATAGTGAAAACTACCGATCGATCAGTCATGGTGGGAGAGAAGTATGACAACACATCGACGGATGATGTACAACCTCGCCTTTTGCTCCTTCAAAATTTTGCCAATTCCTCGAATACTCTTTCCTTGCCTCATTTCCTTGTTCATACTGCTAGGAGGTAGTGGTTATTGTCTCGTATAATTCCTTTATGGTTGTATTGGCCAGTGTTTCTTCTTAATTAGCTTGTCTATTCTCACGGCATCTGGTATGCTTATATAGGTATGAATATCGACTCTTCAATTTCACGCTTTGAAATGATTGCTGTACAAGCAATATGAATAAATTATCAGGAAGGCTAGCTGTAACTGCGCTTTGTTCAGGTTTCGAGGATTGACTCTGAATATCTTAGGGTGGTTCTAGTTTCTGATTGCAGCAAAAGATAGTATTTGACTGCATTATGAAAAACAGATATATAGCTGAGGCTTCACTTATGCCAACTTAATGTTTGTGTTCACTGAGTTTTCAGTCAACTAGCTTGCACACCAGTCTAGCTAACTACGCATGTACTTTCAAATTGCAATCGCCAACGTTAACTATATATACTAATCTTTGAATGTTATATATCTAGGTTTATCAGTGGTTGCGCCTAGGCATCAGCAGTAGTTGACGTTTGTTTTGTTTGATCTTTCATTTGTGTGGTGAGACAGCCTTTGGTTATATTTTGACGAATGAACTGTTTTGTGTGTCCTAGGTTGCTGTACTGGCTAGGATGCTGTTATTTCTTTTTCGAAACAGTCCATGACACTCCCAAATGGTTGATGCTCAAGTTGCTATAGTAGCTTCATCCGCTCAAGAATAAAAGCCAGATAGGTTTAGGACCTGCTAGGAACCTACTATGTAGTTTTTCTTTCTTGTAATGTGTCTTGTTTCATATGGCAGACTTATACCTTTCAAAAGAAACAAAATTACGTCTGTTATACTAATATATGGAAGTAGGGGTTTCTACGCCAAACATAGAATTCTAAGGGAGGTTATATTTATTTTTCTGGGTTATCGCTCTGTAAAAAACTATAATGTGAGGACGGAATTCTAAAAGATGTGATATGAATGATTCATCTTGAGGGTGATCTTATCTACGATTGGATTCTGTGTGCCAAGTGTAACTATGATTTAAACAGCCTCTATGTTTGCAAAGGGTACCACTTATGCTTGGTCGTCAGTTTTTCCTCTTCCAATTGACAACCCTTCCTGGCTTTCCTGCATCTTGGATCATCCGCTCCATGCCTAAAATTATAGGCGGTAGGCCGTCAGTGGCTTATCCATCATTGTTCACCAGCCACTGAGGCAGCTGTTGCCAAGAAGCTGTGCCAGTTTCGCCACTCTGCTGCATGGGGTGGTCTTCCACTAATACAATTTTGGAGAGCAAATTAGAGTTACAGTGGTGCTTGTCCCGTTAATTAGATCATCTACCATTGATCAATCTAATTAAAAGGACTTAACCCCGGTCGTCCTTGGGATATGTCCCAAACAATGACCAGGACGACACACCTCACTAGCACAAGTTAAACATCTTCCTCACATATAGCATTACGTACATAGAGTTCACCATACATAAAAACATTCAAGTCTTACAAACCAAGTTCAAGTTTCATGTCTAAACATAAGGTTTTGCAGCAGAAGGTTTAAACATCGCTCTCATAGATATTACAACAAAATAAATGAGTCCACTCTCATGCCACAAGTGACTCATTAAACATAGATAAACATTAGGCAGCTACTCCATGCCCGCCCCTCAGTCGGCGGGGTAGAAGTACCCAAAGAAGGCTCCGAAGGCACCTCACCTAGAATCAACTTAATGGCAGCACCATTAGTACACTGCGTACTAGCAGACTTATCCCAAAAATATACATTTGGTGGATGCAAGGGATTATCAAGTTTTAATATCCAACTATGAAATAGCAAGCAGGTTTTGAAAAGTGAGTAAGCAAAAGACATAACATATATCCCTAGTTCATACACCAATACAATTGCATAAGTAAAGTGATCATGTATCACCAACTATGAGCTCAATCTTCCATAAGCCCTTTCCGAAACTCTACGTTAAAGTCTAAGTACATGAGCGTGTTCATATCCGAGAACGCGGCTATTGCAATAGATTAAAAACCCTGCAAGAGTATACAACTTTTCCCACACGAGGCGCAAGATCAACGGCCATACCCTCGGCCTAGGATAAGTGTTAATTCATACCCTCAACCGTTCACGTACTCACACCCGGCGATGAGAGGGCGGCCGGAGATGTATAGGGGTAACGGACTCTGCCATCTACCCCTCATCACAACTCGTGTCAAACCGTCCCATAGCAAGGTGCGACTTATGGTACTTAGCTTGCCCATCCCATACTAAGCATGTGGTTTGTACGGAAAGAATGCTCAAGTATCACAGTGATAATGTCTCGGTCCTTAACCAATTCAAGCAAGCCTAACCAATTAAACTCCATCTCAATATGGCCCTACTTTACTTGCTCAAATCTCAACTCATATTTATGGTTGTTCATCTTTAAAACATTCCAACTCTGTGAGCATGATTAAGATAAAATCCTATATCTTGCGAGAGGTGATGCCCTTGTCATCTCTCGACTTCTACTGGGTAAGCATGGATAAGAAATTAAATTTGTCAAGTCTAACAATCATACTTGGCTAAAGAGTTGGTCTAGTTCCAAAGTACATAACTAGTAGGTTCTACTCTACTCAAATCACATGAACTAGAAGAGGGTGGCTTATGCACAAATAAGAAGCATTTTCCATTCATAAATAGATTAGAAAAAAGAGTGCCTGCCTTGTTGCTCAGAGGTAGCCTCCTCAACCACGGGGTCCGGCCCGTACTCAACCTCTCCTTGCCCCGGTGTCTCTACACGAATGCGATAATACTAGATAAATAAATATAACATGAATGAAGTTGCAAGATGAGATGCAAAATATGTGACTAAATATGTGTTTAGAATGCCTTATAATCATGTATAAACATACTTTAAGTAGGAAACATAGGTATATAAGTCATCTGGGTGACTTTCGGATCTTCCGACTCAAAATATCAGGTCATCCGATTTTACGCAGAGAAGAACCGGATCTTCCGAGCATAGAATCGGATCTTCCGGACATAGACTGGAACTCAAAACCGTATCTTCCGGCTCTTTCCCGGATCTTCCTAACAGCCCGACGACCGGGAAAGAAAAGTTCACCAGCGGCGGCTCCGACCTCCGTTTTGGGTGCCGTTTGTTTCTTTGGGTTTGTGAGAGTGTCCAGCTTCTATTCCAAGTGATGGATTCGACATGCATTGAGGTTAATAAGCTCTAACTCATAAATAGTGGTTTTCTTCCAAGAAACTCCAAAAACTCTAAATCTAGAGCAATGGGGAGTGGATCGAGAGGGGGAGTGGCTCACCAGTGATGTGCACAACTCCAACAAGGGTCGCAGGTTGGTGTAGGGCGTGGAGGAGTGAGGCTTGCTTGTTCTTTACCTTGGGCTTGAAGAGAAGAGCAATGGGAAGGAAGGAGAAGCTTGGGGAAGATGACGATGTGGTGGTGGTGCAGCTCGCCGGCGTCGAGCTTCGGCGACCCTCAGGCGAAGCTCCGGCGAGGTGGAGTGGTGGAGGAACCTTGGGGTCTCCTCCCAACTAGAGAGAGGAAGAAGAGAACCTTGGGGTCTCCTCCCAACTAGAGAGAGGAAGAAGAGTGTAACGTCCTGCCACTCTGGGCGGGGTCCGTCTACCCTGGCAGCTCTCTAGAATCCCAAGAATGCCCCCACAGACCAACACATGTCTTTTCTGCGCACTTTGACCTCACTCATGCGGACATGGGAAGGACTTCCCGGTCGGTCACCCATCCTAAAATTGCTCCAGGCCAAGCACGCTTAACCTCGGAGTTCTTTCGGGATGAGCTCCCGGAAAAGAAGTTGCAACTTGTTTCCTTATCAATCTTATTAAGCCCTGGGCTGTGGGTGTTACAACTCACCCCCCCTTAGGAGACCGGCGTCCTCGTCGGTCAACCCCAAGCCAGGAACGTCCCCTCTGGCCACGTCCGTGCGTCCAGTGCCGGCGCATGTGCCATACCGTGTCCAAACAGGGCCCACGCGTCATGCGCACAATGCCCGCACAGCTGACCCGCACGCGCCCGTGAAACCTCGAGGGTCGGCTTTGATACCAATTGTAACGTCCTGCCACTCTGGGCGGGGCCCATCTACCCTGGCAGCTCTATAGAATCCCAAGAATGCCCCCACAGACCAACACATGTCTTTTCTGCGCACTTTGACCTCACTCATACGCACCCGGGAAGGACTTCCTGGTCGGTCACCCATCCTAAAATTGCTCCGGGCCAAGCATGCTTAACCTCGGAGTTCTTTCGGGATGAGCTCCCGGAAAAGAAGTTGCAACTTGTTGGTATGAGTATCCTTATCAATCCTATTAAGCCCTTGGTTGTGGGTGTTACAAAGAGAGAGGGAGTGGAAGTGGAGAGTGAGGTGGGGGATGGGGAGAGCTACAGCTCAGCTCCCCTTGGGACAGCTGGGATGACGGGGGGTCCCACGGGACACGTGGCACCTATGCAACTGTCGATATGTCAAAGTAGACTACCGGATCTTTCGACTCGGAGCCGGATGATCCGGAAAATTAATAATTTATTGGTAAAGATATTTTTTTAGACCAACTAGAGGCCTCCTAAAAATAGGAAACAATTTTATAGATACCAAAGATGATGCTTATGAATGCTTCGTGTTATGCTTAGAAATTTTGGGTCGTTACAGTGCTCCAGCACAAATCACATATTCACAATATGCAAAGATCCATCTAGCTTGCACAATTTCCTTCTGTTTGTGCTATTAGTCAAAATTTTACGCCAAATAATATTTAGATCAACCCACTTTTCATTGTCAACTAATAAACATTCTATAGCTCTTGAAAAGGTTCAAAGAGGGCAGTACGAAGCAACCATATGTTTTTACAGGATGCACTATGAAAAAAATATTTTCCCCAACGGGTCATCCCAGCCGATTCACTTTAAACCAACAGTGAAAGCCTGTTCCAACTAGGAACTCACAGTGAAAACGAAACCGATTTTCACCGCTAGTTCGTAATATAACTACAAACCAATGGTGATAAGAGTATTTTAACCGCCGGGTCTATTAATGACCCTGGGGTGAAATAGGCCTCCAACTATTAGCACAAAAAGTTTTCATATTACGTCGGATGAATACAAGCTTTGTATCAAAAGCATAGGTCACAATGAGATCTATGACTTTGTAGATCACAAAGATTTATTTAAATTTTTTTTGGATATTTATAATACTGTTTCATATATCAAACGACCTCAACTGAAAATAAATTCAACATCAAAATAGTAGTTGATAATTTTTTATTTAAAATTATTTGAATATCCAATTATTACATGAAGATTTTGAAAAGCGTATATAAAGTAATAATATCGCCACATCGGTAAACTAGTTATAAGCAGTTATGTGATGTGAGTTCGAATCCTTGTGAAGCACAATTTGTCATATTGTGTGAAAATTCTGATGCATTGATCCTTGTGATGGGTGGTCCATATGTGGTTGTTGCTTGGATTAAGAAAATTACCGACTGTTTTCTATCTTATTATGGTTTTCCTAATTTATATCAAATATTATTATCGTCAGTTTGAACCAGTGGTGATAATCATTTTCACTGCCAGTTCGTGTCTCAAAACAACAGTGAAATCACCACCGATCCAAAACTGGTAGTGAAAAGGTTCTTTTCACCGTCAACTTTTCAGATCTAATATCAAATGGCTCTGGCGACTGTACAATCAAACAAAATCTCCTGTACAGACTCTTTCTGAAAGGTACTAGGCAGGTATATTCTCTTACTGAAATTATCTCGTTATACAGAAGCAACTAACCAAAGATATGGACATGTGGTGTAACAATTAATTACCAAAGCTTACTGCTAAGGGAAATAATCTTAAACTCATGTAATTACAATATGAATATATTGAACCGACTAAAGCTCAGAAGAACTGAATTGCCAACAAAGGTGTCCTCATCATCATTATATTGAATAGAATTAATAATTTGGATAATCTAATTAACAATTATTATTCTAATAAAGTACATTATTATCTATAATACCACAGAAATCAGAAAAAAATACTGTTTTATATTTTAAATTAACTACCACCTAGAACTCCTAGTATTAGTGTTAGACTTGTGTATATAAGAGTAGAAGGGCTTACATGTGGGCCAGGCCGGTCCCATAGCTGGGACGCTTGGATAGGCCAACCGGCCCTAGGAGCCGCGCCGTCTATTGCTTGAGAGAAGGGTAGGAGGCGATCTCGTCTGGTTCTGTTTCCATAAACCCGAGATCTCCTCATCCCTATATAATTGTACATCTATCCCTCATATCAATCAATCCGATATATTGTAGCCACCATAGCTTTCATGGTATCACGAGTCCGGGTTCTACCCTAGGGTTCCACCCCTTTTCACCTTCTGCTGTCCCAGGCTATGGCCGGTTCCAAGGCCCCTTCTGCAGGTGACGACGACACCCAGCGTGAGCAGCAGGCCATCACCGCCCATGATGCTGCCCTCGCTCGCGCCGTTGCAGCCGAACAGGAGGCAGCCGCCGCCACCCAGGAGCGCGACGCCGCCGCTCAGCACGTCTGTGACGCCTTGACTCGCGCCGCCACGGAACGGAAGGCAACTGCGGACGCCTACCCTGATCCCGACGCTCGATTAGATGGGAACGATGGTTCCCAGCCCTCTGTCCAAGAGTTCGGTGACGCCCTGCTACTCCATGAGGCCACCGCCGTCCTCAACCTCCACGCCCAGGCAGTCAATGTCCAGAACATATGGAGCCTCGTCCACACCGTTCTCGACGTCGACTCCGGCAGCTATGCTCGCTGGCGCGAGCAACTTCTTCTCGCCGTCGGCAAGTACTCCCTGAAGGACCACATCCTGCAGGATGCCCCTGCGCACCCGGGTCCCAACTGGGATCGCATGGACGTCGTCGTTCGCTCATGGATCACTGGGTCCATCACCAATGACCTAGCTGACTCCGTCCTCGAACCTGACTACTCCACGCGCCAGGCCTGGCTAGCGATCGAAACCCAGTTCCTTAGGAATCGGGAGACGCGCGCCCTCTACCTCGACGCCTAGTTTCGGAACTTCCACCAAGGTGGTCTTAATATCACTCATTACTGCAGGCATTTCAAGTAGATGCCCGACTCCCTTCGCGACCTCAGCGAGGCCGTCACCGACCGCACCCTCGTGCAAAACGTGATCTGGGGGCTAAACGAGCGCTTCACCACCGTCGGCGTCCATCTCCGTCGCAGCCATCCATTCCCCTCGTTCCTGCAGGTTCGGAACGGTATGCTTCTGGAGGAGCTCACCCTCGACAACCGCTCTTCCGCTCCTCCAACAGCCCTCATCGCCTCGGGCTCTGCTCGCCCCCCTGAACCCCAGCAGCCGCTGCCCAAGTCGGGCGGTAGCGGCCCTCGCAGCAGCTCCAGCACGTCTAAGCCCAGCACCAAAGGCGGCAAGTCGTCGTCATCCAGCGGTGGCAACGAAGGGACAGGAGGTCCCTCCAACGCCCCTGCTAACGGTGGGAGCCTCCAGGCGCAAGGCAGCACCTAGCCCTCGCTGCTCAACCCTTGGACTGGGACCATCCAGATGTGGCCCGGGACGCAGGGATCCGCAAGCTGTCCCGGGCTGCCTCCTCAGCAGCAGGCGCAACAGCAGGCCTTGCTGGCCCAGCACGTCCAGGCGTACCAGGCTCAGCAAGTGCAGCAGCAGGCACAGGCCTTCCTTCAGCAGCAGGCGCAGGCACAGGCCCAGCAGCAGCAGGCGCTCTACGTCGCCACTCAGTAGCAGCAGGCGCAGGCTCAGCTCCAGCCACCGCAGTACGTCCCGCTGGGTCCCTACAATCCCGCCACCGGACAGCCAACGTGGGACCAGCAATCCCTCGTCTCCACTTTCAGCACCATGACGCTGAACCCTCCGCAAAACAACGAGTGGTATTTCGACTCAGGTGCCTCTTCTCATATGACATCTTATTCTTGTACTTTATCTCGTACTTCTTTCCCGCGGTATCCCTCTCCTTCCTCAATTGTTGTTGGTAACGGGTCTCTACTCCATGTCACTGCCACTGGCTCAGTAAATCTTCCAGGCAATTTTTCTCTTTATAATGTCCTTGTTTCTCCAAGTCTTATTAAGAATTTGATTTTTGTCTGCCAGTTTACATCTGACAACAATTATTTTGTTGAGTTTAATCCCGTTGGTTGTTCTGTGAAGAATCTGGAGTCTAGGAGAGTGATCGCCAGGTGCAATAGTTCCGGTCCGCTCTACCCTTTGCAGCTTCCCACCACTGCCTTTGCCGCCAGCACCACCTCCTCCCTATGGCACCGCCGTCTCGGTCATCCTGGTCGTGAAGCGCTCGCCAAGCTTGCTCCTGTCATTCCGTCCTGTAATAAAGATGTTAGCAATACCTTATGTCATGCTTGTCAGTTAGGCCGGCACATTCGTTTGCCATTTCCGTCATCCACTTCACGTGCTTTAAACAATTTTGATCTTATGCATTGTGATCTATGGACATCACCTGTTCTTAGTGTCTCTGGTTACAAATATTATTTGGTCATTCTCGATGATTGTTCTCACCACCTGTGGGCGTTTCCTTTGCGCCTGAAGTCTGACACATTTTCTACTATTGCTAACTTCTTCACCTATGTGACTACTCAGTTTGGGAAGGCAGTCAAGGCTGTCCAGAGCGACAACGGTGGGGAGTTTGACAACTCAGTCACCCGTACCTTCTTCCTCGCTCACGGGGTCCACCCCCGTACGTCCTGCCCATACACTTCCTCCCAAAACAGTAAAGCCAAACGACTTATCCGTACTATCAACAATGTTGTTCGTACGCTTTTGTTTCAGGCTTCCATGTCGCCCTCCTATTGCGCTGAGGGGCTGGTCACTGCTACTATGCTCCTCAACATTCTTCCCACCAAGACCCTGTGGTTTGCTACCCCACACTTTGCTCTCTACGGCGCACTGCCCTCTTATGAGCATCTTTGGGTCTTTGGTTGCAAATGCTACGCCAATTTGTCTGCTACTGCCATTCACAAGCTCGCACAACGTTCTATGTTTTGCGCCTTTCTGGGATACTCTGCTCATCATAAGGGATACCGCTGCCTTGATCTCGTCTCCAATCGAGTCATCATCTCACGCCACGTGACATTTGATGAGGCTGTCTTTCCCTTCACCGAGCAGTCTTCCGGGCCTCCGGACCTTGCGTTTTTGGATGATATTGCTGACCCTGTGCCAGTCCCCATTGTACCGCCACAACTCTTACTCTCTGCAGGTTCCCCTGGCGTCATCACCATTCCCGCACAGCCACGTGCGGCCGCCGCACAACCACATGCGGCCTCGGATCTTCATCCTTCCGCGTCTCGTGTGTGGCCAGCCTCAGCCGGCCCCCTGCCACACGCGGCCCCTGCTGGACGTCTTCGGACGACCGGGGCCTCTCCACTGCCAGCCTTGGCTGGCCGCCCGCCAGCCTCGGCTGCTCTCCAGCCGGCCTCGGGTGGTCGCCAGCCGGCCACGGCTGCCTCCCAGTCGCCACAAACGGCTACAGCCGGCTCCCTGCCAGCCATGGCAAGCCACCAGCTGGCTACAGTGGGCTCCTTGCTAGCCACGCCCGGCCACCAGCCGGTTGTGGTTGTCCCCCAGCCGGCTCCGCATTCTCCGGTGCTCCGGTCATTCGACACACGTACTCTTGCCGGCGGCCTGCTCCCGTTGTCCCACCGACAGCCCCAGCAACTCCTCTAGCTCGTGGTGCTGTTCCCGTCGCTCCCGTCGTCAACCAGCACTCCATGGCGATGCGTGCCAAGAGCGGGTTTCGTATACCTGCTCGCATGCTCCACGCCACGCTCTTGTCTCCCATGCCCAAGACCTACCATAGCGCCCTCACCGATCCAAATTGGTGGACTGCTATGGAGGAGGACCATGCTGCTCTCTTACAGAACCACACTTGGGATCTTGTACCTCGCCCACCTCAGGCCAACATTGTGTCTGGCAAGTGGATCTTCAAGCACAAGTTCCAGGCTGATGGGACACTCGAGCAGTACAAGGCGCGTTGGGTCCTGCACGGTTTTTCTCAATGGCCTGGAGTTGATTTTGACGAGAACTTCAATCCGGTGGTCAATCCTGCCACCGTTCGCACCGTTTTGTCTCTGGCTCTGACCCACGGATGGTCCATTCGTCAACTTGATGTGAAGAATGCCTTTCTCCATGATCATCTCTCTGAGAGTGTTTTGCGCTCAGCCTGCTTGTTTTTAGGATCCTGCTCACTCGGATTACGTCTGTCGGTTGAACAAGACCCTCTATGGTCTCAAACAGGCTCCGCGCGCCTGGTAGAGTCGGTTTGCTGCTTACCTGCTCACTCTGGGATTTGTTGAAGCCAAGTCATATACATCGTTGTTTGTCTGCTGTCATGGCTCTGACATGATCTACTTACTGCTTTATGTTGATGACATTGTGCTCATAGCATCCTCCACGGGTCTCCTTCAGCGCACTATACAGGCTCTTCAACAGGAGTTTTCTATGAAGGACTTAGGTGATCTGCATCACTTCCTGGGGATGCGCATGCAGCATCAAGGCTCCAGCATCTTGTCTCAACAGTAGTACATGGTTGACATTCTAGATCACGCAGGCATGGCTGATTGCACACCGTGTACCACACCAGTCGACACCAACCCCAAGCTGGCAGCCAGTGGTCCTGCAGTTCAAGATCCTACGGATTTTCGTAGTCTGGCTGGTGCTCTTCAGTATTTGATGTTCACCAGGCCCGACATGGCCTACGCTGTTCAACAGGTCAGCCTTCATATGCATGACCCGCGCCAGCTACATCTGACTGCGTTAAAGAGGATCCTTTGCTACATCAAGGGCACTCTTCATCTGGGATTGGTTCTTCGTCCTACTGTCCGAAGTGAGCTGACAGCTTACACCGATGTAGATTGGGCTGGTTGTCCCGACACACACAAATCCACCTCGGGTTATGCCGTGTTCTTGGGTGACAACTTGGTCTCTTGATCTTCCAAGCGGCAGCACACTGTCTCTAGGTCCAGCGCCGAAGCCGAGTATCGCGCCGTTGCCAACGGTGTGGCTGAGGTCACCTGGCTACGACAACTTCTGACGGAGCTTCACTCTACTCCTCGACGGGCTTCTATAGTCTATTGTGACAACATCAGCGCCGTCTATATGTCTTCCAACCCCGTCCAGCATCAACCCACCAAACACATCGAGATTGATCTCCACTTTGTTCAGGAGCGCGTCGCTGTTGGTGAAGTCCGCGTCATGCATGTTCCGACGTCTTCACAATATGCTGACATCTTCACCAAGGGGCTTCCCTCTGAGTTTAGATCTAGTCTGAGTATTTGTGGTACCAATGTTCCGACTGTGGGGGGTGTTAGACTTGTGTATATAGGAGTAGAAGGCTTACATGTGGTCCAGGCCGGTCCCATAGCTGGGACGCCTGGATAGGCCAGCCGGCCCTAGGAGCCGCGCCACCTATTGCTTGAGAGAGGGGTAGGAGGCGATCTCGTCTGGTTTCCATAAACCCGAGATCTCCTCATCCCTATATAATTGTACACCTATCCCTCATATCTATCAATCCGATATACTGTAGCCACCATAGCTTTCAATTAGATCCTAAAAATAAAACTTCCAGTATTAGATCATATATTAAGGTTTATCTGTAAGATTAATTTCCCCAACTACCAGCTCACCATCTCATTTTTTGCAGCCCAAATAATACATCTCAGATATGGAGATACACCATTTGAACATGTGTCGTGGCTAAATCAATTATTTTCCTCCAATATTTTTCCTTGTCTAACTTAGATCTCTACGACCAGCTATCACGGTAGTCTCTTCTTTTTTTGGTGTGTGAGTAACTCACCAACGTGTCACCGTCCGGTAACAGTTTTAACAAAAACTCTGGCTCTGGCCATTTATTTCAGTTTCAGAAACAGGTATGCATGGTAATGTGACATTACGAAGGCGGCATTGACGGTTGGAAGGTTCCGCTGCCTGCCTCAAGCTTAATCAGCGATTTTGCGTGAAATATATGTATTACAACGTGACTGCAGAACAGCACTTCTGTGCTCACAGCACAGGCACAAGATGTTGCAGCATTGCCGCTAGACCGGCAGCAATGAAAAGGAGTGAGCAGTACGGTCGTATTGATTCCAACGCTGCTGCAACATCTTTTCAGAGCATGTGTTTTCCATTCCATGCCATGCTGGCCAGCGTAGTAATCTCTCAGATGCAGGTGATTGTCATGGCAGCATAATTCCATTACAATATTCATGTGTGTATCATAGTATCATACAGGTGCTCTCCAAAGTACTCCTGCAAAAAAAATAAAAATAAAAATAGTTTGTACCACAGTGGAGCAAACATCAAACGGGAGCACAGCCCCAGTGTGTGCTTAAAGCCTTAAATCGACCACTAGACTAAAAATCCAATAGAATACATTGTGAGGTTCGATTGTTGGCTGTTAGATGAAAAATCGAACTCTGCATTGTTTTAAAATTTATTTTTCGAACTCAAGGGAATTAAAAAACGATGGACACTGATGCTGCTGTTTGCCTGGGAGAAAAAAAGTTCATGGATCTGCTTTTTTTTTTCTTTTTATACTCAGATGGGGGACCCACATACACTGGAAGCACAGAATGGTAAAACGCTAATCGAACATTGGCTTTAAATCTATTTGGACACTGCAGCTGCTCATAGGAGTAGCTTGCACTCTTGCTGTAGCTCTAAACTTAGCAAGATGACTGCATCGATGTGGTGGTTCGTCTCCATGGCCACCATCGGCGCCCTCTACGCCATCTCCGGCTGCTTCCGTCTCCTCCGTTTCCTCGCGCTCTTCCTCCGCCGCCCCAAGGACCTCCGCCGGCGCTACGGTTCGTGGGCCGTCGTCACTGGCCCGACCTCCGGCCTCGGCCGTTCCATGGCCATGGAGCTCGCCCGCGTCGGCCTCAACCTCGTCCTCGTCGGCCGCGACCCGGCCAAGCTCCAGGACGTGTCCGGCAAGATCGCCCGGTGCCACGGCGTGCAGACGAGGACCGTCGTGTTCGACCTCTCCCTCGTCTCGACACCGGAGGGGGCCGAGGCGATGCGGCGGCTCCGGGAGGCGATCGAGGGGCTGGACGTGGGCGTGCTGGTGAACAACGCCGCGGTGGCGAAGCCAGGAGCCATGTACTTTCACGAGGCGAATGTGGAGTCGCTGGTGAGGGTCGTGCGGGTGAACCTGCTGGCGCTGACGGAGGTGACCACCGCCGTGCTGCCCGGGATGGTGGCGAGGGGTAAGGGCGCTGTTGTGAACATCGGCTCCGGCTCGTCCTTCGTCTTGCCCTCCTTCCCACTCTACTCCGTCTACGCCGCAACCAAAAGGTATATATATATATATATATACGGTGACGATATACACAAAAGCAACGACATGGTGATCTTCCGTTTGATACCTATATATGTGTGTGTCGTATAACTTGGTCTTAGCGGCTTTTCACAGGTATGTTGCTGTGTTCTCAAAGAACCTTCACGTCGAGTACAAGAGCAAAGGAATTGATGTGCAATGCCAGGTAATAACCTATAAATTATATCGCTATCTTCGATCGTAGGAGATCAGATAACCTAACAGACGATGACAAAATTAAGCATCTTAATTTATAGCTGTATGTGCATGGAAAGATTGCTAGAAAAATATTAAACAGGTCGAGCCTGGACGAAATTAAACCTGCAGGCCCCGGGCTTGGTTGACACGAACATGATGTCCAGCGCGGTGAAGAACAGCTTCTCGCCGCTGTTCGTGGTGACCGCCGACGCGTGTGCCCGCGCGGTGGTGCGGCGGATCGGGCACGGCACGCTGTGGGTGCCCAACTTTGCGCACCAGATCCAGTGGTGGAGTGCCGGCTTCGCGCCGGAGACCATCCTCGACGTCTACCGCCTGGGCAAGCACCTGCAGCAGCGGGAAGCCTTCCGGATGATCAGGTCGTCCAGGCCGCCAGCGCAGGAGGGCAAAGTTTACTAGAGCCAGGAGAAGAGGGCTCAATCTACCGTGCATGTAGCCATGTACCCTGCTGCATGCAGCGTTCCTCTACATTTTTTTCTCAACTAGCGGTACGGTTGTAGTGCCAATGAGCTCAGATAATGTACTTGTGGCAGTGAAGGAAAAAATAAAATTTACATAATTGAGTGTGACAGCTAGTTTCGACCCATTCACCACTATCTTTAAACTTTAAACTGCTCATCCACAGCATACCTGCATCATATAGAACTGGGTATCTCTTAGGGTATGTACAACAGTTTAGACAACTGCTGTCTTTTTACCACACACATACAGCTAAATAGATAACTTATACAGTAGTTTAGATAGTCGCTGTCTTTTTTGTTGTCTGCAGGTTATTTTAATTCATCTATTGACTCACAAATCATGGTGATCTAGTACGCAATTTGATCTTTGTAGCCATTTTTGTTGCATAAATCTCTTAGATAAGCACTCATGAATCAGAATCACATAGATACATGCATGCGCCACTAATTCAGGTAGCAGTTCAGTTCACAGATACATGCATACAAAATAGATAAATGTATGTATAAGCATCTGAATTTTTCACTCACTCAACTCACGAAGCATGACTAATTCAGCAACACTCTTAACTGTCGTCAGCCGGTTTGCATGTTCTTAGGATTGGATTTTACCAAATCATTCTAGTACATTCAGTGCTAGACTATTTCATACAAATCTACTTGCTAATCTGAAACGTTTGTGTGGCAAGTTCAGAACAAAAACAGTGGAGTTCAGAGAAATTTGAGAGCCAACATATAATCTGATCTGGATTCTGGACAGGGGAGCTGTTTAGTTGCACAATTGCAGCCTGAAGATAACAATTAGGTGCCTTCAGTTGGCAGGTCATAAGACTGGAGATGTTCAGGTTAAGTAAGCCGTCAGGTTGCAGGATCCCCAATCTTCAACTAAATTGAACAAAATCATACCAGGTTGCACAATCTGAATTTGGCAGCCATGGATTAGACATTGGACTACCACCGAAGCAGCTTCCACCACCATTGAAGAAACAACTACTGTCGGTGAAGGACATCGGAGTAGTAGATGCGCCATATACACTTGCTCTGTTCTGCACCACCACATGGACGGTGCGGCCGGAACTCAAGACCTCCGGCGACGCCGCAGCTGTCCTCGAATCTTCCCCCGCACCTCCCTTCCGCTTCTGCGTTGCTGCCACCGATTTATTCGCCCCCGCCGACGAGGGGCCCTTGCTGGACTGCGCCGCAGCAGCAGCTTTGCAGGGGGAAAAATCGATAGAGAGTCTATGTTCTCAGCAGCTACTATCTATTGACGTTTATTTTGCTTCAAGATTCGCGCAATCCTCTCTCCTCGTTTGTATTCGTTCCGTATTCTATTTTTTTTTTTTTTGCGTATCCCGCCGCAGGAGTAGACGGAGTCCTGGCGTCATGCCCTCCTCTCCGTCTCATACCGTTCCCACTTGCCGTTTTCCTTCCCACCAGCCGCGCCCCTCCGCCGCCCGTCGGATCACCGCCATGCTCCTCCGTCGCCGCTGCCCCTCTTCCCCGTCGTGCTCTTCCTCCGTCGACGCTGTCCCTCCTCCCCATCGTGCTCCTCCGTCGCCGCAGCCATCCCGCTTCAGCTCCGACGGATTCCCCTTCTTGTTCCTCCGCCCCCGCGAATAATTCTGTCCGCGCCACACCGGCGGCGCATCCCCGTCCTCTCCTCCCCCCCCCCCCCCGCCGCCGCCGCCGCCGCGACCTACTTGGTTCTTTTTCTTGCCCACCGTCGAGCTCGTCGACAGCAGGTCTATCGCCTTCACCACAGCTCCTCTCTGTCCCCCGCACCATCCTAATTCAATCGAAATCTGACCTTGAATGGATGCCCTTCGATGTACGAGCTCTATTTCTACTTTTCACTTTGCAATCCATGTCTGCCTGCTCTGTTGATTACAATCTAGATTCAGTAAGGTGAATAGCTCACACTACGTCTAAGGAACTGGACTTCAGATGCAGAGGTAATTCACTTTATTAGTTGGAAGTGTTAAGATGTTCTTGTCAATTTTCTGAAAATTCGGAGTGGTATATGAATTTCAAACATTCACACTACGTATCTGTTGCTAAAACTTCAAAAAGTCAGATGTTCATATGGTGCAGAGGAAAGAGATAGAAGACATGTGAGATTCAGGTGAAGTGCAGGTTTGGTGATAGAAGATAGAAGATCAGAACTTTGTGTAGGCACGCACATGCTTACATTTGTAATAAAAAGATAGTATAGTATTCAGAAAGAAGTACTATCTATAATTAAAAAGAAATATGTTTTAACAAAGTTGCCATGACAAGCATTTGAGTTATTCACGGATATGGAAGAATCAATAACAATATGTACAAGATAGTTTGCCATTTTGCAGATATGTAATTTACGGATATGGAAGAATCGATAACAATACGTACAAGATAGTGTTTTATTGCTAATAAGCAGCTACAATCGGGTCCCTAAGCTGAGTTATTCAGCCTTGCATATAGCTCTTGCATAATCAGTATGGATCTTATGTTTTATGTTTTAACTGTAAACGTTGACCAAGCTTTCCAATAATTTGATTTTATTTCATTTATTTTGTAACTATGACACTGAATAGTTCACTTTGTTGAATAGATCGATGCACATGAAGTTAGGGTCAATTCGAATGGTTCAAAAGGAAAACCAAGAAGGAGGAGGAGGATATGCAAGCAGAGTTGACCTCTGCCAAATCCCACGCAACTATGCTTGGATTTGATATTGCTAGAGAACAAGCAACAGTTGCTGAATTGAAGATCAAGCCTGCAAAGCTGGAACAAGAAAATCGAGGACTCAAAGTTCAAGTTTGTCTAGCTAAGGAGGAAAAGGATTATTTAAAGCTGTTGTCAATGAAGCTGAACAAAAGAATGCCAGTCTGAAAGGTGATCTTGAAGAAGCAGAAGAAGATAATGACGACCAGGCCGTTGCCCTTGCGGAAGGCAAGCTAGTAACTGAAGGCCAGTGCTGTGTGTTTGAGTTAGTTTATGCAGTATGCTCAAACATACAGTGCTTAGTTTTTGTGATATTTATCGTTTATGATTTTTCAGAAATACAGTGTATGCCTAGAGAATACCACTTCAATCCACTTTTGCTTCCAGGAGGTAAAATTAAAAAATCATGAGTTGTACATAAGATTATGGATCTGAGTTCATTTGAACAGAAATACTTCTTTCAGGCCTCTATTTAGTATAACCAATCTGAACTGACAGTAATACTTAAACCGAGCAAAGAAAGAACCATCAAACTTTCAGGTTTCTGCTCACATTATTTTGCAGAAATAGGGAATATGTCTTTTCTTTCATTGTGGAGTACGTGCTCCGTGCTCAGCAAGGTATGCATCCTTTGTGAAAGAAAGAACGGCTCTTTGTTAGATGATATATAAATAATATAGTGTCTTTCATAGTTGTAAAGTTTTTCATTGGATTCTAGAATAAAACAGTATACAAATAAAAAATAAGCTAATGATCAGTTCAGTGCTATATATGTGTAATGCATATCCAATGAAATTTTATCAGAACTTACTGTCTATCTACTAATTTCTTATTTCCACAACACTAACTCTATTGTTTTCTCAGCTTTTTCTGGATTTTAGAGGACTTTCGAGATAGTCCAATTGACTCCTGTGTGGAAAGCAGCCAAGCCCTACCGACAAAAAGTGAATTTATACAGCCAAAAATGATTCTAGTGATTTCCCTCCTCCCTACTAATTGATGAGCGACTATCTATTTTTAGTCATTGCAGAACATTGTAGCACATATTCAATTTGGAATTGATTTAGTTTGGAAGTTGAGCACATTTTAAATTTGATAGCTGTGTAAAGTTTCGAAGTGCTAGGAGGAGCAACGGTCATCTGTATGACTGTATGTTGCAGAAGGCGCTTGGTCGTGGGGAACTGTTCGAGGTGAGGACAACACAGTCTATGTGACAACAGCATGTACTGTGTTCAGTATGTCAGAAGAAGGTGACTCGTCCCATGACACAAAGCAGCGAAGTGGAGGAGGCCGTCGTGCGCGTCCCTAGAAAGGAGGGAGTCTGGTACTGCAGTGCTAGCAGCATGTGTTTTCAAAGGCAAAATAGGCAGTTTCGTCCCCTAACTCTTCGCGTTGGCTCAAATTCGTCCTTGTACTTTCGCAATGGCCAAATTAGTCCCCAAACTGTTCTAAAACGTCTCGGTTACATCCCTCGTCCCGTTTTGACGTCTACGTCGTTAGTGTCAGCCTAACGGTGACCGTTTGCCCCACACAGGCCTCCTCGTTTTCTCTTTGCTTTGTCTGCTCTGCCCAGGAAACACCGGCCAAATCCCTCACTCACCGCTGCGTTGCTCGACCTCGACGCTGCTCGGAGCCTCGGTTGATCCTCGGGCGTGTGCCGGAGGCAGCCGGCGTGTGCCCAGTCGAGCACGCAGGCAGGGCCGGTGCTGGCATCCTGGCACGATGGCACGGGCTGCCAGATCCCGGGCGAAGCGTGCATGGCGCATTGCCGGGCGAGGCAGCTGAGCAGGCGGCTGGTGCGGCGACCAGGCAATGTGTGGACGCGTGGTGGCCGGCGGCAGGGGCGGCGGCGGAATTGTGCGGTTCGCAGGGAGGCCCGCGACTGGTGGTGGTTTTCCAATATGGTTCTCGCGGCGGATGATTCTCTCGTCGGAAGAGCCTGCCCATGCTGGCGCAGCTCACCTGCGGCGCTCCCTCCCCGGTGGCCATCTGTGTGATGGGGCAGCTCTCGACGGTGGGGACCCTTCTTCTTTCTTGCGTTGGGCAAGAATAGAGCCGAGCGCTGGCACTGCTCCCCAAGAGTTCCCCACCGCCTCACATCAAATCCTCCCAAATCTACCACACCATGCCTCCCTCGCTACTCCAATTTCTTCCCCAACTTCTCCTCACCAAGCTTCGACCACCACCCAGCCGGAATCGCACCACCCACCTCTCGCCATTGTTGCCGCCACCAAGCCGAGCTCGAGCTCACATTGCCAGCCCACTCCCGGCCACCTTCCGCCCCAACCAATACATGGGATCGAATCTTGCTTTTCCTCCCCTTTCCCCATGGAATCCTCGTTGAATCAACCGGATCGTCGATGGTCGCCGTAGCCGAGCGCCGCTGCTCGCCGCCAGCTACTTCCTGGCGCTAAAGGTCCTCTTCCCCGCTGTTGATGCTCAAGGTCCTCTTCCCCGTTTCATACTGCCTCTCCTCCGGTCGGATTCCGGCAGTCAAACGCCGGCCGTCGCGTTTGACCAGCCGAAGTACGGAGAAAAGGAGGAGGATGACGGTCTGGACCGACGCCGTGGATGTCAGGACTTAACTGAACCGAAAAACAAGAGTTGAAGGACTATTGTGGCCTATGCAAGAGTTGGGGGACGAATTTGACCCCTTGGCAAAGTTCAGGGACTACTTTGGCTATTTTGCCTTTCTGAAAATAGCAGCATGTGAGGGAAACGATAATTTGACTGCCCTGTTAAAAAGTGATATGTGGCGTACCAGAAACTTGGATATTTACATATTGTTCATTAGTACCACTACTTTTAAATAGTTAGTGTATAGAAATATTTGAAACGAGTTATCACAAAGATACGAAATAACTTTTGGCGGCATGGTATATGTGGATGGATTTTGGCAGGAAGAATGTATTAATATAGAAGTTCCTAGTTGCAAATAATTTGTAACTAAATACTAAAAAATAAACCAAAAAGATAAAAGAACATCCGATTTTTACATCGATTTAGGATAGCATGAAAATGACTCAAAATAAAAATAAATGGATTACATGCTACTAAAAACCAAAAGCCACAATGCCCATCTTCTTCATATGTGCACCCATGCATCAGCCGAGGCCGCAGAATACTTTTATACTCCAGCCTCTACGGATGCCTATTTTTCATATCCATCTCCATCAGTTTTTGACCAATCTTCTTTGGCTCTAACTGCATTTGAATTGATATTAGGAAATATACAAAGTATTGCATCTATATAAAAAAGGTTGGAGCTTAGCCAAAACTTCTCTGGATGAACCATAACCAAGGCAAATTCCAAGGGCAGAGCTTTTTACACAAACACTGCTACAAATTAAAAGAATGACGAGCTAGACAAGATATTTGCAGTGTGCAGGTTTGGAGCTGGATAGAAGCATATACACGTGCAGTCACACATTCAGTGCATGTGCTCAATTACCATTGACATGTTAGATCAATTTAGACATGTTTATTTTGAACATTTTTCGAAAACCTTGTATGCAGAGTTTTGACATGCTATACAGTCGAAGCGAGTTCTCATTACAACTCGTTGCCTTATATTGCTTGCCTGTATAACAAAAAAAGAGTTCTGATTACAACTGCTTGCCTTATATTGCTGATTGTTACCTGACACCATTAGCATTGTAACAACTTTGTTTTTTTTTAAGTTCTTACTTTTTATTTCAGTCACTTCCTACAAGTATTACAGTAGGAAGTATATCAATGCCTAACAAGTAACAAAATCCCACAAAAAGTTTATAGAAAGATAAATTATTAACACCTACAGCACCAAATAAATAGTTTATCAAGACATATTTCATGGCATATTTAACAAGACTGATTTGATGTCATATACTTGTTGGTGCATTTTTATGTAACTCATTCAAAGGTAGAGAAGTTTGACTTAGAAGAAAACTAAAACAACTTACATTTTGGAACAGAGGCACTACTACTCTTTGCCCTATACTTCAAGACTGTTAGCAGTATGCAAACAAAGCTATGAGATTCTTCTACAGCCCAAACTAACATTAAATGAATGCAGGGCAAACTTTCTATATTTTTTCTGAGTATTGTTTGACCTTATCGTTTCCTGGATAGCTTTCTGGTGGCTAAGCATCAATTCTTCAGTTAAAGGAGCGCCTACATAAGGAAGCACTAGAGGTACCTGTTGTACCTCTTTACCCGCTCCTCTCATGTATACAATAGTATTTGAGTTTGAAACATGGAAACTATATTGGAAGATTCATCATACAATAGGTTTCATAGTGTCGTAGTATTATAATAATTTCCTACTACATGATTGTGAAAGTAATTTCAGTAGAGTATATTTGGATTTATTGAGGTCCACAAAATGTATCTCGAGAGGATGGGTATATCACTGTCTTGTAATTGTGTTAGTTTTTCCATGCATATGCCTACTGCCTACTATAAACAAATATTATGCAGTTCAAAATGAGGAAGTGACTGAAATAAAATTTAAGAAGTTTGGATAAAAAAACTATTACAATGTAATGGTATTAGGTGTTATTTGAACAATAGTTGAAAATGTCATTGTTAACAATCAGAGATAGAAGGCATATGCATATGTTAAAAAAGTTCAGTACATTAGCAAACATTTGTCAGCTTATGTAGCATGAGTAACTTTCAATCAAAATGAAACCACTTTGAAATTTATCAGATGCTATACTATCAGTACAAATGAAACCACTTAGTAAGAGCTCCTATTTATTAATGAAACCACTTAGTAAGAGCTCCTATTTATTGTTTAAAAGGGGGTTTGTTAAACAACTTTGTAGCATGTCAGCTGGCATGTCAGCTTAAGTAGTTTCAGAACATGATATATTGTCAAGAAACATAGCATGGAAGGAACATGTGAGGACATAAGCAATGTTAGTTGGATAAAAGTATTCATTTCAATTTAACAATTAAACAGTTAGGCTCTTGAATTGAATGGCGAAACACAATGGCATTATGTCACCATCAAAATGGAAGGAACAAGTGAGAACATAAGCAATGTTAGTGGGATAATAACGATATGCTAACTGACGCATCAGAAGCTCAATTATAATGCAACACTATTCACCATATGTTCAAAATATGGTTCAACAGTTAGGTTCTTGAATTGAATGGAAAAACACAATTGCATTATGCCACCAACAAAATGGAAGGAACAAGTGAGAACATAAGCAATGTTAGTGGGATAATAACGATATGCTAACTGAAGCATCAGAAGCTAAATTATAATGCAACACTATTCACCATATGTTCAAAATTTTATCCTCCATATTCCTTAGTGCAGCTAAACCAGATTTGTCATATGCTCACCATTATCTCCTGCACACAAATAAAGCCACTCATTAAAAGTTTCATCAAGATTTCGGTACTGCATGCCAAATACTTCTTGTTGTTAACATACAAGGGACCCAAGCATTCCCTAATCTTCATAACAAGCCACTTGCACCACAGGTGGTATGTGTCAGGCATTACAATTCCTATAGCTATTGTCATCGCCTTGCATTGGTCTGTTGAAGGAAAAGCACCAATTGGTAATTTCCAATGGCAAAACTGACTATATAGTTTACCAGATATCTTACATGATGGATGTCCTCACGAAGTTAATGATTTCTTATCATAAGTGAGTAAAATAATCAAGCTTCAAGCTAAAAGTGTAGATAGAAAGAAAATACGAAACCTGCATATTTTTTGGATGCCAACAGTTCCATTGAATAAAAAATATGTAATGCACAAAGTATACCTGCAAAATTACATTTTAGATTTAAAGATAAAAATATAATGGAAGTAGTTTTTGGCAATTTTATAACAGAAATTAAAAGCATTCAAGGTGAGTAAGTTCACAGGAGCGAATTATAGGGCACCATGAACAAAAACCATTTGATATTACCATCAAGATACTTGGAGAAACAAAAGGAACATTCATGTGTAGCTTCAGTCTTCATACAATCTCCAGTAGATGGAAGCTTTAAAAAAATGACACTGAATATGATGCTGATATGAGCAATCTGTCAGATATGTTTTTTTTTAAAAGAAAAACACCATGGCACTTATTTGCAGCTAACAACGGTCATTCAAACATATAGAGGGAAGCATGATGCCATATAGAGGGAAACATATATTTGCAATGGACGTAAAACAGAGGGAAACATTTCTACGCTTCACCACATTAGGACTCAAAGCCGATAAACAGCTATATATTTAAGCACCGGGACAAACATTACTCTTCAAGATCAATATATTGTTCTTTGACCTTCCAACGTGGTTCAGTAATGCTTGGTCTTGTATTAACTTTCGTTTGAAGGATCCAATGTAAGCACAACTGCTTGTAGCTTGCTGAAGAAAATGTTAAGAAAGTGTGGTTCAGAAAAAAAAACAGTTGGGCAAAGGATGTAAATCATGCCACCATCTAGATTTCTACTTTCAGGTAAAAAGAATAGTTAACATTATCCAGGATCTAGAATGCAAGTGGAAGTCATGATTTAGGAAAAATAAGTTACTGAAAAATAAGTGCAGAGTAAAAATCCCATGGTACATATTGCAACAGAACATCATAGATGTGTGATGCTTCTAAAAGGTTGCTCACAAGAAACCATCAATGGATAATGATTTATTACCACAAATATGAAGATTTATCTCATGGTAGTCATATTAATCCGACCAAAAAACCTACTATGGTGCCATTAGATGAACAGGGAACATGACTCTCACTTCAACAAACTCGCATTCAGAGATAAAGCAATTATTAGCTTGCTACTGTTATATATCTGCAACCTAAATTCTCTTATTTTTTAACAGTATTTTCGTGAGCTTTATGTGATTGGCAATACAAATGTGCAGAAAGAGAGTAAACAATATCTACAAACCTAATATTGAGCAGCTGGTTCATAGGTAAAACCCAAAAAACAACAGACTAATGACTAAGATCTCTATATACGAAATTAAACATTTCAATACATGGAGACTATTACCGTTCTATTAAAATGATAGTTGTAGAACTAAAAAAAATCTATATTGGTTCGGTTATGGCCAAGAAGCTAGCATATATAAAACAAATCCTCTTATTTCTTAACAATATTTTGTGAGCTTTATGTGATTGGAAATACAAATATGCAGAAAGAGAGTAAACACTATCTACAAACCTAGTATTGAGCAGCTGGTTCATAGGTAAGAACTCAGAAAACAGCAGTACTCACAAAATCAAACATTTCAATATATATAGCGCATATGCTGCTTTAGTGGAATACTCAAATACTGTATCGTACAAAATATTTCTTAGAAAAATAAAAAAATATGTACTCCTATACAATTTTATGACAAAATAAATAAACCAGAAATTTACAAGCTTATGCTACCGCTTAAATTGAATTACCATTTTAATTGTTTCAACATGTATAATTGTGTGTAGAGTTAAAGTGAATACAAGTGATAGTATCAAAGTGAATACAAGTACCTTTCACTCACTCTATCTCTTCGCAGACCAGCTTTAACCGAATAAAATCAAATTGTTCAGTTTGAGATGGCTTCGATTTAAATTTAATTGTGAGAATTTACTTATGACATAGCATCAAAGTCATTTTGAGAAAACTAGACAGCAAAAGCACAACAAAAATAATGTAGGTGCCAAAATGTAGTGTAGGTGCTAAAATCTTCAGAGATCTGCTGAATACTAGTGTTTTTTTTTTGTGATAGATTGCATCTCTAAAGGTTCATTAACCATTCAGAAGCTGCCAGCCTGCATAAATTTTGTAGAACACACTGCAGGAACTAAAATAATCATAACGGTACTATTCTTGAAAGTCTGGGACATGTCAACCTGCTCTGGACAGACCTGGAAATGTACTCCAAATTCACGGTGCACATAAATTCATTTTTTACTAGATACTTCTAAATAAATCAAACTCCTACCAGGTTAAGCAGGCAATACAAGCATGGCTTTACATAGTTTTGCTTATTGACAGAAAATCAATCGTGTGTTCAGTAGGAAGTTACAGATATCTACACAAGTATATTCTACAGGAAGTATAAGTTAGCATTTACATTTTCAAATACATAGAGATCCTAACATTTTCAAATACTTGATGCTTAAACATCCAGTTTCATATACCACTTTTTTAAAAATAATTAATGCAGTACATTTGTGTATTGTTACATGGATATCAATAATGATAACCACTAGTATATGGTTACCTTGAGTTTTATACTGTGACAACCATGCATCCATATTTGGGATGCTAGTGCATTTTATTAAAGAACTCTCTATGCCTTGCACCTGCAGGACAAATAGTGGTCAACTATGCTCAGTTTCCAAATGCAGTAACGAAGCATCATCACCAAACATTTAAGATTGTCGACTGACAAACAGAACATTTCAACCATTATATGAACATTTAGTTATACTATATGGAGCATCCATGTCAGAAAAATTATTCAAGTACTCTTCTGTTTAAAAACACGTCCTATTGGATGGTCCATGTAAACTGCCAGGGAAGCTCCAATAATGATGTTGTCCCAGTAAAAGACTTATAGATATAGACAAAAAAAAGTCAAGCTTCAATACATTTCCCTAGAAGCATTGCCAAAGCTGTCATCTAAAGGTCAGCCGCACAATAAACAATCCTCTGTAATCAAGATTTCATTAAAAATAAAGCAAAATAAAAATAGTGAGAAAAAACATTAAGGAAAAATAAAGATAGTACAAGATCTGAAATAGCAGCGATCTAGGATTTGAAAATAGATCTGCAGCGTCGCATCTAAGAGAGAGAGAGAGAGAGAGAGAGAGAGAGAGAGAGCACGGTAGGGTAGAGAGCTGGAACAACGCCGGTGGGCAGGAGGGCGGTGGCGGTGAAGAGGCTCTCACGACGCCGAGGAGCAGGAAGGCGACGTCGGAGATGAGGACGAGCGAGGTGAGGAGAGAAAAAAAGAACGAGCAGGAGAGAGGCGAGGCGAGCAGTAGAGCGGTGCGGCGCCGACGAGCAGGAGGACGGTGCGGTGTCGGCGTCTCGGCGAGCAGGAGGACGGCGCGGCGCGGGGAGAGAGAAACGAGTGCGGCGCGGGGAGCAGGAGGACGGCGTGGGTGCGAGAAATAATAGAGGAGAGAGAATGAGATGCGACGGGGTAAAAGAAGGTGAGCGGAGCAATGTAAACGGAGGAAACGGTGTAGTCTGTTAGTATACCTATCGTATCTGTACAGGAGAGAAGTATGGCGGGGGATGTGGGAGTGGGTTTGATGGGACGTGGGCCAAGATGAACGGTTGGGATAGTTTGTTCTTAGAACGTAGGGATGGAAATTTTTCGTTAGGGATTTCGGGAGGAGATGGAGTGAAGTGCTCCCGCGCAAGCAAAAGTCCCCGCGCGTGGTTCCGCACCGGATCCGTCGAGACGACGACGACAGGCAGCGAGTTCTACAACGGGCGCCGGAGTCGTCGTTTCGTCTCGGAGCACGAGCTCGTGCCGTCGACGAACGGAAGGACGGCAACACTCTCTTTCCTGAGTTAACGAGGGCCACGTTGGATAAATTTACTGAGTTGGACTCAAATAGACAGCAGATTCTCTCTGTTGTACTTGCACTTACCAACCATCTCTTTATGAGATGGTGAGCCTACAGAGGAATTCTTATATATGTTGGGTTGTGAGAGTTTAGGTGATCGAAGAGCAAGATTGAGCCAGTCCAATCCTTGAGCACCAAGGAGCTACTTCAAGTGTTCTTGAAGCATTCATTTTGGAGGTCAATCCTCCTAGATAGCTTGATGTTGCCCAGCGAGCTCTCAAGCTTCTTGCCGTCATTAGCACATTTTTAATGACGGGTTACTGTAGCATGACAGTGTCCAATGACGAATTAATTAGGCTTAATAGATTCGTCTCACGATGTGGAGTTATCTATGTAATTAGTTTTTTTACACCTATGTTTAATACTCCTAATTAGTGTACAAACATTCAATGTAACAAGTTGGCAAAATAAGTTGGCGAAAGTTGGTGATCTAAACAAGGCCTTGAGCTCATTGTGTGTGGGCCGCACAGTTGATTCGTTGTGTCAGCTCAATTCTTTGCATCAACATTTTCTGCCTGTGGACGTTGCACGGTCATCCATGAATGGTTGGTTGTTGGCAGATTAGTGCTGGCCTAGAAGGCACAATGTTACCGCCTTACCGGAAGGGTCCTCCATTTCCACGAAATCAAGTATGATAACCAGTTTGCGCTTTTCATCTTTCCTCGTGTTGACGTATTTTGCATTGTAAGGTTCCCCTTCAGTCACATGGATCAAAAGTTTTGGCACTATTTGTGATCTGTGCCGGCTCCTAGCTACACATGCATATAACTGGGGGAGGGGTCTCCAAGTTGTAATATCTAATTCGACTAATTGTCGCTCCATTTTTCTTAAATCTTAATTGGGTTGGCAATATGATACCACAATACTCATCATCGTTAGAGCACTGGTGGATCCATGATTGAAAGTGCATCTAGACCTCTAGTCGGTTTTGGTGGTTGAATGACAAGTTTGATAAGCTTTGGATAGCGTTATTGCAAATGGTCAAATCAAACTTGTATGATATCTCAAAGTGAAGATATGGCAAGCAAGAAGACAACATCACGATGGATATAACTTGGTTTCAAAGATTACTTGCTTGCATGAACAAGAAAAAGATTAACAATGAAGTGGTATTTTGATCAAGAAGTAGTTAAAAGTTGTGATCGATGCCTCCCTAATTGAAAAGGTGGAGATGCATGCTTGCCTGATCACAAATTTAGGATTGGAATGATTTATTGGAGAGATGTGATCAAAGGCAACGGTGAATCAAATGACTTGTAATGATAGATTGCTTGATCGCATTGATGATATTCTTAAACCAGAATAAAGATAGTTGACTAAGTAAATGATATTTCAATGAAAGTTGAGATAGAAATTTACTTGATCACAGTGCCTATCGTTGATGTAGTGCTTTGTGAGACTTGAGGTGATTCGATGGTGAAGAGTTAGCGATAACTTGGCTGTGAGGAAATAAGCAATGGTGAAGGGAAAACAAAGGGTTTGGCACTAGAGAACCATGCTAGGGTGAAGTAGCAAGTATTGGCCTACACCAAGAGAACGAGTGAGGTCATTATGAGTATCATATTGTAAAGCATCAATCATTAACGAATCATGAAGAATTGAGGTAGCTTATATGTATAAGGTTGTTAGTTGAGCATATTAGTTGTGGTCAAGTTACTAGTTAAAGGATGGTTTGCTCAAGAGCAAAGAAATGTTGCACCCTCGTGATGTGAGAATTGAAAAGAAGTGGCAAGACTCAAGCTATTCAATCTCAAGAGATCAAATTAGATTATATCAAGAAGGATTTAATATTGAATGATTTGATTAGTTTTGATGCTCAAGCTAACAAACCATAAATGCTAACTTGAGAAAAACACTTGCCACAGCTAGTGCTTGGTGGTCTTAGAGCTTCTTGCTTGGAGGGTTAGATTTACCTATAAATAAGCTTTCCATAGAGTCCTAGATCACTGCAATGGCATCAGAGTACAAATTTATGGTTGTTACAAGTTAGCTATGGCTAAGTAGTCAGTGTATTCTGGCAAGGGATTCTCAATTGCGCTTGCAGATTTTTTGGGAGTTTTAGACAATGTGTGGGAATTCTCCGATGCTAGTGGTTTTATAAAGTATCCAATAAGGTGTGTCAGAGTCCTGCAAGAGGCCCTCAGAAGTTAGTCGATTTTACCAGTATCCGATAGAACACTCCTGCACATTTTGAAGAATTAGGGGCCGGGGTAGATATTCTGACAAGGTGCCGGGACATCCAATGCTTAACATAATTGAGTGTAACAGCTAGTTTCAAGAGGTTTGGATATATACCCATTCACCGCTATCATTAATTAAACTGCGCATCCACAACATACCAGCATCGTTGAGAACCGGGTATCTCTCACCAACCATCTCCTTATGAGATTGTGAGCCTACCGGGGAATTCTTAAGTAGGGTTGAGAGCAAGATTGAGCCAATCCAATCCTTGAGCACCAAGGGGCTACTTGAAGGGTTCTTGAAGCATTCATTTTGGATGTCAATCCTCCTAGATAGCTTGATGTTGCCCGGTGAGCTCTCAAGCTTGTGATGCGCCGCAGGAAGTTTGTGAACATGGAAAGAAGCGAAGTAGTAGATTAAGTTAGTGGTTGAAAGGGACCCAACTCATTGGAAGGAGTTGAAAGAGACTCCTATCCTAAAGTGCTCTTCAACGGAGATGTAGATACTTCATTGGAAGTGCCGAGGGTCGGTAAACAAATCATGTGTCTATTTTTAGTTCTTGGCGTTCTTGAGTTCTTGCTCTTTCTACCTTGTGTTGGCTTGATTTACTTGTTCGTGTGTTGTTTTAGTGTAGGTGCTCCATGGATTTACTTGGAATCATCACTTGGAAGACACTACTCATACGGTCCTTAAGTGTTATATTTAACCATCAAGTTCTCAGGAAAACAAATGCCTTACTTACAAAATTTGTTTGGATTAACCTAGTTCCACTTGTATCTTGTACTTAAGTGATTTTAGGGACACAAATCTGACAACAAAAAGGGGGGAAATCTCATCCTAAAAAATGATCAAAACGTGGAAGGACCACATAACATAGAGAAACGGCTCAAACGGACTCATCGTACCTTCAATGACGACAAGTTGCCACTACACGACCGACCCTGTGAAGGCGGCGCTGAGGCGACCCCACTTGGGGTCGACCAGCGCCCCTAGAGCCGACCGACCCTGCAGATAGGTGATCCTTGTTGACGCTTCTTAATGTTGCTACTAGTTTTGTGTTCATGGAAACAGTGCCAAGAAATATTTTGATGATATTTTTAATTAATTATATTTCTATCTGCAAACACATATATATCATTGTAACATTTCATCCGAGAGTATTCCTTAGCTTATTTATCTATTTATTAATTTATTTGTTTCTTAAAGGATGGCAGAGATAGAAGATTACAAGTTAAGTGGAGAGAAGGGCGTCCTCTCCTGCTGCCCAAGTCAAAGCACGGGCACCGGCACGTCGTCGCAACTGTTACACATCTATTCTTCTTGTGCAGCTAGTTGGTGGGAGACGGGGAGCAGACGGGGTAACTGTTACAAACTGAACACACACCTTTCCAACTTCGATGTGCGTGTGCTGCAATAACACAAACGCGCACACATGCCTGTTGGTGCATGCGCACACTTGCAATGTACATACAGCTCAGTGCGTAGAGGATCGGAGATTGAGAATTTGAGATCAGGAAGGATCATCGGAATTTAAGCGATAGCGCTGTTGGTAGTTGGGGCTGTTGTTGGTCGTCGCTGGATACAAGTAGCTACTCGTCGACGACCTCAGAAAAGAGAAGCTCAGCAGTTCAGGAGTCAGGACTGAGGACACACATTGACACAACGGGACGAGCGAGGGAGAAGACACACATACATCTGCTGAGGATGACAGAAACGGCGGCATGGTTCTTCCTCTTGCTGGCTTTCGTGGGCGGCGTCTACGTCGCTGCCTTCTCCTTCCGCTTCTTCGCCTACGCCGCGCTATGCCTGCGCCGGCCGAGGGACCTACGCCGCCGGTACGGCGCGTGGGCCGTGGTCACCGGCCCGACGTCCGGCATCGGCCGCTCCATGGCTCTGGAGCTCGCGAGCCGCGGCCTGAACCTCGTCCTCCTCGACCTCGACGCCGCCACCCTCAAGGAGACCTCCGACGTGATCAGGTCGCGCCACGCCGTGAAGACCAGGACCGTGGTGTTCGATCTCTCGCTCGTCGGCACCCCTCAAGGTGACACTGGCACGTACTGGCATCTCTGTCACTCACTCATCTTCATCTAGTAAGTAATAACATGTGTGTGTCATGGATGGCAGGGGACGCGGCGATGCGGCGGCTCCGAGCGGCGATCGAGGGCCTCGACGTCGGTGTGCTGGTGAACAACGCCGGCGTGTCGAGGCCGTCCTCCGTGTACCTACACGAGGCCGACGTTGAGGCGTTGCTGAGGATGATACGGGTGAACCTGTGGGCGCTGACGGAGGTGACGGCCGCCGTCCTGCCGGGGATGGTGGAGCGCGGCCGCGGCGCCGTGGTGAACATGGGCTCGGCGTCGTCGGAGGCCATCCCCTCCTTCCCACTCAACACCATTTACGCCGCCACTAAAAGGTAGGAGTACTGCTACAGCCTACATGTGCCACGTAACTATTCTACTGTGACATTGTATTCTTCTGCCTGTGTCTGCTGCAACGTCGTCTGTTCATCCCGATGGAGCAGGTACGTCGCCGCGTTCTCCAGGAGCCTTTACGTCGAGTACAAAAGCAAAGGGATCGATGTGCAGTGCCAGGTAAAACAACCAACCAAATTCCACATCCTGCAAGTCTGGAACGAATTTGCGACACAGAGGCAGTTACTCGCATTCAATGATGTCCAATCGTCTGCGCTGCGCTGCAGGCCCCGTTCTTCGTGGCGAGCAGGATGGTGTCGAGCGCCATGCGGGACTGCTGGCCATCGCCGTTCGTACCCACGCCGGACGCCTACGCCCACGCGGCGGCGCGATGGCTCGGTCACGGGCCGCTCTGCACCCCCACCGTCGGCCACCAGCTGCTCTGGTGCGTCGCTGGCGTCCTGCCGGACGCCGCGAACGACTGGCTCCGACTACGTGACCACCTGCGCCTAAGAGCGCTGTCCCAGAGAGTAAGGGCAGCCAGGGCGGCGAATGCATTGGCAGCTGAGCCCGGAGCCAAACTGACTCCCGCCAAATAATTGAGTTCGGATATTGGCTGCAATGTGTTTGCTTAGCCAATTAAGGCCATATTGAAGCAGGGTTCTGGGATTCAAACCTAAAAAAACTTTCGGAGCCTTCCGAAATGGACGAAATTGGAAAAAAAAATTAGGGCTGGATTAAGCTATGTTGACCGGTCATACAATTCATATTTTAAAAATTCGGTCGGATTTTGTTTGAAATTCAGAATTGACATGGTAAACTTCGAGATACAAAAATATCACCGCTACGATTTAGTCTCAACAACATATACCCATGTTGTTCAGCCCTAACTAAAGTAGACAAAGCCGTGATAGCTATACAGAGGAACAAAGATATTAGTAATGACCAAAAGAGCACAGACAGGGACAGATCTGCAGGCAGTAGCATCACCAAGGCTTTGCCCTTCCTCCTGATTTGGATGATGCCGGTGAGGCCTTTGACAATCGAAGGTGGCGTTGTAGCCTGCCGCCAACACCATTCACACATGCCCGTCATCCATTTGGGGGCATGAAACCTCCATGAGCAGAAGACTCAAAGGAGTGGAATGTACAGGGGAGCACCAGGAAATGGCATGTGGGAACAGGGAGGAGGGAAGGGGAAGCGGAGGTGGTCGAAGTCGAGATCAGACGCCGTCACAGCACCTGTGTTGTTGGCTTTGCTAGCTGCCAGCCACCTGGGTGGGGGTTGGGGGGAGGAGAAGAGAATGAAAAGGGATTGCGAAATCACATGCATCTCTACTCCTCCCCCACTCCAATTTTGCTGCCAATCATTTCATGCCACATCATCTTCTTTTTGAGCTCTGGTAATAAGTTAGGGTTCAGGGTTGGGCTGGACTTTGCTGGTTACTTATGGGCTGTGGGTGTAGAGGAAGCTCCGGTGGCCCGCTAGTCGGCTGTGGTGGTGGTCGAGATGGTGGTGGAGGTGCCATGACAACACCCAGGGTCGGGCTCGGGCGGTGCTAGACCCCTGTAGTGCCAATGGAGGTGGTGGGGTTGTCGAAAATCAACTGGCTAGCGATGACAGTGGAGAGGGCACAATAGCGCCATCGAAGCCGGGCAATGAGCCGTCAGCGGCGGGGGATCACATAACCGTGCGGGGAGCCATCAATGAAGGAAAGGCGGTCCTTGCAAGGCGTCGTTTGAGTACGGATGGAGGACGGAGGGGCGGTGGAGGGAAGGCGGTCATCCGATGTTGGGAACAGCGTTGATGAGGAAGCTGGGCGGAGGCAAGAGGGTGGCGATCGACGTCATGAGTGGCATGCATGGAGTCGAACAGATAAGGAAGTAACAGTGGATGAGATAGGGAAGCAGGGTTTGGATCTAAGCCATTGATCTCGGATCCGATGATCTAAAATTCAAGTGTGAGGAGGCCCCTTCAACACTCGTGTATTGCGTAGACATCCTTGAATGTAAGATTAAGTCAGGATGGCAAAATTCCCCACGGGGGCAGATCTCCATGGGGATCTGCCCCGAATGGGGCAAGGACCGGAGAAATTTTCCCCCCGCGTGGAAGCTGGGGCGGGGCCCCGAAATAAAAGGGGACGGCGGTGGGGATCAAATTTCCCCCGCGGGGCACCAACAGGGCCCTGAAGCACAAATTGGCCCATCAACTAACAGCAGTAACCCAGCCCAACAAAGCATGTATATATATTATTTCAATGGAAACCCTAACCCATCCTCCTCCCTCCTCTCTCTCCAGCTCTCCCTCCTGCGCATCCTGCCTGCCGCCGCCACTCAGGGGTGGCTGGGTGAGGCCGTGAGCGCGAGCCCTCGAGCTTCCAAGGCTGTCGCCGGCTTGCCGCCACCGCCTCCTTGCCTTCTCACCGTGTCTTGCCGCGCGCCTCCTCGCCGTAGCTCGCCGCCTCGCCTCGTCTACCTGTGCGCCGCCTCGGTGCAGCTCGCCATCTCGCCGCCTCGCCGCAGCTCGCCGCTCGCACTTGACTCCCACGGGGCCCACCAGGGACCGGGGATCCACGGGGAACAGGGACGGGGGAGGATTTTAACCCGAAAGTCTTAGCGGGGCTGGGGTAGGGAAGGGGTTTCGGGGAACGGGATGGGGATGGGGTTGCCTCCTCGGCCGCGCCCCGCCCCATTGCCACCCTGAAGATTAAGGTTGGTTGAGTGGAGTTCATACTTTTAAACATAGGAGAGGCATTTGTGGGCTGTTCTGGGCCTTGGGCCAAGAAGGAAAATTCAAATGAGGTCAAAATTTTTTGACCTGTTCAATTTTGTCTCGAGCCTCACCGAGATGGATGAATTTCGATAAGACTTGTCCCTTTCGGTCCGAATGCCAGATGAATTTGATGTTTTTGAATTTCATCGTATAATGTAACATAGTTTCTTTTTGTAATTTAAGGTCGAAATTATGTGATGATGCTAGTACGTATAACCAAATCCCATACATCCTAATTGTAGATTTACGTTCCAACATAAAAGAGGACAACGCACGGGCACCGTGTGTTCGGCGGGACAAGTGCGCAGGGAGAAGATGATTTTAGGATTGGTTCAAATAAATAATGAAGTCATATACATGTCGCGCGCTACTCTAGTAGGCTGCTTGCCTTCACCAATCACCATGTCATCGATGACAAACACAAAGGGAACGTGACGCCGGATCATATTGGTATTGGTAACCTCTCAAATTCAACTCTTCAACTGATCGTATTCTGTGGATGATAAATCACATTCACTTGACGACGTAGCGGCGTAAACCCACGCACAACCCCGCTCCAACGGCGGCGGTTCGGTACGGTGCACGTACGCACGCACATTGAACCGCCGCATCGGCCACCAAACGTCCGCTCCTCCCACTCCACACACCCACACGTCTACTTAGTATCACTGCATCAGTTCTTACTGACGGCGACTCATCAGTCGTCTCGCCCGATCGAGATGCCGCCTGTTGGAGTCGTCAGCACCGGCGTTTGCCGCGCGGAGCCGCAAGCGATGGCGCCGTCGCTCGCCGCCGGGATCCTCCTGCCGGCGTCGGGCGCGGGCGCCGTCGTCGAGGACCTCGAGCACTGGCTCGAGGAGGTGCGGCGGACGCTGTCGCGGCTCGACTCCAAGCGTGTCACGCTGGAGGGACAGATCGCCGCGGCGTCATGTGGCAGGCGCCGCTGCGCGCCGTGGAGGACAGCGCTTCCTCCGGGCGAGGACGGCCACGATGCTGCTGCGTCCTGCTACAGCAGAAAGGGCGCCGCCGGCGCCGTGCGGAGGAGGCTACGTGCTGCCGCCGCCGGCGTGAAGAAGGAGCGGGAGAGGCTGGAGGCCCTGCTGGAAGACCTTGAGGAAGCGGTCGTGGACGCCAGGGAGAGGCTCGCCCTCCAGCCTGGGAACTAAATAAGTTTTTACTTCTTCGACTCTCTCTCTCTCTCTTTCTCGTGTGTGTATATGTGACTATGTGTGTGTGTCTTCACTTGGTTCTTCTTCGACTTTGTTGTTGGCTGCTTCAATTTATTTTGTTTTCGCCCCTACGAATCTTGTTGCCAACTATGACGAGATAAACGAAATGGGCGGTTGCAAACTTGCAATCCAGTGAGATGGCAAGTGGGCAACATGTGCCAGACGTCCGAATTTCCACTTGAAATGGATTTTTTTACTGATTATTAATTTGCTAGTCACGGTTGTGATTTTGTGAATCTGATAATGCGGCCTCTGTTTATCACTGGATTCTGTAATTTGGCAGCAACAACCTTTCTTTCTTTCTGCCGGTAGGCCTCACCTAGCTACGTACGAAATTTTGTGCTGCCTCTCATCATTCTTTGTCCACCGCTTCAAAAATATGATCGTCGGGTCAAAAGTAATTCATATTATTACGACAACAAAATTAAAGGTTAAGAAATTTGCTCTCTTTTTATCCTTTCAGCTCTTTTGGTTGGGGTGATTGGTCCAAAGGAATGGGAGTAGTATGAGGGCTGGTTTGGCAGCAGGGGACACATAGCCCCAGGAAGGGCAGCGGCGGGCGTCCTGATCGTGCGCGACTTGCGGTCAGAGCGACTCGTCTTCGACCTGGCAGCAGGGATGCCGGCGCCGGCGCCGACTGGGAGATGGGACGGGGGTCACAGGGAGGGAAGCCCGATGTCCGTAGGTCGGGAGCCTTTCCACGCGTGGAAACTGAGCTTGATCGGGCTGGAGATCTCCGCGTCGTACGCCGGCGTTCCGTCGGTGGCTTCCTTCCCGGGGCTATTTGTCTCCTGCTGCCAAACTAGCCCTGAGAGACGGATCTCTCCCAGAGGGAGATAATTGGGAGGGAACTGTGCTTTAAGATGAAAACCAATGATCTTAACAATTAATGATGACTTATAATATAATTTCCCACGTCAAAACCTACACAAAGGATATGAAATCTCTCTCCAACTGACTGTCTTAATTAAATTTTGGTAATCAGCACTAGCTCAACATAAAAAACATTTCTCTAACTATGAGTAATATAGACTACATAACACCTTTTAATGTCATAAATCAGGCTATGAAATATCTCAGAGGTGCTATAAGAACTGTTCACAAGAAACAACATACCATATTAGAGAATTAAAGAAGATAACACAACAAAAGAACATAAGAAAAGAAAGGGAAATTAGAGAAGAAAAGAAGAAGAAAAACAAAAAAACGAAATAAACGAAGACTAGAAGGACATTGGTAAACGAGTCCAGAAAAAACAAAATATTTTGTGGCTTCTTGGCTAAAGAGATCCAAAAACCAATGTCTTATGAATGGAAGGGAAGGAAAACAAATCGAAACAACGATTGCTATCTCAATTGCTTCGATATAAATATTGTTTGGTCGGCCAGTCAAAACTAAAATAAATATATACAACAGCCAGAGAGGGCAGAGCGTGCAGGGGGGAGAGGGTGTCTGGTGGCCTCTTCTGATCTGCATACGTGGACCATAGCATTTTCCTCTTGTTCCAAATGATAGTATTAAATTCGAATGACCATATAACATGTCTGACCTGCAAGGAGCATCCTGATTCTCGATGCAGAAATCTCTACATCAGAGGAGAGGATGGTTCCCATCTTCTGAGTCCTGAAAGAAAAATCACACGACACTATTGAACCCGAAGATCTCGTTCCAGTGATAAGATCACTCTATAACAAAATCAACGGGTAGAAATGGTTTGAACATTTAACTTGAGAAATAGCATGCAACAAATTGAGTGTGACATAGGCGGGTATTTATTGAGTGTCTGCATCAATATTGTGTTACGCAAAAAGTAGTAGACAAAATATATATGGTTCTAACAACGTTCAACTAATGTTCTTTAGTATTTCTCTTAGGCTTAAGAATAGAAGTGATCACTATATGGGCGTACATAATCGACTAATTTAATGTTGTGTGATATGTATGCATTGCTAACAATATCACATCACGTTCCATATACAATTTCCTTTCAAACAAAATCAAACTTATAAAATGCTTTGTGCAATTATCACCAAATCAATTGGTGCTTTTTCCACACAATTTTTTCTCTAAACAAGCAAAAATATACTTAACTAAAAGGTACTTGCTCCATGTAAAATTTTAAGCTAGAGTTTTTCATGAAACCATATTATTTTCGATCACCATCCTAAACCCTTGATGGAATTGTTACAAGTTGATCCAAGGGACTAGGATGGTGATTAAAATCATAAATTGTTTGCACACTTGCAAAATAGTTCAAACTGGTAAAGCTTAATGCTGGGTTCCTACTGTTCTCGATCGATTTATGACTTTAATATGAAGGAATGTAAGAGATGAGCTCTTTTTTGAGTGACTTACATTTCCTTGACAGCGGCTGATCATGTGTAGAATACCACCAGCGAATGTGTTGTATCCTGGAACACTGATTGAGCAATTTGAGGAACTCTTCAGTAATGTGCAGAAAACTTAGACGTTGTAGGGATGTCAAGTTCAGTGCCATGTGGAACATCCTCCAACTTGCTGAGGTGTGCTAGCTGCAGAGTTTGTATACATTTCATGGCACCACCTTGTATCACTAACTGAAGTAGGTTGGGCAAGTCTCGCACTAAGAGAAACTTCAAATTTGGAAACCACCCACTTATGAAGATTAATCTATCTCTGTTGTATGTCCTTGTAAGGTTCAGTTGTGTCAAGTTATGCAACCGAGATATGCATGGGAGAGGATCATCTCTCAACTGAGACCAAATAAGATACACACAACGCAATCTCTGGTCCCCCAGTTTGGAAAACAGAAGACTCAATCGCCCCCACGTCCAATTTCCCTCTCAAACAAAGTTTCTCAAGGTTGGGAAGTGGGGAATTTAACATATTCAAGCGAAGAACCTTATTCTCATCACATAAAGCAATATGTATATTAGACAAAAATTGCAACCGAAGTAGAGACACACTGAAGCGTTCACACTGGGCACCCTTAATGTTCCATATCCTGAAGGCTCTTAGCTGTGAAAGCTCCCCCAAGTCTTTAATAGATTTGTCAGGTACCAAACTAAGGGGTACCCCAAAGAACGGCCCAAGACGGCCCAACAAGAAAGCCACATCAACGACAGGGGGAAGCCCCGGGTGCGGCGGTCCAAGAAGGGTCCACTACGACAGCGCCGCCGAAAGATGAATCTCCGTCTCGTTCGAGGGCACCCCCTGCCCTCGAACGGGAATCTCCGTCTCGTTCGAGGGCACCCCCTGCCCTCGAACGGGAATCTCCGTCACGTTCGAGCCCTCTGCGGTCAAGGCTGCCGGATAGGTCTCGAAGGCTCCACCCCCGATCGTAATAAATGCGGGACACGACCGCACACTCCATTTCACCACGCCTCGGATGGGACACCAGTCGCCTCCGACTGGGCCGAGCACTGTGCCTTTGAACCGAGTCCTGTGCGGACAGGGCCGGTGACAGGCCGTACTACGGTACCAACAACCCCATGACCGGCCTCCTTCCACAGCACGACGCAAGGCCTCGAAGAAGGACCTCCGAGGAATGATGAAAAGACACAACGCCGCTCCCACCCACGATCAACACCCCTCGAAGCAACGGCTGGCTAACGAGAAGTCAGCGATGGTGACGTTCATGCCGTCAGCAAGGGTTGGAAGGCGCGATTCCCGCCAGCACAGTGCACGGCATGGCGTCACAGTACATCAAATAGCATGATCACCACGATCTCTTTTGTACGGTCTTCCTCATCCTTAAACTATAAAAGGGGAGGAAGCCTGTCCCATAGAGGGGGGCCTTTTTTAGACCAACACACACTCTCACTCTCGCACACTCACCACACACATCTCAAGGACTTGGGAACTCGCCTCCCTCTCCCGCCCTGCTTGTAATCCCCCTACTACGAGCAACACAAAACTCGGTGCTACGCACCACTGCTGGACGTGCGGCCGCGCGGCTGGAACCAGGATAAACCCTTGTGCCCCGAGTTTGATCAACCAAATCCGCCATCCCAGCGTAGAGTTAGCGACGCGATCACTAGTTAGTGCCGGTGTGACCAAATCAGGCACCAGCAGTTGGCGCACCAGGTAGGGGCACGCGCGTCGCGCAACTTTCGCTTCGATCCCGATGGCGGGTTTCGACCAAGGACGTTTCCCAATGGGATCAAGCAATCCGCTTCCAGCGGGATACGAGATCTGGTATGGAAGCCTCCGTTTCCAAGCAACCGGCAACGGCTACCTCATGCGCATCCTCCCAGAAGGATCCGACGGCCATCACGAAGCGCCGCCAACGGAAGCTCCTCGGCGGAGGAGACGTCCGGGTCCACGCACTCGGTGAACACGCGCCGCCAGACGGGTGGCCGATGCCAACCACACCCCTCCCACAAGGGACGGAGGTGTGCCGCAGCATTCTATCCCAGTGATAGAAGCTTTTTCTTCACCCCAAGTGAGCGTGGAGCGATCCGCTCCAACGCCGCGTTTCCCTTACGGGCTTGGCAACACCACTGTTGTCTACGCCTCATCGGTAAGGACGAGCATGGGTGTGCACAACCGACAACCCGGCTGTCGTTGGGTTCGAATACGGAGCAACGTCGCTCCCGACAACTCCTATCCGGAGTCAGAGGAGGAACACGCTCCCGGGTCAGAACATCTTGAGTGGGATTATTCTGGCCTTCGGGATCGTAGTGCTTTCGTAGTTTTCAAGCTGCGGCAGACTACTGCCTCACCTGCTCTGACGACTCCGACGACGACTACGACCCCACCCGGGAGTGCTTTGTCATCAACAACAAAATTAATGACGGGCACACCACTGACGAAGAAGATGATGAAGACGGTGGCAACGCCTCACCACCGGCACACTCTAACCACAGTCCGCCCGACCAAGATGACGGTCGCAACGCAGACGCGTGGCGTACGGGGCGAGTGGCACGCGCGCGCATCCTTGCTGAAGACAAGAATGATGACCTGGCACCCAGAACGAGCCAAAAGCTCATCGCAGCGGCCGCGCTACTCCGGGCCATGCCGGAACCGGCCACCCCCGAAGGACGAAAACTGCACCTCGAGGCTCAAAAGCTGGTCGAGAACGCCGCCCGCCAGCAAGCCGAAAGTTCAGCCTCCCGCCTTCGATGCTCCTCGGCCTCAAGGGGCGAGCGTGGAGGAGAATCATCGGTGCGCTCACCTCGGCAGAACGGTGACATGCAGGCGCAGTCCCAAGGCAACTCCCGCCGGGACGCTGCACGACGCCACGCCGGCGAGCCACGCACACCGGAAGCGGAGCCACTTCCCGCACGAGTACCCGTGAGATCGCGTTTGCGCGACGCTCAAGGCGCTTTGGACGACGGTGACGCCCGCAACATTCTGAACCAGATGAGGCGGCGAGAAGAGGCCTGGACTCGCCAGCCTAGACGCAATGGTCGCGGCGACCATCAGGATGGGCCACAGAACCGACGGGAACACGTGTGTTCAGTCGCGACATCCGCACCGCCCCGATTCCCTCACGTTTCCGGCAGCCGACCACCATCACCAAGTACTCCAGGGAAACAGACCCTAGGGTATGGCTGAACGACTACCGTCTGGCGTGCCAGCTCGACGGCGCAACGGATGATGCCATTATCATTCGCAACCTGCCCCTTCACTTGGCAGACTCCGCGCGAACATGGCTCGAGCACTTGCCCCCCCAATCGGATCCACGATTGGAACGACCTGGTCGAGACCTTTGTGGGAAATTTCCAAGGCACGTACATACGCCCTGGGAATACGTGGGACCTTCGAGGGTGCAACCAAGAGCCCGGTGAATCTTTGAGGGATTTCATCCGGCGCTTCTCCAAACGCTGCACCGAGCTCCCCAACCTTGCCGATCACCAGATCATCCACTCCTTCCTCGAAAGCACCACTTGCTACAGCCTGGTATGCAAGTTGGGGAGAGACCCTCCCCCCGACGTGAACCGGCTGTTTGAGGTAGCCTCCAAGTATGCTTCGGAGGAGAAGGCGGCCAATGCCATCTTCAACGGCAAAAAGAGAAAGCGCCCTGAAGAAGCGCCCGCGGAGGGCAGCAAGACAAAGAACCCCTCGAAGAAACAGAAGCATGGTAAGAAGGGAAAGAAGGCTCGAGCTCCAAGCGAGAAGGGTGACAATGACGATGAAGCTCTCACAGTGGACCCCAACCACAAGGGACCCCGAGGCCCTCCGTGTGGAGGGGGAGTCTTCGACGATCTCCTCATAAAATCATGCCCGTACCACAAGACCGCAGTGACTCACACTCTCGAGCAGTGTGAGATGCTGTGGAAGTACTACAACCGCATCCCCCGAAAGGATGGAGGCCCAAGAAAGGAAGCCGGGGACAAGGACGATGATGGCTATACCGAGGTAGAACACGTGTTCTTCATCGTGGGGGGCCCCGTGGCGAACATGACCGCTCGACAGCGGTGTCGAGAGCGCCGGGAGGTCTTGTTGGTTCAGCCAGAAACACCGTCATACCTCGACTGGTCCTCAGAAACCATTTCGTTCAGCCGCGAGGACCACCCCGACCACGTCCCGAACCCCGGACAGTATCCACTCGTTGTCGATCCCGTCATCGGCAACACGTGCTTCTCCAAAGTGCTCATGGATGGGGGCAGCAGCCTCAACATCATGTACGCTCCGACCTTGGAGCTCATGGGGATCAGCACCAGGGAGCGACGCCCCAACAAGTCGTCATTCCACGGTGTCGCGCTGGGAAAGCACATACAACCCCTCAGGCAGATCGACTTGCCCGTCTGCTTCAGCACCCCGGCCAACTTCCGCAAGGAGGTACTCACCTTCGAGGTAGTAGGTTTCAAGGGGGCCTACCATGGCATTTTGGGGAGGCCATGTTACGCAAAGTTCATGGCCATCCCAAATTACACCTACCTGAAGATGAAGATGTCGGGGCCTAACGGAGTCAGCACCGTCGGCCCAACGGTCGAACACGCCTACGAGTGTGACGTCGAGAGCATCGAGCTGGCCGAGGCACTGGCCCTCGATGAGTCTCTCGTGGAGGACTTAGAGGCAATCGCCAACATGCCCCCCGACGCTAACGAGCGCCAGGACAGGAGCTTCACGCCCGCCGAGAACACCAAGACGATCCCGCTCAACCCTGACGGCAATGACGGCAAGGTGTTGACGGTCAGCTCCACCCTCAGCAACAAATAGGAAGTGGTGCTCGTCGACTGTCTCCGCGCCTACGCCGACATCTTTGCGTGGAGCCCCTCGGACATGCCAGGCATCCTGAGAGAGGTCGCCGAGCACTCCCTTGACATCCGCCCCTACCCCAAGCCTGTCAAGCAGCGGCTCCGCCGATTCGACGAAGTGAAGCGGCGAGCGATTGGCGAGGAGGTACGCAAGCTACTGGAGGCCGGGTTCATCAAGGAAGTCTTCCATCCCGAGTGGTTAGCTAATCTTGTACTAGTGAAAAAGAAAAATGGGAAATGGAGAATGTGTGTAGACTACACTAGCTTGAATAAAGCATGTCCAAAAGTCCCTTTTCCTTTACCACGCATAGACCAGATAATAGATTCCACTGCGGGATGTGAACTCTTGTGCTTCCTTGACGCCTACTCCGGCTATCATCAGATCAAGATGAAGGAGTCCGACCAGCTCGCGACTTCCTTTATCACCCCCTTCGGCATGTACTGCTACGTTACGATGCCCTTCGGCCTTCTAAATGCCGGGGCCACTTATCAGCGCTGTATGCTCCACGTTTTCGGGGATCATATAGGTCGTATCGTAGAAGCATATGTCGATGGCATCGTTGTCAAAACCAGGAAGGCGGACGACCTGGTGCACGATCTTAAAATCGTGTTCGACTACCTAAGGGCGCACGGAGTTAAGCTCAACCCTGAGAAGTGCGTCTTCGGTGTGCCTCGAGGCATGCTGCTGGTTTTCGTTGTCTCTCAGCGAGGCATCGAGCCCAACCCCGAGAAGGTCGCGGCAATCCAACGAATGGAGCCGATTCGAGACCTGAAGGGGGTACAGAAGGTAATGGGATGCCTCGCATCCTTGAGCCGTTTCATCTCGCGTTTAGGAGAGAAAGGGCTCCCTCTGTACCGACTCTTGAGGAAATCCGAGCGCTTCACCTGGACCACGGAGGCTCACGAAGCCTTAGATCGACTCAAAACGGCGCTAAAGAACGCGCCGGTCCTCACCTCACTGCGGGAGGGCGAAACTCTCTTCCTCTACGTCGCAGCAACCACCCAGGTCGTCAGCACTGTGGTCGTAGTAGAAAGGGTCGAGGAGGGGCATTCTTTACCCATTCAACGTCCAGTATACTACGTCAGCGAAGTTTTGGCCGAGACCAAGACGAGGCATCCCCACATCCAGAAGCTCATCTATGCCATCGTGCTGGCTCGACGCAAACTGCGACACTACTTCGAAGCGCACCCGGTGACCGTTGTATCGTCTTTCCCTTTGGGCGAGATCATACAAAGCCGCGAAGTCTCCGGTCGAGTTTCGAAATGGTCGATGGAGTTGATGGGGGAGACCCTCACTTATGCGCCAAGAAAGGCCATCAAATCCCAGATCCTAGCTGACTTCGTGGCCGAGTGGACAGATACTCAACTCTCTCCCTCGAAGGCCAGCGCCGACTGCTGGGAAATGTACTTCGACGGGTCCGTGATGAAAACAGGCGCAGGCGCCGGTCTGGTTTTCATCTCACCCTGTGGGGAACACCTTCGGTACATATTGCACCTCAATTTCCCTGCGTCCAACAACATGGCAGAATATGAAGCGCTGCTCGTGGGATTGCGCATCGCCCTCGAGATCGGCATCAAGCGCCTGGACATTCGCGGCGACTCCCAGCTAGTCGTTGACCAGGTGATGAAGAAATCAAGCTGCCATGATGAAAAGATGGTAGCTTATTGCGAGGTGGTGCGTAGCCTCGAGGACAAATTTGAGGGCCTCGAGCTCCACCATATCGCCCGGAGATACAACGAGGAGGCCGATGAGCTGGCAAAGATCGTGTCGGGGTGAACTACCGTTCCCCCGAACGTGTTCACGAAGGACATCGGCAAGCCATCAATTGCCATCACCCCTCACACTGAGGCCTCGAAGGCGGCGGACACCCGAGAGGCTACCCCCGAACCCATGAGCATAGACCCCTCAACGGAAGAGGACGAGCCCATGGGCTACGAGGCTTGTTCGGGAGACGAAGCCGAAGTCATGGAAATCGATGAAGCTCCAACACCTCAAGACTGGATGAGTCCGTATCTGGACTGGCTCGAGCAAGGCTCCTTGCCCTCCGACCGCACGGAGGCGAGACGCATCGCCCGAAAAGCCAAGCGTTTCCTCGTCATCGAGGGGGAGCTATATAGGCGAGGAACCTCGGGAGTTCTGCAGCGCTGCATCCCGACTCCCGAAGGAAAGGAGCTGATCCGCGACATCCATGCGGGAGTGTGCGGGCATCACGCCGCCCCACGCACCCTAGTAGGCAACGCTTTTTGGTAAGGCTTCTATTGGCCCACCGCCGTGGCTGACGCCATGGAGGTGGTACGAACCTGTGAAGGATGTCAGTTCTACACACGCAAGACACATCTTCCAGCCCATGCGCTCCAAGCCATACCCATCACATGGCCTTTCGCCGTGTGGGGACTGGACCTCATCGGGCCAATGACGAAGGCGCTCGGGGGCTTCACGCACCTATTGGTGGTCGTCGACAAGTTCTCAAAGTGGATCGAGCCTCGACCTATCAACAGGATCAAGTCCGAGCAAGCGGTGCTCTTCTTCACCGACATCGACCACAGGTTCGGGGTTCCAAACTCCAACATCACCGACAATGGCACACAGTTCACGGGCAAGAAGTTCTAGGAGTTCTGCGACAGCTACCACAGTCGAGTGGATTGGTCAGCAGTGACGCACCCACAGACGAATGGTCAGGTAGAACGTGCCAACGGCATGATTCTGCAAGGCCTCAAGCCGAGAATCCACAACAAGCTGAAAAAGTTCGGCCGCAAGTGGGTACAAAAACTGCCCTCCGTGATTTGGAGCCTAAGAACAACCCCGAGCAGAGCAACAGGGTTCACTCCTTACTTCCTCGTCTATGTGGCAGAGGCGATCCTCCCCACAGATCTAGAATATGGGTCCCCAAGACTCAAGGCTTATCAAGAGCGGCAGAATCAGTAAGCGCGAGAGGACTCGCTAGACCAAGTTGACGAAGCACGGGACATGGCCCTACTCCATTCCGCGAGGTATCAGCAGAGCCTGCGACGACACCAAGCCCGAAAGGTCCGGCGTCGAGACCTCAGCAAGGGAGACCTTGTCCTGAGCCTTTGGCAAGACAATAAAGGACGGCACAAGCTCACACCCCCATGGGAGGGGCCGTACATCGTCGCCAAAGTGCTCAAGCCCGGAACATACAAGCTCACGAATGAAGAAGGACAGATCCTAGCAAACGCTTGGAACATACAACGGCTATGTCTCTTCTACCCTTAAAGAGGACCTTGAGCCCTCAGATCTCTTTGTACATATTTTCGATTGTACAAATTCTCTAAGTGTTGGCTTCGACCTAAGTGAGGGACGATCCTACCCTTGCTAAGACCATCCCTCCCTCGGGGGCTAGCACGGGGAAGAACCCCCGAAAAAGTCTATCGATTTTTCGATTTTTTCTGCGCAAAACGTTTACCTTTCCTACTCGCGGCCACCTCTGAAGAATGGCGCTAGGTGCGCGAACGGCTACGGCAGGAGGCACGGAACACGTACCAGTCCCCTCGAAAGGGACACGAAATCGCTAAAGTCCCCCCAACGCCTAAGCCTTCCGTGAACGACCCTAAAGCCAACACCCACGAGGTGTCCGCAACAGGAAATCAAAAGGGCAAAACAAAACAATGCTCATGATCAAACGAAATTGTTCATATGGAGAAGGCAAATCTCTAAAAAAAATTATTTACACTCGGGCTCGATGGCCCGAGACCTTTCAGGGATCGCTCCCACCGCCCAAATCGTCCCAGCCGCCGTCATCCTCGCTTGGGAAAAGGACGCTCTCGAAGCAGCCGGCCAACACCCGCGCCGTCTCATCCGCGGCGGCGTCGGCCTCGTTGATGGCGGCCATCGCCCCTTCGTCGTCAAGGTCATCGGCGACGACATACCGGGCGGCAAGCTTCGAGAGATCCGCTTGGTAGTGGGTCGTGACCACTCCAAGCGCCTTCCGGATTCCCACCAGCAGGGCGTCCTTCACACGCGAGGTAACGTACCCCCCAAGCGCCCGGAGACGACTGGCTAGGGAGCTGCCGGACTGCGCGTCGGCTACAGGGATCTCGTTGCCGGCAGCTAGCGCAGCCTGCTCCAGATCATCCAGTTCACCCTGGGTCACTGCGTGAGCCACCTGAAGAGCCTCCCTCGAGTCCGTCTCGGCCTTGAGCACATGCCTCAGCTCTGCACCAACAAAAGAATATCAGAAAAAGAAGCTATGCAGAAAACTGGGCATGGACGAGCAAACTCACCCTCGACCTCCTTTTGGGAAGCCTCTGCCTGGCCTTTGGCAGCCTTGAGCGCCGTCTCCAGCTCCAGGGCCCGATAGGAGGGGCAATCCACCTCCACCAGCTAGGATGGCCTCACTGCCCGACATGGCGGCCGCCGCCCCCTCGAGCAGGACGGCCGGCACGGCGTCAGCCTCCCCGCGTGAAGTAGAGGGCACATCGTCGGAACGCGCCGAGTTCGCGACCACCACATCCCCTGGCTGCAGGGGTGGCGCCTCGATGGCCTGAGCCACCCCCACAGCCGAGGGTTCACCGCCATGAGCCGGGCTAGGCTCACGACGTACCTCGACACCCCCCTCGAGGGTCCGCGGCGTCCCTCCAAGAGCCTAGGCTCCGCCCCCTTGAGGAGGCGAGGCGGTTCCTCGAACGACCGCCGCTCGTCCTCCAACGCCCCCTTAGAGTCAAAGAAGGCGACGAAGTCCTGCACCGCCTCATTGGTGGGGCCCAGGAGCTGTGAAGACGAGTGGGGCGACGAGCTCGCCCCGATCTTGAGAGCCTTGGTCGGGGCGAGAGAAAGGGGAACCCGCCCGCCGGGGCGGCTACGCAAAAACAAAGACAAGTGAGCGGGAATGATCTAAGACATCAATCCTCGATAGGCGATCGAACAACTAAGAGGCTTACCGAACAATGGGCAGTTTCCATTTTCGCTACGAAACCAAGGCGGGGGCGGCACATGGAACCATGACGTCCCCTGCCGAAGCGTCGACCCCCACGAGGGGAGTCTCTTCACGCGGCTCATCGCCACGGCGACCCTCGAGCGCGGCCTCACCCGCCTCGCCGGGTGCCGGCCCTTCCCTCGGGGGGTCCTCGAGGGCAAGTACGGCGCCACGCTCTCCGCCGGGCGCGCGTTCCCGCCCCATGGGATCCTTGAGGGTGCCGTCATGTGCAACGTCGAGCACCGCGTCGGCAGCTCCAGAAGACGGCGTGAGCGGGACGGACCACTCCATGGATACCTCAAGGGCGTCGTCACCGACGTCATCCGTGACCAGGGCCGCGGCGCGCCGCTGGCCAAGGTCCTCAACTTCGGCGAGCGCAATGGGTACCTCAAGGGTGCCAACCTCCGTGGCGCCAGGAGCCACAACCGGATCCGCGCGCGGTTCCATGGAGACGACGGGCCCTGAGCCCTCACGTCCCGCCACATCCGCCGAAGCAGCTTCGCGATGACAAGGCACCGGAATCAGAGGATCCTCGAGAGGGGATGGGCTCCTCGCCTTAAAGGCCCAGTCGTCGGAATCCTCATCCTCATGGCCCGGGGAACTTTCCGGCGTCGGGAGAGGTGGGAGGCCTTGCCTCTGCCTATCCCGGTTCTCCTCCTTATGCTTCCTCTTCTTCCGCTCCCTCCGTCTCTGCTTCCCCTCCTTCTGGTCCTTTTTCTGCTTCGCCTGATCGGCACGAGCACGATTGGCCGCCTTGTCCTCCGGAACGGGGGGCTGGAAGGTGTGGCCCCGGGAGAGCCCCTGTAAAGATACCAACGACAACGTCATGCAACGATCAAAAGCCCAACAACGGGCAATACGGAGATCAAAGAGACACACTTACAAAGCTCAGGTACCCGTCTTCGGGCCTCATGGGCACTGCCCATGGATCTCCCGACATTCGGTCGACGGCGCGTCGCGCCCACTGGACGGCGACTTCAACGCTCAGCGGCTTCGACGCCATCACCACGCCTTTGGTGTTGGCCCCCTCAACCATCTCCGACAGTAGGAGCCTCCTCTCCATAAGAGGAAGCACCCGCCGCCGGTGAAAGTCCACGATGACGCCACCAGCGGTAAGGCCATACCTTGCAAGATGCTGAAGGGCCTCGACGAAGGGGCCGAGCTTCTGCTGACGTTCTGGCGGCGACACCCCGTAATTCCAAACGTCGGGCTTTTCCGTCAAAATCCTCCCGGTATACGCCGGGAGGCGATCATGGTCGTTGCGGAGGTAGAACCATCCCCTGTCCCAATCTTGGTTGTTGGTAACCATGAAACAAAGGATGTACAAGTTCCTCCGTGACTCCCGCACGAGGAGCACCAGGCCGCCAGCACGAACAAGGAGACGGACGCCCTTGGTGACGCTCTCCGTGCGGAGCTCGCCACGGAAGAGATGCCGCCATAAATCCCAGTGGGGCTCAATGCCCAGGTAACCCTCGCACACGGTGGCGAACACTGCTTCCTGGGAGATCGAGTTGGGGGAGAAGTTGTGCAGCTCCACTTTATAGTGGAAGCACAATGCCCTCAAGAAGCGGCTCGTGGGCACGCCGAACCCCTGTTCGTGGAGGCGAGCGAGGCTAACGACGTAGCCCTTCGGGGGGTTCATCTCCACAGCAGTCCCAGGCGAGATCCAAACCGCCGGCTCGCCATCAACGTTTGAGGGCAACTCCCCGGACACTACCAAGCTCTCCAAGTAGTGGGTGGTGGCCAACGATAGCTTCCATGGCGCGGGATCTACGAGTTGAACCATGGCAGCAACAAGAACAAGAAGAAAAAGAAGAAGAATAGGAGCAAATAGGGCAATGGGAATGTATCCCATAAACGGCCGCCCTAACGCACTATTTATACCCGAAAACACGGAAGCGCGGGGTGGGATTCTCGGCCACAAAAATGAGGCTGGCGGCTGGGCCTAGAAGACGTAACGACCCAGGGCACATTAACCACCCCGCGGTAGTCAAGGAGGCCAGGTGCCGCAGTCGTGCGGTCACTTCGCCCAGGCAACGTCCCGCGCACCGCCAGAAAAGGCGCGCACGCGCGTTTCGCTCCACGTCGGCCATAACTCCCACGACTGCCATCATTATCCCACACAGAGCAGGATACATGGAGGGAGAACCTGAAAGCTTCCCCCTCGAAGGGAGGAAGATGCCATTCTACTAATCAGGGGTTCGAGTCCTGGCCCATCGAGGGTTCAACAGGCACCCCAGATTGATCGAGTCAGGGATGCTCGACGGTACCCGCGAGGGAAAGCCTCGAACCCGTGTGTTCGAAAATATCCGTCAAGCGAGTTTGAGGGTAGATGAAAGTGCCTAGACTGAGGGACCCCACGAGGGGGAGCACCGAGCCCTCGACCCCCACCGAACGAGGTTGAGTCCCGTCTAGCAGGCTTTTGCAAAGGCTCTCATGGGCGTATTCGAAGACCATGAAGCCTACCCTCGGCGAACGAGGCATGGACGTCCACTCAAACTTCCCGTTACCAGCTCACCTAGGGATCTGCGTTTTGGCCCAAAATCGTGGGTAGCGCGGTTCGCCCCCCTCCCCCCAGACCCCTCGAACGGGGATACAAGGGATTCTACCTCCGAGAAACGACAGACAAAGGATGTGAAAGAGTGCCAAACACTCTCTCACACCCTTGGGGGCTACACCTGCGGGTGCGCTAGCACGCCCCCACGGCAACTCGGTATCTGACAATGGCAACCAAACCCCCACAGGATTGATTTTCAATGCCCTCGGGGGCTCAGGGGCTACTGTCGGGTACCAAACTAAGGGGTACCCCAAAGAACGGCCTAAGACGGGCCAACAAAAAAGCCACATCAACGACAGGGGGAAGCCCCGGGTGCGGCGGCCCAAGAAAGGTCCACTACGACAGCACCGCCGAAAGATGAATCTCCGTCTCGTTCGAGGGCACCCCCTGCCCTCGAACAGGAATCTCCGTCTCGTTCGAGGGCATCCCCTGCCCTCGAATGGGAATCTCCGTCACGTTCGAGCCCTCTGCGATCAAGGCTGCCGGACAGGTCTCGAAGGCTCCACCCTCGATCGTAATAAATGCAGGACATGACCGTACACTCTACTTCACCACGCCTCAGATGGGACACTAGTCGCCTCCGACTGGGCCAAGCACTGTGCCTCTGAACCGAGTCCTGTGCGGACAGGGCAGGTGACAGGCCGTACCACGGTACCAACAACCCCATGACCGGCCTCCTTCCACAGCACGACGCAAGGCCTCGAAAAAGGACCTCCAAGGAATTAAGAAAAGACACAACGCCGCTCCCACCCACGATCAACACCCCTCGAAGCAACGGCTGGCTAACGAGAAGTCAGAGATGGTGACGTTCATGCCGTCAGCAAGGGTTGGAAGGCGCGATTCCTGCCAGCACAGTGCACGGCATGGCATCACAGTACATCAAATAGCATGATTACCACGATTTGCTTTGTACGGTCTTCCTCATCCTTAAACTATAGAAGGGGAGGAAGCCTGTCTCATAGAGGGGGGCCTTTTTTAGACCAACACACACTCTCACTCTCGTACACTCACCACACACATCTCAGGGACTTGGGAACTTGGCTCCCTCTCCCGCCCTGCTTGTAACCCCGCTACTACGAGCAACACAAAACTCGGTGCTACGTACCACTTCTGGACGTACGGCCGCACGGTCGGAACCAGGATAAATCCTTGTGCCCCGAGTTTGATCAACCAAATCCGCCATCCCAGCGTAGAGTTAGCGACGCGATCACTAGTTAGTACCGGTGTGACCAAACCAGGCACCGACAAGATTGATCTTGCGCTTCAATTGCATGTAGTGTCTGCAAATTTGTCAAATTCAAGAGACCCTTTGGGATGTACATACCATGACGACTTCTAAAAGCCCTCCAAGATTGATCATTCATCCGCTCAACAAAAAAGTGCATTATATTCTTCAACTTGATGATTCCAGGTGGCAACCCTTGTATGTAAGAATTTAAAACATCAAGTGTTTCCAAGTTGAATAGTTTCTCAATAGACTTTGGGGGGAACTTCACCTTTGAATCGCGCAAACCAAAATAGCATAGATTGAAAACCGTCCAATAGCATCTGGCAATTTGTCAATGGGCAACCCACGTAGCTCCAGAACTACAATGTATATTGACTTATCTGATAGTGAACGAATAATTCTGGATGATGACATGTGGTCTCATCAAATATCTTGCAAGAGCGAAGATGAGGTATCTTAATACTTGATAAAATACCATTGTTGCATTTAACTATAGCCAATCGACGAGTCTCTGTGTCTAGAACACCATGATTTTGATACTCATATGCAATGCAAAACTTTCTTTCCGTTATAAATCAATAGCCAATTCAGGAACAATGTCATGCATTTTGCAAAATGTAAACCTACCAAATGAGTTGCATTCCAAAAGCTACAGCATATTTCTATGGACAAGCTCCACTAAATAGCCTTCTGTCACTTCTTCCAATGTACTTTCATCCCTATTTTCAATGAATACCTCTGCAATCCATAGTCTTATAAGAACCTTCCTACGAAGAGTGTAGTCCTCTGGAAACATGGTACAGTATAAAAAACAACTCTTGAGGTAAGTGGGAAGGTATATGTAACTAAAATATAGAATGTTCTTGTTGGCGCAAATTATGGACCAATACACGAAAGCACTAGTACGTGCAGCGATCAGCGGCGCACGTTTCAGCACCACCTCTCGAAACCGTTAGTACCGGTTTTGAGAAACTAGTAGTACCGGTTTTCGCCGGGACAGACCGATGAAAGAACAACGAACGCCCTCCTGGGAGGGACCCCGTTGGGGAAGGTGCACCTTGGGTTGTCCTAGGCTTGGCAGGCCAGCTAGGACGCCTCCTAATGCCATGGAGACAAGAGAAGAACAGCAATATGTTGGAAAAGGTTAGGGCAAAGAGAGGTAAAAGATAAAAGGTATATTGATTTGATTGATTGTGATACCCTCAATCGGCCGTGGCCCTTTATATTTATAGAGTGGGGAGGTCTTGCCCTGCAAGGAATCGTTTTGCAAATACGAATCAAACAAAATCTCCTAATTTTCTCAGACTCCCTACCAAAACCAGTTGGTCCGGTTTTGGGTAAAAACGGTAGGCCCGGTTTTGCTATTACCACATTGGTTACAATTCACCAGATCGGCTAAATGCCAATTTTGGTCATCAACATATGCCCCCCTGTTTTATGGCGAACCTTGCGTGCCAGAAAACACTCCTAGTGACGAAAATTATCTAAGGACAAGAATTAACAATGGCCATATAATGGACTCTAATTCTCTATGAATAAAACATGGATCAAACTACTATTTCGACTCCTGAACATCTCAGCATATCTAATAACAAAATTTTTGATGAGGCTATGTGTTGACGAAAAAAAATGGCATGAATGCCGATCTGGCTCATCAGCCGGTCTAACCGCCTGTAACAAGCGGTCTGACCGGCTGTACCCTGTAGCCGGTCTGGCAATGGGCCAGGCGGTCTGACCGCCTACACAGCTGGTCTAGACCGCCTGTAGGAAAGTGCTCAAAATATGACTTTGACTCCACCATTGCGTAGGGCTCGTCGAGTAGGTCAAAATGCATATGTGGATCGCCTGATTTGGATTCCGGATGAGGGAGTTATGGCTCTGTCAAGGGTTAACCCCAGGCCCAGGCGGTTAGACCACCTGTACAGGAGGCCAGACCGCCTGTAGCAGTTCTAATCCGAATTAGAGTTGTATTTTGATGGAACTTCATTATGGAATTGACTCCCCACGGGGCAAGACCTCCCCACCCTATATTATGAAGGGCCGTGGCCGATTGAGGACCTCTACCCAATCGTACAAACACATTTACCTTTACTTTTTATCTCAAACCCTAACTTTTTCAACCCTTTATTCTTCCTTCTTCGTCTTCATGGCGTTTTAGGACGTTCTAGGTGGCCTTGCTGACCTTAGAACAACCCTAAGTTCACTGCCTCCGACGGGGTCCTTCCCGAGGTGGCGTTCGTAGGCTTTCGCGGCGCCTCTGCCTACAGGCGGTCTGACCCCCTGTGACAGGTGGTCTGACCCCCTGTACGGGCGGTCTGACTCCCTGTCTAGAAGTTTCGACAAGGAGATTCCGGCTACCGTGCGATCTAGCGCTTATCGTGTGTTGACCCGAAAAGGCGTCAACATATTTTGGCGACTCCGCTGGGGAAGAAAAATCTGGTTTTCATAACCGATCTATTCGACCCTAGCCCAATGGGATCCAAGGTTGATCAAGATGATATCCCTTCTAACATAGAAGATCTCGATGAGGAAGGACGCCAGAAGTATTTGATGGTATCCCTTCTAACGAGTTCTTGAAGGGCTTCAAGAAGGATCATGACACGATCACACGCGTTCGAGAGTTTGTGATGCCATCCTTCAAGATGAGCGGTGATAAGATTGAGGTAATCGACACTGTAATTTCATCTTCACAACCGACTTCCCCTATTGATACGGTTAGCCCAGTTGTTGTTAATAGTATGCCTAGTCTTGATGAACTCTCTGCACGTTTAGATCGACTAGAGATACTTAAAAAGGGAAATCGGTTCATAATAGTGATGTGCATGTCATACCATGGTCTAATATTGATAATACATTATGTGGTATGTTGCCTAATTCCTTTGATGGTCAGACTACGCTGCTGATCCAGTTGCCCAGACCGAACACGGTCATTGCAATTGGATCAACGCTTACAGGCGGTCAGACCGCCGGTACAGCTGGTCGGACCGCCTCAGCCGGTCAGACCGCCTGTACGGCCGGTCACATCCCCTCAGCGGTTGGTCAGACCAATCTTTCTAGTACTGTGACAGTTGTTCCAGAGTGGCGTGCACCGTTAGCCATTATGCCAAATTCGGCTGCTGACAGCCGTGATGGTATGCTAGATGCGGTCAATGCTACATACGAAACAACGTTGCTGGATTTAGCATCGGTTAAAGAGATTAAAACTGTTGTTTCAATTTATCAATTTCTGATGTTGATATTGCTCGATTATGCTTTAGAGGATTAAAATCCTCTATTAGAGAGAAAATTGGTAATTGTGATTATCATTCGGTTGCTCAAGTTCACATTAGAGCTAAAGTGGCTCAAAACCGAATGAATAAAGAAAAGGAAGGTCTTAAATCATATCGGTCTAATATGCATGCTTTTGATTGTAAATCCGTTGTTTCGACCGATAATGATAATAATGTTACTATTGCTGAATTTGCATGGCCTTCTAAAGTTGAAGCTTATTCTTGTTCATCTCTTAGGCCGGCTCATAAGAGTCGGCAAGAAGAATTGAAATTTACATTTGATGTATCTACATGTGATTGCATAAGCATGGATACATTAAGATTTCTCATGTTATACCTGCATTGGAAGAGTTGAAAATGCATGCATATTGTAAATTTCATAATTCTTATTCGCATGCTATCAATGATTGTCATGCTTTCCGTCGGCAAGTTCAATCGGCTATAAATGAAGGCCGTTTGAGATTTCATGATATGCAGGTGGATAAAGCTTTTTTCCCAGTTAGTACCTTGGACTTGCAGCAACCTAAGGTTTTGATTCGGCCACATCAAATTGAATCGACCAAAGGGAAGAATGTGGTGGTGGGAGATGAAAGACCCACTTTGATGGGGAAGGAGTTGATCAGTGACGTGACATGTGAGAAATCTTCTGATGGAAAAGAGATATTCAAAGTTACATTGAAAGCCTCCGGACATGGGGGGGGGCAAAGGTTGGTCATTTCACCTAGACCGCAGCCGTCTGGGCTTGCTCTACTACAGGCGGTCAGACCGACTGCAGCAGGCAGTCAGACCGGCTGGGCGGTTAGATCGGCTGCAGCAGGCGGTCAGACCGGCCTACACCATGGTCGTCCAAAGGCGCTGAAAACAGAGCGTTCAAAGATTGGAGCTTCGAAAGTGGGTTTGGCTAAAGACAGAGGATCTAGTATAAAGCCAAAGGTCACATTCGATATGCTTCTCGACAAGTACTCGAAGCAGAAGGCCGTTCCAAGTGATCGGCCATTAAAAAAAGAAGTGAGATCACCTAAAGGTGGATTTTTCAGGCCAGTGCAGCGTTATCATGTGTCTTGGGAATTAAGTCCGATATGGGATGACAATGGTGTAATGTGGGTGCCGTATCAGTCGGTGTCACAACATTCTTTGCATTCTGGATGGAGAGAACCAAGAAGACATGTTCTGGAGAAGGTTGCACTACCCGTTCGTGACCGTTTGACTCTTCGTCAATCTGGTCAAGAGCATTGGCCCCAGGCGGTCAGACCGCCTGTTACAAGCGGTCTAGACCGGCAGTCCAAGAAGAAGAAGACACCTCCTCTAAAGCAGGTGTATCGGCCTAAGAAGATGGAGGAGAAAATTCAGGAGAAGAATGTGGACTCAGTAAAGGCTACTACATTTGATGGAGACAAAAGACCGATTGTTTTAGACAATCTGGTTGAGAAGTCTATGTCAGAGACTCCCACTGCTAATGGTCATAAGGTTAGCCGCAATGAGTTTAACTTTCTTCCTAGATGGTGTCCTCCAGGATTGACTCGTACGCAGAGAAGGAAACTTCAAAGGCTGCGCCTTCAGGCGAGAAAGAAACAAGAGCCAGAGAAGCAAGAGCTTTGCAATAAGCATAGACCTATGCTTCCTCAGAAGAAGGAGTGGAGAGTCAAAAAGAATGATCAGCCGAAGCCAGCAGTACAGGTGGTCCAACCGGTTGTACAGGCGGTCCAGACCGTCAGTTCTACAAAGTCGACCGAGCAGGCGGTCAGACCGCCTGCACAGCCGTCAGACCGGTTGAGGCAGAGATACTGCCGGATGATGTTTCTTCTGCTCGCATGGTTTGTGATGACGAGTTGACATCGGTTCCTAGTGTTGAGGACGATGAACCACTTGTTGATTACAGTTCGTCACCAGAGCATATAGATATGGATGCTAATGTCCCATACTTGGGTGATTATATTCTTATGGAGGAAGATCCTGATCATCCTGATTTTGATCCTGAGGAAGCTATGTAGGTGTTCTTAATCCTTACTTCGGTCGAAAGATGATGCTGAATTTACTCGGGGGGCAAAACAGCAAGGAGCCTTTGAGGTAAAATCTTATTTATCTTCACCTCTGGTTATTCGGGCACATAGGAGAAGGGTTTCTTTTGAACTATATATTATGGCCGAAGAAAGCGTTATTGGAGCTGTTTTGATTCAAAAGACCGAAGGGAAGGATTTTATTATTGCATACGCAAGTAGAAGAATATTGGACGCCGAAATGAGGTATGCTTTTAGTTGTATACATCATGCTTATACCAGTTTGAGGCATTATTTACTATGAAATACTTGCATAATTTGTTGTGAAGCCGACATAATTAAATACATGTTGCATAGACTAAATATTGAGTGATAGAATCGGCAAATAGCTTATGCTTTAATTGAATATGATTTAGTCTTTAATTCATTGAAATTTATAAAGACATATCGTTGCCGATTTTATCATTTAACATTGATTAATGAGCAACTTAATTTAAATGTCGGCTATATTACTTTTACTCCATGCAATTTGCATTTTGATGGATCGGTTTGCAAAGGTGATTTTGGTGTTTGTGTTATTATTATATCACCAAACATTATTATTTTTGAAGCTCTTAATCGATTGGATCATAGATGCATAAATAACCAAACCGAGTATGAGCTTTATTATTCGGGTTGGAGATTTTACATTACATGGAAGTAAAACATATAGAAGCTTGTGGTGATTCTTTTCTATTGGTACAGCAAGTATTCAAAGCATGTCAATGTTTAGATGGATTTCTAAGTGTTTATCTTGATACATGTTTAGACATTATAATTTGCTTTGATGAATTTATGATTTATCATGTACCAAGAGAAGAGAATTTTAGAGCTAATGTGTTGGCACAGCAAGCATCAGGCTATAATATTCAGAAAAGAAATTTTCGAGAAAAGAAACCGATGTTTTGTGAAGCCGACATGCTTGCTCTAGGATAGGCGGTCCAACCGCCTGGTGCAGCCGGTTTAACCAGCCTGGCCTCTGAAACAACCGATTCGGCGGTGGATGCTTCTCAATCTGTTGAGGCCGATGTTGGTATTTGGAGGGAGCCTCTTATGATATTTGCAGGATACTAGCAGGACAACGGATCGAAAAGTCCGACGATGGGCTTTCAAGTTTGCTTTGGTTGATAGTGAACTATATCGTCGGACCGCGGATGGTTTGTTTTTGAAATGTTTAGATCCTGATCAAGCTAGATTGGCTATGACGGAGGTTCATGAAGAAATTTGCGGTGCGCAACAATCGGCTCGCATGATGAAGTTGCTCTTTAAGCGGGTTTATTCTTATTGGTTTACAATAATTGCCGATTGTTTTTGTTACTACGAAAGAGGTGATTGAGTTTATTATCGAGCATATTATACATGGATTTGGGATTCGTTTGCCGATGAACATCATTCATATCTAAGGAGGTATGTGAATTCATTGAATCCAATGGTATTAAATTGCTCAATTCATCTCCATATTATGCTCAAGCTAATGAGTTGAGTTTAGCAATAAGGCATGTTTCTAGACATGGTTTTGCCAAAGTTACTGAAGGGACCGTGACACCCTAAGAGGGGGGGCGAATTAGGTGTCTCTAAAAACTAAGGTTTTAACCACATATAAAAACCTATTTTAATTTCTATCTAAACGTGCTCTAGGTTTTCTCTATGTGTTGCTATCTCTACCGCTACAACGTTTTGCACCCTAGGTCCAATCCTATACTAGCATGGCAAGTTTAGGAAAGGTAAAAGCAAAAAGTAGTGCAAGTATGAAATGCGGAAACTTAAAAGGGTAGAGAAGAGCAAACTCCTGGCACGGCGATTTTTACCGAGGTATCAGAAAGCTCACGAGCTTTGCACTAGTCCTCGTTGTTGGAGCCCCTCTCAAAGGGAATGCCCGCGCAAGGGCATAAACTCCCCGGTCGAGTAACTCCGTGGGTGACCACGAGACTTCCCCACGTGCACCGCTCGTCCCTCCCCGGATGCTCCTCGCCGCCTTCACTTGGTAGAGCTTCGGCCAAAATGCCAAGGGCCTCTCCTCCCTTGCACAAGCACCGGCGGCCACTCCACAAACTCGATTGGAGGGTCTCGCAAGACTACATGCCCCGAATTTACAACACTTGGTGCGTGCAAGCACCGGTAAGGAAAGATGTATGCAAACCTCGCTAAACTCTAGGCTAAACACCTAAGAGATGCGCTAAAGGGTATAGACTAGCACTAAACACTTTGCTAATCACCTAGATCTTCTATTTAGCACTTTGGTGGGTTGAGCACTTAAGAATGTGTAGAACACTTGCCAATAGCTTCTCCTAGCTCAAGCGCACTTCAAATGGCCGAGGCAACCCATATTTATAGCCCCAACCAAAGGAACTAGCCGTTGTATAGCCGTTGCACACTTTCTGAGTAGGACCGACTCATTCGGTGCCCTTTCCATGCCACCACCGAATCAATCGGTGCTCACCAAAGCTGAATAGCATGTTCCAGGCATAAGGACCGACTAATTCGTGGGAGGACCGACTAATTCGGTGCCCTTGATGAGGTACCACCGAACCAATCGGTGGTAGGCCTTTTCGCTGCCCAAAAACGCCTTCCTCTGGGGGGACCGACTCATTCGGTGGGGGGGACCGATTCATTCGGTGGAGTAGCACCGAAGCTTTCAAATGCTACTGTGCCTTATCCGTTGAGAGCACGGTTTTGGCCATTTTTACGTCATTTCTTCGCCGATTTTCGTCCCGTTTTTTTTTACACTTTCCTATGAGATAGAAGAACATTTCTAACCATTTGCATGGCTAAAAACTCATCCTCAAAAATCTACAAAAATATATCTTTAAAACATTTGTTAGTCCAATGACTATGTTATCAATCAATCACCAAAATCACAAACATTGCCTAGGGCCATTTTCCTTACAGTTACTCCATATGAGTTTGTATATGGTCAAGAAGTCGTTTGTCTTTTGAGTGACCGGCAAGCGTTTGGAGGTTTTGGAGCAGGTCAAGAAAGAGTATAGCTCGAGCATGTAATAAGAAGGCAAAGGTAATATTCTTTCAAGTTGATGATTGCATGGATTTCAGTTGTCAAGAGCATTTGAAGGTATTATCCAATTGTTTGGCAAAGTGTTTGAATGGATTTTGCCAATGTGTTGATATCGCTCTTAGAATGAAATGGCCGACAATAGAGGGTCGCCCTTAGACTGAATTAATGTTTCTTGATACGCAAGCTTTACCAAGAAACAGGGGGGCATATGTTGACGACCAAAAATGGCATGAATGCCGATCTGGCTCAACAGCCGGTCTAACCGCCTGTAACAAGCGGTCTGACCGGCTGTACCATGTAGCCGGTCTGGCAATGGGCCAGGCGGTCTGACCGCCTATACAGCCGGTCTAGACCGCCTGTAGGAAAGTGCTCAAAATATGATTTTGACTCCACCATTGCGTAGGGCTCATCGAGAAGGTAAAAATGCATATGTGGATCACCTGATTTGGACTCCGGATGAGAGAGTTATGGCTCTGTCAAGGGTCAATCCCAGGCCCAGGCGGTTGGACCGCCTGTAGCAGTTCTAATCCGAATTAGAGTTGTATTTTGATGGGACTTCATTATGGAATTGACTCCCCACAGGGCAAGACCTCCCCACCCTATACCTCTACCCAATCGTATAAACACATTTACCTTTACTTTTTGTCTCAAACCCTAACTTTTTCAACCCTCTCTTCTTCCTTCTTCGTCTCCATGGCGTTTTAGGACGTTCTAGGTGGCCTTGCCGACCTTAGAACAACCCTAGGTTCGTTGCCTCTGACGGGGTCCCTCCCGATGTGGCGTTCGTAGGCTTTCGCGGCGCCTCTGCCTACAGGCGGTCTGACCCCCTGTGACGTGCGGTCTGACCCCCTATGACAGGCGGTCTGACCCCCTGTACGGGCGGTCTGACTCCCTATCCAGAAGTTCCGACGAGGAGATTCCGGCTACCGCGCGATCTAGCGCTTATCGTGTGTTGACCCAAAAAGGCGTCAACACCATGGTGACCAATTGTGGCTTCTTGATAAATCATAAGCATAATATTGGTAATCATAAGGTGAGAACCAAGGATTAAACCAAAACCATGGATTATAATTAAATATACCTGAATAGGCACTCCATGGCATATGCATTGATGAATTAAATGATGAAGACCAATCAGAGGACCGTTGACGCCTTTTTGCCCTTGGTGATGAAGAATTTTTACCTTGCTCATCTCCTAACTGATTGCTATTCTTTTGCTCGGCTATTTTTTGAATATTTATGTAGCAATTCTGCAAAGCTTGGCTTCTTCTTCACCGGATAGTCTTTTGATGTGATTTTTTCAGTTTTCTTTAATTTCTAGGCAAACCAGTTGGACCTATTTCAAAACCGGTTAGGCCGGATTCATTAGAATCATCCACCTTGAAATTATCTTGCCCCCCGGCCGAACTTGATTGTTGTTCAGCTATATTGTTTGAAACATTATCACCATTGGAGGCAATTGGATCAATAGGACCAGCCGATGATTCTTTAATGTTTGGTTTTTCTGTGTCTAGTGCCAAATCTGAATTTTTATTTAATCTACCATCGTTTTTGACACGATAGACTTGTTTGATCACCTTACACTTAATTTTCTGCATAGACCGATTCTTCTGATCAAAACGGTCATTACGCGTAGGTGATGTTTCATTAATTACCAGCTCCCTATAAGTAATATAATCTGGACAAAAATATCTAGGAGTAGACAGTATTGACGAATTAAAAGCTATAGTGGATAAAAATAAGGCATGCTAAAATAAGATCCATATGGAACATGCATAGAGGATCCATATGTGGAAGTCGACGTTAATGTAGGAAAATCTTTCCTTTGCTGATTCTGATCATTGAATTGTTGTCTTGGAGGTGATTTGGATTGTTTGAAATTTTTAGACCGACTTGCATCATTACTTTGTTTTTGGGATTTAGCCGGAAGCTCTCCAAGAACATGCTTCGGCTTTCCCTTTTGATGCTTGGGACGGCTTTTGGATTCAATGGTTTTCAAAACACCAATCTCGGGTTTCCTAGGCTTCAACATCTTTGGCTTAGATTTGTTGCATTGCCCCCGGAGTATAGACTGATCTTTGGCTTGTCAATAGCCAACTCTTGATTAGTAGAAATCAGATCTACACTATTTTTTTCTATTAAGCAGGTCATCCACAAATACCAGCGAATCAGTTATAAAATCAGCTGTGGACTTACAATGCTTTGTTAGATCGAACATCCTGTACTCGTTGATGGCGGATATCTTCATCAAGATGACGCCTCCTTTCGTTACCCGATAACAGTGAGAATGCATATTTATGCCAATGCCTTTTGCGTAGGTCATCCGGTAATCCTTCAAGTGCCATCATATTGCTAGAGTTGGATAGATCGGCCATGGTAGCCTGATTCTCGTCCCCAGCGGAGTCGGCAAAATGTGTTGGCGCAAATTATGGACCAACACACGAAAGCACTAACACATGCAGCGATCAGCGGCGCACATTGCAACACCACCTCTCAAAATCGGTAGTACCGGTTTTCGCCTAGACAGACCGACGAAAGACCAACGAACGCCCTCCCGAGAGGGACCCCGTCGGAGAAGGCGCACCTTGGGTTGTTCTAGGCTTGGCCGACTAGCTAGGACGCCTCCTCATGCCATGGAGACAAGAGAAGAACAACAATAGGGTTGGAAAAGGTTAGGGCAAAGAGAGCTAAAAGATAAAAGGTAAATTGATTTGATCGATTGTGATACCCTCAATCGGCCATGGCCCTTTATATTTATAGGGTGCGGAGGTCTTGCTCCACAAGGAATCATTTTACAAATTCACCATATCGGCTAAATGCCAATTTTGGTCATCAACAATTCCTTACGTCATCTAGTCCTGGGTTGTTTGTCATCTCCCAACTGAGTTGGTTGTTAATTCTATTCCATTGTGCAAGATTTTTTTTTTCACGCACAGACAAGAGACTTCCCACAGACACAATAGCAAGATGCAATCCTTTACATTTTCTACCCATCCCTAGCCGTCACCTTCTTTCCCTTCCTCTGATCGGGCCCACGGGCCATGTGCTACCATTGGTGGCCCACAAGGCCACAACGCGATGCGCTTCGAGCCAGACCAAAACAAAAGTGTCTCGAGCCCTTACTAGTACTAGTTCACTTCCATATGAGTTCCATTTGAGCATGAAAAGTTTCAACTGGTAGCTGCCCCCCCAGCATACATGGGATGGGCATCCTCGAACTCCAAACTCCGCATTAATAAATTAGGCACTCATCGGACAGTACGTAGAAAGAAAACAGCAGCAAATAAGAAACGTCAACAACGGGGATCGTAGAACACCTCGTGGAAGCACTCGAGATAGTCTGGCTCCATGGCGAAGAGCACGGCGATGCCCTCGTCCTTGTTGGCGCACTGCATCACGTTGGCCGTGCCAGCGCCGGGCATCTGCGCCGGCGCCACGAACCGCGGCGTGCCCCAGCCGAAGTCGGCGTCGTACATGGGCATCCCGAGCCAGCTGACCACCCACAGGTCTGACTCCGGCGGTGTGAGCGGAGTCCCCTTCCCCGGATAACCGACCACCTCCAGGTAGTCCACCACGGAGCGCACGTAGGCGTCGTCCACCCGGTCCACGGCGTCCTTGATGGCCTGCGCCAGGAACCCGAGCGGGCGCGCCAGCACGTCCTCCACCCGGGTGGTGAGTGACCACGCCGCTCACGACGGCGTTCCCCAGGTAGCTCCAGGGGAGCGGCGGGCGGAGGCGGTGGCGGACGTTGGCCGGCACGCGGAGCCGCGTCTCGGAGCTTGGGGCGAGCCCGCGAGCGACGCACATGGCGCGCCAGAGGTGGGCGGTGACGGCGCAGTAGGTGGACACGCCGGGGGCGCAGCGGGACTTGACGTCGGCGAGGAGCTTCGGGGAGACGGAGTAGACGCGGGTGACGAAGGGACGGGGCCGGCCGTTCGAGTAGACCGGGTGGTGGTCCAAGGCCGGAGCCGGCGGGGAGCGGGCGCGGAGGAGCGTCCGGTCGTGAATCGGCGGCGGGCCGCACGCAGCGGCGACGTCGAGTCCCCGGGACACTCGGGTCCATGTCTGGATGAAGTGGAACGCGCTCACGCCGTCGATGATCACGTGGTGGATGCCCGTGCCCAGCACCACGCCGCCGCACTTGAGGAACGTCACCTGCGCGCAGTGCATGCACCTCCATGACCATGAATACGTAAATTGTTTCTCGATCTGTTCGTCGATCGATAGCATGTAAATCCAAGTTACCACTGCAGAAAGTCAACTCGATCAAAATCTTCCTGGTTTCGTGATGAGCATAATAATATCTTTTCATCCGCCATATTCACGGATCGATCGCATAAGAAAAATATATGACGTCTCGATCATATATAGTATAGGCTTTCAATGCAAATTAAATAAACTCTAGGACCTTTCCTTTCCATAGTATATAGCGTCATAAACTACTCGAAAAATCCAATAAAACGACACCAATAGTGATGTGGTAACTAGACAATGGAGGATTGGATAGGACGTGACATCTCTATAACCTACAGTACTTGTGGATAATGTGATAGGGAGACATATAAAGCGACTCTGAAAGTCAAAATAGTATTAGATGCCTAGACCTTTCCCCTAGTCTAGCTTGGATTGTATTCTCTTGGTGTGGATTGTAGCGCCTGCAACGGTTTCCTGAGTCTGAGATCCCCGTATTAATATCTTTATGCTTTTCTTGAGGGGATTCAATCTGCAGTCTTGTTGTTTGTATTATTTTTCTTTTTGTGAATTTTCATCTCTAATTAACTTACAGCTGTTGCTATCCTCCTGTTCAGGGCAAACATACGGGTGATTCTACCTCACAGAAATTAATTCGTGCTGGAGAAGCTTTGTGTGATTTGGATGGGTCTCTAGCTTATTTGCAAGAATCGAAGCCCGGCCCTAATGTCATTTCTTGGGTGACCTTGCTCAATGGGCAGGCAGGATCAGTGACGCGAGAGAATTGCAGCGGCTGCCCTTGTTTGTTTTACTAGCTTTTTGCCTCAAGATACACACGCCTATTAAAAGCTTATAAAAGCCTGTCCTCAGTCCTCACCGATTTGGCTTATAAAAGCTTTTCTCACTTTCTTCAAAGTTGTGCTGTTCTCCGGCGGAACCGTTCGTTCCGGCCAATTTAATTAGCTGTCTTTTCCACCCTTTTAATTTGCAAGTCTAACGTAATTTCCCGTGGTGAATAAACCTACGTCCGTTGGATTCGCGTAAAACTCACGCGTTCTAAGAAGAGCTACTTATTTTTTTTATTAAAAAAAAGAAAGAAAAATAGAGCTACGGATGACACGATGGTGGCCTTTCACCCTCACACGAGCCGAGCAATCATATTACAATTCGGCAGCCGTGTTTCCACATGTCCAACCAGAGCTAAAAGTGCGCAACTGCTTACGTCCACCCGGGCTTAGGTTGAGGCGGTTTGAGCAATTTCATGTCGTCCGACTAATCATGATTAATCATGATTAGTTATCCTAGTAAGTTCCATAGGGACTAGAGTTTACTATGTCGACCGGACAATTAATCATGATTAATTAATCGTTCTAATTGGTTTTATAGCGACTAGGATCTTTTAGATGACTTGAAATCATTGGCCGTTTCCACGTGGTGTGTTTGCCCCATTCGATTGAGGCCGGAAAGGCCGGAACTGGCTGCTCCAGGCGTGGAATTTTTCTAGACGACGTCTCACGTGGGGGAAGAGTTACGGTCTTCTGGGTCTTGGGAATTCTAGCAGACCTCAAACCGAACGGAACGGGTCCAAGCGGTGGAGATCGATAGGCAGGCGCCGAGGCGCGCTACTCCATGGGAATGGCAGTATGCAGTATGGTGCGTGTCTCACCTGAAACATGGAAATGACGCAGGGCGGGTCGCCGGACGGCACGAATGGCACGAACATCTGCCTGACTTCCGGCGACGCCTCGTAGTCCCGGAAGACGTCATCGCCGGCGAAGTCGGCCCGGGCCACGGCGAAGAGCGCGTCCTCGGCGTTGCAGTCAATCTGCAGGCGCCCGCCCTCGCCCACGCCGAGCCGCCCGGCTAGCGGGTAGAACGGCACCAGCGCCTTGGCCAGCGCCGCCTTGAGCCGCTCTGGCGCGAAGAAGGCCTCTTCTGTGGCGGAGCCGCCGTCCGCCGCTGGCGCCGGGTAGTAGTAGACGAGCGGCGTGTGCGCCTCGGACACGGCGAGTTCGAGGTTGGACCGTTGGACAGCCACAGCTCCCGCCGCGGCGTGTCCTCGCTCGGCGCCACCAGGGTCGTCTCCACAATGTCAACCTTCATCGTCGTCACCTCCCCCCCCCCCCCCTCTCTCTCTCTTTACTCTCCTTGTGTTGTCCGTAAGCGAGACTGATGAATCTCCAGATGGCGTTTTGTGTGTGCATGTGCGCGGAGCCACGCAGGTAATATTTGTAGACGACGAGGGCGAGGGAGGGGACGGAGGGGCCTCCTATCCTCCGTCCGGTTGGCCGGGTGGGTGGGTGGGGGAGATAGCCCCCAGTATATATTTTAAACCCGTCCTCAGCCCAATTACGATTAGTCTATTGCAGCACACAATCACGATCAGCCCAACAACCGATTACTCCAGCTGCCACCGCGTTCGTATGAACTGTAGCATCAGCGCTCAGCAGTGCTTTCCAATATAAAACAGGCACTAGCTAGCAGAGCTGGCTGTTTGCGTATAGCCGTAGCCAACCACTAGTCAAGCTGGTTTCGTTATTTTTTTTTAACATATGGCTGGAATAAGGATCACACGGTTTGAGAAGTCAAAAGTATATTTTTTTTTAACAAACAAGTGCATATCTTAACTAGCTTTCAAAAATATTAAAGTAATATACATGCATTATTAAGTTCGTAAACTTAAAATGTTGGACTAATGTGTCTTCTTTGGTTATACTTCCATTTTTTTAGTAATCTAATTATTGGGAATAAGTATTCAATATTTTGGAAAAACTAGTTCAACATCTTGGAAAACCTAATTCAATATTTCGTTTTAAAATATAGATGCAGTACATTGCAAATGTTAAATCGATATATTTAAAATGATGAAATTCTAAATTAAAAAATAAAAAATAGCATATATGGATCTCATTTTGTTGTATTAATTCACAAAGGTGCGAACGGAATCAGAAACGAAATCATGGTTCTAGAGAAAAATATGTTTGAAGATTGAGATTTGGATTAGATTGGGTGTGTTCAGATTGAGGAAAGATTCCCCAAAAATACATTATTCACTAAACAAATATTGTAGATAAATAGTGTTCTGTGGAGTGGGAAGGATGGGATGAATAGAAAAAAAATTGAATAAATATTGTTTTTTTTAATCTTTTGGGAACTGGGACTTACTTCAAAACAGACAGATCAACTCTGGCACGCTGGGTCGGGCCCCTCTAGCTGCTACCTAGCGCACACCCTCACAACTCAGGGTGGCACAAGGTAGGGCAAGGTCGGGGAGGCGACCGCCGTCCCCGCCCCGTTCCCCAAACTCTCATCCCCGCCCCGCCCTGTTAAGCTTAATGCGGGGAACAAATGCTCCCCGTCCCCGTGCCCATCCCCGGCGGATCACCGATCCTTGGTGGAGCCCCGCAGGGGGCAGTGAGCCGACGGTCGGCGAGTCAAGTCGACGAGTGGGCGGGCTGCGGGGAGCCGGTAAGGCACCGTGGCGCGAACAAGGACGGTCATGTCGAGCCAAGACGCGACGCGCTGGGGGAAGCAAGGAAGAGAGGGGAGGCTCGGAGCGACGCCGGTGGCCACGGTTCCCGAGCGACACCAGCGGCAGGGAAGAGAGAGGAGGCAGCGGCGGCGGCGAAGGTAGGGAAGAGAGCGACGTCCATGCGGGGAAGGGACCAGACCGGAAGAGAGGGGAGGAGGAGGAAGCGACGGCGCATAGGCGCATGGAAGAGCAGAGAGTGGAGGTGGAGGAGGCGGCGCGGGGAAGAGAAGAGAGCGGTGGCGGCTGGGTCGCTGGGTGGGCGGAAGAGAAGGGAGGAGTGGGAGAGCATGATAGGGTTAGGGTTTTGTCGTTGGGCTTTCTTGGGCTGACAAATAGATGGGCCTTCTTCATGTTTTTCACTGTTATCGAGTCCCCACGGTTCCTCACGGGGCAAAATCGCTCTCATCCCTGCCACACTCCGTTTGGGGCCCCCGCCCTGCCAGCCCCACGGGGGAATATGCCCCCCATCCCCGCCAATTTCAGGGTGGATCCCCGTGGATCCCCAGCCCTACGGGGAAAATTGCCACCCTGACTCACAGTTGTGAGCCGTTGATGATTACTCGAGCACCGAATCTTGTACAGTAGAAGACAAGAAAGATTATTTGTTATGGAAGATTAATACGATATCCGGGGGACAGAGGGGGCTCCCTATATATAACTTCCACAGGAAACTAGTATAAGTATCTATAAAGCCCAGGGACATATATTGTGGAAGCCAACTTCGCATAGAAACTATGGAAACTCCAATCTGGACCATACGATGTTGATCCAAGGGTGAACCCAAATCAGGTGGAAGGGGTGATTTGCAAAGCTCAGGAGAGGTGGGAGGGGTGATTTGCAAGACGCTTTTGCAAATCACCCCTCCCACCTGATCTTGTCGCGCCCTTGGATCAATATCGTGTGGCCCATATTTTAGTTTCCATAGTTTCCACGGAGAGGTTGGTTTCCATAGGATACGTTGCCATAAAGCTCAGTTCGGCTCACGAAGAAACAACCTGAATATGTTCTCGTAAGCACATATTACCCATGCATAAATATTTTATTTTTTTATTCATTCGACCTTGTAGTAAGCTAAGTTCAACACTTCTTGGTAGCTACTTTAAGATTTTTCTTTAACATGTTCAACATTTTTGTTTAACATGTTCAACAAATGTCGCTCGAAAAGTTGAAAATATATGCAAGTGGCTAGTTACAATGGGACGAAGAAACATGATAATACAGAAATCAGACTCAGATATGATCGACGCGAGGTAATTAAGGGTGCGTTTAGTTCCAAAATTTTCCAAAAAAACATAATTCATCCAGCTTTTCTCTATTCATCTCATCCCTTCTATTCACAGAACACTATTCATCTACAGTGTATTTTTGATGAACAGTGTATTTTCGGGGAACTTTTCCCAATCTAAACACCCTAAGCAAGCGTCACTTGCTGTCAATCAAGCTCCATTGTCAGCGACATCGATAGTTGTAGCGTTCCTATCCGCGTCCAGTCAAGTGCACGCCAGCCACACGATGCGGCAACGCGCGGCAGATAGCGGGAGGCCAGCGCGCGGCAGCAGGCAACGCCGTGGACGGCCGTGAAAGGCGGCGGGCAGCAGCGCCAGCGCGGGGCCACGGGCGCCGGGCTACGGACAGGCAGCGACGGCGGGCGTCGTGCTGTGTGCATGCAGTGGCGGCCGGGGCTTACCAATATAGATGACCAATCGTGCCGGCACTACACTATACGACACTAGCACTATGCCGGCACGGCTACTGCCGTCGTGCCGAAGCATGAGCACTAGCACTACACTAAAACCAACCAATCGTGTCGTGCCGTGCCTTTTGGCACTGCGGCACTATAGTGTCAGTGCCTATACCGGTCTGCTGCCGCTGCACCGTCCGTCGCGTCATGCCGGCTGGGCGCTGCCGAGGTTGGGCCTGCCGCCGCTCCATCTTGCCATGAGGCTGGAGAAGGGGATCTAGGTTTTTATTATTGGGATGGGCCTTTAGTGGTATGCTTTACTGAAATCATCGTGCCATCATCGTGCCGACCCATTAGTCGTGTCGTGCCCGTGCTAGTGCTGTGAGCCAGACCGGTGGCCCAAGCACTATCTAGATCGTGCCTCGTGCCGGCACTGACACTATGATATCGTGCCCGTGCCGTGCTAGGGTCGTACTTTTTCGGGTCGTGCCTGTGCTGGCCCATCGTGCCTGGCCCATTTGGCCAACTATACTTACGAAGAGGCACGAATGTGAAGCACTCGAAGGTGTGAAGCTAAGATATACCGCAAGATAGATAGAAAATAGTTGGCTTGATGGGCTAGCTGTAACTATGCCGCATTGTACGACCGGTTGGCCATCCATATACTTGTGGGCCGGAATGTCATATGGTCTGCGTACAGCGTACCCATGGGCTCCATGTTCATTACATACCCATGCTGTTCTTTTTTTAGTCAACGGGGGGAGAGCATCCCCACCTGAATTTCATTCATGGGCTTTAAGCAAGCCAAATGCTAGTACATTTTAGAGTTGTACAACATAAGAAAGCAGGATTGCAACAACAACAAACTAGACCTAATCGTGAAAAAGTTGAAGATAACCATCAATGATCGACAAAACGTCACCATCAGACAGCATGCTTGCCTTCACCACAATGACCACTGAACCGCCACACCACTTCTCATAGCTACGTCGTCGTGTTCACCCTCCACCTTCCAACAAGGGGAGGAATCCTTGAAGGATAAAAGGGCCGCCCAACAAGATGGGGACTAAGAGTGGAGAAGCACGCTAACAACAGTGAGCCGGATAATGTCAATCTCTCTTGAAGCTGGCAAAGACACCTTTAAGAGCACATCCGGTCTTCATGAACCGTCATCCAACGCCCTTTGTGGGAGGAATCCACATAGGAGGAATGACCAGAAACATAGACGCACACGACATTTGATTTGATGGCTGCGTCAACAAGGAGCCCAATGATAAAACAGACGCGCCAGTGATGAACACTCGTCAAACCACAATGAGAACTAACACCAAGTTCAGAAACCAGAGGCCAAATTCATTGAGTACACGAGAAGAACTATCACCATAAACTTCAGCGCCAATAGACTCCTCCAAAGCGATGCCTCCAGGGAGGTCACGACGTCGAGGACCTTGATGTTGCCATCACTCATCCGTAAACGGACTAGGCAATGGTGTAGGGGGGAGCACCAGTGGTTCAACAAGCCTGATCCGGCGCATATATACAGTATACGCGCACGTAAGTTTGTGCAGCGTCAGTGGAATGAAGTGGCTAGTCAGCCTAGTCTACATGTAACTGCAAGAATGCGTGGTGCCCCTTGAAGACGTAGCGGCGTAAACGCACGCGCTAGCCCCGCTCCAACGCCGGCGGTTCGGTTCGGTGCACACTGAACCGCCGCATCGGCCACCAGGCAAAGGTCCACTCTCACTCCTCCACACACCCCGTCTACTACTCTACTTAGTACAACTATATCAGTTATCACCGACGGCGACTCATCAGTCATCTCGCCCGATCGAGATGCCTCCCTTTGGAGTCGTCAGCACCGGCGTTTGCCGCGCGGAGCCGCAAGCGATGGCGCCGTCGCTCGCCGCCGGGATCCTCCTGCCGGCGTCGGGCGCGGGCGCCGTCGTCGAGGACCTCGAGCACTGGCTCGAGGAGGTGCGGCGGACGCTGTCGCGGCTCGACTCCAAGCGTGCCACGCTGGAGGGACAGATCGCTGCGGCGTCACGGGGCAGGCGCCGCTGCGCGCCACGGAGGGCGCAGGCGTCGCTTCCTCCGGCCGACGACGACAACGACCACGATGCTGCGTGGTGTTACACCAGGAAGGGCGCCGCCGGCTCCGTGCGGAGGCGGTTGCGGGCGGCCGCCGGTAGCGTGAAGAAGGAGAAGGAGAGGCTGGAGGCCCTGCAAGGAGACCTACAGGAAGCAGTCGTGGACGCCAGGGAGAGGCTCGCCCTCCAGCCTGCAATGAACTAAACAATGCTCTTCCTTCGTCGACTCTCCGTATCATGTGTGTGTTAGACTGTTAGTGTGTAGTATATTTGTGTGTCTTCATCACTTGGTTCTTGTTCGCTGATGTTATCAGAGTCACAAGCTTGTCGACACTTGTCGTACGTACGAGTGCTATCTATTTATGTGCGAACTTCTCACTGAGGAGCATGCCAATGTTTATCCCTTGGTAGCTGTCCCCATTGGACCTTTTGTTGTCTGACTGCTTCATTTTCTTTTCGCCCCTACTAATCTTATTGTCATTGTGCCTCAACTAAGAGGCGAAAAAAACGAAATGAGGCTACAAACTTTGCAATCCAGTGCTAAAATGGAAACTGGGTAACATGTGCTAGGCATCCTAATTCCCACTAGAAATGGATTTTTTTACTGGTTTGTTAGTCACAGTTGTGTTTTTTTGTGAATATGATAGCAACAGCCTTTCTTCCTCTCAGTCGTCAATCCTCAGTAGTTTTGTGCTGCGCCGCGCGCATCATTCTTCGATCGGATCAAAAGTAGTTCTTCTTACTACGGCACCAAAATGGTTCGAGTAATTTGCTCTCTTTTCCTCCTCTGTGACAAGATCTAGCTCAGTCACTTTGATTTTTTTTTTTTAGCATAACCGCTCAGTCACTTTGATGAAAGTTGGCGTTTGGGCTATCAAACATTTTGAGCGTCAGTTGGGCCGTCTAAAGGCCTAAATGTACGTGGCGTCTTGTGTTACATTTTTTCTTGAACTTGAAAGCCCACTTACACATCGTCCATTCTCCTCCCCTCCCTCGCCGTCGCCGCAATAAACCCAACAAAGACCACACCTCGCCTCGCCGCCGCCGGCTCACCGGAGACCGCACCCCATGGCCTCCCGCCGGGCGCTCCACCTCCTCACGGCCAACCGCGGGATCTCCTCGACCCCACACCTCGCTTCCCTCGGCTGGTTCGACAAGATCAAGTCCACCTTCACCGGCAAGAAGCCCGAGGGCTCCGACGCGGAATCCTTCACCCTCATCAGTAAGTCGACGGTGTGCCCGAACGATGCTTCAGCTCCTAGGGTGGGCTAGTGGTGGCGCGGCAGCTAACTGGTCTCGCGGGTTGGGTCTGATTTACAGAGTTCGCGGACTCAATGGAGACGGCAAGGAAGCTTGGGACATTCAAGAATTTCGTCGCCGGCCGGGCCAGCGAGGCGACCGTCGTCAGCGCCTTCGAGAAGCACTCCACCGTGCTGCGCTACCTCGGCGCCATCGACCCCACCGGCGAGGTATGCCCTACATTTTTTCCCCTTTTCCTTATTTTCGTTGGATGGATTGCTTGGCATTTAGGATTGAAATTAATTGATTATCTCCACTGTAATTTTTCTTCAGAAACTCCAAAACAGTGACAAGATCAACGCATCCAAGCACTGCAATTGCACGATTGCTGACGTGGAGCACATACTTGCCAAGTATACGTGGGCTAAAGAGGCTCAGAAGAAAATGGCAAAGCTCAAGGAAGAAGGGAAGCCACTGCCAAAGACATTTAACGAGGTAAATATAAGAAGACTGTCAAGGATACGGAGCTATGTATATTTGTAAGCTTGTATGTGATATGGAGCTATGTGTGTTGTTAAACTTGTGTAGGATGACTGCAAAATACACTCTTGTGGGGTAATGGGAATTGTTGGTTTGTTCAACTTTCATAGTCTGTAATTTTGAAGAGGAGAAAATAGACATTCTGGGCAATGAGGCGAACAAATAAAGACATACAAGTATACAAGTATGTGTGGAGGATTTGTAAATTTCTAGGCACGCTCAGCTTGATAAATCGTATTACAGATATATAGAGAAGAAAGGCAGCCTAGTTTTTTCATCTGTGTGAAATGATAGACAATTTATTATACTCTTGTATTATGTGCAGTAGCTCCATTCTTTTTCCTTGCCAAGCCAGTGAACTAGTGATAGCAGCAAGCTGTAGCGGTAGCTCAATTATTTTTGTAGTTTTTATGTGGTGTTGCTCCACTCAGCAAATGCTATTCTTAGTGTCCTGTTCATTTTAAACATCTTTGTGTTCTTAGCAAAATGCCCAGGGGCTGTTTTATCCCCCACAGGTCGAGTTTTTTTATATTGAAGAAAATTTGTAGAGCACTTTGTAACTCATTGGAGTGTTGGATGCCATTATATAATATTCTTTTGTTTTCTTCTATTAACATTAGATTTCAGTCTCCTTATTGCCTCCATGAATAGATTTTTCATTTGTTATTTTTTCATTGTGATGAAATGTTCGATATTTCTAACCATGCCTTCTGTTCATAGATCCAAAATCTAATGGGTTCTACACCAATGGATGTTGGCCGATCTAATCTGGCAAAGAGTGGTCAGATAAGTAGGAATGCTCTCTGCCCATGTGGTTCAAAGAAACGATATAAAAGGTTTGATGCTTCGAAAATTAGTTCCATTGCTAAATAACCATGCCACTCATTGATTGATGAAATTTCCTATTACTGTGACTCACATGTGCTGTAGTGCCTCCAAATGGTTAATCGTGGTAATATTCGCACATTGTTTAATTGTTCTGTTATATAAATATGCATCATTTAGTATAATAGTATTATATGTTGTGGATGACTAATTTCAAGAACAAAAGAGTTAACATTTCTAGGCATTAGTCTTTATGTCTACAGATTCTGGTATACAATAATCTAGTTTATTTTTCTCTCATTATTATGATAATTTATTTTTGCTCCCTCAAATGAAGGTGCTGTGGAGCTTCATGAAGTGAACAACCATGATCTCGTTTGCTTGCACATGATAAAGGCCTGAGGTAGTATTTTGGTTTGCTGTGAGCATGAAGCTATTTCCTGGACACAGCAATCCATGCGAGCACGTGACATGAAACTTGTAAAGCAGCATACATGAGCCATGTACTTCGGAAGAAACATTTGCTCGAATTGTGTGCTTTCTTGGTTGACTGGATTCGTCCATGATGAATCTTTGTGACATCCATTTAGCTTGTTCAGAGTTCAGATACAGGCCGTAGTATGTTTAGCTTCGTTGCTCAACATTTTATGTTCTAGGTGACTTAAAAGCAGTTTTGAACTTTTGATGAATGCATCTGAATAAAGTAACTGATGAAATTTTGCTTCCACTGGACGTTTTTTATGTTTTATTAGCGTAAACCTTTGGATATTTGCATCTCGTGCTCTAGCACGTCCACTCTAAGAGAGAGTTGAGTAGGTATTGTGAACACCATGATCATGTAGCCAGAGTTATCTGAGAAACTAGCTCGGAGGAGACAAAAGAAGAGAAGATAGGGGGCTAGTTGAGAATTAATTTTAAAGGAATTATTTGTTGGGATATAATTTCTATGTGTATTGTCTATATATAGCTCTGTAAGCAAAATATGCAATAGTATGTGTCCGAATATCAGTAAGCACATGAAGTCTTCTCTTGTCGATCCACGGATCTGAATGATGTTAAAACATCTTTCAATGTAAGCTGGCACGTTCGTCTCGAGGAGCTTTTTCATATACCTTATTCGGCATCAAAGGCTGGTACATTTCCCCAACATCAGGGGAAATTTACATCCATATTACAGCATACTTCGCAAGTTACGCTACGAAGCTGCATAACTTCGTTAATTTTTTTTTAATATCGGAAATCCTGTTTCCTTTAAACAGAGTCTCCAGCCCTGTCCGTGGAGACCAGGTCGCAGACAATGGTGGGGACTTGGTCCATGGAACTAGAGCTAACAACGCTCGCCCCTTGCATTGTAAGGCGATCTGCCACTTTGTTGCAATCTCTCGGACAATGCCGAAATTCACAATAATCAAAGGATGCCGCAATAAAATCTCTGATTTGCTTCAAGGGGCTCACATCCACACTCTGATCAAGATCCTCAGATGTTAATCCTCGTGCCAATTCTGTTGCATCAGTTTCCAGAATGATTTTGTGCAAGTTGAGCCACTCTCCCCAGACTATGCAAAGCATCCAGTGCTTCTGCTTGAAAAGAGGATAGTTCTACCAAGATTACCATACCCCCCCCCCCCCTCTTCCATAAAACCCCAACCTCCCTTTCCACATTGACTTTGTATATATCTGCCGGAGGTGGTTCCCATTTGCTCTGTCCGCCATGTTGTCGAGCCATTTTAGGATCCTTCTCCTTCTCAAATTGGGCAACATAAAAAGTCACCAGAGAGCAAACCTCAAAGCTTGTGGCGTTCCTTTCTCCCACATTCACCTACATGTTTCTCACTTAGCAGTGACCACCATCTCCATAGCAGGACAACGATCCATAGTTGGGCTTATGGTGGGAAGGACCATATTTTCTGCATCATCTCCTTGTCATACCGGCAGCTTGCTAAATTCTGGCGATATTCTTCAAGATTTAGGCCCCTCCAGCACTCCTTCACTCTTTTGCACTTGAAAAAAAAGATGTTCAGGGTCCTCATCAAGTCTATGGCACATAGGGCACAATGTCTCCTTTTTCATCCCCTGCGACCTAAATTCCTTCGGACTGCCAGGCTATTATGAACAAGGCGCCACACAGCGGCGAATCTACCGGTGGGGCGGGTGGGGCTTGAGCCCCCCTACTGCCGGAAACCTCTTGGAGCCCCCCTTAGCCCCCCCCCTAAAATTTTTGCCATGGGAAGAAGCTCCGGAGGAGATCTGAAGAAGAGAACACATGCGAAGAGAGGTTGAAGACCACCTCTGTTCGGCGCCATAGCAGCTGGGCTGTTGCCTCAGCTTGTCAATTGGCAGCGTTGCCCCCAAGGCCCAATTTCCTTTCTCCGGTAAAACAAACAGCCCAAATGTTAAAGCCCATGAAAACCATACGACGGCCCAATCCGGCCTTTTCCTTCTCTTACTCAATTTAACTAGCAGTCTAGCCCAATTTAACTATCTGTGTGCGTATTCACTTATCCAAATTTCCAATGTCCATGGTTCAATTATTTATTTAATGGGTAAATGGGGGATTTTGAATTTTATGTGAAGAACTCAAAATAGCAAAATATCAAAAAGGCACACATTTTATTCGTGTTTGAGTAGTGGGACTCCAATTCCAATCTCCAAGGCAATGAGAACACATGGCGATGTGCTATTCTACTCTAATTTGATAATTTAAATTAATTAAAATTTAGATTTATCTCTAATTTTTTTATTGTTTTATTGTGGGTAGATTAATGCTCATGAAAATTGATTTACGATGCAATAAGCCTCCCATACATATTTTTTGAAATTTAGTATATGGGACGCATGTATACTTTTGAACTTGGACTTCGCTTTTATACTTCAGCCCCCCCCTACATATTTTTCCTAGATTCGCCACTGCCGCCACATGAACATTTTCACCTTGTTTGGAACTCCCATCCTCTAGATTCTGTCCCAATTGAACGCAACGTCCTCCCCACTAGATTGTTCAGGCCCTCATGCATCCCTCCCCAACTCATTTTCTCTCCTTTGGACCGCCATTTTGTATGCTGATTTTACTGAGAATTTCCCTTTTTTATCGAAATGCCACGCAGGTCTATCCTCCAAATCCTGATTCACTTAGCTTCTGCATCGAATTCTGAAAAAGGTATCCTGCACTAAGGCTATCACCAACCCATCTACTAGGATGGTGTCCATAGCATTAAATAGTCAGCCACATAAGCAATTTGGTAATGTGGCAAGGGAATTAAAGAAGGGAGAGGAGGACATGGTGTCTTGCATGAGAAACCATGTCTACACAAGAACCAAGAAATGAAACTTGATGATAGAGAGATGAAAGGCGAGAGAACATATGTGATTGGATGGTAGTTTATTTTTAAGGAACTATGCATTGGGGAGGTGGAGGTAGTTTCTATAGGTAGTGTCCATAGGACATGGATGTATATAAACTACTTAATGATGTCTTGGGTTGGGAATAGCCTAATGACAGTCTCAGTGGGAGTTGCAATAAATAGAGTGCCACATAGACAGTTTTGGTGATGTGGCAGTAAATTAATGAAGAGAGGTGAAATGAGTGTCATGGTGATAAAACTCTCCATACACAGTTACCTAGACAACTTGTCTTGCATGTAGCATAGGGAACAACAATAGATGAAACTATGCATTGAGAGTGGAGTGTTTCATACTAGTTTCAAACATATTTTTAGATGATTTGGCACTCTAGGTAATCGAGTCTACGAAACTACCATTGAGAATAGCCTCATCCCACAATCCTGTGCCCGGTAGGATGGGATGACCATTGAGAATAGCCTCATCCCACTAAAAGAGCTTTTTCGGTAAGCTTTGGTGCAACCCCGCCAAAAAGCGGAAAGGGATATCATAATAAAAAATTTACCTTCCGTGATCATTATCAACAACTTTTGTTTTTTTAAAGCACTCGATAAGGTAGTCCTATCTACAACAAAAACTGAGCAGCCGCTTGTACAGCAAGCTCTACATGATCAGGTAGTCCTATCTTCATTTTGTTGGCCGCTCCCAGGACGTCTCCGATGTCAGGCTGTTCCCATAATAGACCTGCTTAGTAGATTCATCCATGTATGCCTGCACGATTTGGACAACGAATGTCAATACCTTTGTATCACTAATGAGTAATGGTTGATATCGTTTGCTTATTTGGATCAGATGTGAATCCAGCCACCGGAAGCAACTTATGGTATGTGTAACATCAAAGATACAAAGACACTATATTGAACAAGTGAAAAGGCACAATACAAAATATACTAACCTGCCAACCAGAAGGAAGACCCTTGGAGAGCTGTGCAAGATCAGGCGACCCTTTATGCTGTTCGGCACTACTTAATGATGCAGCAACTGATTCATCTTTTGACTCCTTTTTTGCTTCAGCTCTTCTGCGTTTCACACGGTCACGCCTGCAAAGAAATTTGAGGAGTCAAAATGATAGCAGGCAACCAGCTACATCAATACAAGAAACCATGTCGCTATTCACAGATTTCAGCTTCAAAATACTAAGGTTCTCAGCTGCGGTGACATTATCATAGGCAAACTCATGTCGCAATGAGCCCATTCCTAAAAGGTAGCTAAAAACAGGGCCCCTTGCATTAGCCTCAAGGAAAAACTAATCATGGCACACAACACTTACTGCATAAAGGGCTATCTTTGAGGAGTTTTGGGTTTTCTATAGTTCAAATTTGAACTAGTTCACAAAACTTCCAAATGAGAATGCCTACAATGCAAATAGGTCCTTAGGAGTGTACCAGAAGAGAAAAAATGTTAAACTAATATATTCCACCATGTTTCAAGAACCAGACACCAAACCGATCATCTTTCAGTTATGTAGGTAACCTAAAAGCTTTCTCGCTGATGATTCCACTACAGCAAAATCAATTACTATTGGTGCCAAGCAGATGCACAGAACAAAGATGCTGTATCAAGTACAGATACTTTTACAAAGAAAAGTAAACACTTTATGCAACAGAAATTGACACAAGAATATTGTGTACATGCCCATAAAATACTCAAGGAATTAGTATGCACTAGGCAGCACAATCAACAATCTAGCAAGACAAAAACAAGCAGGTACTGGAGTTAGTTTGAACATTTCCTTAACAAAAGGTTCTCTCTGTTTCCAAAAATGTTCGTTCAGGCTGAAAGTAAAACATTGAAGTTTATACTTTTATAAGCAAATAGGACATGACAAAGACCAGGAAAATTGTCAACTTATAGTATCATAGAATAAAGCCAACCATCATAAGGTAAACAGACAGTACCAATCACCACCAACAGGAACAAAATTGGCATTATGCTGAGCTTCTCCAGTTGCTATCTGTTGTTTCCGCCATTCCTGAATCAAATGGAGCATAGATTAAATTCAGAAAACTTTGGAGAACCTTTTTGTGCCGGTGTGCTCCAAAGAGAGGTACCTCTATTTCCTTTTGACGCTTCCTCTCTAATGCCTCCAATGCACTTTCAGGTTCATCATCATCATCGTCGTCACCATGAAGTTCCTCTTTTGCAGCTTTCCACTGTTAAGTGTTAACAAGAACGAAATAAGCTGCTTTAGCAAACTGATTTTGCCAGGGCGCCAGTTATCTATGCATAACTACTCGCCTCAGTTTAAACACTAACATGAAAGCAGGTTGGTCTGACTTCAAAACTATCAAATTCTAAACATGGAAATATCAAATTCTAGGCATGAAACTAAAAAATAACCAGGAAACAAAAGTTCAAAAGCAACTCCCAGGAAATGTTATTTCCTGACATGATATATGCTGCGCATGAGAAAACTAGTTCAAAAGATGTTCCCTGCTTGTTAATCAAAAAGAATGGCGGAGATTCGAGAATGTATCTCTATCAGCAAAGTATACAAAACTAGGGAGTGGTGTTCAAATTTGATTTAATATTTCATCCACCAAAATTTTAGGAGTGGTGTGTGCATGCTGCAGTACTAGCATAGCTAGGGGCATAAAGAGAGACCCATTATTTGCACCTGTATGTGATAATAGCATCGAATGGATTGTTATAGAGAGCTACCTTATCAACCAGACTTGAAACCTTCTTATTCGATCTCAGGGATGATGTAACAGCAACAGCCCGCTTCTTGCTACGAATAACTTTTTCAAAAAAAAAAAAACACATAAGGTCAACCAAGGTGGTGGTGTAACCATGACCAACAGGGTAAGATGAATTGCCTAAATAAAGAAATTCAGAAAGTTACCTTTTGTCTGATTTGTAGTACTAGATGAAGATTGTGTAGAACTTCCAAGTACGGATGTTGTTCCTGCAGCTGATGCTGCTAGTTCAGCTTGGGCCAAAGGTGCAATACTTGCATCCTTGGATATAACTTTACCAGGACCTTTGGGATCCGAATTGCTATTTGCAGAAACAAGAGAAGCTGAGCTTATTTGGATATCTGCTGCACTGCTAGAAATGGCAGAGGTTGATGAAGCATAATATCCAGAATGTTCGGCTACTACTCCGCTGGCAACCGTAGTGACTGGAGGATAGGTATAGTAAGGTTCTGGTGCAATAGATGTGCCATCAACAGGAACAGATATGCCATTTCCAGCTACCGGTGCATAATAAGAATGTTGTTGCGCTTGAAGGACATGGGGCTCGCTCACTTGCATATAGTAATTGGCAGTTGTACCTTCTGTACCAGCAGTAGCATAGTACTCCATTCCTGAAAGTGCATAGCCAACATTTGCTTGAGCTATATATGGCTCAGTACTGGTACCAGCATGAATGTATGATGCAGCTGGCTCTTCTGGGGGAGCTGGAGGAGCTGGAGGAGTTGGTTCATTATCAGGTGGTGGAGGTGGAATCCATTCCTCCTCTGGTGGAGGTGGAGGGACGTCATTATCCTCAGGAGGAGTAGGGCCTTCCAATGGTGGCAAATCAGATGAACTGACTTGTTCTGATGGAGGGTGCTCCTTGTTAGGTACAGGACTGCAATGCGCCTGCTCTTCAACATTATCTTCATCAACTTCCATTTCCACATCCATATCTTCATCATTGTCGGATTCAAGTTTTGGAGTAACTGCTGCAGCATCTATATCTTGTGCATTCTGAGCAGATGATATTGAAGATGGCTTATCAATATTAACATTTTCATCAAGAGTAACCCCAGCACTACCCTCAGGCTTCAAAGCTTCACCATTGGAAGGTGCAATCATATCAGCTTCATTAGGTGCCCTGTCTTCAGCAACCTCGGCCATTGAATCCCTAGGTTCTGAATCTGCACGATAACTCATTTCCAACTTGGAAACAGAAGAGTCTAGTTGCTTAAGGTGCACTTCAGCATGCAACCACAACGGCAGCAAAGAAGATCCATATGATGAGAGTGCATTGCAGTCTGATATTCGTATCCCAATTTCTCTTCTTAACAATTCGACACCTTCATTTGAGCCATGGAGCCTACAATCATAATAATCCGTTAGTCTCCTACATTCCAAGAACAAGAATGCATGCAAAGTAACAAAAGATGACAACAAGCACCTTTGCAGTAGGTTCAATCTTTGCAGCAATTCCTCCCCATATTTTGCAAGATACAGAGGATCAATATCCATAGATTCATGACTCACGACAGGTGCAGTATAAGCATAGGCATCTTGAGAAACCTGTGCACTTCCACATGCCATTCCAAAATTAGCATAAGTTGCTGCCCCATTCACAACAGACATGTCACTTGGATATGCTTCCAGAGTGTTTTGGGGAAGGACATGGGCTTGAGCTTCTATTGAATAGTCCATATGAGTAGGAACAGATGCAGATGCAACCCCTGAAGTTAATCCGTTTGGTATCTCCCAAGATGTTTCTCCAGTAACCGTGTTCCAGTAATAACATTGATTACTCTGGCCATGCATTACTGCTTTCCAATTTCCACCGACATCACCAACAATTTGCATGCCAGATGAATCAAGAACAGATTCAACCGCTGTTGCACTCTCTTCCTGCTGAGTTGGCTCAGTAGCAAGAGTGTTTTCTTCAGTAACACACTGAGTATAGTTCTTAACATCACCCGCTTGAGGTGCTTCTTGTTGATCACCAACAGAAACTGAAGGTTCAGTTTGTGCATCACCATTATCAACAGCCGCATCAGCATGCTCAATAGTTACCTGAAATAATTGAACATGTATTATTACAAGACCGACAAAACCAACAAAGAAGTGTGCTTATACTCCTTAGCTGCAATATTGTCATCTGTACAAAAGTACTGATGCAGTTGAACAAGAAGGTGAACAAAAACCATAGTATGAAGCACAATTACAGTTTGGAATATAATAAGCTTGGTGAATCTAAGGCCAGCTTATTGGAAGCCTTCTTTGCTGGCCTCAGCTATTTGGGACATATAGTACAAAACTAGACTAGAATTATATGTTTCACCCAAGAAGGTTCAACTTTTATACCAAACTCAAGACAGGCATAGTGAGAGGGTGGAATTACCGGAGCATTTGTATCCCCTGGACTCCCCTTAGCTTCACCAGTGGGTTGAGCTGCTGCTTCATTCTCTTCTTCATCATCACTATATTGTCCAAGCAATGCTAGAGGATTCTCCTTTTTATCTGAAAAATGAAAATACACATGAAAATTAGAAAAATAAAGGATTTTATGTTTCGATATATACTGCAACTCTTTTCTGAGGCATACATGACGACATTAACAGTGTGGAAAATTAAATCAGAAATTTGGAATGTTCAGTACATAGAAGATTAGCCATAAATAAGAAGACCGGGTTAGGAGCTACATACAAAGAAAGAGACATACGAACCGAGGAGGGAACAATCACATCCTGAAATCCCCGCGCTTAGATGCTGCCAAATGAGAGATTACCCGTAGGCATCCACTCAATTTTGACAGTGGAAGCTCGGTCTGAAGAATTAACTCAATGTTCCTTGCAGGCCGGCAACCCTACATGTATCTCAAAACCAGACGTGCAGAGCACATACATGCTTGTACAACAAATCCAAAATTCCACCATATTTATGTTCCATAATCCATAGGCATGTCTTCTTTACATATCCCTTGGAAGGAAATTGATGAAACCCACCTGAAGAAGATGGTGAAGTGGGAACCACAGTCTGTTGGTCACGGATTTCACCTCCTATTCCCTCTTTCTGTGATGCCTCCCCTGCAAGTTACAGTATCAGGAGTCAGCTTATGTTTAGAGATATATCACAATCTCACCTAACAGATCTGAGATGATGTTATGTCTTAACGACCAGATCGTACTAATATTCAATGTATCTGTTGTTACTAGAATCGTGTTGAGTCACTAATATGAATGAAATATATATAAACATTAGATGCTTACTACTATCATAAACAGCTGATGCAAACAATTATGATGTCCATCCTTAAGCAAATTCATTTGGTATTAGGTCGCTTCCATTTGTATTTTTTCGTAGATTAACGACCAACCAATAACTTACTACGCGCCATTAGATATATCCACTCTCAGAGCCCATTTATTGCCCTAGCTGCCGCCAGCAGAACATCATGTCTCCTAGCACTAAACACCCGAAATGCAAAATGGTGAGGTATGCCTCAGCATGGATTTTGGATTACATATACTCCACTCCAAATTGTAAGTCATTCCAACTTTCTTGGAGTCAAACTAGTTTATGTTTGGCCAAAATTATAGAGTGAATCACAAAGATTTATGAGACCGAGTGGATATAATATGAAAATATACTTAATGAAAAACTAATGGTACTTATTTGGTATCATAAATGTTAGTACTTTGTTATATAAATTTGATCAAACTTGAGATGGTTTGACTCTCCAAGGATGTTAGAATGACTTACATTCTTACAATTTGGAACGGAGGGAGTATCATACTAGTTCCAAGATTATGTTCTCTAGTCATGTGAAGTTCAAAACATAGGATCAGTGTGGCGTTGCTTCAATGAGCTTTCAATCATCTGGTATTGAACCCATCAATCCATTCTGATAATGACCTATTCAGCTATAATTGTGTTACTTTCGAGTTACATCTGAAAAAAGAAGGTTGGCAACTACGGGTGTTATTATGCCACACAATAAGTTTAATATACTAGAAATGATTGTCTCTGGGTTGGGTTCAGACATTTGGTACACCCTACACTGCTTCCTAAAATACTAGGAAATTTAATTATGCATTTTTCACAACAAATGCCTAGCCATACTGCGTTGTGTGTCCTTCGTACCCCATTGAGCTTGTATGTATGTTACCATGACGTCGATTTTAATAGAAAAATGCTTCTACTAAAGTACTAATAAGACCAACCAAACGAATGGAATGGACGACTTAACAGCATTTTGTTGCCCGAAACCCAGAGTATATCAAACAGCTTAGCCAAAATCCAGCTGCTAATTACAAGGGCTCCGCGTCCACACATTCAGGATGGGTGTATCAGAAGACCAGTAAAACCCTAATCGTGAAACACTACGACCAGGCCACAACAAGCTCCGAGTTTTCGTCCTAATCAACCATAATCGAGATTGAGCAGTTTACAAGCTGGGCGATGAAGGCGAGCGATCCAAGATCGGCGTTAGCACACACACCATGACGAAACTAGCTGGGGCACAGCCGAAGGGCCGAACACCAGCAGATCGAGGCAACCAAACCGGGCGGGCGACGGGACTTACCGGGGGGGGGATCGAGGAAGAGGTCGAGCTTGACCCTGCGGCCCGCCGCGGCCATGGCCGCCAGGCGGCGCTCCTTCCTCCTCCCCATAGGGTCGGGGAACGAGGGATTCCGATGCGGTGCGGGGATGAGAGAACCGAACTAGGGTTAGGGTTTGACGGTCGAGGTGGGCAACCAAGCCACAGGCGACGAGGGAGGGTCTCGCGAAAGGGAGAAGGGAAGGGAACGAAGCGGCGTGCTCGTGGCGTGGCCGCGTGAAACTTATTGGGCTCTTGCTCCGACGAATTATAGAGACGAATAAAGCCCATTACGGTCCACATCCGAGTTTCGTTTTAACAAATTTCTTGTGGAGGAGTGCTTTTCGGTTACACCAATACTTTACGGTAATGCCAAATGAAAACATCGGACACAGCGTTTCAATATTTCTGTTTTAATGTTTTATTAATACCAATATTGTAATGTTTCTATTTTAATATTTCACATTCAGTCAATGTTGCAATGTTTATGTTCTAATGTTCCATTTTCACCGTCAATGTTGTAATGCTTCTGTTTCAATGTTTCATTTTCATCGTCAATGTTGCATTGTTTTTGTCCCAATATTTCACTTTCACTGTCGATGTTGCAATGTTTCTGTTCTAATATTTCCATGTCAATGTTGTAATGTTTATGTTTCACTTTCATAGTCAAATGTCGCAATGTTTCTATTCTATGTCCTATGCTTGTGCATTTCCAACATGGGATAAAATTCGGTTAACCCATGGGCACGCCCAAACACATGAACCTTAGGAAGTTTTAAGACCGCATTTTTCTACTTGATATGTCAATTCTTTACTCCCCTTCATGCGAAATATATCGCTGAGTATGCCAATCCCAAGAGGCCCTTTGGCCATGGCATGTTGATAAAAAAATATGTTGTCGGTCCGCTCATCTTACAATATGCTATTGAAATTGGGAGATCAAACTTCAACTGTGTTAGAGAACAGAGCAAGCATATCAAACTTGGACGCATAGACAAAGGAGTGGTCTGAGATGTGGAAGGTGAAAGTTCCATAAAAAAATTAGGGTGTTTATGTGGCGGTGTACCGACAGTCTCTACCCACGGCGACGTATTACACCACAGAAACATGGCGATGTAAGCATGTAAAGCTGATGTGGTATTTGTGTTGTCGGATGCATGACTCATGGAGACGAATGTAACATGGCGCTCTGCGTGTGGGCGCTTGGAAAGAGAAGAGATCGTTGAGCACCTGTGTGGATTGGATGAACAAGATGCCAGGTTGTGGCTGGTAGATATGATAGCCTCGATTGAGCATGTAGATTTGACACATGTTGTGGTCACTCGATGGACCATCTGGTATGCATGAGGCAAGGTAATTTATGAGAACACTTATCAGAGCCTTCTGTCTGCTTACCACTTCATAAATTGATTCGTGCCTAAGTTACCTACTCTGAAACCAATGGGGAGCATACAACAAGCTATCAGATATAATGGGTCTCGTTGGCTTCCTCCACCTTCGGGTCTTACGAAAATCAATGTCGACACAACTTTGTCGAAGAATGAGGCCCGGACATCGTCTTTGGGTGGTGAAGAAAAGTTTTTGGGCGCATCGGCTCTGGTTGCTGATGGCATCACAAACACAGAGATAATAAAGTTGATCATGTGTAGAGTGGGTTTGGCGCTTGCTAGCGAGCTCGTTCTGCAGAGATTCAGACTGGCAAGTGATAACTTGAATGTGATTAGAAGTTTGAAGGAAGGGAGCTTAAGCACATATGGCTATATTGTGCAGGAAATAAAGGCGAGACCTTCAGACTTCCAGATAGTTGATTGTGTGCATGAGGGATGAGCATCGAATGTTGATGCCTATAACATGGCCAGAGGTGCTGTTCACTCTAAGTTAGGCAGATATATATGGTTTTGAACTCAAGGTATTTGTAATTCGTATAGCCCTTTTAATAGATTGATAAAGAGGAGTGGTTGTGCCAAAAAAATCCAATTCCTTGCATCTTTTTTTTGTTTAATTTAGTATTTATTTTAAACTCGTTCAAAAGAAATTTAATGGCTTTATGGAAACCATACTGACCGGGAGCAACCTTGTCCAGTTGCATGCCGGTGCCACTGCCCTGCGGTGCTACATGCCGGAGCGGCGGAGCCCTCTTCTGACAAACCTTTGCCCGCGGCATCCATGATCTGTACCATGCGATACTGTCAGAATAACACAAAACCATCATCGCATCTCGCCTGAGAGAGCATCTAGGCCCCTAATTCGGTTTTGCAGATTAATGACAACATGATCATTCCGACTAGCGTGTGTCTTGCAGCGGCAATTCTTAAGTTAGTGCAATGTTGGGCTTTCATGGTATTCTTAGCCCCCATCAATTGCGAATGAATGTATTGGTGCAAAGGATATGCTCGAAGATTAAGGATAAGCTAGTTCTAAGTGCCGTTTGGATGATGAGAGGCACTTAGAGTAGTTTAGATCTCTGTTTTACCTTTGGCCGTACTATTAGGGGGGTCGAGGATTGGTAGCTTGACATAGGAAAAACTAGAGTTTAGGTGTGGTGCACAATTATGAAATCTAGTGCTAGGTAGCTATGACGAAGCCCTTGAGAAGGTTGGTAACTTAAAGAATTTAAATCGGACGAGTTTCAGCCTTAAGAAGTTTGAAATTAGAGATGCTCAATAGGGACCGACTAATTTGGTGTTCTCTAGGGCAGTGACCGAATCAGTCGGTGCCTTGTTTGCTTTGCGAAGTAAACAGGGGCACCGACTCATTCGGTCCCTGTCAGCAGGGTCCACCAAATCAGTCGGTGCCCATGGCCATGTGGTAGCCTGTGTCCCAGAGGGGACCGACTGGTTCGGTGGGCAGCACCGAATCATTCAGTCATTGTGGTTAGAAATGGTTGTTCAATACTAAGTGAATTTGGGTGAGGGACCGATTGATTCGGTGACCCCATGAAGACCCATCGAATGAGTCGGTGGCCCTCAAGATCCAGCTCCAGTCCAAGTCCCAAGAGAGACCAACTGATTCGGTGGGCAGCACCGAATCAGTCAGTCATTATGGCTGGAAGTACCTATTCGGTATTGGTGCGCACCGACTGATTCGGTGCTGCACAAATGTTCGGCACCGAATCAGTCGGTGGTCACTGGCTAGCCGTTGGAAGTTCAAATCTAAGGAGGCACCGACTGGTTCGGTGGCCGTCTTTGGAGGGCACCGAATCAGTCGGTCCCTCTGCGTCAGCACTAACGGCAAGTGGTTTTGAGTGGGCTATTTATAGCCACTCTTCTCCCACTTGGAGACTCTCTTGCCACACGAGTTTCACTGTTCATCCAGCTGCTGTTGGGGAGTATTTGAGGGCAAGAGAGGCACTTGGTTTGATTGGTGTACTTGGTCTTATGAAGATTAAGGACTCTCTTTAGTGCTTGGGAGTAACAAGTGTGCCTCCATCTAGCACTTGGTCTAGTGTAGGTCAAGTGAAGAACTGAAGCTTGTTACTCTTGGTGATTCGGCATCACCTAGATGGCTTGGTGGTGTTGATCTTGGGAGTTCACGTGGAGATTGTGTGAAGCCCCAAGAAGGTGTACACGGTTTGGGAACCCGCCGTCCCGGAGTGAGAAATGGATATCCCCTACGAGAGCACTTGATCCTTGCGAGTCAAGGGGGAGCTATACCCTTGTGCGGGTGCTCCAACGAGGACTAGGGGAAAAAAATCGGCTTCCTACTCTTCTCTTTACTTTGAGCAGGTTTACTTCCGTATTTCAATTCCTAGACTTGCCATGTTAGAGTAGGATTGGAACTAGGTTGCAAAACTCTTGTCAACACTAGTTAGGCACAAACCACACTTGTAGGCACATAGGGTGAATTGGCTTATTGCATAGAGTTATTTTATTACTTAAAATTTTGTAGAAGCCTAATTGACCCTTCTCTTAGGCATCTTGATCCTTTCATCGCCTTCTCATTAGAACGCTCTCTCTTTAGCAAACGGCAGTAGTAGCTGCTCAGATTTATGCCACGTTGTCTCTTTCCTTTTCCTCAGTTTTGAAAACATCTTCGTGCTACAATGTCTCGGATTGCACAGAACAGGTGAAGCCAAAACCGATATAACATCTCCAAACAGGTCCTTAGCCTTGAGCTCAGCATCTTATACTGACGTATACTAGTCCTCGAAAAAGATTAATATAGAAATATCCGACGGTCAAAATTAATTGTATATTGCTAAAAGCTTCACTAGTATTACGAATAGTATGCATGAGTAGTATAGGTAGTATAAGGGTATTATGGGAAAAAGACAAAAATAACGTGACCATAATATATTTTTGAAACTAAAAATCCACCTCTTTATGAAAGGTAATTAATGAATATGTAATTATTACTAAATTACCCTTAACAATAGATGGTTTGATCTCATCTTTGCTTCAGACTACCGTATAGTAGTATTCCTAGGAATTCAATCTTTGGGTCCGCCACCGTGGGTGAGCCTCCTTGGCAGGCTCCTGGCCCTGTGGGCTCCCTCCATTGTTGGACACACGTACAAGGAGGAGAAGAAGAGAAGAAAGTCCATCTCTTATGAATATAACCTTGTGCTTTTTTTTGTGACTACTGATTTGCACCATACAGCAACGCAGTGAAGAAACTTAAGTTGCAGTTATTTTTAGCGTGATCATGTTTTAAACAGTATGCATGTATGATTCTAAGTGATCATCTTCTGACAGGTTCGACAACAGGGTCAGGTGTGCTTCTCGAAAGGCTTGGGCAGATGCGACAAAGAGGGTGAAGAGACGATTTGTTACAGGCTTGTGAAGCATCTGACTGTTATCCTCTCCTCTCAACCAAACAAGGAGCTATAGGAACTTATTGAGTACATATGACTTTTATCTGGTGCTAGATTAGCGAACTTAAACAAAGGCTCGTTGCAATTGGCACAAATGCATCTGATACTCCAATCCATTGTGATAAGTGCCTTCGAATGAAAAGGAAAAATCCTCCTCCCACTCAGATCATTGCCCGCTGCTACTCTGCAAGCAGGAGGGGCCCCAGCGACCAACCCCCTTCAGATTTGAGAACATATGGACGAAGTTGCCCCGTTTTAGAGAGATAGTGGAAGAAGCCTGGAACAAGCCGACCACTCACACAGAGCCCTTCCACCGACTGGGCCATAAGCTCCACATCACCGGCAAGGCTCTACAAGCCTGGAGCAGAAACATTACATCCGACGCAAGGCTCAAGCTTCACATGGCCCAAGAGGTGATCCTCCGCCTCGAAGAGGCCTAGGACAACCGTGAACTCACCACAGCGGAAGTTAACCTCCGCAAACGCCTTAAGAGTAGAATAATGGGATGGGCAGTGCTAGAGAGAGCCAGAAAGAAGCAGGCCGCAAGGATTACCTATCTGCGAGAAGGAGACGCTAACACCAGATTCTTCCACCTGCGAGCGAACGCCCGGCAACGCAAGAACTTCATCCAACGCCTTAAGCATGAAGCGGGTTGGGCTGTCACCCACGACGACAAAACACCGGTGGTGCAAAATCACTTCCTCACGATGATGCAGCGACCGGGCCAACGCACCAAGGACTTCTGCTGGGAAGCCATAGAATTTCCAAGCATGGACCTCTCCTCCTTAGACTATCCTTTCACCGAAAAAGAAATATTAAACGCCATCAAGCAAATCCCACAAGACAAGGCTCCGGGGCCCGATGGTTTCACGGGCCTCTTCTTCAGAACCTGCTGGTCGATTATTAAACAAGATGTCATAGCGGCCATTAACTCCTTCTACAACCTCAGATGTGCAGACTTCAACCTGCTGAACAAAGCCAATATAGTCCTCATACCGAAGAAAGATGGAGCAGAGTGCACCAATGACTACCGCCCAATCAGCCTAATACACAGTATCGCAAAGATCATCTCCAAAATCATGGCCCTACGGCTACAACCGTTCATGAATGGCCTCACCTCGACATGCCAAAGCGCCTTCATCAAGGGCAGAAGCATTCATGACAACTTTCTGTATGTTAGAAACACAGGCCGAAGCCTCCACAAGAGCAAAACCCCAACGCCTTTTCTCAAGCTGGACATCTCCAAGGCCTTCGACTCCGTGAGATGGGACTACTTGCTCTCCCTCCTGCAACACAGAGGGTTCCCACCACGGTGGCGCAATTGGCTTTCGACCTCTCTTGCCACGTCCTCCTCACGTGTACTGCTAAACGGCTGCCCACTGGATCCCATCCAGCATGGGCGCGGACTACGACAAGGCGACCCGCTGTCCCCGCTCCTTTTTATTCTCGCGATTGATCCTTTGCAAAAGCTACTAGAGGTGGCTACAAACAATGGACTTCTTAGCAAGCTTAGAGGATGAACAGCTAGGCTCCGCATCTCCATGTACGCCGACGCCGCCGCAATCTTCTTCAAACCGACGGAAAGAGACGCCCGCAATCTCAAAAGCCTACTAGAGCAGTTTGGGGAGGTGACAGGCCTACGTACAAACCTGCAAAAGACCAGCGTTACGCCAATAAGCTGTGGTGAAACAAACCTCGAAAACATTATGCAAATACTACCGGTCAAACAACCGAGTTTCCCGCTAAAATACCTAAGACTGCCTCTTACAGTGGGACGCCTCAAACGGATCCACTTTCAACCGCTCATAGACAAGGCCGCGACAAAGATGTCTACGTGGCACGGTAGAAACCTAACACAAGCGGGGCGGGTATGTCTCACCAAAACGGTCCTCTCTGCACAACCGGTGTACTTTCTAACAGTCTTCAAACCAACAACAGAAACTATAGACGACCTCGACAAAATCAAAAGGCGATTCATTTGGGCTGGAAGCGCTGCGACAACAGGTGCAAAATGCAAGGTCAATTGGATACGAACATGCCTCCCGAAGGAAAACGGTGGCTTAGGAGTGTTCAACCTACGCAAATTCGCCCGAGCTCTACGTGTATGCTGGCTGTGGCACGAATGGGTCTCCCCCCAGAAAACTTGGATTGGAACAAAACCACCATGCGACGATCAAGACCATAAGCTATTCGCCGCCTGCACTACAATCCGGATCGGGGATGGCGCGAAGACAAGCTTCTGGCACGTAGGATGGCTGCAAGGGCGAAGACCAAAAGACATCGCCCCAGTACTTTACGCCATCTCCGCAAGAAAGAACAGGAAGGTGGCAGACGCCTTGGACAATCATAATTGGATCCGAGACCTCAACCTCGCGAATGGCCTCACGACTCAGCTTTTCATGGATTGTGCCAACCTCTGGAGCCTAATCAGACGAGTACCGCGAGACCCGCAGCAAGAAGACACCATTCGGTGGAAGCTCACCGAAACTGGGCAATATACATCAGCATCGGCTTACAAAGCACAATTTATTGGAAGCACCAGGGAGGCAGGACTACACTCCATCTGGGATGTCTGGGCACCACCCAAATGTAAGCACTTCATGTGGCTCATTCTTCAAAACAGGGTGTGGACCTCCGACCGCCTTGCCTCCCGGGGCTGGGACCACAGCCCGTCCTGCCCCATGTGCCATCAAGTCATGGAAACTGCGCGCCACCTCATAGCGGACTGCCGATACACAAGGCGAATATGGGAGCTAGTGGGTACCTGGGTGCGACAAACACAGCTCCAACCACAACATTGGAGAGTCACATACGCAATTGTCGATTGGTGGGAAGCCATTATCGCTACGCCGGGCCTTGTGAAAAAAGGGGTCAAAACATTAGCAATGCTAGTAACTTGGAAAATCTGGAAAGAAAGAAACGGGAGAGTCTTCCAACGCAAAGAGCACTCCACAATTGCGCTTATGGCGACAATTAAAAGTGAAGCGGAGGCCTGGGAAAGGGCTAGCGCCAGGCAATTAGAGACACTTAGATTGGGAGAATAACGACTTATCTTTACTTTTCGCCCCGCTAGCCAGGACCTGTAAAAACCTTTTTTATCAATGAAATAGGCACCATCTCGTGCCCGTTCATTCAAAAAAAAAAAAGTGAAAGCACAAAGCAGTCAGTGAGACGAAAAAGAATTTTAAAATATTTGGATGTTTCAAAATTGTTTTGGATGCGGTTCCCTCCTTTTTTTCTCTTGTACAGTGGGTAGAGTTTGCGTCTTCCATTGCTGTAAATACCAGGTCAGAGAAAAACTGGTGCTCAGTTTGATGTTTTTAGGTTGGTGACGGAACCCATGTAACTGGGCACCAACTTTTTGTGCTCACTCTGTCCCATGTTTTTAAGTTGGTGTCCAGTTCCACCATCAACAAAGTTGTTACATGGGTTCTGTCACTCTGTTAGACCGTTCATAATCACTAGCCCTAATGTTACATCAAGTTATAGCGAAATTACCTCAAGCCAGCTGGTACTGTGCCGGTACACCTCCCTGCTGGCATGACAATTTGGTAACTCTCTTTGTTTCAGAGTTCAGGCAAACAAAGAACGAACTTCTGAGCCATGCAAAGGCATGATGATGGATAAAACAAATATATTTGTATCAATAAAAGGATACTGGAATGACACACCAACAAGCTTGAATAAAAACAATATTATCCAAAGAAGTTCGGATGCACTAACAACAGCAAAACATTTATCATATTAATTTCCCTTCAATATTGTTTGTAACAACAGATGATGCAACCTTTGCAGGAGTGCAGGGAAAAAATTATATGTTTTTGTGATTCTCAGATTCTACATGTGCCTTAAAAAGGGCATACCCAGTATCGTAGGCTCCCACAATGTGCGGGGTTTGGGGAAGGGATATCTGCCTTCATCTAACTAAAAGGGTGTAGCCAAGACTCAGATTCTTTGACCTTTTGTAAAGTCAGAACAACATTTGAATATTCTGAAATCATTGTTAAGCTAAAACACACCTTCCAGGCTCTACAGTAAGTTTTCCAATCTAAAATCTTGCGATGAGGCCCTTGGCCCTGGCCTTGTGTTACCTTGTTAAATTGTTGCTGAGGGCTTTGCCTTATGTTGAAAGTTCCTCATCATGTGACTGGTCTTTGCTCAGCATGGCAGCAAGGCGTTGTAAGAACAACCACTTCACCAGAACATGCTTTCTGGTGATCTGTATATGCATCAGCAAAAGTAGGACATGGTCAAAAAGGGGCTCCTACTTAGCTGGTATAGATTCCTTCTCGAGTTCACTGAATATCTTCTTGAGGCGTGAAGATGCACTGGATGCTACGTCCTGTGTGACCTTCTTCCGATTCTTGCAGCTCTTTAACCATGCTATGCCAATGGATACTTGGACAGTACAAGTCTTCGGCTTGGAAGCATTGTTCTCCAATTGGTATCTAATATGGAGCTGAGAGGAGCCAACAAAGGGCAGCACAGTCAGGTGACCAGTAAAACACTAACACTTTCAATGTGAGGACTGTTGCCTAAGACAACTAAAACTTCTTTTCCTTTTTCCCTATTAAGTGCATCTAGTTTGCAATGGCAATACACATGAATCACAGAATCATGATGACACTCTTTAGCATAGCCACCAATATAATTTCAATGAGAAGACCACACAAATGGAAAATGGCTAATATCCACTACAGTACCTATACGTGCAGCATCCAAAAAAAAAAGATATGTGTGTCACTGTGTTTCAACCAGACAGTTTTTTTTCTGTAAAAGGAGACTATCAAGCTAATAATAGTGAATTGCTTGACAACAAGGAAACTGACAATAAGAAAAGGAAGAAGTGACAGGGAACAACAGAAGTTCATCAGAATGTCATGAGACATATGAGCAGTATATAACTGATTTTTTTAGACTAGTATATAACTGATATTGAAATGCATATAAAACACTAGGAATTGTCTCTTACATTGAAACATTCACCAACTGGGATACCTTCAAGTGTCATCACTTCTTCAACAAGCCAGCCATTTTTACTAGGCAAAGGGGACTTCTGTTGGGTGCTCATTGCTTGTCCCCCATGCCGTGTTGATTTGTTGTCGAACTTATGATGAACTTGCCTCTGGTAAACATCATCTCTGACAGGTTCCCATTCTGTAACAGAGTAGTCCACACAGCCAACTTTCTCCATCACCTGATGCTCCAAAGGACCTCCGTCAAAAATGTTCATGAGTGTTGACACCTAATGACACATAAAGTTGATTACAATGTAAATTGTAACTCTTTGACTCCTGGAGCACATAGTGGATTGCAAACACTATCTCAATAGAAAAATAAGGAATCTTACATCAAAGGGTTTTGTACATGAAAACACTTCTGACATTTTGGCATCTTCTGTTCCTAAGAAAGATCCACCTTCTTCATTTTGGAAGTCTTCTGTTTCTGATTCCTCTTCTACAAGCTGTACATTTTGTTCAGGAGTCAAGGACCTTGTCTTCCACAGTGCCATTATTGTTCTGCAAAGCAAACCATTGGCATTTTTAAACAAACATATTCGTAAAGAAACAGATCAAATAGGCGAGACAGAAAAAGGTAGGTGTCCATTTTAAGCAACTCGTTTGTGATAGCCACATATGACAAACTAGGTTGATATGTACCATCCAAGAAAATGTACTCACTTATGTGCAATATTGAATGAGACAAAAGACTGGAAATGAAATTTTAGTCTTCCTTCACTGTCCAGTTGCTTTGCTCCATGTTTTGCATCCAGTCCTCTGCCCTTTCGAAGAATAATCACCAGAGATGGACTTCCCATTGAAGCTAGGGTTGCAGAGACAACTAGGATGTCTTCAATATCTTCCCAAAGAAAAAAGAATTTTGTTTTGTGGCCAAAAAGGTTTGTGTAAAACCCAAATATTCTTGGAGATAGAAAAAGGCGACCCTACAACACAGGCAGACATGAGTTAGCTCTCAGGGATGTAAAAAGGTCATGTTTAGTTTGTTGTAAAACAACAGTAACATGACTATGAAATACAAAATGTTCATAACCTCAAAGTATACCATACGTTAAAAATATTTGAATCAGAATAATTGAATCAAGACATATAGATGAATAGGTTAAAAATATTGTTTAAACTGGATTGTGATTTGTGAAACAGAATCAAATGAATACAAAAAATCAGGAATAGAATTTAAAAAGTGTAAGTACCATAATTAGACAAACCCTGGCGAAACAATTCATGTCCCCAAATCTGATCACTTGTTTTTAGGGCGACAAAAAAAAAACTCAGACCTAGGGGGTGAGCCACCCTGGCATTGCATTAAGAAGAAAGCCTTCTCACGCAGGCCAAGAAAACCCCCAAACCACCACCCCACCCTTACGCAGGGAGTCATCGCCTATGTGAGTCAGGCCGTCTCTTGACCTCTTCTTTGGTGTGGGACAGGTGAGGGATTTTTTTACCCTCAGGCTGAAATTCGCCCCACCAGGGGTTCCGCTGGAGTGACTAGACCATCTGATCTAGCACCCCTTTGGCTTAGGGTGACAAGAATGAAGTATTATAAACCCACAGTATGATATAAAAGCAGCACAAAAAGCAATTAAGCTTAGAGAATGAACATTTACCTGTGTTAGCATTTTCCTCTTTAAGTGACAAGTAAAATCATTGATAAGAAATTCTTCTGGTGGCAAAGAAAAGATTTTCTGGAATGCTAAATTTGCGTGAGGAGACCTCACAGCAATCTGTAGAATAAATTTTGCACAAGTCAATAAACGCAAGATAGGATGATATTTGCACTTGATGTCACAAGAGGAAATCCTCACCTTTTTGCCAACTTCTTTTTCCATTTTGTCTAGGTAATCCTTCACAATTTCAGTACCCTTTGTATTGTTCAAGAATATTCTCAAATGCAGTTTTGACTGGCATGCTTGAGCCAGCTTTCCCTTAAGAGGAATCCAAATGTCGGCAAGCTCAGATATATTATATTTCAAGAAATTCACTTCAGCATGACCAAGGGAGGCAACTTCATCGAAGGGCCCATCAAAATCATACACGTTTATTTCCATCACTGATGGAGGATCTTCCATGGCATCAAATTCAAAAATTTCTGCAAATTTTGGTAAATCAAAATGTATAAGAGAAGCCGATTGATGATATATGTCTAATGAATCCTGCAATGGCTGATGGATGTCAGCAATAGGAAGCATATATTTTACCATTCCATTGAGGCTCAAGTGTGTGAAACTTAATTGAACTTGTCTTTGTCTTTCCATTGCATGTAAATACAACATATGGATCGGAGTAGCCAGATGATTTCGTTGCTGCCAAGTTGGTTCCCTCCATCAAAGCAACAGTCAGCAACCAGCCATCCCCTTGTGCTTTGACTCCATGATCACCTGACACATATTCCAATCCAAATGGTTGATATGAGCTGACTATAAGATTAATCATCAAAACAATGACCGAAGCCGAAGGTCATGTTTAATAAAAGAAAAGGTAACAATAACCATTCTTCCAATTAGGAAATGCCTAAGCAAGCATTAGTATTGAGGACTAACAGCTAGTACATGCTAACTTGTCACTGTTGAGTGCCATGTATTGCGGGATTTGTCTCATCAAATTCCATTACTAATAGTAATTCTGAATCTCTGATGAGTAACACTTAAGCAGACATTCTATTCCCACTAAGGAAAACAATAAGAAGCGAGACATAAGGTACCTCTTTGCCTCTTCGCCTGGATGAACCGTCCAATCATATTTAGGACACGCTGTCCTTGTAGAACAAGAACCCCACAAACTACAACTTCACCAGCAGAATCTGGCAAATCCAGGCCAGGGAACTCAAGACCTTGAATTATACTAGGACGTGCAAGGATGATGTGCACAGAAACATATAGAAATGCAAAAACTGAGGATAAAAGAGCAAAATTTCCAAATATTCGGAACGCTAGCTTCCAATCAGATTCTTGCTCTGGTTGCACAGAAGACAGGAGTTCATTATTGTCTGCTGTATCTTTTGCGTCAACAGGCCTAAAAGTTCGAGCAAGGAGGTCAGAGAACTGAGCATAGTTATCCTTCAAGCCTTGTCTTGCCCCATTTTCAATCATGCCCTTCATCATGGTACTTTGGAGAAAATTTAAGCGCCAAGAGACTACGAGACGTGAAGATTTTTCATCATCCGGCAGTTCAGGCGCTGGCATTATGCAGGTTAAAATCTCCACTCTGAAATTACTGCCAAAAGGAACGTCAGGAGTACTAACATCTGCTAGAACTGCAAACATCTCTCCATCTGCCTTCAAATATGTCATATCCTCCGTTGCTTTAACAGCCTTGACTAATTTAGTAGGAGCTTTGGTGTAGCTTACAACCCTCTTCAAGATTTCACCATCATTTTCAAGTCTCCATTGTTGAATTTCAAGACCAGTAGTTCCTTGGATCTCTGCCAGCGATTGCAGAAAGTCTGAACTTGGAGAGAAAAGAAATGTGTTCAAGTCACTCTGCGCAACAGCATAAACTTGATCAAGGAGGACTCCACCTGACAAGTTTTCAGGCATTTCTTTTCCTTCATCCTGAGAACCAAAGGCCTTAAGCAACTCTTCAAATGTCATAGTTGCACTAACTTCCTCATCCTGCTTGTCAGGAGATTGCGAGCTGGTTGATGGTGTTTCTTCAAGAATAGTTGAACTGCTGTCCAGATTGGAGAGAGACGCAGCAGGAGCCTCAGCATCTTTTGGTTTAAACATTTGATACAGCTTGTTGACAAATGATGGACCGCCATTTGATTTATTCTCCTTGCTAACTTCTATATCATCGCTCTCTGAAGCTGCTGTGGATATTTCTATTGGAATATTCGGCAAAGAAGATCCTTTCACTAATTCAGCTGACTTGTCTGAATTTGATGCAAGATCATCCGAAGCCCAGTGCGCAAGTGTCGTTGTCCCTTCAGAGTAATTTTGAGCTAGATATATGCAGAGCTGAATTTCTCCTGCAAAAGTCATAATCAGCAAAGAAAAACATGCCAGCATCATAAGTACCAGCACTTTAACCTCTCCTGGTAATGTAAAAAGCATGACTAACACATTATTTTCATTGGCAACTAATTAAGGAAAAATGGCATCATCAGCAGATCAATACATGCTCACATTATAACTGTTAACACATAATCATCTCCTAGTAGATAATGTGTCGTCACGGGGAACTAATTTGGGAAAAAGTAACACAAATTGAATAATGGACATCAGAATAAATAAAATAAGATAATTTGCGACGTGTCGTTACCGCAATCCTTGAGCTTGGCCTTCTTGCTCTTGGGCTGCAGCTGGTACCACTGCGTCCCGAGCGAGCGGTTGTCGGCGTCGAGCACGTCTGTGAGGGGCACCTTGACCTGGCCGAGGACGTCGTCGGAGAAGTAGCGGTCCTCGTCGAGCACGGAGACGATGAGCTGGTCCCTGAGGTCCCCGACCCGGAAGGCGAACTCCTCGTCCCAGGCGGGGCAGAGCGTCTTCCGCAGAACCTTGGTCTTGGCCCGCTGCTTGCCCAGCTGCGCCTTGGCGTAGGGGTCCCGGGGCCCGTCGGCTTCCGCCGCCGGTAGACCCCGGGCCTCGATCACGCGCACCACCAGCCTCATTTTCTTGGAAAATGAGACTTTTTTAAAAATCTTGTTCAGTTATACTGTTCCCAAGAAATTCGATTCGGGCGTCCGTACGCCTCCTCCGATCGAATCGAAGCGTTCCGAGAAGCCGTGATTCTCTCTGGTTTACTTTCTCTTCCCCTCTTCCTATTACTCAGGCTGGAAACCGGAGATGTGCACTTGGGATTGACCAATGGAAGAAGAAGAATCAGGGGATGTATCCCCGCCTGTTGTCAAACGAAGGAAGCTCAAACCGGCAAACGAAATATTATAAAAAAATCGGCAGAATCCGGGTTAACGCGGCATGAATCCGAGAAGGGACAAGGCGGTGACGACTTGGGAACGAAGCAGCGCAAGTACAGAGAAACCGCCCCGGAAATCAGAGGAGTTAAAGAAAAAAAAAATAGGAAACCCGAGCGGGGTCGTGGCTGCGGGGGTTGATTGAGACTCGCTGGGAGACCGAGGACGAGGAGGTGGGTGGGAGGTCAGGTTCAGGCAATGAAGGCTGCGGATGGAGGGAGGGGAGAAGAGGAGACCTGTGGGGTGGGGGGTTGAGGACGATGAGGAGTCGTCTCCCCCGCGTCGCGCTCGTCGCTGCTGACTTTCAAACGAACCGGTCTTGTCAGTATGAGTCGCTCCGGCCTGCTCGCTCCGGCGAGGCTGCTATTTCAAAATTCAATATGGCCTCCCGAACACGGCGGGTCGGCTCCAAACAATCTGTGAACTGTGCCTGCGTTCGGATTGGGGTGAAAAGTACTTTTGCAATAAATAGTGCATTGAAAAGCGTGTTTTGTGAGAGGGATGAATAGGAAAAACTAGTTGGAGAAGTACTTTTCGGTGAATTTGAACACAGCCTGTGATCCACTTCCATGTATTTTTTTTAAAAAAAATTTAAGTTCCTTTTTGTAAGAAAAATCTTTTTTTTAAAGATTCTAGGGAATACGTTGAGGATACGGATGACGCGTGCGGTTCTTCCGAATGGATTTCATGCAATGTGGTTTGTTTTACATGTTTGAAGAAATAGGAATAGACACATTGGCATGGATAAAAAGGAAAGAAAAATTAAGGGGTAGTGACATAACCAATGAAACTGGTTGCCTTTGTAAAAGGAGTAAAGGACTCGAAAGGTTATGAAATAGGAGTATACTCTAATCATATTGGTGTTTTTTCTTTTGCCACGCCGCGATGAAAAAGCTAGTATTACAAAGGTGCACGTTGAAATGTTGGCTTCTTAAGCCAGAATAATTAAATTTAGAATAATGATGCCGCTTTCAATAATTCTTTTCGCCTTTTTATGCATGGTATCACAGATCTTTAGTTTTTTTGTTAGGAGTTCATTATACTCTCATATCTCTTTTTTTTTCTTTTGGCTGCTTTTTTTTAGAACTTTTGGCTGCTTTTGAGCTTTAGCCCTGCGCTATTCACCCATTGCTTTCTTTCAACCAGATCGCCTTCTTTATCTCTTTTTATTATTTTTTTTAATTTCCTTGCATGAGGGTAACCACTGCACTTCCAGTTAATCTTTTCTTCTTCTCAAAATAAAAAATATTGAGGACCTAAGGACAGTTGCATTCTTCTGATATGTTTTATGCCCATGGGTGGCAGTGTGCCACGCATGGCCTGAAAGGGACACATGGAGTCATGCACACAGATGAAAAGAAGGAAGGAAAAAGTCTATTGAGGTCCCTCAACTATCACCCAAGTTCGATTTAGGTCGCTAAACTCTAAAACCGGGTAAAACACGTCCTCCAACTTGCAAAACCGTTTATATTACATCCCTGAGCGGTTTTGCTATAATAGTAGTGGTTTTGTTATTTCCTTTTACTTATTTATTTCGCTAAATCTTTCAAAAATTATAGTAAATCATGAAAAGCTATATAATGACAAATCAAGGTTTTTTGGACCCGTCTGAATATAAAAATTTTATTACGGTTTAAGCCTACAATAATTAGTCTACCATAAAAATTTCACCACAATTAGAATATAGAAACAACAGCTATAAATTATTCCAATTAATTACTAAAAATCATATTATTGTATCATATATATAACTTAGTCATTTTATTTATAGAAAGCATAGATCTAAAGGTGAAATAAAAATTTTGTACTAAAATATACCATAGTATATATTTAATGTGTAGATCTACTCATATGGAGTACGATAAAATTATTTATAATTTTTCTATGGTTTTTCATAATTTTTAAATAATATTTAGCAGAAATAAATATGAGGAACAAAACAAAACCACGTTACTATAGCGAAACTGCTCTTCCAAACCGCTTAGGGATATAATATGGACGGTTTTGAAAGTTGAAGGATGTGTTTTACCCGGTTTTAGAGTTTAGGGACCTAAATCGAACTTGGTCATTAATTGAGGGACCTAAATAGGACTTTTTCCAAGAAGGAATTACTTTACGCGGCACCTATCAGGACATATTCCATTACATTTGACAGAAATGGTTTTTTTTTGTTAAGACAAATTAGCATACGTCGTGCAAGAATCAACAGTGACAAATGTTCTGTTCGACAAACAATAAGCAACATGTTTGATGGGGTCCATGGCTTGATAGAACACAAGAATATTCGTTTATATTGTGATTTTCTTTTACTTTTCTGGAATTAATTATCTAAAAATGTTGTGCATAAAGTTCAATTGGCCTTAAGTTATATTAATTTTTCTCAAAAAAAGATGGTAATCACGAGTGCATATTTTATTCTCCTATAAGTGAATGTGACAACAATTTACACCAGGCACTTTCAGTCCAGGCCCCTCTTGCTGTAAACACGAGAAAGCTGCAAAGCTGTCACAGAAAAGCGCAACTTAGCTCCAAGAACACAATCCATGCTACATACAGGCACAGCATGATTGCACAGGTCAAACCTACCTTCAAACCGGCAGAACAACCAGGAATAGCATCATATCTAAACACAAAGTGAAACTTTCTTTCGGTCTTCCAAGACGAAAATTACATAGCTTTTTCCATGCAGCTATGAGTCTACGAGCAGACTGAGTAAATAAGAGGCAGCTTATTATCACGAAGTAATACTTTTAGCCGGCAAGGTTTGACGGCAGCATAAGTGTCAGCGTCAAAGGGTTATCAATGAACAGTTCAACAACGAACACGGAAATAATTAAAGATGCTCCGATACTAGACCACCCAGAACATCAGCAAGACAATGGAGACTAGTAAAAAAGGCATAGATTTCTTTTTTTCTTCGACAGTAATCCTGTATGCCTATCCATCTAGATTCTACAGCATGACTTAAGATGTGCAAGTCACACAAGGTAACTTGACATGGGCTTTTCAGATGACGATAGGGTCTAGAAAACTGACCAGGTACTGCCCTAAAACAATGGTTAGGCACTAATCATCCTTATGAAGGAAAGTTTGAACAGTATGGAATTACATTAAATTCCATTTTTTTTCTTTGAAAAGAATGGCAATATTTTCCCACTCAAAAGGCCGGGTAACCAGAAAGCTTGCCCCAGAATTCTAGATCACTCAAGGTCAAGAACAGGTTCAGATTGTAAGTAAAGCCACAAAGTATTTTGGCATGCAAGCTAACATAAGTACATAACATATGAAAAATCAACACATATTTGTTTCTAAAGAGCAAGAGTAAATATGAAAACATTCAGAACTACTCTTCAGGACTATTTGAGTGCCACTCAAAGAACTGAACGGAAAAGCCAGAGGTATGTGCAGACAATGCACACAGACAAGAGTGTCAAATCTGACCTAGGTTACCTGCCTGAACTCTGAAGCCTTGACAGTTGCCTTTTGAAGGTCAAGTGCAGGGTACCAGGGTCTCTTGGCCTGATGGGCAGGTCCTGTTATCTCTCCCAAACCATTTTTCTCTCAAATCCTTTCAACAAACACAGAAGAAAACTGACTAACAAACAATTAGTATTACTTGTACTAATTACAAGATTAGGATGTTGTACGCTGTATATGAACCAATATTGGTAAAAAATAAATACTGCACAGTCCGGTTCAGTAGGACAGGTCATTCGGCACTGGGCAGATATCAAAACCAAATCAATGGAAGGATCCGATATATAAATACAGCTACACAGAGGCAGGTTGCAACAAGACGGAAAGGATCACCACTGCTGCAATAGCTGTGCATATACCCTCAGGTATGATACAAGATCAAAACCATCATTTTAACATAGCGGGTACAAATCCTACACATGTATCTCTCAAAATACAAGCAATGTAGCCTTGGATCTGATGCTAGCTGCTGGTTTCCTCTGCATCAGCAAGCACAAACTCTGTGTACAGGTTCTTCAGTGCTATCACAACTGTCATTATAAGGGGACCTAATATCGCTCCCTGCAGAACAGCAACAAAAAAATCAGGCCTTTTTTTTTAAATTAAAAATCAGGCCTATTTGAGGCTAAGAAAAAGCTCCATATCACTATGTGAGAATAAGGATGGTGTTTGAAGAATTCTCTACTTCCTACTTATAAACAACTGCCGCATCTTCTGACATTCACAAGCAAAAATTATTTACAAAATTAAAAAACTGCATGACACATAATCTATGGAAAATTGATCGACACGACACCATCGTTGGCAAGTTTTTATCATCCTAGAAGAATATACAGAAATGCAATGAAGCAGAAAAATATGTGGAGAAAACTAATCTTTTCTAGAGCACAACTATCTATATCGCACACAAAAAAAAGGGGTGCAGAAAACTACAACTACATACTTATGCAGAACGCAAAAGAAGTTTTCTATCACATCTCACAACAAAAAAGGGTTCTTCTAATTGCATCTTGGGGCAAAAAAAAAAAAAAAATCTTTGGTGCTAAAACAGATGATGTAGCTTATAATAACTTTCGAAACATAATGTTAGCGTTTCATAAAAATCACTTGTAATGGTGAAACAAGTAGTATGCAACAAAATTAGTACCTCCAGAGCATTGGGAAACAGAGTCATGCCACCAATTATGCTGAGGCCGGTGAGATATCCATTGTACCCAGGTATATCCTCCAGAATGGTGGTTGTGCCATAATCCATCAGTGTGAGGTGTATCACAGTTACCACCAGTGCAAGCACATATCTCCCTTCCATGAGCAGCTGCCCTGCAGCGAATATTGAGGACAGCCAAAATGGAAGTATCGGCACAAGTGCACTGATGAATCCAAGCACAGTTGATGTGTACACAAAGTGCACTTTGAAGAACTTGAACAAGAGCCATGTCAAGCCTCCTTGGAATATGGCAATCTTGGCAGTGGCCAACAAGACACTACTAATGGCATGGTCAATGACCTCAACACAGCGATCCTTTACTTGTTTTGACACTGGTAAAAGATCAATGATCTGCTCTGTAGCTCCACCTCCCTCCACAGTAATGAGATAATACAACACCCACAAGAATACCATTAACTGCGATAAAAAATTGACCACCTCGGCCGCACCTGAGACAATGCGAAGAGCAATGGATAACATCAAATTGGCACTACCACCGAGCACCGATGTGCTGCTGGACAGCAGCCTCTTTGCAATTTCTGTTCCCTGCAAAGCCAGCTCCTTGGCCTTGACCACCAAATCCTCCCTTGTGATCAAAAGCTCCCTAAAGAACGAGTCGAGCTCCCTGTAAATCTCCACCCACTCCCTTTTCTTCACACGAGCGGCAATTGATTGCAACTTCATGGAGTATGGGTGCGGTCTGGAACTGATGAGTGCCTTGCTCTTTGGGTCAACTGATTGGCTGATCAAGAAATGCCGGAATCCACTAGTGAAATCGGTAAGATTGTACTGCACTGCCAGTTGGTCGACCTGCTCCCAGACGGTGTCATAGACCTTTGCTGAGTACTGATCGACCAAGCCAGGGATGTCATTGTCGTCCAGCCACTTCTTGAGGCCAATCTTCTCGGAGTAGTTGCCCTTCTCGACATGGGACTTGAGAGACATGACGGCGTCCTTGCCCTCGAGCCCAATCTTGTAGGAGAAGAAGATGCTGCCGGTTATGAACCCGGCGATCATGCCGAGCATGAGGCCGACGGCGACGAGCGTCTTTAGGTGGCGCAGGATGCCTCCAGTTAGGAGGAGGCCCCGCGAGGAGGGGCGGCGGCCGGAGATGCGTGAGGAGGCGGCGCGGGTGAGCTTGGGGGTCGCGGCGAAGAAGGCGAGCGCGAGGGTGAGGAGGAGCAGCGCGGCGGCGGCGCCGAGGCGCTCGAAGAGGACGAGGAAGAAGAAGAAGGAGACGAGCCAGCGGAGGAGGCGCGGGAAGGCAGGGGAGTGCGGGAGCGGGCGGCGCAGGAGCGCAGCGCGCGCGTCGGCGAGCGTGGCGGCGGAGGAGCGGAACGCGGCGAGCGGGAGCGCGAGCACGGCGGCGCTGAGGCCGCCCCGGAGCGGGGGCTCCCAGAAGGCGACGAGCGCGCGCTGCGTCTCGCGGAGCGGGACGGAGCAGAGCAGCGCCCACTGCAGCGGGCGGAGGAAGTCGGCGAGCAGCAGGTAGAGGCCGTAGAGCACGAGCAGCGCCGTGGCGAGCCCCGCGTGCGCCATGGCGATGTAGAGCGCCAGCCGCGCGTCGGGCTCCAGCGACAGCCCCGCGATGTCGGCGCCCGCCCCCGCCGCCGCCGCCACCGGCGACGGCGGCCTGGCCTTCCCCTCCTTCAGAGCCGACTTCAGCGCCGCGACCGTCGGCGGCTTCTTGGCCGGCGCGTCGTCGGCCCCCTGGTTGGGCCGTCGGAGCGAGGCGGAGCGGAACATCTCGGACCACGGCAGGCCGAGGGCGGCATCGTCCTTCCCCGCGCCGCCGCTGGGCACGAGCGCCATGCCCCCGAGGAAATGCCGCTACGGCGGCGGCGGCGGTGGCGGGGGGCAGCGTCGCGTGCCCTGCGTCTCTCGCGCTGTCGGGGATCCGATGAGAGGGAGGGGCGGAGGGAGGGGTGGTGGATTTGGGGGTGATTAGTGTGGGTGGGGCCGCCATGGTGGCGATTGATCACGAGGGAGATCAACCGGGGAAGGGGATGAGTTAACCGGTGCCAGGACGATGACATGTGGGACCACGTGTGGTGAGGGCGACACGTGGCGACTTAGGGGCGGGCCTTCTGTTTCCGCCAGCCAGAGAGTGAGCGATGGTTCGACAACGACAGCTATGGCGTGCGCGTGCCCCTGCCTGTCTCTGACGGTGACTACTGGCCTGGGGAAAAGGACATACTGTTTGGGCTTCTCCCAAAAAAAAAAAAACCAAATAATACACGGTTGCTAATTTCTCAACTGAGCTTAGTTGCTAAATTACGTTTAATTCCTTCTCATATTGCTCAAAAAGGGTTCCTTCTAATGCAATTCTCACTTTTTTAGAAAAATAATTTAACTTTTAACTAAATTTATATTAAAAATACTAACATTTGTGATATAAAATACTCTCTCCGTCCAAAATACATGTTATTATTGTTGTTTACCCGGTTCATTGAAGATGTGTGAATCTAGACAAGACTTGTCCAAATTCATAAATGATACGATGAATCTAGACATCTAAAAAGACACCTAGAATGATATGTATTTTTGACGAAAGGGGGTAGGTATCAATAAATTACTTATATAATATATTTTTATAATTGATTTATTTAGAAACATAAATGTTAATATTAAATAATATAAAATTTATCAAACATGAGCTAATTTGACAGATATGGTTTCCACAGTTGCATTCTTTTGGGACAGATAAATACTTCACTATTTTTATATTAAATTTGAATGTTTCGACACATATAGGAGTATTGAATATGTATAACTGATAATACCCATTCCACAATCCCAAGTGAAATCATGAGACGAATCTATTAAGCCTAATTTGATAATATAATGCTATATTAAACAATCTCTAATAATAAACTAATTAGGCTTAATAGATTTGTCCGCGTCCATCCACGTAAAGTTAAGTAAATGGAGCCGAAAAGCCACCTTCTCCTCCTTGCAAAGCTACATGCCCGCACAAGCTATGCCTCAAAAGCCACAAAACATGGTTGCAAAACAGTTACAACATTATTTTTTAATAAAAAAACAGCTTTGGGAGGGAACAACAATCTCTCTATAAAAGTCAAAAGGCAGAGTTCGATTATAATAGAAGGTCTAGCCCGAAAGACAAGCAATTGTACACGTTGTGTGATGTGATACCTGCACAAAATTCTAAATGATATGCATTTCCTACCGTTAAACATATGATCTCTAGGACAATCTTGCTCCAAGCGTGTCCTAGACCCGTAGGAGTGATCTTCCTCTAATGATTTTCACTGCCAAAGTGTGGGACTATTTAACCAGCTCAAGGAGTTGGCAAATAAATCTTCCTTTGCAGTGGAGGATGACCTAGATAATTAGGTTTTTTTAGCCTTGATCCTCATAATAAGGATCGAATTTCTTGGGATCAGCTGCTTATTTCTTAGGTACTCCTTCTATATCGGAATATTTGTCGCTGTTGATGACTTTTGGCCTTCGTATTATTAAAAAATTATGTAAGTGCTATTTTTTTTGTTTATATCTTACTTTATTATCACATATATTTTAAGCATAGCTTATCTTCTTAGATATTTGCAATAACTTTTTGAATAAAATAAATGATCAAAGGTTGTAATAAAAAGTTAACAACGACAAATATTTCGATACAGATATAGTATATATTTATGAAAATTCAGAAGTTGAATGCATGCAACGTTAAGTAACAATCCAGACCACAATTTATGATGTCTAAAAAAACAGTAGACCAGGCCTGTTCAGATCAACAAAGTTTGCAAACTTTTTTTTTCATTGGGAAGGGTGCTAAAAAAAGTGTAAAAACTCTGTGGGAACTAAACAAGCATGGGTTTTGCAAAATAACTGTAGTTATCTATGTTAACAACTCGAACTATAGCTAAGATATCGGAAAGAAATACTATAGATCCAGAAAACACTGTAACTAAGTTCTGGGAAGCGTGTTATGTAAGTGAGGGATTGTCACACCCGGTTTTATAAGGACAAACCGAATGCATCTCGTATGTGCGCCAGGATCAAGTTTCACACATATGATAGACTCCATGAATACATAATACAAAGTTACAACGAAAAGAATAAAATAAATACATTACAACGGTATTCTAGCAGCGGAAATCTTCAACTCTTCACCACAGGCAGTTGACTAGGGGTTGCGTACGCCTAGCAATCTTCATTGAAGTCCTTGAAGAACTCCACACCTTCTTCTCCTTCTGATCCAATGTTTAGCAAGGGTGAGTACACTTATGGTTGATACTCAACAAGTGGGGAAAAATGCAAGCTTTCAAGGAAAGGCTTGGTTAAGAGCGGTCAACATTTTAGTTGGTCAAGTTTTATTAGCAAGCAACTAAGATATAAGTATATACCAACCAAATTAATCATAATACAAATCCATCATATCATATCATCCGTGCCAAAAGTACACATTCCATAACCAGGAACCCCAATTTATTTTCATCTTCAAGTTTAATTATCATGTGAGGATCCGGGCGGTTAACCACAAACACGACTGTTATAACAATTTTACACTCTGCATAGGTTGTACACTTTCACCACAATTCGCGAAGTTCCAAAGAACTCTAGACCCAACCACGATGTGCTAATAAGGCACATACCACACTGCCAAGGTGTGATTGCATAGGGACGGTACGGGGCCTTTCCAAAGACTCCATATATGTATGTGTTTGCTCCCAAAGATCACGTTTACAACGGCAAGGCCTAGCCTTCCGATCCCCGCACCTATCATGCCGATAATGCCCCAACATTCCACCACTAGCAGTGCATACACAACACATAGTTCATCTAGTTACTTAGCCGAGACCAGTGCTAATATGATATTATGGTTGTACGTATTAATCCTAGGTTGCCGCTCCATGTTCCATTTAACATAAGTGATCTTGTATTACCAATGTCCATCATATATAAAGTATGCTCATCATGTTCAGTAAATCCACCTATAATCCAATTCAAGCAACTAGCATTGCTACCCAACATAAAGTAAACCCAAGTATATCAATGTTCAAGTAAAAAGACTAGTCATCCTTAAATAGGACCCATCAAGACTAATGCAATAGATAGCATAAAGTAAACTTTGATTCACATGACATTGCATAGGGTGGAGCATGAACCAATTTTGTGTGACTTGGGTGGAGCATGAACCAATTTTGTAATTGAAGTTAAATTTCCCCTCTTTAGTTCTTAGCAAATAAATTTGTGCACAAAATATTTTTCTCAAATTCTAGCATGAATGAGTTGGTTCTAATTTTGAATAGATTTGAATGTCTGGGATTTAAATTTGTATTCAAATTTGAATCGAATAACTAGCCTACCTGCCCTAACTCATCTCTAACTAACCCGACTAACATTCCAGCCCAGCCTAACTTATCTGGTCTAGTCCAACCCCTAAACAATACCCATCTATCCCACATAGTCAGGCTAGCCTAGCTAACCCAACCAGGCCTAGCTGAGCTACACCAGCCTAGCCTACCTAATCTCCCCTCTCTAACTACGCCCCTCTTTCTCTCTTCTTGCCAACTGACGAGCATGGTCAGCTTTCCCCTTCTTCTTGCCTCTCCCTCTTATTACAATCCACACCACCACCTCCCCCACTTCACGACAAGGGGTGATGTGACAGTTTCCAAAAGGACTCTCATGTGATGTTTACGCGTCACGTAGTCCCACACCCCATCTTCTCCATGCTAAGCCCTAGCCTAGGACCTCCTAGTGAGAGACACACACATACACACACCTACCTAGGCACGGACGATGAGGATTGTCATCCATGCCTCTCTAGCTCCTTGCCAAACCCTAGTCGAGTGCCTATACAATTCCTAGCACCGCCTATCCTTTGCCCCCTTCTTCTAGCCAAGCCACCTTCTCCAAACTTTCACGGTGCACCATCTCGGAGAATGTTCACTTTTTTATACCCATGGCTCTATTTGATGTCTCTTTCAATCAACAAAGCATATTTATAGCCAGCTACGAAATGGAGAGAAGTTACATGTCCTAATAAATGTATGCATGAAAACACTTTATATGTGAGCATGGAAGAAAGTCAAATGTGATGGTGGATGAGCGAAATTTGGAAGGGTGCCCTATGTATGTACATGTCTAGTACTACATTGCTGGTTCAACAAGGACCAATTTATAAGCATTTTTATTCCAAACTTAGCACCTCCAAGACTTTTTTTTATTGTCCTTATTAATTTTCCTTCACCCACCATTTTTTCTTTGATCCATTTTCAAATGACATGTGGCTTCCTTACATAGTTCCCATATTAACTCTCATTCATGCACATATTATAGGACATTCCATACGTATTAACATATGCACACAACACTCATAAGCCACTAATAGATCATATAGAAATTAGGCCATGTCATCCTAGAATGACTCATGGCTTCATTCATCCATAGTCAATGACAAGTGGCACCCATGCAGAGATTTTATATGACACATGTCGCCTCTCCTTCTCCAATTGATGGTTATAAATAATTAGCCTTGTTTACTAAGAGAAACATTTCACATGGATATGGACAAAATTCAAAAAAATAATAATCATGGTGGCCAAGAAGGTGAATATTAAGATCAAATTCATACATGCCTCTTACATTTTGTACCAGTGTATAGGATGAATGTAGGCCTAAATGTAGACGATTCTATGCAGACGAAGACAGTTAGGTTCAACAAACATAGTCAGTTATGCTATAGGCTAGGGCAAAAAAGTACTACCGACAAAATAATGAGTTAGATTGGAGAAGAATTTTCGGTTGTGTTAATGGCGCAAGTTTTATACATAGAACACCATATAGTCATAATACACATGGCCAAACTATTAAGAATGCATTTGTCAGGACTTTGTTTTTTGGATTTGGTTTCATATTCTTGGTTAATACCTAAACCTCCTTTTATAATGTATGGAGGCATTGAAGAACCTCAAGAGCATAGAATTGTAGGAGCCACTGAACTACAAGATCACCAACGACACAAAAGGAAGCCAACTGAATAAGACCATTAAAAAATCCACATACAACTTTATTCTAAAAGGAGGCCAGCTTTTTTTTTGGAGGTGTTGGTGTTGTATTTAGTGAAGAAAGAGTGGAATAAATGTATTTAGAAGTTTTCTAGTTTAGTTAAGAATGAAATGCATTACACACTTCAGAGGTATCAAGTACATTTCTGTGTGTTAGCGACATGTCATGATTGTACCATATGGGGTAGACATTTCTATCAGTTTGAACTCATAGGTGGTAAATATGCCTATTTCTCTCGCAAAAGGTATTGAGGAAAATAAACTAGGGTGGCATCATTTGTAATTTTGGCTAAATGTTTATGTTAGTAGGAATTTTTTGAAAGAGTTGATATATTCTTGTTAAAATTTCCTCAACACAATTAGACCACTTTATCACACAACAAAATGACACATGACTTGTTTTATCCACCTTCAAATGACACATGGCTCTTTTCAGCCGCATGAATAACAAGTGGCATTTTTTATACACACCGTCAAATGACACTTGGCTTTATTCATCCACATGAATGACAAGTGTCACACTTGCATAAAGTTGATATGACATGTGGAGCTCTCTTTCTTCATGAGTTGGTTCAAAATAAATTGATATAAATTATTAAGTGAAAAATATCGGAAGAACATGGAGCAAACTCAAAATCATGATAGCGAAGAAGGTAAGTATTTGGATTAATTTTGCACATGCATATTTTCTTTTGTACCGTAAATAGGATGGATTTAATAGTAGTGGGTGGTTCTAGATAGAAAAGGGCCGTAAAGGAACTAGTGACAAAATAGTAAGTTAGATTCGAGAAAAACTGTGTGGATGACACACAACTTTTTGTCCTCGACGGAGCCACCAGGTACACTTCCCCAGCCTCATGTCGGCCAAGCACCATGGCTCTGAAAAAAAATATGAAAATGCAACTTTCTGCACAAATACAAGAGGAAAGTTGAGAGAAACAACAAAAACGTAAACAACTTATTTGCAAATAAAACCAACTTCCATTGTGTAGCATAATTGCACGCACTAACTGAGTAAGATCAAATTATGGCAAGCACTTGCTATTAGTTTTCTTATATACTGGCACTTCTAAGATCAAATTATACTAACTCTTATATATGGCAAAGTTGTAATCACATTTTTCCAATTATCCACTTTGAATGTCAGTCGTATTTAAAACAAAATGGTAAAGTTGCATTCCATCTTATCTCACAAACAGCCCAAACCCATCCTGATGTCACTAATGAACACCATGTTAACATTCACTGATTTATATGTGATGGTAAAAACATTAGCCCACCTTTCAACATTAGCTATGGTAAGATTGTTGTTAGAATATGAACGCCTCGGTGTTTTATATTTGCTTAGTTCAGTAAAAGTAATGTTACCATCAACAAAATTTTCACTTTTAAGAATGTATTGTACTCACCAAATGTACATACATAAACAAGGCCCACTACTAGAATCCACGTGTTTCCCTAGAGCCAAAATCCTAGGGAAATGTCTCAAAAACGGTAGGGGCTATGTTTCCCTAGGGATTTTGGTAGGGAAATGCTCCTAGGGAAAGTTTCGACGGGAAATTGGAAGTGTCCTAGGGTTTTTCCTAGGGAAAGCATTATTCCCTAGAGTTTTGAAGTCCTAGGGGAGTCACAGGGAGACATGCTCACATGGCAGCTTCTCCTACGTGGAAAGTTCATTTTCCTAGGGTTTTTATCTCCCTAGGGAATTATTTACAGTGGAATTTATATTCAAATATTACATTGCTTCAGATTCAAATCTAATTTTAAATCCAAATTCAAATTTACTGCTGCTACGGGAGAATTTTTTTCCAAGAAACATTATATTGAAGTGAACCATGCATGAGTTCAACATATACAAGTTCACAAAAGACATGTCTAAAATTACACATAGAAAGTTCAACGAAGACAACCAACCTATTTTCCGCTCTTGCAAAAACCAATCTATTTTCTACTAATGACAGAGAATATACTCGTTCTGATCTAAGTATATGTCCCAACAAGTGTACGCTCTGGTCCACTCACTCCTCTTGAATCCCAGCATATAACAGTTTTATCCGAGCTTCCAGTAATGACTTGTCCTAAACATACAACAAATCAAGTAAGTAAAAGGATCCCAAGTGCATTGAACCATTTAATGTTCTAGTTCACAGTGGCTATAGAACATAAGTTGTTCAAAAAAATCTATAGATTTAATGCTTTTAAATTGTAAATTTGTGTTTTCTTAATTCAGGTAACAGTTCCAACCTAAGTTTTGATTTCACTAGGCAGTCCAGGCTGCACAAGTATATTGCTGTGAAAAAAGTAAAGCTACAACATAAATACAAAAGCAATTAGACAAAGCATTCTCCTCTATCTCTTTACATTTTGTTCATCGGGAGGCAAACCTGGCAGCCCATTCATGTGCCCATTCAGATCTCCACACAGATGAATATTTTAAGAGAAAGTAAATATAAGCGTATTTACAAGAAACCAACTAAAGGAATTAGTTGCCAAAATTCATGATCTCAATTCCTAGTAAAAAACTGAAAATTCTCTCTCAAAATAGTATCCGGATTCACATTACCTTCAGTGGCTGCTCTTCACACTTTCAATTCCACTTTCTCCCCTCAATCGAGTTTGCAGTTTGTCTGGTTAGTTAAAAGCAAAAGGTTAGGATAGAACCTCAAGCATTGAGATATAGATTCCTGCTTTTCATACTTAAAGAATAATATAGTTTTCTACGAGTCTTCACTCTAAATCTGTTATATAACATCTTTCACTGAACTAAATATTGGTTGACAGAACATGTTCAATCTTGATTGACAGAACATGTTCGATCTTGTCACCCGGAAACATCTTTCACTGAACTAAATACTAATCTGAAATAGATTTTCCATTATCAGTTGTACTCAGATCTCCACACAGATGAATATTTTAAGATAAGGTAAATATAAGTGTATTTACAAGCAGCCAAATAAAGAAATTAGTTGCCTAAATTCGTGTTCTCAAGCCTAATAGCATTGTTCTTTAACACCAGCCATTAGCCATGACCAAGTATGACGACAGTATACTACTTCTATACACAAGCAGAAGCAAAGATGCAATGAGCAACTAGGCAACTAAAAATAGTAGATGGTTTGGAACTCAGATCCAGTTCCTGGAAAAATCTATTTGTTGCACAGCATATTCAACCATTCAAGTCGAATCCACTTTAGAGAAGAAAAGATTAGTTCATCCTGAGGGCTGAAGACTTGACCAATATACCTATACGGCTATACCTCCTCCGCTGCTGGCCCTCCATGCCGCGAGCACGCGCCACCGCCGACGGCGGCCGCTAGTGTTGCGGCACGCTCACGCCTTCGCCGCCGACCCTTGTAGCAGCGCACCTGCGCCAGTCCGCCGCTGCGCCCGCTACCCTGCGAGGCCCGCTGGCTCTCCGCACCGTGCCGCCGCCAACCCTAGCCCGCAGTCATCCATCACCCTCGCTTCACTGGGACGCTGGCTCGCCGCTGCCTGCTGTTGCGCGTCGGAAGAGGCCTTGGATTGAGTGGGGCGGCGGCAGGAGGAAGGAGCGGCGGCGGGACAAAGGGGCGCGGCGAGGGAAATTTTGGATCGGGGATTTCACGAGAGGAAGGGGCAGCGGCAGTCCGGTAGAGGACTGCGGGAGGAAGAGGCACGGGCGCAGAAAGAACCGAGGAAGGGTTACGAGAGAGAGAGAAAAAAAATAACCGCTCTTTCTTTGTCCTTTGGTTCCCTACGATTTATATTGAGGGCAGGGCACGTTCAGATTCCCAACTATTCACTATTCATTCTAACTTTTCACTCATTCCAACTTTTTACTATTCCCCCCTCACAAAACACGTTTCTCAGCGAATGCTACAGTGTTTTTCTTATGCTACAGTGTTTTTTCCTACAATCTAAACACACCCTGATCCTAGGGAACATATCCACGTGGCTGCCCTCGCCGAGCATCTCCTCGATCAAATTGTTGAAGTGGTGAGAAAATCGTAGGGAAACCAAAGCTTCTCTAGGGTACTGAACTACACTTCTAGGGGAATTGTATGTCCCTAGGGTTGCAAAATATTCCCTAGGGAAATAAAAGAGCCCTAGGAAAACAGGTGGATTCTAGTAGTGGCCCCTGTAATTTTTTTTAACCTAAACATCCATATAGATGACCTATCAGGCCATAAGGTTTGGAGCAAAGATATTAGGAACAATAAGCAACGTTTGTCGAATGAGAGGCACACAAAACTTACAATATCTATCAGGAACTTATGTTTGACCAGGCAGCTAGATTGAGCGTGGAACCAAACCATTACCATTGCATATGATTAATCTCCTGTTGGAGACAGCATGAAATGAAGGGTGTGCAAGCTGCAACGCCAAGACACAAGCAATTAAGAAATTTGTAATATCCATATACAGACTGTTGGAAAGAGCATGAAACTGTTAGCTCCAACATAATGTACATGCAATGTGAAGCTGTAAATTGTAGATCAGAGTTCATTTTTGTTCAACAATCAATACTAATCTATGTTCACAATACTACCTAACTCAGAAATTGCGAAGTTCTCAAGCTTCCATTAAATTTGTCTGGTTAACCTGGTTGAAGGAACACTCTCAACGAGGACCATCATGGTGGGCAAGTGTGCAAGCATATGGAGGTACCAGGTAATTGAAATTCAGATAAATACACAACAATGTGTATGCATATATTCAACAATGTTTTTCAAATTTAAATAAATACAAAACAAGTCATTTGGCGTCACTACTACAAAAACGATTTCAGAGGACACTACAAAATGGAGCTCAGAGGCGGACACAAAAAAATATTCGTCTTCGTTAATCCCGGGCATTAACGGAGGCGCACATTTTTTATTTAAGGAGGCGTTTGCATATGTCCATCTCCGAAAATCGATTTTTGGAGGTGGACATTTTAAAACAACCGCCTTGGAAAATCATCTATTTTCGTAGGCATTCGTCTTAATGTGTTCACCTCCATAAATAGATTTTCCGATGCGGATGACTCCGTCTCCTAAAACGCCAGGGCCCAAACAGCCCATCTCGACCCGATAACGTGCATACCATATATATAGCAGCCCTAGGGTTAGGGTTTTTCATTTTGCCCATTCTCTTTCCCTCTCCCTCTCTCTCCTTACCTTCCTCAGCCGCCAACGCCTCCTCACCTCCCTCCGTAGCGCGGCGCATGGCCCAGCGCACCTCCTCCTCCGACATGTGGTGCCAGGGTGAGCTCACCTCCTCCTCCTCTGCGTGGCACAAGGATGAGCTCAAGGCGGCATCGTGGAAGCAGCCACGATGGCGAGGAGGTGGGCACAACGTAGATCTGGCGCGGGGACGTGGCCGTGGCAGCGTGCCATGAGGGTATGGCGGCGGTTGTGGCCGTGAGGTGGGTACAACACTGAATGAAGAGCTAAACAGTACGTCACTAGCTTGTATTTAGGCCCACATTGGTTGGGTGTAGTGCTCATGCCTTCCAGCCACTCACAATAAACACAGGAAAACTTTCATGGTGCAACATTTCATCGAGTGTTAGTTTGATTTTCACACGTAGTTATATTTGATGTCTCTTTCAATCAATGAAACACATTTATGGTTATGTACAAAACGAAGATAAGTTACACATGCCCTAATAGATGTATATATCAAAAAGATTTTCTATGAGAACATGGAACAAAGCCACATGTCATGTGAGAGTGGATGAAGGAAATGTGGTGGGGTTCCCAATGTGTGTTCAGCAAGGTCAAATTTATAAGCATTTTTCTTCCAAACTTAGCACATTTAGGACTTATTAATCATTTATTTACTAATTAATTTTCCTTCACTCTTCATGTTCTTTTGATCCATCTTCACATGACATGTGTCTTCCTTTCATGGTCCCCATATTAAGTGTCATACATGAACATATTTATTAGGGCATGTCATATGTATTAACATGTGTACTCAACACTCATAAGACACTAATAGGCTATATGTAGGATCGCAGAGGCCGACTATAGCATGGGAGGGTGAATAGTCAGTTTTAAAACTTTAGCAAAAATTAACCGATAAAAATGTGGAATTAAATCAATCGGTTAAAACACAACTATTACCCCAATGATATGTTTCTCAACTATGTACACCAACACCCTATGTCTCGAACAAGGTTTGTAATCCTAGGGTGTGACAAGCAAGCCAGAAATATTTCTAGGAATGTAGAATTGCTTCAATATAAATTGCACTATGTAAATAAGCTCTAGAAAGCAAACCACAATGGAGACACCAGATTTTTTCTTGTGGTCTCGATGACTTGCCGATCATCCCTAATCCACGTTGAGGTAGATTGAAAGCTCCAACCACTCCTCTACCAAGACTCCACTTGGTCTATGAGTCGACTTGGACTCAATGAACCTCTTCACACCTTGATTCCACTAGAGTTGCTCTTCACCACTCCGGTGAGGCGAGCGCAATGCCTCTTACAAGAACACCGGGCCTTCTCACAAGCTTCACTTGAGAAGTTACCGTCTCACAACATCTCCATGCTATCTAGGTGTCGGCAAACACCAAGAGTAACAAGCCAAGACTCATTTGACCCTTCACCAAGTGCCTAAAGCTCAATTACATATGCAAATGATATTCGAACCCTCGAATAGGATGTAATAATTAATTATTTTGGTATGTTTTTGTTGGATCATATATGATATTTTGTTGCTTCGAGTTCTGTACATGATAGCTACTGATTCAGGGACTATCATAAGGGTACATGGAGTCGGGTTTTCGCAATTGAAAACCCGGTTCATTTCAATAGTGGGTCAAGACGTGCCAACCCATGGGTTGCATCGACAGCCCAGGACAGGCCTAGCCTGTTAAGCCCTAGGCCTCGCTTGACCTGCACCGTTCAATGGGGCCACCATCCCTTGTTTCCACTTTTAATCCTTGCGACTGGCTCTCGGCATCATAGCTCCAGCCCCACATGGCCACCAGCCGACCCATGCGGCCATGTGTCAGTGCAACAGTTCTGGCTCCATCTTCATGCGCTGCTATACTTGGGGCTAGATCTCCTTAGCCAGCCCCAACACCATTGCCTGAGTGGCCAGCTCACCGCCTAGGCCATTGTTGGCCTCCCCATCGTGCATCGCCGAACAAAAATCCATGCCACCATATTCATTCAACATTCTGTATCTTCCTTTTCAACATTTGGGTTTAACACCACTACAAAAAAACATTTTAGGGGACACTCCAAAAATGACCTCAAAGGCGGATAGAAAAATATGCGCCTCTGTTAATGGCGGTGAATAACAGAGGTGGACATTTTTCATTTTCGGAGGCGGTTGGTTTTGTCCGCCTCTAAAAATTGATTTTAGGAGGTGAACGAGTTATAACAACCGCCTCTGAAAATGTCCCATTTTTTGAGGTGGATGTTATAACCTGCCCGCCTCCTAAAATCAATTTTCAGAGGCAGACAAAACCAACCGCCTCTAAAAATGAAAAATGCCCGCCTCCCAAAATCGCTCAAGCCCAACAGGCCCATCTCGGCCCGATAACCCCACTTAAAATATATAAGCAACTCACCCAACCCTAACTCTAAAACTCTCCTTCTCTCCCTCCACTCTCTCTCTCTCCCGGCGGCGCCTCCACCTCTATCGTTCTCTCCCTCCCTTTCCTCTTTCTCTCCCCTCCTCCTCCCATATGTGCATGCTACACCGGTCTCTTCCTCCCTTTCCTCTCTTTCTCTCCCGTCCTCCTCTCGCATGCGCATGCGACACGCTGGCGCAGGCGGTGGCCCCCCTCTCTCTCTCAAGCGACGACGGCGTCCAAGCTCGAGGCATAGGCGGTGGCCTCGCGCAGGTGGATCAGAGGTGGCAACGGCAGAGCTGCGGCAGATGGCGGATCCAGCAGCGGCGGCATCACAGGCTGGATCCGGCGACGACGGGCTTGCGGGGCCTGTGATGGGCTCGGCGGGCTTTTTCTTTTCTTTGTTTTTGTCCGATTTACAGAGGTGGGCAAAAAGCCGCCTGTGTTAATCTCCATTAACAGAAGCGCAAGGTCGGAGACGGACGCAAAAACCGCCTCCGAAAACCCTTTTTGCCCGCCTCCAAAAATAGTTTTTGTAGTAGTGTTACATTTTCAACATTTCAAGTTGGTTATCCTGTGGGGGAGTGTGATCCACGTCCGTCGCTACGGGTGGAGGGTTTGGGAGACTGGCCATCGTCCACTAGCGCAGCAACCGGAAGTCCAGGAGGTCCTCCGAACTAGAGTTGTTGCTTTCCATATTGCATAGGTCGTGGAACGACACGGGTGCGTAGTTGGTCACCCCCACGAAGGTGGGAGTAAGCACCATCGTGGCACATAGTTTTTTGGCGTGAGTCACCGAGGAGTTCTGGAGCCCGAACGAGAGGCCCGACCATGGAGTGGAGGCCTGCGCTGGCCTGAGCGAGGCCGCACAACGCCACCTTTTCGGAGCGAGGTACCACGATGTTGCTTTTTCGGTAGTGGTGCCTCGTCACGCATAGGGAGTTCACTGAATCGATCGACAACGAAGTATACGCTTCCGAAGCGAATGACCTGGTGCCTGGGTGGGCTTGACGCCCCATGTGATGCTAGGAGTGTCGGTGTTTTAGACCGGTGATCATGTTGGGTGCAGACCAAGCAGTGCAGATCAAAATGAGTAGTAGGGAAGTCGTCGAGAATCAAAAACAAAATGGTGACAAGGGACATGAGAGACATGATTTAGACAGGTTCGGGCCTCAAGGAGAGGAACCCTACGTCCTGCATGCGGTGTGGTTTGTATTCCTTGTATATTAGATTTGTTGTGGAGATCTTGGGCGTGTTGAGCCGTTGTGCCGATCCAGGGACCCTACCCTCCTTTATATATCCAGAGGGTAGGGTTACATGGAAAGTATCCTGGTCGGTTACAAAATAGGAATCCGAACAAAAAATAGAAAACCCTAGGGTATCGGGATATCTATACCCGACAAGGAGCGAGGTCACGCCGTGGCGCTGAAGGTAGGGCTGGACCACGAGCCTAAAACTCGCTAGCTAGCTCGGCTTGTTTGTAACTCGGCTCGGCTCAGTTAAAAATTTAATGAGCCAAGCATCGTTTTCTGCTTATTTTGTTAACGAGCTGGCTCGAGCCAGCTCGCGAGCTAAACGAGCTAGAAAACATAATACAAAGGCTAAAGTGTAACCTTAGATGTCTCTTTTTTTTTCAAATTTATACGAAGCTATTGCATACTTATTTCTTTTTTTATTAATTATGGTTAAGCAAGGTACAAATTTGGTCGATTTTAAACATTTAAAACTATATTATTGTAATATTTCTATTTGTTTGTAGGAGTGCATGCTAAGTTGGCATACTTCTGGCTCGCGAGCTTAACGAGCCGAGCCGAGCCAAACTTTTTGCTCGTTTTGTTAACGAGCCTGAACGAGTCGAGCCAAAACGAGCCAAGCCAGAAACGAGCCGAGCCGAGCCGAGTTGGCTCGACGTCCAGCTCTAGCTGAAGGTCTAGAAAGACACGACCATCGCTGCCGACCTCGAGCGGGGGGTCGACGACGCGAACCATCCGGTCGTTGGAGGGGACGCGCAACATCTTCCCCACAGACGACGCCAACTATTGGTGTCAAGAATGACCATAAACAGGATCGTACTCGGAGTTGTATGCTCCATGTTGCTGTCGGTGATGTATTTTACTTGGGACTCAAGGTTTATATTAGTTCGTGCAACATGCCTTACATCTATTTTGGGGGTGGCGATGTGTATTGCTTGAATATCGATGCCAAGGAGGGGACATTACAACGGATGAGCAATGTGTCTCAATGATCTGTGCCTGAGGGCCCTTCCCTGGGCATCGCGGGGAGGTAGCATCACATTAAATGTGAAGGCAGCGGTGCAGCGGAGTCGTGACGGTAGTTGCGGTTCAGATCATTCTTATCTATTTCTCTCACCAGTGTGTACTGCGCCCCCAGCCGGGCGTGCCCCTCACGAGGTCGTGTTTGCTCGCGAGTTACGAGGACCATACGCGGCAGCATACGCTAGCTCTGTAGTGAGGATCTATACATGGTACAGTTGTACAAATCTCTAAACAGCTCTGTAGTGAGGATCTATACATGGTACAGGTGTACAAATCTCTAAACTGACAGTGATGGAACTCCCCGTTTCTTAGGAGGTAGGACAGACATGTGATGTCTACCATCCCCTTGCAAAATTTTAAATTAAAACTCAACTTTTCTGTGGAGAAAAAACACATGTAAAAGAGGAAATTGAACCAAATGTATTACGTAGTTTCATGAATAAGTTGAATAAAAAATAGTTTAATTAGTCCTAAAACTTAATCTTGTTAGCTGCTATGGAGTAGTAATGTTAGACGCTTCAAGGGTTTAGCTGTGAATTTAAGAAAATCAGGAACCGTTGTTCAAAAATAACAAAAGTCAAGAAACCCTCGCAGAACCGCGAGAATCCCCACCTCCAGTCCACACCCGTCGGCCGTCGCCCTCCGAGAATCTCCGAGAAGCTCGAACTCGAAGTACCCGGCGGCCCGGCCCAAGGACAGCTCGGTGCTCCACAGGCAGCGGAGGAAGAGATAGAAGCGTGGCTGCGTGGGGATCCAGCTGATGCGGCGGCGGCAATGGGCGTTTGGGATTCCATCCTCCCCGGTGGCGGCCGGCGCTTCATCAAGCGCAAGGACAGCGACGCCGGTGAGGCAGGTCAGGACTCCGAACTCCCCAGCCTCCGGCTGCCCACCCATTTCTTGTTCTCATGCGTCATGCCCGTCATGAGGGAGAGGGAGCACTTATGTCATGGAT